>JAVJGG010000074.1:54560870-54586751 GCA_035590195.1 Aviceda cuculoides
GCTCCGCTCGGCCCGCACCCGGGGGCGGCCGCGGGCCGGCCCAGGCCCCGAGGCCGTGCTGTGGTGCGCCGAGGCCGCCCCGCTGCGTGCCGCCATGGCTCGGCGCTTCCCCGGGGCCGGCACAGCTCCCGCCGCGGGTTGAAGAAGGCGACCGGGCGGGTGCGAAAGTAGCGGGCGGTCCGCGGTCGCTCCTTCGGGGGCGGGGGGGAAGCTGGGGAGCGCCGCTGTGAGGAGAGGGGGTCGCCTCCGGCGGGCAAGGTTTCTGTCGGGAGGCGGGCGCTGCTGGAGGGCGGCTCGTCCTCCGGCTGCCCCCAGCGAGGGGGCCGCGGCGGGCGGGTGGGTTTGTGCCGTGTCTCCCAGCGGCCGCCGCCGGCTCGGCCGCTGTCGTTGCCGTGTTTTTTTACTCCCCTCAAGAGTAGAGGCCGGGGCTGTGCCCCTGCGTGTCGCTTACCCAGGGCGTGAATGTCCTGGGGTAAGAGAAGCCTATTTATCTCCTCCCTGGAGAGCCCACCACTCTCCACACTGCTTCCCTGCAGTGACCTTTATGCCATCCCTGTGAGAGGACGGGATGTCTCTGAAGGGGCCTCTGCAAAGCATTCTGATGACATACAACGCTCCAGTTGCTGCTGGTGGCACACGGTGGGGAAGGCACTTGTGAGGAGGCTCTCACTGGGGTGATGGTCTGGCCCTGCGTGGGCCAGGTGCTGCTCCTTCGCAGGGAGGTGATGGACAGGCTGCCCTGCCCCAGTCCTCGCTCTAGCATGATGCATGGGAGCTGTATGTTCAGGGCATGGTCCATTCTGTTGAAAACTGGGCTGGTGCATGAGGAGGGGTATGCCGTGGGATGCAGCTTTTCCCAGGTGGAGTAGAGCTTAATTGCTTGTCCATGAGTTGGCGGTGGTTTAATGCCCCAGGCCAACATAAAGAAATTGTGACAGGAAGGCTTTGGGCAGCTTTGGGAGTCCTACATCTTCCTGGTGGTCACTGTTGTATCCTCTCCTCTCAAAGATCTGTATGTCTCTGCATGTGTCTTTTGTTGCTTTGGGGTACTCTGCCCCACGGGGCAGACCTACCCAGAATTTGCCAGAAATTGATTTGTCTTGTGTTATTTGTCTGAACAAAGTCAGCTCTGGCTCTAACTGTGTCCATCTACCTTCTCCCCAGTCTCCTTGCAGGTACTCCAGAAAATAGGAGCTGCTTTGTCCTGGCTCTTGCGTGCCACCAGTGCATCATGTAAAAAGCATCCCACCCACATACATGGGACCCTTCAGAGCCTGTTTTTTAATCTAGGTGCTGTCCTGGTTGCCTGCATGGCATCCGACCAGTGGGCTACCAAATTTTGCGCTGCAAGCTCCTCTCTGTGTCTAGATGCCCTTTTGGGGTCCTTGCATCCAACCATGGCGTTGGGAATCTCTTCCCTGCCAAAGTAAGGGGGGAACATTTATGGACCAGCTTTTACTCCAGCTGGTTTTCTCCTGTAGCCCACAGGGATAGTAGTTGGCAGCTTCTTCACGGAGTGCAGTTCTGTCTGGCGCCAGTCAGAATCCCTGACTCTGCCAGTTTGTGGTGAGAAGGATCCCTAGCACACGTGCGTCTGGAGACTGGCAGGATTCATGCCATTTTCTGGAAATTCCTACTGCAGCTGCTTTCCAGTGCTTCTGCAAACATTGACTTCTGCCCCACCTGCAGTGGTTGTAAATAACAACATAGTGTTACCCTTCTTATACTGTGAGCTGACACAATCATTTTGTCAACCCATATGGGCAGTGTTTGTTTAGTGGCATTTGCTCCCTGCTTAGGGATCTTTTTGCACAGCATTTAAATCTTGGAAATCCTCCACTGGGGTATCAGGGTTGTATGTTCTGTGAGATAAGCGCCATCAGGGACTAATTAGAGACTGCATACACAGGAGATCGAATTGGATATATCTGGCATTTCAGAATTTGTAGTCTTAATGTTGCTTGAAAGTGGAAAACTGAAAGTACATCCTGTGGGGCATTTCCCCCTAGCTCTTCGTATAAGTGATTAAAAACACCATGAGGAGGGAAGAGTGGCAATGAAGGTGGCAAACTCCAATTTACTTTAACCAGCTGTGCTCATGGATGGGCACTTCTGCTGAATGTCAAGAGTGCAATCCAGTGGTGAAACTGTGATATGATAAAGGACAGAAAATGGCATAGGTACAGAGGCAGATGTGAGTGGAGGAGGAAATTAGATATAGAGAGTGAGAGGAAGTGGAGAGCCATTCATGTTTTGACATGGAAGTTAAACTGAATGAAGTTGAGAGGACTTTTGCTTCCAGGTAGCTTGTCCTATCAGCAGTCATGGTTTAATTTGAAACTAGGGAAGAAAAAAAAAATTTAAAAAAAAAAAAATCACACAATGGTGGTAGCAACTTCCCAGTAGCAGTTAAAAAATTGGAAGTATGGGTGAAAACACTTAAATGGAAAACTCGAAGAGGATGGCTTGTGACTTCTAATGGGGTTTCCATTGTGGACTACAACTGATAGGATATTGTAGTTCTTGAAATAACAATACAGACTAGATCTGATCCTTTTGCATGAAATGATTCGGGTGCTTTTGCAAACGAAAGAGCAGAAACAGGGCCTATTCTGGGAAACATAAAACAGAGGGACAGCAGTGTTTTAATTCTTCCAGTGCTTCTTTCTTTTAATCCTCAGTTCCTATATTCATATGGCTGCATGAGGCTATCAAATTTCATATGAGTAAGGGGGCGTAAATTTATAGCCCTGGTGTCTGCAGTGGAAATCTTGGACAATATGGACTCTGAAGGTTCATATAGAAAGCAAGAAGTCCCAGTTTCATCATTAAAACTTGTATTTTAAAATCCTTGGAATTGTCCATAATGTGAAAGTTGCAAAAGAAGTGTTACACGGAAAAATTACAAGAAATTGATGTTACTTCCTGTTCTATATACCTGGCATGAGCCAGACTTACAAAAGGGTAAAGCACTATATCAAGTTAAGCTCATAACCACACTTCCTTTACAAGCTGTGTTTCCAGCTCCCTCTTCCCTCATGTTTAACTGCCTCCACACTACTGGATTTTGTTCTAGCAGTTTCTGACCTGCTATCTCCTTGTCTGCTCTCAGACTTGGGGTCAATATTAAGGGAAAATTCCTTTATGTCAAGATGCCTGTGGAGATATCAAATGGACATATTTCAAGCACATAGCCAATATAAGGCTTGCTTCTTTCTTAAAATAGTTTTTTTTGAAACACAAGAAATAAAGCTTAATCTTGCACTGGGTTTTCTATTACAATTTGGTGGTAGTGTAAATGAAAATTAGTCCTCCCTTGGATTTTGCAGCATAAAATCTGTGGCTTTCATCTTCAAAGTCACAACAAACTGTTCTGAATGTTCTTTCTTTTGTGGCCTGAAGGAATTAAGAAAATATGCACATGCTTCATTTCTAATGTGTGTTTTAACTTAATCTCATAACAAGAAGATTGGTGGAAAAGAAGCAGGCGCTGTGTTGGAGTAATGAGAACAAATCTCTAGATTTTTCTTTTTAAGGGCTAAGTGTTTGAATTTTTTTTCTTCACATTGTTTCCTTTTGTCCTAATTTACTTGTACTTATTTCCATGTTTTCTTCCCTAGAAGGAACTGCAAAGAAAGGATTCAGAGTTCTCTCTAATTATAGTGTATTGCTGTTACAATGGTTAATGTGCCTCAGCAGAAAAATATCTCAAGACAGTTGTGTCTGAAATGGGGCTTTTCTGGTTGGTTGGGGTTTTTTTCTATTCCAGAGGCCCTTTTCTCAGTTTTGTGCATTTATTGGTAGGTCAGTAAATCTAAGCCACCTCAGATCAATTATGAAGATGGGAAGCATTTCTAAACATGAAGGAGCATATGCAGTTACGAGAAACAATTTTACTAACTTAGGAAAGACCAGCGAAATCAAGGAAGGAGGAGTGACCAACCTAATCCATTTTCTCTGCTCAGAAGCAGAGCCCCCAAACTGATTAAAAGTGTGCTTGGCTAAAGGTCTTCAGTTTGAAATCTATCAGAATTTCTTTAATTTCTTTTTTATGACATACTGTCCTATCTTTAGTGCTCTTTATAACCATTTTTTCTTTTTTTCCAGAGTGAAGCTATGACTCTTCTACCAAGGGACCCTCAGTTAGCAGTTTTTCAAACCAGTCTTAGTAGAGGGATAGACTGAATTCAGAACAGTGAAGAAACACTTAGCAGACATAGTTTACAGATTAATTGACCATAGTAATGGGATGCATTAAGGAGGGTACCCCTCCGTTTTGCTGTTTGAGATAGCGAGCTGGGAGACTTTGTTGCTTCCTGCAGTGGATTTCTCGCTATGTGGTGCAGCCTGTTTCCTTGCCCATTGAGTCTCATGCTTATTGGGCCTTCTACTTACATGCTGCTGTCTGCCTTCTTCCATACTGCTGAGGGTCTGGTTTCATGTTCAGCAGTAAAGCATCTAATATCTTCATCATTTGTGTATCTGCTCAGCCGATTCTTTAATTGGGTCCTACTCTTACAAGTGGCTAAGTAAAGTGACTTGATAGATTGCCTTGCATTGCAGACAGATAATTATGTATTTGAGTGACTAGTGGGTTTTATGGTTGTGTTTTGTTTTCATCCCAGTCCCACTGCAGTTACTGGGAAGTGATGTGAAGCTTGTTGTGGCTGACACATGTTCAACAGTTTGCTTCCAGAAATCACATAATACTTTGTTTTTCTTGTGGAATAACTTTTTAAGGCATATGTAAGGAGGAGTAAATCTAATGACTTTTAGCTCCCAGTCATCTGAATTAGTAGCAGGGCAGTGGAAACCGGTAGAGGAAAGGCAGAAGGTTAACTAGCAAACAGCAGTAACAAGCCCATTCCCTGCTTCCATCTGTGACAAACTCCTGCAGTTCCTATATATCCTTCCTGATACATCCAAGCTGTAGAAGCTGTTTGTCATGGGAGACTGCTGGTGAGGGGAAGAGAGCACTGTTAAAACACTGCAATATGAGCATGCTGAAGTACTTCTACACTTGGTAGGGGACAGCTTTCTCATGATCAGTCCAGACTTACTATTTTCCATAGTCTGAAATTCCCCTGGGTTTCAGGTTGACTTTTGATGGATAGTAGCCACTTGGACCGAAATCTCTCTGGTTGCTAGTCACCGTGGTATGGAGTACAGGTGTCCATCTGAGCCCTGTAGGCCAGAGTGTCAGAGCAGCACAAAATTCCTTGTGGGTAATGGTAGAAATTTTTTTTTTTTTTTTCCTAGACCTCACTGAGTGCTACTCCCCACCCCAGTTTGTCCACATCCAGCATATTTGTCATCCATACTACCATGTGGACTGTTATTGGCCTCAGCACTGCCTTCTGTTTTCTTCTGTTTTACTTCTGAATCTAGACTCCTGTGGGCTCAGAAGCCTTCTGGGAGACATGTTTTGTATTTCTTTTTAAAGCTTTCTTGGAGCACAGACAAAGGATTCAGGAGTAGAGGAAGCTGAAAGGAAGTGTGGGACCAGTCTGCTTACCAACTCTAACTGTGGAATCAGTGAGACTTGAAGTACACAGTCTTTAGTATGGCTTTTTTCTTTTTCTTTTTTTTTTTTCTTTTCAGAATGGATCCAAAAATCTTCTGTGTACTTGCTCTTGCAGCAGTATAGGACAGGAAGCTGATTTAAGGACAGAAACAGAAAAGTCTTTATCGCCTGTGGAAGGAGAAGCAAGATTTATATACTTTGAAAAGGTATGTATTAGAAGATTTACTTGGTAAAAAGTCCAATAGCCTTTAATACTTATTTACATTAAGGTTCTTTCTCTCAAGAGCTGTCACTTCCTGTCATTCATTCACTACAGAAATTTCCCCTAGCTTTCTGTTTTCAGGGAGAAGGCTAGCCTGTCCTTGTTCCCAAGATTCAGCCTTTGAAAATACTATCCCCTTAATCATAAGAGTGTGTTATCTAAAGAAACAGTTCATTTAGCTGTGCAACAGCAATTATAGGTGTTTTCAGTCTAACTGTAAACCAAGTTCTGTCTTTTCATCAGCATTCAACAGCAGCAAACTTGATTAGGCCCTTTAATCCATAATGGAGGTACTACAAAACAGAAAATACACCAGGAGTATACAATATAGGCTGAGTAGCAAATGCAGAAGTAAATATTATAAAGTAGCTAGTCACACTGGGGGGGGTGGTGTTTGCCTCTTTTGATTTGTGTATTTTCATGTTCACAGATCTACTGTAGTTTTCTGCCACTTAATGCTAACAGGAAAAAAAAAACCCCGACAAAAAAAAAAAAAACAAAAAAACAACTCATCTGCTTGAGGAGATTCTGTTGTAATGTATCCAGTGGCTATTCCTGCACCAGGAGGTGAAGGAAATAATGGACAACACGGGAAACTTATTTTTTTCCTTTTTGTTTTTGGAGCTGTGTTGCTCTGCGCTGGATTCCTGCTTTCAGTCTTTATTCTCCAGTCATGCCCATCTGGAACCTTCAGTGACTGTAATGAGGTCCTCAAGGCTGCAGGGCCTGTGCTGGCTGTAACTGGACTGGTTTGTGTTTTACTGGCACGATCAAGGGCTAGGCTGTATATAAGACAAAGGCAATTGCAAAATGAGCAGGTGTACAGCCTTGTTTTTTGTCGCGGGAGCTGTCAGTTTGCCCAGTTTCTCATATTTGGATTCCTGTTTTTAACTAGTGGAATGCTAATTAGCATCCTGGGTATTTGGGTTCCTGGCTGCAGCCCCAGCTGGCACAGCATACAGCTCAACGACACCGGCAGTTCTGATGTGGACCTCCAGGGCTGTGGATTCCTGTCACTTCAAATCATGGGACCTTTGATTGTGCTCACTGGGTTGTGTTTCTTCGTGATAGCTCATGTTAAAAAGAAACAAAACTTAAATCTCAACCAAGAATCTTGCGAAAGTGAAGAACATCCTGAGAGCCCTGACCCTTTTCAGGTTACAGTAGGTGGGTAAATAATGTGTGAACTTCACATTTGAGAGTTCGTAGAGATTTTTTTTTCCCCTCATGATTTACCTCTGAATATTACTCATTTGAGCTCTAAGCATGTCAGTTCTGGCATGTCAAACCAGCCAAAACAGAAAGATGTTGCTTTGCCTTGTATGGTTACTGTATGGTCAGTTCAGTTACCTTTCTCTCAAAGACAAGACCTCTCCTTTCACATAAAAAGAAAGGTCTGATTGTCTGTGCAAAAGAAGCCATGTCATCTGACGCAAATGAGTCCAATCCCACTTCCTTTCACAAAGGGTGTAGCTGACACTGCAATCACAGGTCTAATGACTTCTGTGAATATATTTAAGATTTATTTTAGCCTTGAGCTCTGACCCCTTAAACAAAGAATCTGATTCATAAGCAGTGTATTGGTTTGTTTGGTGTTTTTTTGTCATGGCCACATTTTCCGTCAGTCAGAGATGTAATTGCAAGATGCTTCTGTTAATTCCACAGTATTTGAGTAAATGTGGTATGTTAGCGGGGAATGCTCCCCTGCATATAGAACTGCTTTTAATACCCCTTGAATACATTCTGTGCATAGATTATGTGGATAACTTTCTAGCTCTCAGAAAGGATTAATGAGTCAATTGTAGTATTGGTTGACTGTCATCTGACTGACTGGACTTGAAATCCATTATGCAAAACTTTTCTCCTTCTGCCTGTCAAACCAGTGTACAGACCTGTAACCTGGTGACCCTCAGAAAATGTGTGGGTTTAAAGTCAGTTTTCCAGCCACCAGGATAAATCCAAGGGTCATAAAAAGGAATTCAGGTAGTCTTTAAAGGCAAGAAAGCAAAATTAGTGGATTCCTTTTATAATTCCATCAGGAAAAGTAAAACTGAAAGGCTGAAGGCTGAGGTCTCTTTGGCATAGTGACATTCTGGAACACTGGTGACTCAGCTAAAAACCACCCCCCACCTCACTCAACATTTTTGATGCTCCCCAACCTGTCCCTGCACACAAATTTCAAAGGAAGAAAGGTGCCAGGCAGCTGTGAATGTTTATATGAATTATGCAAGCTCAGTGACCAATACAGACTTTCTGTTTTAAAAAAAAAAAAATTTTGAAACTTCTCAATTGTGAAGTTGAAATTGGCAGATACACTGCACTTATTACTGAATACACTTAATAATGAATTACGTATCAATAGTGTCATAGTACTAATGTTAGTAGTGTGCCTTCAGCTGTGAGTAATTTAGTAGGGAAACTGTCAAGGCACACAAAACCAGTCATCAGAACCATTAATGATTTGAATACTTTTGTTGTAACACTGCAGTAGACATGGAGAAACTTAAACTGCCCTATTTCAGATATGTGAGGAAAACTGAATACTTGCCTACCCTTAAAGTAAGCCAACAGTAACTGTGTGCAGTTTCTGGAGACAGCCAACAGCGAAGAGGTTTGTTTCTTAGCTAGATGGAACATGCCCCCTCCACAGCTGTATTTTCTAAATGAAATCTTCCATTTATGAATATGCTGCATCTTTATTTTGGTATAATTTGGGTTTTAAACTTAACTCCAATGTACTTTAACAGCCCAGAATATGTTCTGTATATGGGATCATTGCATTTTATCTTAAAAGGTAGACAAGTACAAATACTGTAATTCCAAGGACAGGAAATATTCTAGGATACAGTTAGAATAAACAGTGGTGCTCAATTTTTCAGAGGTAGTAATTGGTGCATTTTTTTCCTAGGTGATGCTGTAATGGTATTCCCACCTCCACCACCTCCTTATTTTGCTGACCCTGTGTCACCAACTGTGACACATTGTCTTATGTCAAGTGGTTTGCCTACAAGTGAAAACCCTCCACCATACCACTCTATCTTCAGTGATGGGTAAGACTTTTCTTCTTTGGCTTTGGAAATCTGAGCTGTTTCTCAAGGTATCCAAGACAATGTTCTTAAATAATCACTGTGAATTAACTCTCTACTAGGCACTACAAAGTCTTCTAGTGCATCACTCGACTAACTTTGGATACCTTACTTGAAATGGCATTGAAATATCCTAGTGTAAAAGGCGAATCGCAAACCACAGAGTGTCCTTCATGAAGCTTGTATTCTTACCAGTTTATTATGACTAAAAAGAACTTCTGAAGTGAAAACAAAGCCTTAAATCAGTGGCCTTATTTAAATATATGTAGATTAGATTTCTTCCACAGATTGTCAAAGAGAAAGTGCCCCTGACACCAATGCAGCGAGCCCTTCATGACACCTATCCTCAGGCCCTGTGACCCTGGGAATGCCATGTTAGTGTATTCTGTTCTCCCCGTGACCCTTACCTCACTGCCTTGAGGAAGTGAGACCTGCCGTGCTGGTCTGCCTTGTTACTGCTGTGGCAATGTGTCGAGATAGAAGGATACCTTGATACTGCAGGAGTAGAACAGGATGCTCCAGGGAGCTTAAAAGGGAGGTTGCACTGCCAACTTCATCTCAAGATGCTGTACCTTACCCACGCAGCCACCCTTCTATACACTGAGTACAGCTGATTTGCTAGATGCTGCCACCACCAAGCTCAGGGAGAAAGAGCTGCCAACTGACTGAAGAGTTGTCTGCACCACAAGAACTTGCAGGGTCATTTATGCCCTGTGTGTTGCTGCCAGTGGGCTGCTAACTTGAGGGTGAAAGAGGTCACTGCAAGGGCCACATACTAGGAGCCAGAACTAGATCTGGCCAGGAGAGCTAGATGGCACATGCCTAGAGCCCCCAACTTATCTTCAGGCCCTCAGTGATCCAGAATTGACTTGGCTTTACCTTTTGGAAGGTCCTATGCCAGCTTGGTTTTGATCTGTGAGTCAGTAGGTGATGTGGGACTTTTTTATTAAATTACTTTAGTTTACAAGACTGTACCTGCAGCATTCTAAGCACCATCACTGCAGCAAGAGCCCCAGCCTGCCTCGTTCCATCCAATTGTAGTAGTCGTTGGGCCATTGCTTTAATAGCTTTCCACTATACTCCAGACATCTCTACTCACATGAGGCAGTGTGTTCCATGACCAGCTGTACCAGGTGTGTGCCTGATGTCGGTACTTCTTCAAAACTCTAGTACTAATCTTCCTTTTGAAGCAAGCAAGCACAAACCCTCTTCCTGCCCAAAGACCTAAATGCTGCAGGAGGAAGATACTTGTGTTGGCAGTGGTGCTTATTCTTGTTACCATGCTGTGTACAGCCATGTCTGTGGTTTTTTAGTCATCTTTTGAAATATACCTGGTGGATTCTTGAGGCTCAGCCCCACTGTGCGACACACTCTGTTCTCTAGGCAATCACCATCAACTCCTCACGCTGTCTTCCATTTCCTAGTGCCCTCCTCTAAACATTTTCTCCCTGCCTTTGTTGGAGACAGCAGATACCTTCTTCTGTTGCTATTACCACAAGCCAGACTGTCCTGCCTTTTCTCAAAATATTTTTTTTTAACATGGTATAAACACCTCTCTGTTGAAAACCCTACTCACTCTTTTTTGCTACTAGTGCAACACTCTCTAGTGCACAGTGGGACTGGCCCCCAAACAAAAAAATTACCATGTACATACCACATGGGAAGGGAGATGCTCAGTGTTTGGTTCCCACTGACTGATGTCCAGCTTGAGGTTGATGACTTGTGCTGAAGGATGCAATGCCTAACAAACCCTAGCTACGCACATAATTCATTTAGTCTGCTGTTTTTCCACTTAAATTGTTTCAGAGAGAGCACCTTTTGTACAAAGCTCATGAGAATCTGTTGATTACTCAGTGCCCTAAACACCTGCCAGTTCAGGATGACAAGGGTAGGTAGATGTGGGGATGAGGATGTCAGGGTTGATCAAGCAAAAATGCCTTCCAGAGAGCAGTGGCTCTCATGACTAGGCACAAAGTGTTGTGTGAAGAAACATTTTATTAAGTATAAAAGTCTTTGCCTGTTCTCAGATTGCAAGTGAAATATATCAGCTCTCAGAACTATACTGCTGCAGTCAAAGGGCACCCAGAGCAAGCAGGAGAGAAAATAAACTCCTGCTGCTGAAAGAAGGAATTTACATGAAGTGTCTGTGTTCTTATTGGACTGGGTAAAGGCGTCCACAGCTGGAAGGTGTTTCATACCAGCTGCTGCTATTCCTGCAGTTAGGCACCACACTGAGCCTGTCTGTGCTACAGTTCCAGCATGCGCTGTAACTCCCTTCTGGCATGTATATCCCAGATGTACATACAAAGCAAATGGGTGTGTGTGGAGAAATGACTTGCCCTGAGTGTGAACCTGGACCTCTGGTAACCCTCCGGCAGCCAATTCAAATATGGTCTAAGGGCACCCTCAAAAAACATTTCAGTTTTAATACATGTAGAAGACCAGGCTGGAGTGGATAACTGGAAGAAATACGGGAACATACATGTTCTGCTGTAGCCTTACGAGCAGCTGAGAGACAGTGACACTTGTACCACCTGTCTGTAAAAGTACAATGCACAAAACTGAGGGGCACAAATCCTCTCTACCCTGTAATTTCAGGCCCTGAGTGGGCTGCCTGCCCATGTGCTTGGTAAAATTTGTGAATTATCAAAAGGCGTGAAAGAATGCAAACAGTACATCCTGCACTGAAAAAGGAAAAACAAAGGGCAGTGGAGAAATGGCAAAAAAGCTAGTTCCTCAGACTTCTTATGGGCTTTCCCTGCTGGTGCACATACCAGGTGACCCCTCTTTCCTTCACCCATTCTCCTACAAAATCCCCTGCAGCTGGATCAACTGTCTCAACCTATGAATGTCCAGTTCTGGTGCTCTGAACTTTGTGTGTGATCCCATCAGCTTAATTGTTGTCAGTTGCCCGTCTGGACTTCTCTGCTTTGTGAACATATGTATGCAAAGAGGCAGTTTATAGCCCAGCTTGTTGGGGCAGTTTCTAATGGAGTGGACGAAACATCACAGCCTTGGATGGAGAAACCCTGACATCCTGCTTTGGTGTTCTGCGGCTGGGGGTGCTCTAGCTGTTGCCCCTCCATGCTCCCTAAGGTCCTCACAGAGACCCTGTGAGTTGATACCACCTTTGGGTATTTCACTCAGTCATGCTTTCCTATGGCTCAGCACTTGGTAGCAGCCATGGCATCCCGACTAGTGCAAATTGGTTCCCAAGCCCTTTCATGGAGGAGAAGCAGTGGCCTTGTTCCTCCTAACATAGTGCCGTGGTTGAAGATCCCAAAGCTGGAAGGGAATACCTGTTTCATACATGGGTGGTTACTAGGCAAATGTGATTTGCCTCTTCAGTCCGTTACTCCATGTTTTGTCAGCAGATGCTGTGGTGGAGGCTGTGCTGGATGAGAGAGCTTGTAGGAAGCTGAGCCATGATGATCCCGGAAGTGGTTGGTTTTTTCCTGCAATCTGTTACATAGCACTTCAGCATTTGTCTTGTAGCATGTTCTCTTCTCTCTCCTTTAAACACATACCCTCACACACCAGTAACAACTGAAGATGAGGTGACTATGCTCTGTATTCCTGCTCCTGACACAGTATTGGTGGGGGGACAGATGTATGCAAAAAGGCAAGAGTCAGCTCTGGGAGTGAGTAATGAGAAATGAGTTCTTCCCTTTCCTTGGGAAGCAGCTGAAGCAATATGTTGAGGGCGAACTCCAGAGCAAGATGAGCAGGGTACCAGAACCATGTGGGTGCAACTGATTGGGATCCAATTATGATGGTCAGAGGAGGGCAGTGAATACTTGGCAGCACTCCTTGACTGTCTCTGGGAACTTAGCAGTCTCGTCATGTCCAGTCAGCTGGAGTGCTACTCTTTGCATTTGTCATGGGTTGTTGGAAAGCTTAATAAAAGTTTCAAGTTGCCTTTCATGTAAGGTATGGAATGGCTAAGGATCGTGATTTTTGCAATGCAATTCTAAGTCTAGGGACTGTCTTTCATAAGGGAAGGGGATGGTGTGTATGTGATAGACTACAAAAGGGAAGTTACATTAGGAACCAAAGATCATATGAAGATTTAATAAGATTGTGAGATAGCCCTGCCAGAAGCAGCTAATACTCATAAGCCAGGCTGTGGCTGGTGATGTGAAAGGTTAGAAGGGAGCTTGTTTGCCCTTCCCCTCTGAAGTAATAGAATTTTCATATGAGTCATAACATAGCCCACAGAATGAAATCCTAATGCTTATGCGAGTTCTTTGCTTCAGGGATTTTTAGGGAGCGTGTGCATACATGTGTGTTTATGTAAGTCAAGTGGAATTTCACTCATGTTAGAGAAATGAATTATGCTAATATGCCGGTTTGTGTTTTATAGAGCACAGCTTGCAGATGATGAAAGAACAGTTGCTGTTAGAAACTATGAAACCATATATACAATTTCTGGAAGCAGCTCACCATCAGATATTTTACCGATGCTGTACCTCTCCTCTGAATTGCCTCCAAAATATGAAGAAAAAGCATCAATAACAAATAATGAATATTCTCCATCTTCTTCATCTTCTTCATCTATTTCCTTAGCCACATCTGACACCAGCTCATAGAGGACTGTCCGTTAGACTTGATTTTAAAATTAAATTGTACGCTCAAATTTACAATTTTTGAATTTATTTACATTTTGTAATAAAAGCAATAATGTTGGCTGTGTCTAATTTTTCATCAAAAGGCATAAATGATTCATTTGGGCTTCAAGAAATATTAGATAATGCTGGGCTTCTGAGCAAGTAGTCTGAAGGGATTCAGTTCACTGCAAGAATGTTAAATGCTTATTTTGTTCTGTTACAGCTTCAGTTTCTATTTTTAGTTCTTTATATAATGGAGGCGCTAAGTAGAGACCAACTTTTTTTGTTTATTTTAATTAAATCTGGTTGGAGCTTCAAAAAAAATAATTAGGAAGTGTTTTTATTTCTATTTCTGTATGACTTTTGTGGAAAATACTTGTTTGCAGAATTGTTGACTTTATATGTACTCTCACAAATAGGGGTGTTTAAGATTGGGACCAAATAAGTTATGGAGGACTTAAATGGTTACTTTTTGGTCTGCCTGGTAACAAACAGTCCATATCTTAATTTAGACCCTCTTTGGTCCTTGTGTAAGTATAATCCCTATGAAAATCAGTTTTAGCCAGCAGTTAAGAGCTCTAAGTCAACAGTGAGGGTAGTTAATAGGCTAACAGTTTAACTGTGGTAATGACTGATTTCGGGGGGATTATGCTACTGTTATATATCATCATTCATGGTTTATACAAGGAGTGCTTATTTTGTGAGAGTGACCACCACTCAGCAATAGTATTTTCCAAGTGCAGACATTACTTACCAGCAAATGCAAGAGAGGCAGTTTCATGGAAAGTCATGCAACAGATGTTTTTAACTGACAGCACTTGGCAGACCCTTCAGAAATACAGGCCTCGTAGCTCCTCTGTGCCGTTAGCCCATAAGTTAGTGGTACCTGCCTGCCTTCAGGATGGAGTGGCTAGAGATTCTTGTTCTATTTTGCAATTGTCTGCACTCGTTCCCAAACGGAAAGATTTGCTTGTAGCAGGTAAGGATAATTAGCAGGAACTTAGTTGCTGCTGACTTTTGACGCTTTATGGCTTGCCCTGAGTTTGAGTAAACCAGACTTGATTCTGTGCCCAGAAACAGAAGGTGGCAAAGCTACTGTTTGGGCTTGGTTCAGCATGGTAAACTTCCCAGCATTAGAACATCTTCCAGGAGCCATCTCTTTCTTGTTCAGCTGAGTCTCTGAACACCTGCATGCTCTGGGACTGCAGCTACACCTCAGCTTGTGTTCTGCCATGTTGAATTTCAGAGAGTGTGGCTGTAACAGAACACCAAGCTTTGAATTAAGCACTGAAGTTCCCTCCTGTGCCTAGGGAAAGGTGACTGCCTTGTGTCATCTTTTTGTGAACATGCCTCTCACCTGCAGAGTTCTTTAGAGAAGTGTTCAGGAGCTCTTGCATTTGGCCATTTATTTCCACCTCTGTGTTGTTCTCTCAGTTGTGCTAGGGCAGCTCTTTGTGCAGCCACACAAAAACAAACAAGCCAGTGAGGGAGGTATATTTAGGCAGCAATAGAGCTGAAGGGTTTATGCATGCAGAGTAATGAGCAAACACAGCACAGAGAGGGATTTAGTATGTGGGAACTGATTAAACTGGCGTGACTCAGCCATGGGAAATGTCTATATGAAGAAAGGGGATCCACAAAAGCCAGCAACCATTTTGTCCTCTTTTCTCTCAAGTGTTTTTTACCTAGTAAGTTTTTCAATTATGCTGTTCCTTGAGTGTCTTCTGTAATCCAAGCTGGTTTTGATAGCTTTTTTATTTTTTTCTTAAAGCTTTTGTTTCTAACCTGATTTTTAACAGTGGTGTCCACTGCCCTGAATGATTTGTGGATACAAAGCCTTGCACATGTCAAAGGAGCTTGGCTCTTTCTCTGGATTTGTTATGCTATTATATAGCAAGTGCAGAAGCTGGGGTATTTTACCTAAATCTGCTGGGGTATTTTACCTAAAAGATCCCATACAAATAAAGACCCATGTCGGCTTTGTTCTGTTGTTTGAATTGCAAATGAACACTCATTTGCTGAAAAGGTTAAACATCAAAAGTGTTTAAACAAATAAATCTGGAAATATGTCACCATCTTTAAAAAAAAAAAAAAATACAGTCAGGTCTGATTGCTAACTGTAAAGGTATTAAGCTTTTTGGACTGCCTGCAATTTTCTCAATCAGTTGTTCCCAAGATGTACCCAAGAGACCAGACAAATCAACTAGATTATGTTGACTCTGACTGAGTCCTCTGGAATTGAAACATGAGCTTGGTTTTTTTCAAGGTTTTTGTGTTTTGATCTTCTACTGCAGAGTCTCCAGTATGGATCACTTTATTTCTAAACAAGCAGTCTTCACGGAAAGCATGCTTTAGAAAGCCGCTGACCTGGCTTTTCGGAGTCAGCACCTGAATTTTCTGGGAAGGGTAGGTGTTACTTACCTCTGAAAATGAGGATTGAAAACACAATTTCTCTCTGTATCGTGTTGAGAAGAGGCTTGGGAAATAGTTTGATGTACATCTGTATTGGCATCTTCTATTTTTGACTTGGAGAATCATTCCTTGAAAACTCAGTGGATCTGCTGGCTGCATCTCCACAACCTGCTCAGTACTGAGAGCTGACATAGCCAGGGCAACAGTATTTGCTTACTGTGTTGTTGAAATCTGTTTCAGCAAGGTCAGAAAATCTGAGTAAGAGGCTGGCAGATCTGCCTCCACCACTGAAGGCTACCACGGGGTGAACCGCATTAGCGGGAAGAATTTTTGATGTGAGGAGTAGGGGTGAAATGTCTGTATTAGAAAGGAAGCAACACCCTGTAAAACTATAAAAGTAGCTTAAAATAATACAGAATAGCATTTTTATTGAGGAAGTGAGATACTTTACTGTCACACTAATGGTGCTATAACTCCCTTTCTGCCCTAAGGTTAGCTTAAGTGCTTGACATACAAATGCTAGGGAGCAAATCAAGTTGGTTACTGATTCACACTTACTTAAACAGGCGAAGTGGGAGGTAAGGATTGCTTATCTTCTGTAAGTGAAGTTAAGGTCTCTCTTCCTTGCTGCCTGCACTGGCATTGCTCTGCTTCTAAATGCAACACTGCAGTTCTTTGGATATGAGAAGTATGCACAAAAATATAGATGCATGCCTCGTCTCTAGGAGAAGTCTTTCTTCCTGCATCACCAGCAGCTAAAAAAAAAACGGAAAGCTAACTCATCTGAAAAACTGACATTGCACAGATCTCTGCACTGATGCTGTGTTTTTAGGATAGCAGCACTTGCTGGATTGCACCCATCCCATCCTTGCCCTTTGTGATTGGTAGCACTGTATTCAGCTTTCCCTTTTCCATCCTGCCTCTCAGAGTCATGGCTCATGGGGCACTTCTGTGTCCAGGCAGACATTTTTACCAATGCCTCCATGTTTCTGCAGCAACCATGTCAGCCTTCACCTAGATCTGTGCTCCTCCCTCTATCGCACATGCATCTATCTGGATAATTAGGTATGGAAATACCTTCAGTGGCTGCTGACAAGACAGCATTCCCTGGGAGCGTATAAAACCACCTTGCAGGTAGATTCAGTTGTGGGCACCTGGCTGAACCTGCTGCTTGCAGCTTATTTACGCTTTGAGGCTGGCAGTGCAGTAGTACAGGGCCCCAGGGCACAAGGCCCACTCATGGTGGTTCTTCAGGGACTGCTGTTACACAGGTAATTTGTGTTTTCCACTAAAAATGCCACATACAACCACCTTTCTCTAGGAAAAAGTCTCTCAGTCAAATCATTGGCTCCTTAATCTCCCTACAATTGAATGTTTCGTTATGGAGTGATACTTTGTACCTACTCTTTTTAAAGTCAATCAGTGTGCAAAACCATAGTATAAGTTTCTTTTATATGACATCTTTTGCATGTTCCATGACTAAGTCCCTGCCTATATTACAGGCATGTAAGAAAATAAAACTTCACTATAGCAGGCTGATAATGTGAACAACTATGTAAAAATAAATAAGCAGAAGGAGAGGAGAAAATAAGTGAAGGCCTGTCAGTGTTTACTAGGATGACTCTTGAAACAGATTAGAGAACTGAGGAGGTGCAGAGCATTACAGAAAACCTTCCAGCAGCAAGCACTGCAGGGCAAGTCTGCATTGGTAATAGAAAATTATGTAGAGGAACAGAAAACAAAGCAGTACATGTGCTCAGGAGTAAGGTCCCTGAAGCAGATGGGAACAAAACTGTAGTGAGATCTGAAAACAGCACCCATTACGAAAACCTCACTCTGAAAAATTCCTTAGGTTTTACAAAACTGTTTTCATTTGTTTGGGAATTATTCCAGGTAAAAGAGGATGCATTTAGTAAATCAGCACCTTAAAGTGAATTCCCAGAACATACACTTACCTGGCAAAGGAAAGTACCAGACTTAAGAAATTGATCTGAGCTGGTAATCTCTTAAGACCTCGACAGCTGCCTGAATGCAGCATTGCCACTGTCTGCGGAAATAATGGGAGAAACATGGGGATGCTTTGAGGGAATTGTGTCTTACAAAGAGGGTGCAGTTTACAGGGAAAGGTGTAATTTTAATTTAGATCCTACTGCACCAAACAGAAAGTGTTTTCCATCCCATTTTCAAAGTTCAAGTGACAAATTCCCTTGGAAGAAACTGCCTGTATTCTCCAGCTCTGCTGTGCACTTGCTCAATGACCATGAAGTCATGTCCTAGGCCAGAGGCAAAGACCAGATGATGCAACACCCTACTTGGAAAACTCCAGCCAGCATCTAAGGACCATTGCGTAGGACCGAGGAAGTGCTCCAGCCTGTTGCAAATAGCAGTTGCAAAGTTCTTGAATGAATGAGAGGAGGAAGGTGACACTACATCTGTATATACATCTGTATATACCATTAGTTAGACAGCTATTATGGTACAATGCTGCTTTTAAAAGGGTGTTTGAAAGCCTGGAAGATTCAGCAAACAGCGACAAGAATGATTTATAGTATGGAAGAACCGGACTCTCAGAGAGCAGTAACAGAGCACTGTTTCTCTGCATTCCATTAAGTTTACCAAACATAAGGTTAAAGGTGACTTAGGTTTTGGCTATAGTTACCAATACAAGGACAGCTTATCTAGTATTTCAGCCCTTTCTAATTTAGTTGTCATACAAAACCACTGCACTGCAAACCCTAACACTTTGCTCAAGTGGTGCAGAGAGTCCTGACTAGACTTGGTGCTGTGGGAAAGGCTGATCTTCAGTGTATTTGTCAGAAAATTTGTTGGCACCCTCGGTAATAGAAGAGACATAATACTGACTTTGGAAACTTCCCAGATGCTTTTTGAAGGAGTCCAGCACTAATATTCATCGAGGTCTATCTGCTAACAAATGAGAAAGACATATCTGCAATTGCATTCAGCATCAGTTTTGAAGGTGCCAAATTCGGTGAGCAGCCCCTTTCAGAAGAGAGCTGTTGTCACACTGTGTGATATGAATGCACAGTAGACTGAAGGCACCTTTACTGATTTTGAAGTAGTCTGAAAGGTGAGTTTTCTAGTTCTAGGGCTATTTTTATCTTATAAATCTCAGGATAAGCTTGCTTCCCCAGAGCTGCTGGTAGCGTGAAAGAGCATTATACATTCTACCACCTGAGTAGTAATCTCTGTCCTGTGTGTACTCCCCTGCCATGTTAGTCAAAACAGATCGAGTAGTTGGAGATTTTTCCTCCTTAAGGAATTATATAAAGCTGTTCTACCAGAACCCTCTGACAGCAATTACTTTAGTCTGAAACTGCTAGGAAACAGAAAATCTCAACATTCAATTAATCTGTCTGTTTAATATATGGGACATATGTTCAACAGAACAATTCATTGTGATGTAAAAAAAATATTCTCAGTACTTCTGAGTACAGGATAAGATCCCTCGATTTACTAGGTTTAACATTACAGGAGATGCTTTGTCATTCCTGCAGTGGTGCACTATTCAGGGTATGTGGGCTTTATTCAGTATAAACTTTGAGGAAGGGGTGGTGATCCCACAACAAAAATATCCACAATTAAGGGGAAATTACAGAGCAATTATGCTACCTTCAACAGCTGGAAAGCTTTGGCTGGCTTGAAATAACTTTTCTCCCACAACCTGCAGCTCTCCCAGGCCGTTCAGCACTCACCACCCTGTTGCTGCTTACCCTCCCACCCACCCACTGCTCCCCCTTGGCAAAATACCAGAAAGCCTACTTCGTTATTTTTTAAACCACAGAAGCTCTGGACTGCAGAACAAGCTGCAACAGAGGTCCAGGTGTGGCAATAAATGTCACACTTCAGAGCACCGCAGAGCACTCCCAGCAATGGCAATGCATTTTCCTGCAGATCTGGGTTGCCGGAGTGGTGGCCCAAGGAGAGCAAGAGTCGCCACACTGCTGTTGACTGAACGTATGCTGTCCATATGTTGGATGCATCAGCTGGCAGGGGGCCTAGGAAAAGCTGCGGTGACTGCAGCTTCCTTTCTCTCCCATCTGGCATGGGCATAGTGAGGAAGTATCAGTGGGTGCCAAATTAAAGAAGAGGATAAACAAAGAGATAAGCAGCCATGCAAGGGTGAAGCCATTTCGGAAGCGATGGTGGTAATTCAAGAAGTCTTTAGTGATCGCTTCAGGCTTCACTTCCCAGACCTTTATTCTTCTAAGCAAAGTTTATTCTTTCACATGATGGACTCTGTTAACCATACACGCACAAAGTTCTTGTATAACTAACCTGAACCTTCGACTCTAAATGCTCTGCCGAGTCCCTTACAAGCCCGCTTTCTCTTGAGGCAGAAGATACATTATACTCAGTAATGGAGCAGAACAACAACAATGTAGAAGATTTCTCCTTGAATGTCTTTTCTGTCACTCCTTATCAACCAAACAGATCTGATGTTCTAGTGTCAGATGGGGATAAAGCTGGTGCCACTTTGCTCTTTTCGGGTGTGTTTTTGGGACTGGTGGGGATCACTTTCACCGTGATGGGATGGATAAAATACGACGGCATTACTCACCTGGAGTGGACTCAGTTACTAGGGCCTATTCTGCTGTCTGTCGGGGTGACTTTTATTCTGATTGCTGTTTGTAAATTTAACATGCTTACATGCAAGCCCTGTAAAGAAAGAGAGGAAAATACGTCAGACCTCGATCAGACTGCAAGTGGACAGTCCTTTGTCTTCACCGGCATTAACCAGCCTATAACTTTTCATGGTGCCACAGTGGTACAGTACATCCCTCCTCGGTTCCCGGCCCAGGAAGGCATCGCTATAAGTCCCGGCTACCTTCACCCAGTGCTCAGCTGCTGCGGTGCTGTTTCCTCCAGCGCCTCACTGACTCCCACCCCAGGCTCTGCTCACTTCTGCCCTGCGTACCCCCTGGACAACCTGGCTTTTACCGGAGATGAGAACTACGCCACTTATCCTGCAGAGAATACCAGGAATCAGAGGTACCTCTTCTGAAATGCCTTAGTGTTTTTGGACACAGGCTTCTAAGTATTTTAAGTGCTGTATATGATTTCAAAGGAAACAAAAGCTGGTCCAGGGTGTTATCCTTCTTCAGACATTTTTTTCTTTCTTTCTTAGGAGTATTTCTTGAGTAAAGTCTATGGAGACATACTTTTTCTGGAAAGCATTTTTATCCAAATGAAATTCCCTTATGAATCCCTTTCAGTTTTCAGTCTACTAAACCTCTTGTTATTTTTGAAGACATTAGTATATATGCTGCTGCTCATGGGACTTTTTTATGCTTATCTTACTACCTTCAGCCTGTTGACCAGAAGGTTATTATATGTACAGCCAGAGGCTTCCACTCAAACACAATCACAACACATGAATCAGCGCACAAACAGCATTTTTACGACAATGCGAGAATCAGTTTGGTACCAGATGCTCTCTCTCCTGATTACGCCTGGTCACAACACGCTCCTCTCCCACTGTAGCAACCTTCTAGCCCTTATTCTTTTCGTAGTTTGGGGACATAAAAAAGATCACCAGTATTACAGAGCAGTACAAAACTGATTTAATCAGACACAAAATAATCTTATATAGTTCTTTCCTCTAAGGAAAAATATTCTAAGTATAGGGATTACTTATCATTATATCCTTCCTAGAACACAAGTCACTTTTAGTTCATTTATCAAAGTCTTTGAAAAACTGCTGACTGACCCATTGTCCTCAGGAACATGTTTGACAAGCATATAGGCAGCATGAAAACAAAGGTCACCTCCTGACACCTTTATACTTCACAAAAAGAACACAGCAAATGGGTGAATCCCAGTAAAACTTCATCTCATAGCATCTGCTTGAGAAGTCAGGAAGTGCTTTGCCCAGATAAGGCTGACAGGATGCAGCACTGAGGTTACTTGCATTATTTGTGTTTGCTGAATTCTTTTTGTGCCTGCTCCTCTTCTTATTTTCAGGTCAGAGGATGGTTCTGTTGAGCCAGAAGAATTGCTGGAAGACTACACCTGTGACAACTTGTCACCTCCACGTTATGAGGAAATATACCCACTGTCTTCATAAAATAACCATGGATGACGGACGACAGTTCTAAGAGATGCCAGTGTTTTAATCCCTAAGAATCTTTTCTTTAAACACTTGCATGATGAGGAAGTGTGAGCAAGATCTTGGCACTGAAAAACAGTTCAGTATCACTGAAGATATTTAACCAATCCCTTCTTTTTCTCCCTCAAAATTCATTAGCTCTTTGCTATGCAGTTTAGTAGCAGAGCTATTAATTATTTAATAGCAAAACTGTTAACAGTAAAGCTATTAAACTCAAGGATCTAAATCCATATTAGGGTTCCCCAACAAGAAGCCTTGCTGAAGACTTGCTGAAGCCAGTGTGAACTGTGAATGCACAAGATGTTTGTGGAAGGTCATGATTGCTCCTGGACATTCAGCATCATTAGAAAACACTTCATTTATTCTTGATATATTTTCCCTCTTGATTGCTTGGGAAACTTCAAAAGTCCTCAAGTGCCTGATCCATGAAAGTGCCTATAATGTCTTAATTCTGCGTGATTCTTTGGATTAGCTCATGCATTAATAAGTCCAGTCTACAGATTAGAATTCCTCTGCTTGGTTCACCTGTACAACCCAGTCCTGCAGTCATTTTTTTAGCACCCTGCTTGAACCAGAGCATCCCAGAACAGAGAAAGTACAAATAGTGACCTCTGCCCGTTTTTACACAGACCTCTGAGAGATTCTGCGTGCATCACATTCAGTTCCCTTCCCCACCTGATGGGATGCAAAGAGGAGTCCTAACAACTACTAGGTTAATGTCCCTGAAGAAAACGGGACCTTTCTGAAGCCTTGACAGAGGTGTGTGGTCGTAACAGTTTTAAAGGCTTTAACAATCACAGCTTGTCCCTGCTGCACCCTCACTCTATGGGAGAGCTGTGGTGGAACCACTCCCAAGGTCCCTTCTTGTTTGAATGTGGGTCCTAGGCACACAACTCAGGCTGTAGGTTCCCCCAGAGCATCCAGACAACTGTGGGCTGCAGTGAACTTTCCTGTTCAACTTTCAAGATCAACATGGTTCCAGGCACTGGTAACCACAAATGGATTTTCAGCTGTATCTAACAGAGGATGAGGTGCATAAGCTGCAAAATCTTGCAATCTGGAATGGAGGTCCCAAAAAGCTTTACTCAGGAGCTGTCTGAGCCCCGGAGCAATGAGAATGCCATAAGTCCTTTCATTTTTATTTTGTATTTCCACATATGCTTCAAGTATTGCTTCTGAGTGTGTCTAGAAGTGCCCTGACACAGCTGGACAAGTCACTATCTCCCCATGCAGGATCCTGTCAGTTTTGCCTACCTCCCTTAAAGGTCTCAAGCCAAAGGTTGTTCTCAGCCCACACCTGCTCGAACAAGCACCATGCAAAAAAATCTAGAGGGCAATGGTCACCACCGAGAGCAGTGTGCTGCTGGTGTACCTGTGGGTCAGTCTCCTGGCCTGGAACAGCACAGCTAAAAGCAGGTGTCCATTATGGAATGCATGAACTTTCTCTTACTTGCCAACACAGCTGTCTCAGATCCTGCCAGTTGTCATTGGTCTATGATTGACCTCATTGATCTCATTCCTGAAGGCTGGAGAAGCCTGGTGTTGAGCACGGGCAGGCGGTACGGGATGTACCTGGCAGCTGGAAGTCAATCAGTGCCCATCCAGCCTTGCTAGCAATCAGAAGACATAGCTCTGGGTGGAGAGATGCATTCAGAACTTTGTACAGTTGCATGGAGCTGCAGGTGTGCACCAACCTCCCTGTCCTGTATACTAAGAGAGTGCCAAGACATAAAGCATTTTTGGAGGGGCACAAGACAAACACTGTCTTCCATAGGAGTGGACATGACACTGACAGAGGTCATATTTGGGATGCAACATTTAAACTGACTCGAAGCTGTATTAGCAACTGCAGCAGCAGCTACTGGACAGTGACTGCAAACTATGTGCATTGTTTTTCTCGCTAGAGAAATATGGAGCATCTGATTTTCAGCAGTGATGGCCTGGTGTTAGCAGGTAGGCATGTGTAGTTGCAGAAAAGCAGGCACTTTTGTGTTCAGCTTGATCTCTACAGGATTGAGTGAGAGAACAGAAGGTCTAAAAATAAATGCAAGTTTCTCTTATGGAAATCTCTTGCTCCTCTTCCAGAATTTACACAGAGGTGAACACATCCTCCCTCCACAGCAGGAAACTGGAAGGTCCCAAATCCCCAGTTAGTTCCACATGGACAGATCCCTGCACTTAGCACATAGTTCTGCTGACTCCAGCAAGAACTGCAGGAGCACAGAGGTCAGGCTTGATGGATCCAATTGCAGGACCAGGGTCAAAATTTCTACCCGATCGCCCTCCCCCACAACAAGAAAATTCCTTCAGTCAGAAACCACAGACTTTTGCTGCTGCTCTTTTTTTTTTCCCCTAAATATTTGGCATAAGCATGTTTCATGGGGTAATTATAGCTTTATTTTTATGATATCAAATTGTACTGTCAGAGTAAATATGAGAAATCTAGAAAATTACACTATGGACTCCATACTGGTTTTAAAGTGTACTTCTGTAGACACTAAGTTCATTGAAATAGCCCTGGGTTTCTTTTCAGTGAGAAGGCTGAATAAATAATTTTAAATAAGTACATATTAAAATGATCTTGACCTGTCAGACAAATTCTGCCTGAATTCTGTAGGAGTCTTTTCATGCTGCACTGATATTTGGGAAGCTCCAGTCTGACAACATTTCCTTGCTGTACTGATTGCTAATTATTGTTTTTAAGTATAGAGCAATATTCTATGAAGGCTTTTCTTCCTCCTCTTCCTTCCACCTTGTACTTTCATCCTTTTTTCTATTTTAACAATTTTTTTATCTTTAGGGCTTTTTTGCTTTTGTTAGTGTATGATCAGTGATATAACCATCACATGAATTCACCTCTCAGCATTATGATCTTTCTGCCCTGTGAGGAGTGAAAGAACAAACTTATTTGGCCAGACCTTCAATCAAGGTGAACTGACACAGCTCTGCTAGATTATACTGATTTAAATCCTCAGAGCAGCTGGAAGATTGTATTTGAGATATTGCTCAATCCACTTTTCATTTAAACTTGTGCTCTTTAAGCAAAATTGCCTTCTCCCACATTGCCTGCAATGCAACTGCAGACATGCAGAATGATGCTTTATTATAGTTAGATGCATCTCAAATTCTAGCCATAGTGACAGAATGTTGTATGTGAGTATTCAACTTTGTAACACTGATCGGGTTATTGGGATTTTTTCCTAATATGACTCCACTTACAAGGTTTTGACTGTAAGTTTGTTAACTTATGAAATCAGTAGACATGTCTATTGATACAAAGCTGGACACGGGCTGTTCATTGCAGTAAAAATTCTGCACAGAGCTGCTCTGAGATCGAAGAGCTATTTCAAAACACTCAATGCCACATGCCAAATGCAACTGCAGAGTGCAAATTTCTTCACAGATAAAATCTAAATCTGAAGTCTGCTTTTTAACATCAGTGCTGCTGTATCTGTGAGGAAGTACAGGAGTATATGAGTCAAGATTTGCTGTGCTTTGGCCTTGTAGCTCTTTCTCACAAAAGCCTAATTGCACCAGAGGTGCCTCCTTCTGCCAGTGATGCTCCTGTGCAAGTGCCTGCACACACATACCCGAGCAGAAAGCTCGTGCAAGTGGGTGTTCAAAGGTAGTAGTGCTGAAAACCCTCAAAGAGTTATTTTTAAGCTGAATCGGGATTTAGGAAATCGAGGTCTCGGGAAAAAAATAAACCTGTAAGTAGGGCTCGTTCCTTTCCAGACAGCCCTAGTTACGTGCGCGGCCGGCCTGGGGCGCGGGCTCCCCGCGGGATGCTCGGGGATGCTGCTCCGCGCCCCCGATTCCGCGCGGAGCCCGACCCCCCGCTCCCCCGGGGCCGGCCGCAGCCG
>JAVJGG010000074.1:54586878-54603562 GCA_035590195.1 Aviceda cuculoides
GGCAGTCCGAGCTCCACAGCGGCGCCCGTCCGCGGCCGCTCTCCCCGCGCCGGGGCAGGCAGGCACCCGCGCCGCGCTCGCTCGGTTTCACGCACTCACGCCAAAGTTTGCGCGGAAAGTTTCAATGCATCTCTTTTCCTGCGCCCCTTCTTCGCGGCGGCTGCCTCCGCCTGCCTGGTGGCAGGCCCCGATGGGAGACCCCCCCTTTTGCTTACCCACCCAGGTTGAAAATGGACCGTGTTAACGCGATCGTGCGTCCCCGCTGACTCGGCAGGTGGCCAGGGTGCAGAGCCGGTACATTTTAAGATGCTACTGCCTTGTTGTACGGCACCTGGCTTTTGAGCCAGGAGGGCTGAAGCTTTTCTCCCTTACTACGAATACTAAAGATGCCATTAAAAAGTAGCCTGAGCTCCCACACAGCTGACAGTTGGCTTGTTTGAGGAGAAAAATACCTGTGGTGAAAGACCCAGTGAAATCACCAGAGAACTGGGTATCCCCGCTCTCACAGGAGTGGACGTCTGGAGGGACTTCAGCTTGGGGAGAGATGCTGCGCAGTGCACTCACATGCACCTTCCTCCTCCTCCCCACCCCTGTCACCTAATGGGACCAACCTCCCTCCATTTGAAGGGGTAGGGGGTAGTCCAAGAGTCATTTGCAAAGAACTAGGGCATGCTGTTTGTATACAGCATATAAAATAATCTGTGCCTGCTGCAAGTGTCATTATTGGCTCCACTTATCATTATTGACTCAGCTGTCAGAGTGAATAGACATCAGCAGGACTTGCTGAACATCACTATTGCCGCTGCACCCCCAAGGGTACACCGGTGTGTCTGGCAGAGAAGCCTGCAGCACAGCCAGGTGGGATCTCACGGGCTGTGCCTGCATTAGCTGAGCAGCGCTGCTCAGCAGGAGTGGGTCGGCAAAGTGAAACAGCAGGTGCAGAGAGCCTGGTGTCCACATTCACTGCGTGTTGGAGAGGTTTATGTCAGACTTAGTCCTGTGGACTGAATGCTGATTAGCAGTTGAAATACACAAGTTGCTCTTCTAGGGTGTATTTTCTGGTTCGGCTTCATCCAGTAGACATTGTTCAGCTCACAGCTGTGATGTGATGCAAAGCCTTGCAGGACAAGTGGGGACTGTAGGGAGAGTCTCTTCAAAAGTGCCTGACTTAGAAACACTCATTGCCCTACAGGCATGGGGTGACTTGCAGCAGCTGCAGGAGTTGCATGTGGTGGAGCAGAGACCCATGTGGACCTACACGAGAGGCTTGCCTCAGCTTCCTGACACCAGCACGCTCACGGGAGATCCTCTCCCAGTACTGATGGAGATTACTTTGGGAGGTCTCAGGGCACAATGTCAACATCTCCAAAGTTATGTGGAGTCCAATTTTGAGATGTTTTTGACGTTCCTAAACAACATTTGCAAAGAAATGGAGAAGTTTTTCCATAGGGAACAGGCAAAAATTATTCCCTAGCTCACGTGATCAGTCAGAAAATGTCCTCCTGAACGTCACCCCATATGTGATAACAGCACAGGGTCAAGGGGAAATCAGTAATGCCACATTTGCTTGTATCTGTGCTATGCGTGGCAACTCTAATGAGCAATTGATTGCAGCTACACACACTATTTAGCAAACACCGTGGGACATTTTGCAGCAGAGTAGCCACTGTACATCTTTTATAAAATCCTACGATGAGATTATTGCTCTCCTGTTTGGGTTATATTGTGTCAGATTTTTAAAAAAGAGTGGATGCTTCGCGTTTATTTTTGCAGGTGAATCATCAGTCTATATGTAAGATGCTGTACTTGCTGCTTAGGGAACAGGGCATGCTACTTAACAGTTCTGGTTAAATGGCGTGATATTTTCATGTTTTGCATAGCTGCAGCTTCCTTTTTACTTACAGTTCAGTGGGTACCACCAAGAGCTTAGCTTTAAGGTAAAGCTTCAGGCTTTGTCAGCCTGAAGACATACCTAAGGAAGTATTGAACAGTAATGCAGTCTGAGTAGATGACTGCCAAAAAAGAAATAGGTGTGCATTTTGAACTTCTAACCATGAAACTAGTGGTAGCTTCCATGCTGACGGACACTTCTTGGGGTGCCCTTCCTGTTTTTCTGCTGCTCTGCAACCCAAACCCAGCCAGCAACAGGCCAAGCTGGCATTCAAGGCAGCGTTGTCTCATCACAGCCTCATGTCCCCGGGCACCTGCCACACATCACTGAGGTTAGCTCACACAGCGTTGCCTCACGCAGAGGTCTGGCAAAAACTGGCAGCTTCAGGAGGCTGCGGTTTGCACCTCTTTGCTGTCTTTGTTGTCATTTGTTTTTCACCATTTAACATGCCACCTTGTTAACTGCTCCACTTTCTGCATTTATGTAAAGCAGGACAGAAGTTACCACAGCACATGCATCATGACAACTGTTTCATTATCTTTTTCAAAAAACACATTCTTTAGATAATCAGTTGGCCTCACTCTGCTTATGCCATTTTAAGGGAAGGAGGAAAATAAACTAATAAGACTTCAGCAGAAATTAATTTCTTCAGAACTGTAGAGGTGAGATAGGACTTTTGCCACAAAACAACAGTTCTCTGCAAAATCTTCCATAGAAAGGGACAGAAGAAGACAAATTAATTATTGTAAATAGCGAAGGCACATAGTTCCAAATTTGTACATATGTAATCTGTCAAGACTGTGGTTTTACTAACCCTGATAAAACTTTAAGGGAAAATAAATATTATTTTTACCATATTTGCTCAAATAAGGCTTATATATTCCACTTCCCAGATTTTGCCTTCAAAATCAGAAGTACTTGAGTGCTTTGTGATCTGCCAAGACTCTGCACTATTCTAGAGTCTTCTATGTCTTTTTGGTCTTTTGCAGACACACAGGCACTTGCTCCTTCCTGCCCTCCAAGCTGGCTGTGCAGGCATTGATCAGGACACCCATAGACAGCACTGTGCTGCCACAGGGCACAGAGCACCTTTGATCAGGGTTGGTTTTTGGCAAGATGCCTTTATTCACAGACAGAATAAGCACAGTTGTGTCTGTAAAAGCTGTACAAATATGCACATGCTTCATCTTTACAAATCAATCACACCAGATATGGGCTTTATTCTTGTATTTTAAGATCCTTGAATATGGCCTTTATTTGTATCTAACAAATCTTGAGAGGCACAGAATGCTTGATAGGATAAGAAAAGGCAGTAGTATGAAATGTAAGGAGAGGCAGTAGCATGAAATGTCTAACGCTTCTTGTGTGTTCGTGGGTTTTTGCAGCCTGTTAAAACCTGGATATGCTGGGAAAGAACAGGAAAGAACATAGAGAAGAAGCTGTGGTACAAATCACATCTGAAAATCCTTCCCTCAACTGTAGTGACATCAAATTCTACCCAGCTTCAAGAAAGCCACAGGACAAAGGCATAAGTGTCCAGAAAATTGGGAAGATAGAAAAATGGGGAATTGCTGGAATCCCAGCCGAGGATGGCTTCTATTCTTACGCTTCTACAAGGAGGAGGAAAGGCAGGGAAAAAAGAGCAAGCATAACAAATCCCTGATGGGGAGGGAAAAAAACAGGGAGCTCTTCACCCCACCAGATGACACAAGTGAACACTTCCCTAAACAATGTTTCGGTTAAAAGTAATTTCTTAACTCTTCCAAATAAACACATTTGAGATTTCCTCCTAGAACTGCATTTCTGAATAAATTCAATTATGTTTAAAAAAGCTGCTAGATAAATGTGTGAAGCACAAGAATATGCAAACATAAATACACATGAACCCCAGCATGCACACTCAAAGAGTAGAATAACTTGCTTAAAATCACCTACTGTAGGGCCATGTCAGTGGGAACTGGACTAATGCGGCGATTGATGAGAGACTGCAGCACTGGGAGCATCAAAGTGGAAAAGATTTGCATGGCTCCTGCTGTGGTAGGCAACTGCACAAGCCCTTTCATAAAGTGTTCAAGCTCCATGTTAAAATTAGTTAGGATTTGGCCTTGCCTTTAATGGAAGGTAGGAAAAAGTCAAGAAGAGGGAGTAAGACCCAACATGGCAGAAAAGGGAGAACCAGGTAACGGCTAGGGGGGAAAAAAATTAACTCCTTTTACACATTATGCTACCTGTTTCAAATGCCTCTACCTTCTCAGCCCATGCTCTGTGTGTTGCGCTTAATACTGATGGTTAGTCAAAATAAAGCAACAAATGTATTAATCTTTAATGTTTACCTAGCCATACAGACCAGGAGGTGGTGACCCACTGGGTAGCCTTACTAAGATGTTTTAGTTTTACATTACATGTTCAAGTATTTTATGTTACCTTTCTGTTATTTTCACAAAAAACAAGCTCTCCTCCATCTGTTTAGTAAAAAAAAAAATCCAAATGAGCTGCAAAACTATGCCCTGCTTCCAAACAAATAATGAAACCTTAATGTGAATAAACATGCCTTCATAATCAAAGCCAGGCTTATGATCTAACTGGATAATAATTCACTTGTAATATCATCAGCTCAGACTAAGTATCAGCCTGAGTATTGTTGGTGCAGGTGTAACTTAATGAATTTGGCCTCATTTTATCTGGCACTTAGTTGCTTATATTAGTGTTGGGAGCATTAAGTCCTTCAATTTTTGTAACAAGCAACACCATTAAACTGCCACAGAGTAATATAAATAAGATTTTTCTTTTGACCCCATAAAACAACTAACAAAAATGTTACATTTGCCAGATTCATAATGTGGTTTTATACATCCAGCAAACAGAACTGATTATAACCATTATTGTTTGGTCATTATTTTTCGCTATTGTTTCAACAGTGTATGAAAATGAATGTGGAAATATATGAGAAATAGTCTGAAGAACCCACTGTCAAAGGTGTAGAGATGCTAACAGGATTCTGAACATAGGACAGGATCTCTGCTGATATGCTTCTCTGCTGCACTGGGACACATATTCTAGTCAAGTGTGAGCAATGAGGACAGAAGACAATGTGAGATTTCAGAGTCAAGTCACATGCCCATTTAGAGCATCTTGGTGTGCATGAGTGTATGTAGTGGATACGCACATGCAGTTATGCCTAAATTACATACATCTTCATTTAACCTATTAACTCACATCTGTATTAAGTTGCTGAAGACTGAAGAACAAAAATATTGGGAAAAAACTATCCATTGGTATTTTTCAGAAATTGATGTTATTGTTCATTGTTTATCAAAGCATAAATTAGTTTCATAGTTCAGTTTAATAGGAGTTACAATATACTGTGTAATAATAAAATTATTTCAGAATTTGTATCTTGCAGATGAATTTTCCATCTTCCACTTACTAAAGAGCCATCTAATCCTAATCTCATGCCCCTCAACAGAAGAATTTTACGTTACCCAGCTCTTTTGCCTCTCACCAGCGTGACTAACTTTGCCTGACCTGCCACAGAGAACTGAAAGAAATCAATCTGTTTCTAAAGTGGAAAATTACACACTGCCTTTCATGCTTCATACATGAATATGTTTTTCAGCCTTCTGTGAAAACTTCCAGGATGCTTATTACCTGCAATATTGGAATAAATTCACCCATGCTTCCCTAGGCTCAACCATTTAAAATAATGTCAATTGACCCCAGTTACGCCAGATTTTCCCAATACATCTGAAAAATAATTATCTTCATATCAGGTATTTGCTGCCATTTACCAAGCAGATATAGGAGCTGAAGAATATGACGAACTCTTCGAACCAGTTTTAATTAAATAGCTGCCAGAAAATGCCCAAACCAGAAACCTTTACTGCTTTTATAACCAGTTTGTAATTAACATATGAATAAGCTGCATATTTGACTTTTCACCAACAGCACAACTGTTTTCCCCAGGAAATCACAGTTAAAAGCTGAAGCGAATGTTCCTTTAGAAAGTGCACTTTGTGTATGGAAATAGTCTTAGCAACTTAAACTTAGTCTTAATGTCTGGCAAAGCTTCAAACTCAGAACTGCATTACATTGGTAATTTTAACTTTATCGTCTTAAATAGATCCAGTTTGGACGTATGAATACAAGCAAAGTAGGACAGCCCTTAAAGAACTGCCTTTAAGCAGGCTTTATTCTATCCCATGAAGCTTTGTAATTCCTTCTGTTATTATTAATAGCTGTTAAGTGCTGACAGCATGCTTGGCACTGAATGAAACGCAGGAGCAGACATGGTTCTTGTTAAGGGTGGCCCTCGGGAGGCCATTTACTGTGTGTAACAACAACAACAACTTTATTGGTGTAGTAACCCACTAACACGGCTGCAGCTGGGGTGTCAGGAGATGTCGCTGTTTAGACAAAATAGTGATGTGCACATGCACGCAGATATGACCCTTTTACACATTAATTTTGTCACAGGTAACAAGGCTATCAGCTGAGCAGACAAGAATTTCTGAGGTAGCCAAACAAAAGCTGTGGCCCAGAGTGCCATTTTTGAAGGATTTTGTCCGTCAGGAGTGAAAATACAGACCACTGGGACAGGCCAAGCACTTAGGAGCATCACAGGTGCTGGACACACTGGGATGGAAGGAGGACCTCAAAGGGCAAACCTCTGTTGCTAGAGGTTATGGCAGGTTCAGCCACAGGATTAAAGCAAATGGCAGAGAAGGACAGGCAAGAATTTCAGGCAGAGGAGCCTTGAAGCAGTGGTGGCTGCTTCCTTTTGGTGGATGGCTTCCTTTTGAGCCAGGAGGTAGGGAATTGTTGAAAAAAGGATTTAAGGGGACTGATGGGATGTGTGGAAAGCAGCTGCACACACTGAACCCAAGAAACCTGGAGGGAGCTGAGCTCATGCTCCAGAGTGAAAGACAAGGTCTCTGCTCTTCTGCTGCGAGGAAAGCTGGCATGCCCATCCTCCATCCATAGTCATGGGTGGCATACAGAGATGATGCCCAATTCCTGACCTTCAAGGAAGGTCCTATCAGGTGTCATCGGCCACCTTTAGCCTAGCCAAGATCAGAGCTCTGCTACATCATCACCTGTGGAGGGTAGAAGAGAGAGAGGAGGGGCAGTGGCACCAAAATTCTGCCAACGAGTCCACACTTGAACATGTATGTAAGTCAGGAGCTTTGCAGGGGACATTTACCCCCCAGCTCCTGATCAGGTGGCTGTGCAGTGCCCGAAGCGGAGGAGAAGGTGGCTGTCTACCCCACTCAGTGAGACTGGTGCTCACACCCACTGGTGGGTCTGACCTGACGCATAAATGCCACAAAGGCAGGGGACTTCTTCTCTGTTGGATCTGCCCTAAGGCTTCACCTCTGTCCCAGTACAGCTTTTGATATTGCAGGTGGAGTCGTGTTTGCTTCTGCTTCTCCAAGGTTCTGCTCTGCTACTCCAGCCATGGCCACAACCAACTTTATGTCAAGCAAGTCTTGCTGGGGGCTTCTGACTTGTAAGCACAAGGGCTAAAGCTCCATAGGACTATGTGCTGCACCATGTGGGAGGTAAGTTACCCCTTGGTGTAGAGGTGCTGGTCAGTGATAATAGTGGGAGAAAGTAGGTCAAAACAGGTCAAATAGTTCTCTTGAAACTGTTTATCTTAGTTTCTTTGTAATTGCCTGGCTGACTTGTTTCCTGCTACACAAAACCTTCCCTCCCCCTTCGACGTCACCTACTCTCTAATATATTCTAACAAGCCTCCTCCCCGCTTTGCTGTCTGCCTCTAACACTAATTTCAGATGCATCTGCTTTTTGAGTACCTTTGCCTAAAAGCAACCATATTGTCAGAAAATGCTTAATAACACCCTGAAAAGCACATAGCTTTAAGGTGTTACAGCTGGCTACTCCAAAAATTATTAATTCAGAAGTCATTAGTCATCTGTGGCCATTTAGGCTATAAAATATATGAATGAAATGGACTTTTTAAACTTCCTAGGGAATAGCCTTGCTTTCCATACTCCTATACGCAGTGTTCCCAATGTTGTTAGTCTTTGCTTTTCTGTAAACCCATTGATTCTGTCTGATGTATTAACACTTGAGTTTGCAAAGGCTGTTCTCTGCACAGTGTCTAGAAGAGTCACACCCATTTGATCATGATGTATTTTTAAAAGGAGCACTGGAGAGGATGGCATGGAGGGGGGAGGTCTGCAGGAACTGCATAGTGACTGTGTAGAATGATCTAATTTCCCTGCCATCCCTCTGCTGGGAACATGCTCTCATACCTCACACAAGACCAAAGCTGTGATGGAGTTATTTGCAGACAGGCACCATGGAGTAGATGTTTTCCAATGCACTGAAGGGATCTGAGATCATAGTCTGCCCAGATTGCTGGGATCTACTGCACTGCTGTAGCTACAATACGAGAGGCAGAAGTGCCAGCGAGGCTAGGGCTAGTTGCCCCAGGTACTGGCGATCATGTAGCAGAGGCAGCATGGAGGGCTGAACAAACTGTTTGAAAAGCTGAGTAAATATTCAAACAGTTCACCCATGATGCTACAGCTGGACTACTAAGAGTGTCAAAGCTGATTTTCAGCTGTGCTGCATCACGTTGCAATGGTTGTGGAGCAGACATCCTCCCCCCTCCTTGCACCACTGTGGTGCTGATACAATCTTAGTCCGAGGAAAGACGAAAGATACAACATGCAGGACAATCCAGAAGTGGCTCATTTTCTACAAGATTTTGATTGTGACAGAAGAAATCATATATCTGTTACAAGATAGTGAATAGGAAGCACTTCACCGAAATGACTGTTGTCTACATTAAAATAGTATTTATGTATCCTTGGTTTCTCCTTTCTTTCAAAGAAAAATCTAAATTAAAAGACTTGGAGATAGAGAAGATGTCTCCCTCACACTCACTATTTACTACTGCTTGCTGCATTTCATATCATCATTGTTCTTTAAGTCCAAGGCCATTCCCAGTATCCCTCCTCAACAACACATCCACTTGATGCGTTTCCTATCACTGCTCCTTGTTTCCTTCTGCACTTCAGCACAGAGTATGCTTGATTTGTTTTTTAAACACTAACTCCTCTGTCATCACACTAAGAGGAACCTTGTGCCTCTACCATAGAAGGAGCCTTTTTATTTTTCTGTTTTGTTAGTAAATTGACCAGCATTTCACTTCTCCAGTATCATTGCAGATAAGATAGTCACAAAGGCATTTCCAAGCAGGCTTTGAGAAGAATTAAATGTAGAGTTGCAAAGCATCGTAATTAAGGCACAAAATAAGCCTACCAATCCTCATGGTACATAATATGTCATCTTCTTCCTATCTCTTAAACCCAATAATCTGCAAACCACCACTATATTGGAGCATTATATCTGCTATAACTTATGTCAACTTGGATCACCCCCTCCCTTTTTCTTAAACAATGTTTGGCAGCCAACTGAGTGTGGAAACTAGACTGTTTTACATTAGTCAGCAGTGCATTTAAATCATTCTTACCAAATGATTTACTGTGGATTACAAATTCTTATATGGCATTTTAAATTAATGATTAGGCAAAGTAATATATCACTGAAATGATTGGGTGCATATGTATTTTGCTTCCATGATTCTAAATTTCTCTTTGGTTTGGAAGACTTTGCTACACTTATTTTCATCAGCTGAAGGAAAATATTTTTAAGAGAAAAGGGTAGAAGACCCCAACATTTCTGCTTGTCTTCTCCAACAATTCCTTAAGTTAAAAGGATTTTCCTCCCTGCAGAAGAGTCAGGTTATGAGGAGACACTGGTAAGTTGGTTAGTGCTCTCCAGACAGATATTGGCAGGTGTCAGTGTTGCACAGCATTTCCACACCTTACTATGTCCCAAAGACAAGACGAAAAGCTGGAGGGAAAAGGATTAAGACTTTATATCAAATAAAATACTGAGTGAACTATCTGGAAAGACAAAATGTTGTGGCAGAATATGTAGAGTATCTCACAGGGAAAAAAAAAACTATATTCATTCTTCATGCAAACACATTTCTACAAACTTCTGAGAACTGTAGAAGTCCTATGACAGTGGATAAAAGGGATTTGCTGACTCTGTCTAGCAAGTGGACTTTGAAACCCAAGTGAAAGAAAGGTAGAGCACACTAATAAAACATGGGCTGTTGCACCAGATGCTCACAGGTGACTGGAATCCTTAAAAAGAAACAGTGACATAAAGTAAATTATTTGTTTATTTTATTGCTGTGGGTCAGGATCCTGCAAGTGCTGAAAGATAACAAGCAACTTGCATTTACAACAGAAATTAAATAAGGAAGACAATTATCTCTGCTTCAGAGGCAATAAAAATAAAGGAAACCATCCATCAGTGCAAAGTTACCTGTGCGTAACTGCATGCAAATTAGGACTTGTGGCCCTAACCCTGTAGCCTGTTGCATGCAAACAGCTGCACGCTTGGTTTCACTGGGGCTGTGTGTGGCTGCAGTGATCTGTTCATGTGAGTCTCATGCTTGGCATAGCAAAAATACGCAAGATATGCTTTGCATACTCTTTTGGCAACAATCATGTCTTTCATCTGCAGTTTCAGATGGTTGACAAAAACCAGACAGGATTACTGCAACCTTTATTTCATTTATTAATGCCCTTAGATCTTACTCAAAGCATATAGTAAATTAAAAAGAAAAAAAAAGTGCCAAAAATGAAGGAGGGATCTGATATTTATTATTAACTTCTACTTGGACTTCCCTAGCCTCTCCACAGGATTCTAACACATTCTGTAACAGATCAGACTTTGCACACTCCTCAGAGAAGTCTACCCCAGATCATACCACAGGGGGTACACAATTTCCACCACCATAACTCTTCACTAAAATTTTTTAAAGAAAGGCACATCTCTCTCCCTGCACCAAAACCAGAGATGTTACATATTCTTCCTCAGCCAATGCCAATGCTCAAGAGATGGCATGAGGAGAGAGGCATTTACTGGGACAAGATTTCAGATCATTAGACAAGGCCAATGCTTTGTGTTGGCCCCAGGACAAAACAGAGAACAACTGCCAGTCATAAATCATAGGCACAGTGTTGTCTGATGGAAAAGTAGATTGAAATGGATGATGTTCAGAAGTATCCAAAAAGAGGGCTCAAGAGAAATCTAATCCTGAGGTGAAAAAGGCAGGGATAACTACAGCAGTATGAGCCTACTTGGAAAAAAACCCCACACATTCTCACGCAGTAAAATCATGAGACTGCAATACAGTAAGGAAGGAAAGCTGTCATGAACTAGGTGTGACACCAGTCAGTCTGGACTGGAATTCAGAATTCAGCCTGAAGTGCCTGGGTTTCCTATACAGTGCACACACACCTAAGAAGAGGGCCTAAGCAGTCATAAGATGGAGGATGGAGCTGTACAGAATGGGCTAATGAAGAATGCTAGGGACGGGGAAGCACGTGAAATCCTATCTGACCTGCATTTTGAGCACCTGATGGATATCTGTAAGAAGCTGTCTTCACCTACGTGAGTTATATGGGCCAGTACCCACCTTGGATCCTATGGTCCATGCAAGAACATAGGGTTTATCTCAGGTGAAGGAAACGTTACTGTTTTTTAAAAAAAAGCCAACCAAAAAACCCCAAACAAAAAAAGGGGGGGGGGGGGGGAGTTTACAGCATTTTCTGTGAAAGTGGGAAGGATTCCTTTCCTGTCTTAGCCCAGTGGCTGGTGGCTCACACTTGCAACTGTCCTATCCATAAAAGCATAGGCATTCCTCATTCCTCTTGTAGCTGTATGGAGAGAAGAATTTAGGCTAACACAGTGAAGAAGCATGGCTCTAGCTTCATAACCAGAATCATTTGGAAGGCATGAGAGTTCTGGGGCTTTGAGTCCTCTTCTGAGGAATTAAAAATAAATGCATTAGATTAAAAATATTAGCAGACCAGAAAGCAGGTACCAGAAGCACAACTGAATGCCTGACAACCAAGGATCCAGAGCTGCGCTCCATCACACTGAGTTTTGGATTAATTTCTACAGTGCAGCTCATCTTAAGAAGGGCGTTGGCTTAGATACTCTCATAACAAATGGGGAATATAGATTTTATCTAAGATTTTTCAACCTCTGGGGATGAGGAGGGCACTGAACCCAGGTCTCTTGCTTCTGTCTCAGTATTATATATAAAATGGATTCCATCGTTCGGTCCTGTCTTTTAAGCTGGCATCTGCCAGCATATTTCATCCAAAATAAATTAGGTCAAAAGTGAGATCTTCCTGGTGTCTCCTAGATGATCTTAAAAGTCACCTGCTCAGACAGGTCGCATAGGGAAGGGCTGGTTAAGGAGAAAACTGGCAAAAATTTAAATTAACATTTCAAGCTGAAACTGGACAATTGGGATCCATGTTGCACTCATCAACCCTTGGAGAGAGAAGGTGTAAAGAGAGACTGGGTAGTAACCTTTAGCAAAATTGTACAATGGTGCCCATAAAGACTGCAAGGCCTCCTATGTGGCCAGCAAAGCCCAGTATTGACTGACACATCCAGGTTTCTGAATTTTGAACAGACCTAAGTAAGAGTGATGGTCTTAGGGTTTGGAGTAAAATGATTCAGGGTAGGGATTGTAAATGTAAACACCTGAAGAGTTACGCAGCAGGCTAGCTGGGATTTTGTGGGACACAGTGGGCATTCAGTTCTTGCTCAGCCCTCACTAAACACCTATGTGTTTCATTGTATCCTACCCCAAGAGATTGCATAAATTGTCCAGTGTTACACAACAGGATAGTGATGACAAGACAGCTCTAAGCATTAGATTGTATTGCTTCTGCTTTCAAAAAGGTGAAGTCTAATACATAATAGTTTTGTATGTACTACTCTGTGAGCTAGAAGAAAGACAATCTTTTCTAAACAGTCTCCTTATAGAGGCCCAAGACACAATACTGATGGAATTTATTTTTTCTTCCAGCTAAGACAGCAGGATTGAGCCCTAAAGTATCTTTGTTAAACTGGTTAATAGATTATTGTCCAAAGTAAACATATTTCAGTAAGTGCAAGACTGTTTTCTTCCTCCCTCTTTCCGTCTTTTGTTCAACTTCAACTCAGCTATTTATGATTCATTTCATGAGACACTAGGTTTTCTCTGAAGGCACTAAAAAGGGCCAGAGCTATCAAACAGTTTTAGTGACTAGTGCCAACAAGGAACTGTTTTCCTCCATGCTATAAAACAGGCACTGTCAATAGACTACAACCGGCAATAAACTATTAAAAAAGGAATTTATGATGGCTACTTATTATCCTCCTGAAATAATGTTGTTACAAGGCTGCCCTTTCCAGTCCTCCACATAGATCTCACTGCAGATGTCTAACAAAGGGAAAGGCCCAGATCCGCAGGGACCGGCTGCAAACAGCCCAGGAATTGCCTCGCGTTAACGTGGGCACACAGCACACCGGGGTTTCAAAGCAGCAAAGCAGTTGTCCCACATTGGACTTAGGCTTGTTATAGATGAGTGCTTGATTTAAGGTGGGATCTTAATTAAATTTTGTATAGAACATGTTGAATCGTTTTAATAGCTAAATATCAAATTATGTAGGAATGTGTATTATTGTTTAGCAAGGAATTGGTGAACCACAAGGATAAAATAAGAAATGGCACAAACCTCAAATGGAATCAGATCTGCCTCCTTTTTTAGATTTCAAAAAAAGTCCCAGTTCTACTTCTTGTCCCTTCCTCTCCAACCCCATAACAGGCTTTCTTCCCTGCTGAAGTGTCTGCCTCTGTTAGGTTGACATTTGACTGTGATAGGGATCTGTAACTGCTATAAATTGTGGTATACCACTGGCATCAATAGAGCTATCCTATCTTACTCCAATTAATGAACCGTTGCCTTCAATAAATATTTTAGAAAGAAGGGGAAAAGGATACAGCTCAAACTTCAGCGTCGTTTGGATTGTCTCCTTTCAATCTGGACCTTCAACCAGTGTGCCTCTTGAATTCCCAGTATGTCAGACTGGAGACACACAGACTGCGGTCAAGACTGAGTGCACTGCCCGGGGGGGATGGATGTCTCCTAAAAATTAGTATCTTTCAGGAATGACGGAGAAGGTCCTAAAGGTGTGTAGGGAAAACGGGGGGGTGGCGGGGGGGGGGGGGCGTGGTGTGGTGGGGGTTTGAAGAGATTAAGGAAAGGGAACTTTTGGGTCTAGAGAGGGAAAGCTGGGCTGGGCTGAGAAAAAGAGAGAAAAATGAGGTGTGCAGAAATGGGATGGAAGGGGATAGTCACTGAGAGTCGGATTAAAAACAAAACACAATTGCAGTGTCAAGATTTCTGAATGTCCTGACCACTCGCCGTAGTGTTATCACGGGGGATTCTCCTCTCCCCATGTTGCTGCAGACAAAGAGTAGTTGCCTGATATCCTGTTCGCCAGATAGCTCATCTGGGAGAAAGAAGAACGATGTTTTTTAATAGCAGATATTAGCCCGAGAACACAACGCTTATTCTCAGCAAGGGACAATTCCGGAGTTTTTTAATCCAGTTTTGTTCATTTTATGAACTCCAAACAAAGAACGTACACCACAGAAAACCGGGAAACGGCATGCATAGAGATCTCAAACGAAAACGAACCATTTCACTACGGAGAAATTTTTTATGAATAGCATCTCTGTGCTAAGAGCACTGGTAAGCATAAGTTAAACTGCTGCTGAGATTATAACGATGGGTTTACAATGTGTTCGGTTATTATTTCTCAGCGAAGGAGACAGCCCTGCCTGTGATTGTCTCTTGCTGGCTTCTTGACTTAACAACTCATCTGTGTCGAGACTGCATCTCCACAGCCAGAGGAGCAACAATTAAAATACCAAGACCATATGAGAAGCCATATATCCCGCAAAACCGCTGAAACTAGAAGTCGCTCACTGCCATCTCTGAGCGCCTGTTTGCATGATTGCTTGTCCGTAAATTATAATAATAATAACAACAACAACAACAATAATAGTAATAACGATGATGCCACCCTTTATTTCCACAGTACCTTCCGCCCCTGCGACAGACCCACGGACCGCGAGCACCCACCCAGCGGGCCGGGGCGTCGGGGGGGATCCCAGCCTGCGGACGGCCGCCCAGCAAAAATTCCCCTTCCCCGGGACCCCCTGGAGCGAAATACGCTCGTTAATCATTATTTGACTCTTCTTGCCAGAGTACGAATGGTCTAAAGTGAAACCATCACTTTTCATTTAGCCCAGAGAAGACAGCAGGGAAAAAAAAAAAATCTTTAAAACCTATGGTATGGCAGTATTTTTTAAGCAAGGGGCTTTGGAGGCAAGTAAAAAAGAAAAGAGTTTAAGTGTGCACGAAAGGAGAAAACCATTTAATGAAAAGCATGAAAGAGGAGGAAAGACCACATTCATTCCTGCTTTTCGGTAACATATGCCCATCCTATAATTACCTGTAAATAGCCACTGCAAAAGCAACTCTCATTACTGGCTTTCTGGATAAGGGATGGAAACTCTGACGACTTCAGCTGTCGAAAGCTTACAAGAACTTGTGCCGTACCAGGGAATGGGTGTGTGTGTGTGTGTGTGTGAGGGAATAAAGGGAAAGAAAAAAAAGAAAACCAAACCTATAGAAACGCTGGCTTGCAGGGATATTTTTCTAATTATCACCTTGGCAAGATAGTTCTGTACTTCCAAAGCCAAGCTCTCCCTCTCCAGCACGGGTTTTGCACTCTCCCAAGTGTCCTCTCCTTCCCTCCCTCCCTCCTTCCCTCCATCTCCCGAGCTTTCCACGGCTTTGTACAAATCACCCGCAAAAATGCCCCTGGGTGTCGCTTCGCTGTGCTCGGAGCCGGCGGGCGAGCAGGGCTCTGCCAGAGGCTCCCGCTCCCAGCGCACGGCCGCAGCCCCTCCGGGGTGCAGGCAGCGAAAGCCGCTCTCCTGGGCCACCCCATGTCCTCCACCCAGGCTCGAAAACCCCCCTTTTTTTTTTCCCTGGTGACAGGTAGCACCTCTGCCAAGCGCCTCGGTAAGACGCCGCACGTTTTAAGACGGGGCTGCAGAGTGGTCCGTGGGGAGAGAGGAGAGGGTTGGAGGAGGACAAAAAGCCGGGGTGTGCCCGTGGGGACCCTCGCAAGCCCGCTGCCCCCAGAGCGGGCGCAGCCGGAGCCCCTGCAGCGGCGAGGTCCCCTGAAGCATCCGCCGCCCCAGAGCCCAGGGTCGAGACGGGGGAAAGCCGGGATCCTCGCTGGGGGGCGAGGGGGGGCGCCGGGCTGGGGGGTCCCTTCCCCGGCAGCCGCCGGCACCGGTTCCCCCGCAGGGGCTGGCGGAGCCGCCGGTAGCGGCGGGGTTGAGGGTGCGAGCGGCTCCGCAAGGGGAGCGACCCCCAACAGAGCTCCGTGCGCCCCTCGGGAGGGTGGGGGGCTGCGGAGGTAACCCTATGGGGCGGCGTCTTGATTTCTCAGCCGTTCTGTTAATACTGCTTTGGTTGCAGCACGCTCGTCTTGCGGTATCGTTGCGCCGGGCTATGATTTTATGAGGGGACCGAGCCGGGAGACGGGGATTTGCACCAAGTAGTGCATACTGCCCACCCTGTTGCATTAAAACACACCAGGTTCCGTGGTTCCCTCGACAGCGTCTTTCAGGCACAAACATCAGCACGCCAAGCTGCCACAAATTCCACCCCCTTCCCCGACCCGCATCCGTGCGATTGCACCAGGGCGCCCGCGGATGCTCGGGAAAAGGTTTGCTCCTGAAAAACCCAGCGTCCGCCCTGTCCCCTCGGCCACCGCCGGCCGCTTGTGCGCACCCGAGAGCGGGGAGCGCTCCCCGCC
>JAVJGG010000074.1:54614844-54643369 GCA_035590195.1 Aviceda cuculoides
GTGGGAGGGACCCCACGCTGGAGCAGGGGAAGAGTGTGATGAGTCCTCCCCCTGAGGAGGAAGGAGCAGCAGAGACAGTGTATGATGAGCTGACCCCAACCCTCATTCCCCATCCCCCTGGGCTGCTGGGTGGGAGGAGGTAGAGAAAATCGGGAGTGGAGCTGAGTCCAGGAAGAGGGGAGGGGTGGAGGGAAGATGTTTTTTAATATTTGGGTTTACTTCTTATTACCCTACTCTGGTTGATTGATAATAAATTAATTTCCCAGAGTTGAGTCTGTCTTGCTTGTGACAGTAATTGCTGAATGATCCCCTCCCTGTCCTTATCTCGACCTACGAGCCCTTTGTTATATTTTCTCTCCCCTGTCCAGCTGAGGAGGGGAGTGATAGAACGGCTTTGGCGGGCACCTGGCATCCAGCCAGGGTCAACCCACCACAGTTGTGTTTCATTTACCTGAAAGTGAGGGACCACTTTCCCTGTTTCTAATAGTCTATGGTCCAGAAAAAAAATGCCAAAGTGCATTGATGACAACAGTTTCAAGACTGCAAAACCAGTGCCAAATGACCTACAGGTCCGGAAAGTAAAAATGCTCCTGGTAGACAGTAGGAAGTGATTCACACACTGTTCTGTTCTGTTAAAATTTTTTCCGTCTTTGACTTCAGTTTCCAAGAAATGATTTTGTAGAAGCATGACAAAGGAACCCTGATATATAGCTAACTGCATGAATAATCTCAAAAAATAATTCATGTGATGAATTTTGCCCTTTAATCTCAATCCTATTGGATTTACTTCAGCAGATGTCAGCATTTTAAATCCAGTTGGAGCATGTCTTCTGAAATAATTGTTGAACTTTAAGTCATTTATGATCAGCTGCAGTGATGATGTGGTGTAGGTTAGAACCTAGAAAGAAGAATATTACAGGCATGCTCAGTTTACAGATGTTGCTATGTTAGTTTTTGGTGTCCTAGAGAAAAGTACTCAAAGATATTGAAACCAGCTGTTTCTCCTGTTAGTGCACCGGATGCTTATCTTCTTGCTCTATATATCAAAATATCAGTGTCAAAATTTACCATTACTGCATGAACTGGAGACACTTTGATCTAAGGATAAGATAAGATGGTTCAGTCAGTATTATGTAGCAGCTGGCCTTAGTATATTCAAAAACAAAATTTAAAAGAATATTTTTATTATTATTCTGTAAAAAAAGTGACAAGCATGAAGTAAAGGAAAATAAAGCAAGTGACAGGACAGTCACAAAATAATTCTGAATCAACAAATTATTTTGAAATTAAATAGCAAATGCATTTTTAGAAACAATTTCAGTAAGTATTTTTATGTTTCTGATTCTCAGGGAATTCAAAATATCTATTTTTTTCTAATTCTGTGGAAACAAACTAGAAGTCTCACTACACTCCGTAAAGTGAAACTTCTGAGTACCAGCTGGCTTTAAATGTTGGTTGGACCCTGTGAAGCCTTTAAGACAAGTACTAAAAAGTAAGATGTAAAATACAGAAAATGTAAGGAACTTTCAAAATGCATCTCTGAACTGACAAAGGATCCTCTGAAAAATGGTAGTATAATGGGAACAAAGGGAGGAGGGGAAACAGCACAGAGAATAGAGAGGGAGAAGGTGACAGCTAAACGTCTATACACAGGAGATGGTGTACATCTATTTGAGAACTAAAGGAAGATTTTGTACACCTGCATGTCTTTGGCACAACATGAGAGGTGGCTCACAACAATTAGTGATCTTTGTGATTCTTTTCTGGGAATGATCACAAAAGTGCTGCTCACAAATGTGCTTGTTTGACAAACTGCATAAACGCATTTATTAGGGACTCATCTCCCAGATGCCCTGAATACCACATCCAGTCAGCAAAAGCAATTGCCAACCTCCCTTGGGTCAAAAAAAGACCCATTAGAAGCATTGCTCTCTTACCCATCTGCTGAAACTGTTATCCGAGGCAGCTAATTATATGTTTCACTCTTTCATTCCCAGAATCAAATGTATCTCTCAGTCTCTGTATCATTGATTATGTTAACTGGTAATATTTGCAGGAACTACGGACAGTGAACTTTACTTCACCCTGAAGATAGGGATAATAGTCTTACCACCTGTTCTTTTTTACTTTGTAAAACTGTGTAGAACAGGGATAGCAAACAGGGATAGCAAATCTGGTCCAGACAGAAGTCTCTCTAAGTCTACCTTAAAGTAAATCTCACCTTCTTGGTAAAATTGTACTTATCTTTCATTTTTATACCTTGCCACTGATATGGTGTCTGAATATATCAAGTGCAGTGTGAGCAGTTTTTGATCTTCTAGTACATATTGCCACATTTCTTCACATAGCACAGAAAGACGCTGATCACACGGTGTATTGAAACAGGCAAATACTTCTCTGGAAAGTGGTCTCATTAGTCTCAACTTTAAATGGATTTGGTGTGGAGCAGTGCCTGGCTGAGAAGAAAGTGCAGTGAAGAGTTACTGGGTTACACTAAGCTGATGATGAAAGATTCAGCAAGCAGCACTCCTCTCTACATATTAAAAGTAAACCAATACTCCAGAACTGTTCTGGGAGGTCATCAGGTGCAAAGGTACTTGGATACCCATGTCCCACGAAAAGTGAGTTGCCTAAAAGTCTTGCAGAAGATGGGCTTATGCTGTTGAAAGATACCATTTTGGGCTAAAGCACAGCAATAAGACCATGACCATTCATGCACATGATCTGTTCTGCCTCTCTGGTCTCCTTCTCTTCTTTCAGCTGGTTACAGTGCACATATCCTTTCTGCCCAAAACTTTTCTAAACTGCTATGACTGATTTTGTTTCACCCAATATCATACCGGGTGTTGAACTAAGTAATTTCATACAGTGATTGTCCTATTATTCATTCATGAAAGATGATTCAAAAAAGGCAAGCTATTTTTTCACATTTTGCATTGATCGTCATGGTCAGAAAGTCTGACTTTGGCCTAAATTCAGGAATATCTAGGACTTCTCAGGACTTTGTCCTAACCCCTCCCATGTCCTGCATAATCATAAAACCAGTTATCTGTCATATTTCTTGCATGACAGACAGTTATGAATGTACAGGCCTATTTCATTTTCTCTTCTTGTTCAGCACTGTGTTGCTGCAGCAGACAGCAGCAGGGAGCTCACTGCTCTACGTGAGGAAAGTGTTACAGAAATGCAGTGGCCTAGAGTGGGACACCAGTAGTAACTTGGTGATAAGAAGTGCATGCTGGGCAAGCGCTGTTGGAGAATTATAGTGGCCACAGCTGAGCAGACAAGAGTATTGGTAAGGCTGTGCCACTGACAATGAGCTGTTGGATACAACTTAAACCACTAACAAGCACTTGTACTGTTATTGCACTTATTAACCTTCATGACCAAACCAGGCTTTATCAGCAATAAACTACTTGGCTGGCATAGCCAACTCTACATTAGGAATAATTAGCCTTAGTTACAAAAAACATTGCTTGCATATTTTCCAAAATGTTGAAAAGACAACAAATCCTAAACACAGTTTCATCCAGCAGAAATTAGTACTAACATAGTATGTTTTCCTCAGTGGAAGCTGCCCAGAGTCCAGTTTTTATATTCAGAGAATGACATCATTTGTGAGAAATAAATTTGTCAGCTCTTTTCATATCATTTACCACTATCCTTGGCCAAAGGAATGTAAGTGGTGGGATGTAGCATGGATTTTCTGATCTTTTGTTCTTTGCCACTGTCATTGGAAAAAGGCTTAAACCAGAACAGTATGTTCAGATAAACCTCCTCCCTTTCCCTGCAAGATGTTCTTAGACTGGATTCATAAAGCTGTTTATTTTCTTTTTGTTGTCAGTTCTGCAGTTTTACTGACAGTTTTGTTTTACATTATCTGATGGAGATTCATGCAAATGAACAGAACAGAACGAAAGATTGAACATAGTTTTCTTTAGGAAGAAAATCTTATATAACTTTACGTGAAATCTACTATTTAAAGTTAAATTAAAAATTAAAATTAAAATTAAATATTATATGTGATATTCTTGAAATTCTTCAAGAGAAAACTTGAGAAAATCCTAGGGAATGTTCATAAGTGCTGCTTCTGCATTGTGTCAGAAGTGGATGAAGCAATTTAGTTGTCATATATAAGCACAAGGACCTTTATAGTGTTGGAAAGTTGCTTCTTGTGAGCTGGGTGGCCAAAACTTTACTTATGATGGCCCCACTTCACGTAGGGATGACTCCAGATTAAGAACATAGGAGAACTATGTTTTGTTTGAAATGCTTGTATAGTATCCCACTGGATTTTCAGGCATTGCTTTTGACATCCTGCAATCTGAAATGCCCAGTTGCATACAAGACTTGTTCACAATAAGCTAATAGAAATTTGTTTAATCCAATGGGAACAGTATTGATAAGTAGCTGCAAAGTTAAGAGAAGTGAAAAGTGCAACTCATGCACCCTGCATTGCATCAGAGACGTAGTTAATCATGCAAGCATATTTTCTTTGCTTATCTGCTGGTAGATGTGTGTGTTATCAGCCGTGAAATTGGTTACAGTGCTGGAAACAATCCCTTTCAGAACGGACTTTGTATTCTTGTTCTTTCCATGGGAATTTTGGAAATACCACTTACCTGACTGCTTGGAGGGTATTTGTTAGACTTTGCTGACACACCAGTAAAGATACATATAAAAACTGCTTTAGAGTTTTAGGTCAAATTTTGCACTTCACTATGCTAATGTTAATACAGAGAAAAGCTACTGCATTTCCACTTGTGTAACTGAAAGCAGAGTTTTGCCTTAAGGAACATGAGTGCAAATGGCAAGGTATTAAAAACACAGTTGTAGAGAGAGAGGTCCATGTGTGGAAATGGTTTATATTCAGAGGCAGTTGCTGAAGCAAATGAGAGTTTTGTCCATGCAAGGCCCATTTGACCCGATATTTTTCTTTGTGAGTGGTAGTTTCAGAGAAATCTTTAATGAAGACAATTTGTTCTGCCTAGCCATGACTTCTTCAGATCACTTCCACTCTCCTTACACCTTTTTGGTATTTTTCTGGACTGATGCTGAACCAAGCCTCAAATCCTAGCTGTCCGTATACTCAACCAGGGTTGACAGTGCAGCCCTGATTTTTTTATGTCATCAGAGAATTATTTCCAGTCAGTCAGAAATGTTGTCAGTTGTGAGAAATGGGTGCATAGAATACACAAAGCTTTCAATTTCCCTGTGCTTTAAAGGCCTGCTAAATTCTCTGCACAAAATGTCAGTGTGTCATTGTAACATTTTAAGAAATTTCTGAGGAGAAAGATTCAGCAAAAAACAAATTCAGGTCCCCTCGTGTTGAATGGAGATCATAGAAAACATTAAGCAAGCTGATTTCAGTTTTCCATTGCCTCCTGAACAACCTTGGCATCTGGCTTCACTATTTCTAGTAAAAGGCTAATAATGGGTGAGCAATACTGCAATAATAGAGCAACACTCTAATAATAGGTAAATAATATTCTTATTTTTTAATTTTCTGAGATGTAGATCTTGGACACTGTGGTCAAAGCTTCTGCTCCCTTCATCAAAATATTCCTCAGGATCAGGTTTGACTGTGGAAAAAGGTGTAAGTCATGGAGATAGTGGCTGGATGTGACAAGCAATCATAATAATTCTAAATCTGGTGATTTTTTAATGTTTTATTTTTCAGGCTGAAGTTCTTTCACATAATTCAAACACTAAGAAAAGAATACAATTACTTTTAAGATGCCTTGTGCTGTTTTGCCAGTCACAGCACTCTGCTGTTTCCAATGACTCAACCACACTTAAATTTCTGAATAGGTAGAAGTCACTTCATGATTTGTGTGTCTGGAAACTGAATCACTACTAATGAATTTTGCATTTGTCCCGGTTTCAGCTGGGATAGAGTTAATTTTCTTCTTAGTAGCTGGCACAGTGTGGTTTGGATTTAGTGTGAGAACGATGTTGATAACACACTGATGTTTTAGTTGTTACTAGGTAGTGCGTATCCTAAGTTCAAGATTTTTTGGTTTTCCATGCTCTGCCAGCAAGCAGGTGTACAAAAGGCTGGGAGGGAGCATGGCCAGGACAGCTGACGTGACTAGCCAAAGGAATATTCCATGCCATAGAACGTCATGCTCAGTATGCAAACTGGGGGGAGTTGGCTGGGAGGGGCAGACCGCTGCTGCGGCATCGCTCAGCAGGTGGTGAGAAATTGCATTGTGCATCACCTGGCTTTTCTTGTTTGTTTGGGGCTTTTTCTTTGGTTGGTTGTTTTTTTAATATTCCTTTTCATTAAAATTATTATGTAGTATTATTATATATTATTATTGTTAGTATTATATTTTATTTTACTTTAGTTATTAAATAGTTCTTATCTCAACCCATGACTTTTACTTTTTTTTCTCCCAATTATCTCCCCAATCTGAGTGGCTGTGTGGTGCCTGGTTGCTGCCTGGGCTTAAACCGTGACAGCATTGAAAGATGCAATTGTGCCTGTGGAGTAAGTGGATGTCCTGCTATTGTTTACCACCAGACTGAGTTTGGGTAGCCTCTAGGGAGTATGTGTGTGTGTGTGCGTGTGTGTGAGTGGACAGTGAAATTGGCAGAGCTCTGGGGATGAGCCAGGGACCTCCATCTTGGCTTGCTGCTAATACTCTCTACCCTAGGAAATGATGATACATTTGTTTGAAAATTGTGCATACAGTAGGGAATATTATTTCATTCATAGTAATACACCATAAATCCAGGGGATTTCTGTTGGTGAAGATAGAGAGGTGGCAGGTCCAGAAAGCAAAGATAATGCTTCTCTTCTTATTTAGCTTTGGGTCTTGTTGCCTATGCTTGATTTTATCTGAGCCTGGAAAAGGCATGAAGCGCCCTCAAATCCTGCTCTGTGTCCTCACAAATGTCCTGGTGGGCAGCATAAGCACAGTCTAAGAGCAGGCTCCTACCAAACACTGTGGCACATGTGGCAAGTGTCTTTCTGTTCTCCCAGGTCATGGCAATGTCACAACAGCAGGTGGGACACGTGGGTGTAACTGGCCAGGCAGACACTTTTGAGGCTTATCCACAGTGCAGGAGAGCGTGTCCTAGGGTATGCACACACCTGAGGTTTTCCCTGGGCAAACTAGTTGAACAGCCCCAAATGGGACCAAAATCTGCAGCAAGTAAGCAGTGTAGATGATTGGTGAACTTAGCTTCAAAGTCACTTGGCATTGCAGGGTAGATGTTATCACTTCAAGATTAATATTTGCTTAAAAATAGCACTGGTTTGAGCAAATGAAAACTCCTGCAGTAATCTACTGCCCTCAGAGGAGGTTATTTTTCTTGCCAGTTTGCACTGTTTTTCTGTTTGACCTCTATCTTTTTTAATAATCTGAACAAGCAGCCAGAAACCTCTCTCATAAGCAAGGAAGAAACAGTAGTCTTGTGATTTCCATATATCTGCATTGGTGTAGCTTTGTGTGTGCATAATTATTTATTATCGTAAATGGCAATGCCTACTAGCATATGCAGAACTGCTCATAACTTCGTAGATAAAGCTGCTGTTATTTTTTGCAAATGTATTTTTGAGTGCATCTCTTAGTGTGGCGCCAGAAGTGAAACAAATTTCACTGCTTAACTTCTTTGCTGTGGCTGACTGAATGACTTCAGGCATGGCTGTGAGCAATACTTCATTCTCTGGTGCAATCTGTATATATTGGTTATTTATGAAAAATGGACTTTTTCCAGGGAAGCATGGAAAACTATGTGAAATAGATAAAGGAAGGACAGCTATCAGGGTGCCACATTGAATGTAGAACATATGGCAAAGGGTGCTTTTTGACGCCTGTCTTTAGAGCCAAACCAAAGAAAGATCCAACAAAATCTTAAATAGTTTGGAAAAGTAATAGATACCTAAGAGAAATGTAATGTTTCTTACTACATCCACTGGCAATAAAACTGAAATCAGAACAAAGAATGATGCTTCTGTGGAAGTTTGGCAGATTTATAGATGAACTTCTCGTATACTGGAAAATGCTAAGAATCGATAACAATACAGCTACCAAGCTTATACAGTCATGGCATTGGAACTTTACTCAGTTGGGTCATTGGTATTGATCAGCAAATAGGTGAAAAAGCCTAGGACAAAACTAGCTGAAATAACAGATGAATCGCATAAGGTCAAGTAAAGACATAAACACAGACCGAAGCAAAGCAAAGTAGGTTTTTTGCGCAGAAGGATAAGCAATGTAGATGTTGTAGGAAAGCATTTGACAGTCACTTTTTTCATGATCTTGCCTCCAGGAAAGAAATAACTGTGCAAAAACATACATGTAATGCAAGAACGTTTCTCCTCTAAGTGGATGGTGAGAGTAACATCTCCTTTGGAGGGTTTGCCTTCACAAACACCAGCTAAGAGAGATAAAATTTGCAAATGCAAAGAGAAGATTAAATATTACATATGAGTACAATTTCAGCCATGACCAAGGCAAGTAGTTCAGCAGCAAGCTTTAAGAGTAACAGCAGGATGAATTTGTGAGAGAAATCTTCCTTGTGAGCCGCCAAGATGCTCTGGGTAAAAATTACTCAATGGTACTTGAGGGCAGGTGTTTTGGGGTGATATTCACTGTCAAATCTAGCCAAAAGTAGGTCCCACAGAGAACGCCTTCAGAGCACAGCTGGGAAGCACAGAGAGCCCCTTCCCTGCTTTTCGAAGGCAGGGAATGGAGGGAATGGAGTAAAAAGCTGTGGACAATGTAACATAATGATAATGTGATGCCATGCACAATTCCAACTTCGTGGACTCCGTGTTAGAAGAGATACTTCATTTATACAAGGATGCTTTTAGAGGCAGTTCATACCTGCTTGAAGAACAGCACTTGGAAATCAGCTCTGAGTTGAAACTTAAAAAAACAAATTGAGAACCATGTGGAGATGGGGAATGTTAAATAAAGTTATACAACTAGCAGAATGGATGAGCAATGTGGTAGCTATTAAAAACCAGACAAATCATACATGTGTATTGTTCAAATCTAAAATAAAATTGAATGATGTGGAAGAGAGAGAATTGCCCTGTAATTACACTGATAATCGAATGTGTTCAGCTTTGTATAGGAAAAGATATGTATACTAGTTATATAAATCAAATACACATACTCCTGTATTTGTGTAGTTCATTTTCATGTTAACTATTTATTGGCACAAAAATTGTGTGGCAATGTTTATAAATTTATAGGTTAAGCAAAGTTGCAAAATGTTTCCTGAACACATCTGCTGTGCAGCTTATGTTATACAGCTCCGAAGTAAAAAGTATGTATTGTGCCTTTCTACTGCTTGTACAGTTTCTGAAGGGGAAAAAAAAGTGTAAAAGAAGGAGAGAAAGCTGCCATAACATCCCTTTCTATGTTAGTGATGGAGGGAGTGTGCATTGCCCTGCGGGATCATGAGCACGAGCATCGGGACCAGAGACACAGAACTGTCTTGTGCCTTTTTGCATGGCATGGATGAAGAGAAATCACCAAAGGCAAGGCAAGGCAGTTGTTTCATGGCTCCTGAAAGTGAAGCCTGTTGCCCCAGCAGGGTGAATCAGAGTCCCACAGTGAAAGCCTAGGCTCAGTGACTGGAAAGAGTGAGGCATAGCAGGAAGCTGAGCCACAATGACACACACACTGAGGAGCTCGTTAAGGAGAGGCCACCAGCATCAATTGTGGAGTAAAGCTGTGCCTAAGCTGCTGTTCCTTGCTGGAGCACAGTGCTTTTATTACTTGTGATTCAGAGTCTTTGGCTGCCAAACTGACCCAGGCTCCTTCTCTTTAAAACACAGCCACCAAAGCTACTGCCTGCTGTCTTTTGGTAGCCTTCAAGTTTGTTTCTTGGAGCAGAGAATGAGATACTCATGTGCGGACTGTGAAGAGAGAGGCCCATCTCTTAGACTCTGGTGCAATGAAGTGTCAGAAAGGAACTTTAACATCTGCTGCAGAAGTATACAGCCTGCATAGCCACTATGTAGCCAGAACTGTGAGATTCTGTGCACACTGGCAACTGGACACGAACATTTTAGGGTGAATAAGTTGGTATTCAATTACTCAAGATCAGACAAGCTTTGCAGCTACTGGAGTGTGGGTTTTCTGGATTATTTCCTTGGATTTGAGTACTTCCTAAGTGTCATTTTGCATGTCAGATTAGCCTTTATACTCCTTCCCATTAGTACCTCCAGCTACCTGTGCACTGTCTCGTGGAGGTCAGACCAGGCAACAACTCAAAGCCCACTGTGTTTTCTGACCCACGTCCTGCACCCATATTGCAACTGGTAAGACTCAAGCATTTCCCCTGCTTCTCACCCTGCAATACCTCTACATTTGGATAACGTTGCTGTACAGGGGCTTTCCTGCCAAAATGTTCTCCTAGCGTGCTTCCCTAGGAAACTTCACTGTGAAGAGGAACTCCTGCCCCATCTGCTGTGGGATGACAATGACATTCTAATACTGCATTTAAAAAAGACATGATGCAGGCTACAGAGTCATGCAACTTTATTACTTGTTTAATTTGAAAATAACCTAGAAAAAAAATTAATTCTACTCACTCGTGGCTTCCCCATCTGGAGGGCATTGAGTTAGTCTCACTGAGAGAGCTGCCACAAGCATATTGGGTGGATAAGATCCCTGTTGATGTCAGTGGGATGTGCACACTATCAGTCATTGATTCTACTGGCGTTTTTAGTACAAGCACCAAGGAGGGACTATGCCCTTCCATTAACTGACATTGCCATATAAATTAGGATCTCCTAGTGTTTGGAATTTATAAACTGATTAAAACCAAAACCAAATCACGTACTGCTCAGCTATACGGTCTTTCTGCAGGCTGGCAGTTCTAGTTCTAGGTGTAAGCCCTAGAAAAAGCAGCAGCTATTGTGATGTGTATTTTAAGCAGTTAAAAAACCCCAAAGACTGAAGTAAGGGAGCACAGAGGAAGGAGCAATTTTAGATGGCTAATGGAGATAGCACTGCAAGGAGAGCATGTGCCACTTAGCGAGGCCTGGGGCTCTCATGGCCCCAGAGGAGGCTCTCTGGCTGCTTAGTGCTGAGCGTTAGGGCACTCCCATTGCTGCATGACTGGCTGCATCACGATGCAAGGTGCATCATGGAAAAGTGAGTGGGGGTCCTTTCAGCTGACTTTGGATACCTCCCAGACATAGATCTGCATCCAAACTGAACTTCTAGGCTCCTTTATAGTTAACTAAAACTTCTAGAGAAAAAATTATCTCACTGCTTTTTTACTATTGAGATGAATTGCATTCAGAAAATGTCCTTGATCTTTTTTTTCCCTCTAATGTAAAGGAAATCTAGATTATTTGATTGATATACAACCTATTTTTATACAACGAAGAAGTCTCACCCTTGATACATGAGTTTTCATGGCAGGAGAGCAGTTGTACCAAGGGAAGGAGAATTTGGAGGTTACCAGAATTACCTGCATGCATGCACTCCACCAAACATCCAAATCGTTAGCACTAACTTGCAAAGTACCAGGCCATTCTCAAAACTTCCTTTGTCCTGATTTGGAGGGGAGATTGAACTCAGGTCTCCCACATCCCAGGAGAGTAGATCCACTGCCAATCTGTTGGATAATTGCACTCCCTCTCTCCCATAGAAGCAGTTCTGTTTTGTATGAATAATTAACTAGTCATTGCAGCAGTGGTTTGGACCTGAGTTGCCCACATCCCAGATGAACATGCTAACTAGCAGGCTGGAGAATCACTCCCTTACATTTCCCATTCCCCTGTCTGGCCCACTGAACACTTAATTATTTATACAAAGGGATTTATATAGCTTAAAGAGAAGCAAGGCTCATTTGGGGATAGCCTGGGGAATGGGAGACCTGAATCCAAGTCCTTGCTCTGAATCAAGCCAAAAGAAATTTGAAAGCTGGTCTCTCTGTCTTCATATAAACTCTTGCTCTCAGGACCATTTGGTTAAGTTGTCTTGTTCATGCAACAGGGCATAGGGAAAGACCTTCCTCGTTGAAATACGGTAGCAATGAAGTCTAGCTGCCTGCTTCCAAAAGAGGGGCCGTAGCTGAGAACCCCAGCTGGATGTAGCCAGGAATCATGCACCTGCATACCTTAGACATTGCTGTCCCCAGCATCTCACACCAGGAAAGTGTCTCTCTTAGACAGCAAATCCTTCCTACCGTACATGGAGGAAGTGGAAATTGCTGCTTTGGGAATGAGGATCCCAAAGGGACCATAACCCTCAGTGTTACATTTTTGTCATCTATTCCCTTGTTCCCCTGATTCCATAAATTGACCACAGGGCCTTCAGGAAATTGTAACTCAGTCTTTAGACTCTTCCATCAGGTTTAATACCTGATGGGAACTTGAATTCTTCAGCTGAATCAGTGCACTTTGGCTGCATCTGTACTGCCCAGGCTTTTGTGTTTCTTTCAGGTTGTGGCATTAAGATCTGCCCTGCATGTAGGGGTGGGATGCCAGTGTACACCGGGTACTTCTACAACCTGGGTGCCTTTTTCCAAAGGAGTAAGGGACCATAGGCAAAAGTAGTGCCCCTCTGCACACTGACATGTGGGTGCATGTGGGCAGTTAGGAGACTGTGCTCTAGTGCAAAATCAGGCTTTACAGCCATGTGGCAGGCAAGGACACCAGTATGTTGTATAGTCACATTGTTTGCAGATACACTGATGTGACATTTTAAGAAACAAATGTCCTCCAGAGTCTTCACTGGGCTTTGTGAGTATTCAAGGAAAAAAAATGTTTCTGATTGTATTCTGACATGCTCTAAAGAAAGCTGTAGTCCAGAAAGAGGGGATATTCCACCTGAAACCACATTATGAACTGAATGAGGACCAATCAGTGATTTAAAAAAAAAATGTTGTAACTCCACCCCATTAGCACTGTCTGTGCCAGGAAAGGTATGAGGGGAGAACAGTATCTGATTCTACCAGATAAGTGTGTGGTCCTCAAGATAGATACCACACAACACAGTGCCTTTACCTGTCTGACCCAGAAATATTGCTTCAGCATGTGATTGTGCACCAGAGTGAGAGGGGCAATGGTCTGCCTGGGCACACAGATTCACCTGATGCAGAAAATCCAGCTTTCTGTGTTAATGGCTCCTGCAAGAGGTAAGATCCATTGCAATAGGCTTCAACTCACAACAATTTGCTTAAGTGAACAGATTCCTTCGCCAAGGTTAGAGAAAAGCGGGGGGTGGGGGTGGGGGGTGGTGTAGTTGTATTTGTTTGTGGTTCGTTTTTTGTTTTTGTTTTTGTTTTTGTTTTTGTTTTTAAAGGAAGAACAACCTTGAAGTACAGATGTTATAGAAGGTGCTGAAATAAAACAGGTAGCTTGGAAACATGGTCTGAATCTTTGTTGATTATTTTTTATAGCATTGGCTTGACCTGCCATTGTTCTCCAAAGGAGTACTTGTTTTTCAGAAATGTGACCCTACACTCACACAGCTTGAGGTCTTAAGATTGTAACTTCTGTTTTCTACTAGGAGAAAGTGTTAAGATTAGCCCAGAAAAAGATTTGGAAGTGAACACAGGAACATCTGTTAAACTGAGCCATTTGTGAAGAGCAAGTATCTATCTCCTGTCCACTTCAGCATGAAGGCTGAGCCTGCTGGTTATGTGCTACAAAATTTGAAATACCACCCAGCTGGATGGGAGAGTGCCACTCTTTCTTTGTTCTTTTCTGAGACCGAGGATCTCCCATGTGGTTATTTCTGCTAATTGGAGGGGTTTTTTTCTCTTTCCGTCTGCCCGCACCTCTGAAAACTGCTCCCTCTTGTGGCCTAGTGAGATTTATGGCGTAGGATATGAATTATCCTATGCTTGACCCTTTGCATAAAATGGGGAGGAAGCCAGAGGCTTATGAACTGTAAAGGGGGCCAGTTCATAAATTTGATTTGTGTCTACTGCCTTCATTGTTGTAAGGTACCCACATTCACCTTCCTTAGAGACAAGTGATAAATTAAAATTACTAACTGAACATTTCCAAGTTCTTAAAAAAAAAAAAAAAGGATCATCCTCTTGAGTAATGATTTTCCTCTCTAGGAAAAAAAGGCAGTGAAACAGTGCTCCGTTTCGCATCAATATTATAATAATACATGGTGCTTACATGTGTGCTTTCCTCTGTAGGAAATAACCTCACAGTAGTTTACTAAGGAAGTCATTATTATAAGGCCTTAGGGGTGCAGAAGTGAAGGAGCTGCTCAACATCATAGTGGTTTCTTTCTACTGCTAATTCTACATGCTGCTTCATTGTATACATTTAAAGCACTCAAAAATTACGTCAGTAAACTGAGGATGATTTTCTATTCTGGCTGTTATCAGCATTGATATTCTCAGGTGGTGGTGTTTTTGATGGACTATGGTAGACCATCTTTCTGAACTTTTAATTTTTATCATATGTCTTTGTCCAACAGCAGGTAACTCAAAATCAAAGAAGACCTGCAGTTAGTGCAGCTATCATCTCAAATACTCACAGGTGTATCTGGATGCTAACATGAAAATGTTTCCAGCTTCATCTACAGTGACAGGTTTTGTCTCTGCTGATACCTTTCATCAACCCATTTCACAGAGCAATATAGGAAATTATGTAGAATCCCCTCTGTCTGTCTATCTCAGCCTTATTCCTAGAGGTCTCTGGCTCCTGGACTGTAGGTATTCCAAAAAACAAGGAGCAGTTCTCTTCCCTTTCATCTGCCAGCCCCTAAAAGACTGGTCATATTTAGGGTCTCTGTCTGAAAATCAAGCCTGAGTGGTGTCTAGCTCACAATTTTGCCCTTCCTCTCCTATTCACCCGCTTAGAGGATCTCTTACTAAGTTTCTTCTCTTCTGTGAATCTCACATCTCCATTTGATTACCTACATCCCTTGAGCAGCCTGTGTGCCCACCTGGGGCTGCAGCTTGCTCCAGGCGGCAGGTAGCGACCATCCTCTTGCTGACTGCAACCTTCATTTCAGATCACACTGAGAACAGACTTAAGGGCCACACTGGTGTCTTTCTGCTCTTCTTCCTTTCATTCTGTGGCCTGTTCCTGGCCCTTCCCTTCCTTCATATTTTGGCTTTGGCCTGGTGCCTATTGGTGTCAGCGGTGAGAAGTGGGTGCACAGGAGGCTGGTCCTCTCCTCTCTCGTGTAGCCTCAGGCGGCTGCACTGGCCTAGCTGTCCTCCCTTTCCACGTGCCCTCTGGGACGTACTGATCCCTTTCTGTACTCATTATTATTTTTATTCCCCCAGCCCCAAAGCCTTATTACTTCATTCCTTAACATTGACAACCTACAGTTACCAGGCCTCTTGCTTTATCGCCCTCCAGTAGTTCTAGTTTCATGTCTCGTCTGTCGCCTGCTCTGCATTGGCTTCTGCCTGCTTTTCTCCTTCTCGTGTTTCATCTCCCTGTGCCAGTCAGTCTCCCCACTCTGCTCACCCCACCATCCCCCTTCCTGGCTCTCTCCTGGTCAGATTCTCCATCTGTCCATATCTTCCACCTACTCTTTCCCTCCAGAGCTTCCTCCAAGCCTCCCTGTAAACATGCAATTCATCAGCCGAACCAATAAACAATTCTCTGCTCTCCTGTTCAGCCACAGAAACGTTAAAGAAAAAAAAAAATAAGGAGGAAGGTCTCAAAGATTGTGAGGGTCTAACAAAACAAACAAATGATTTTTTTATTTATTATCATTTCACATCCAAGTATCTCCTAGGATCTATATAGAGCGCCTGATACAAGACTTACATGATGTAAGCACTTCATCTGGAAATAGTTGTTTGCAGGGCCTTCCCCACCCTCTCCAGGATTGTAAGCTTTCCAAGATAGGGCTGTTGTCTTTGATTTGTCTATAAAATAGAACGTACGGTTATGATGCACATCAAATGTGATGCATTATAATGTCTTGGTAATAGTGATGTCAGTGTGATGATGATTAATAACATTATCTCAAGCAATTGGTGTCTATCTTAATAAAGGAATGCCTTCCCATGAATTTGGACTAATAGCTAATCTTTTGCCTTCCATTTTTTACATGTTTTAGCTTTAAATTGTGAAAAAACATTCTAATCTTCTTTGCACCAGATTTTTATGCTGCCTCAAACAGGCTACCTGTTTCTTTTCATTGTGTTGGAGAGACAGTTATGAGCTGGAGGGTAAGAAACAAGGAAGGAAGGGTTCATACAAGGATATGAGTTGTTCTGAGTCATCTTTGGAACCTACCATTTTTCCACTCACTTTAAAAACACACAAACAAACAAACAACAAAACCTGGTTTCTTTGTGCTTTTTGTGCAGTGCAATGAGGGCGTCGTGTCACTTTGTGTAGTATCACATGCTGAGATGTTTGCTATCCTCAGATAACCTGAAGCAACACGATGCTCTTAGAAATAGAATTGCAGATGGTATTTCATATCTAATGCATCAGGAGTCCTCTAATAGCCACAAAAAGGCTTGAAACATTTTTGTTCTGGTTACTGAGTAGATTTTAAATGGACAAATTCAGCAGAAGCATGATGTACTCTTTTAAAATGCTTTTTGCCTATTTTTTGTGTCCCCCATGACTTTGCCATAAAAATTCACAACTGTAGAAGTCTGTTGCCATTGCATGTTGACAATATGAAATGAAGGGCATACAGAGGCATTTTGGAGGTACTCCTTTTTACAGTAACGTGTATACATGAAAGAATAGCCTCACTCAGCCTTCACCTCCACCACTACATGTAACACATGTGTCTTTTTTAATTGACAGAGACACATTTCACATATCTGTGCTGTCACAGCTATTCTGAGGGTAAGGTTGTACTGCTCAAGGTGCCATGAGTCTGTTTTAGTTCCCTCTCAGTGACCTCTGATGTTGCCTGGGTCACTAGATTAGATGCACTAATGCATCTAGCCTGTACTTTTCTAGGCCCATCACTCCCCTGCTCAATCAAAGCGTCCTTGATTACAACAGCAACTTGCTGCTGGTATAGTGGTATGGCTCCAGATTCCAGCAATGTTCATGTTTGCATGCAGAAAGGGGGAAGGGAAGGATCCATAAACTTCTCATTAAAACAAACTGCAGTCACGAGAGGAGCCTTTTTTGGATGAGAGAGACAGGAAACTTGCACTTGATCTGCCCTTCTCTTGCCAGTGGGTTTCACTGCAGTCACTTGGAGTTACTAGAGAGAGCTAATTCAGCTAGTTAAGGCTGTCAGAAGATATATTTGAATTAATTAAAATGAAAGTTTTTTAGATCATTTTACCTTGGCACCATGTTATAAATAAGCAATAGCAACAATTGGAAAGATGAGTTATGGAAATGTTTAGAAAGTATGCATTATGCTATTTGGAGTAGTAAATGTTGTTAGTTAGTTTTCAGAAATACAGAAAATAACATCAAACATACAAGTAATCTTTCCTTTGAAGCCATTACAACCAATACAGGAATTCACATGCTTTTCCAAAATTGCCTAAGTATACTTTTATACGATAACTCATTAAGAAACTATTATAATTTAATGGGTTTTACAAATACTTGAAACAATTATTATGTATATATAAAAATTTCAAATCCCAAGTAGTGCTCATTAGTAGCATAATTATTACAGAAATATTATTTTCATAGCTATTTAATGTGTCATGTGTGTTCATATGTACTTATGTAAGTAAATGCTAGCTTTTCCTCTTCTTTGATATGCACATTTCAAGATGTGCCCAGGCCTTTCCTTTCACACAGGAGTGGAGCAGTCTGCAGCTGCATCGGTACAACCGAATTCAGTATTTTCAACCGGTTTTTGTCTAACCTTATTACACCTCCCTAGTCGGAAACCTCCCTGGTTAGACAGTGCAGCACCTTCCACTTGCAAAAGACCACACTGAAGGGCCCACCCCTATTTTGTTGTCTTATTTAGCCTGAAGGGAAAGTCCTCACAACTGGAGAGCAGAAGTAATGCTGTTTCTCTTCAGAGAAACAACTCAACAGTGCTGTGGCATATACTGTACACTTAATCTGAGACATACTTTGCTAAAAACCTCAAGTTATATTCAACATATGGCAGAGGATCATTATTTTAAGTCTTTAAGTCAAACCAGATATCCAGTTGGAGGTGGATCTGTCATGATCTGGCAACATTTTCTTTGAGTGCTCAATTTTAACAAGTGTAAAAAGGAATTAAAACTTACACTAACGCTACAGTGGTGTGTTGCAACGGTCTCATGAGGGCTTCTTGGTTGCCTTTTATTAATGTCCTGCTACTAAAATGACTGGAGATTAGAGTTGTTTCTAATGGCATTCACCTTCTCTCATTACTCTGCTAAGCCAACCTAGTCAGAAATGACATATGGACTCATAAAAATACTTCTGTAAAGCAAATTTTTCCCCCCAAAAAACAAACCAACCCTCTTTGGTACAAGCTGGTTTATCCCAAATGTCAGGCACTAAAAACATTTGGAATCAAAGATCTGCAAGGTCTTTACAGTCATTTTTATGTCATACAGGCTGAACAACTTTATGTTTTGGGCTTCAGTTTCACTTTGAAACTGTGTGCACTGGTTTTGGCTGTGGTAGAGTTAATTTTCCTCATAGTAGCTAGTGTGGGGCTAGGTTTTTGATTTGTGCTGGAAACAGTGTTGATAATACAGGAATGCTTTAGCTGTTGCTGAGCAGTGCTTACACAGAGTCAGGGTGTTTTCTGCTTCTCACCCCACCCCACCAGCGAGCAGGCTGGGGGGGCACAAGAAGTTGGGAGGGGACACAGCTGGGACAGCCAACCCCAGCTGACCCAAGGGATATTCCAGACCATAGGATGTCATGATTAGCAATAAACCAAGGGGGAAGCTTGGCAGGGGCCCACTGCTTGGGGATTGGCTGGGCATTGGTCAGTTGGTGTGAGCAATAGTTTTCATTTGCATCACTTCTCTTTCTTGGGTTTTATTTCTCTTTGTTATTTTCCTTTTCATTACAATTGTTTTTTTTCAATTATTAAACTGTTTTTATCTCAACACACATGTTTTCTCACTTTTACTTTTTGAATTCTCTCCCCCCCTATCCACTGGGGTGGGGTAAGCAAGTGGTTGTGTGGTGCTTAGTTGTCAGCTGGGGTTAAACTATAACAAAATGCAGCTGAAATAGTGTTTTGGTTGAGAAGCTTCTCACTACAAATTCAGATAAGTCAAAGGTGACATTTTCAAAGGACTTAATCAAAAGCTTTAGGGATTTTCTGAGTTAAGACGATGGCATCTGAAAGATATTTGCTATTTCAGCTGTATCAATTCAGAAAGTTTTCAGAAGTGAAATGAAGAATGAGAAATACCTTCTCGGCACACAACTACCAAATTGTTCTCATGAAGCTTTCAATAAGTCATTCATCCCAAAGCATATTAGCTTGCCAAACTATCTCTGTAATGGAAGTCTGTCTTTCACATGGTTCAGAACTGGGCTTTTAAATTATAACTTTGGAAACACTTCAGTATCAAACTGTCTAAACAAGAAAAATATGTATAAAATTTTTTGATCCTTTATGAATACAGTGATTCCTTGAACAGACTAAATAGACTACACTACACAGTGCCAACTTACAGTTTTGGTAAGGAGCAGCACAGCAAAATATATTTGCAATCCTACTTGAGGGTGAACTCACTCAGACATTGTACAGGCAAGTATTGGAAGTAGAGCTTCAAGAGTCCTTCCCCACTATAGAATATCCTTGTTCAGAAACAGGTCACAGGTTTTTCAAGCCTGCTATTTCATTTGAATTGCTTCATTTAGTATCACATGACAGCTAAAAGGATGACTTTTCCCAGACATGGAGACTTTGGGTTTAGCCTTTCCTGTAACTTTTCTTTGAATATTTAAGTTCCTGCCACCATCCAGGAAGAACAGTATGTCTGCAAAACTCTCAAAGTTCAGAGATTAGCTCTACAAACTACGTTGTAGTAGGGATCATACTACTTTCTCTGGGATTATTTTGGGATTTTTCACCATTGTGGCTTATTCACCTTGCCTGTATCAGCCCATAGACTAACTCCCTATACCTTAAAAGAAAGCTTAAGAATCAACATGATTTTGTAGACATGCTAAAATATGACCTTTTTGCACCCACTGTCCATTATTAAAATTTTCACATCTAAAACTGACAAGCAATTCATGTTACAATCTGTGCAACATGATATAAAGACTCCATTCACGCACAACAGTCTCAAAGCAGAGACCAATGTACCCTGAATTAGAAATGATTACCTTAAAATAGAGGTAACTGGTGAATAGGTCTTGTGGCTGGCTCTCTGCAAATAAAATGTACTGCTCTATATTCTCACTATAAAACACAATCTTTCTTCTGCATGTCTGTACAGGACCGAAAGCATATGTTCTACTCCATTGGTTTAACATCCAAGAAATGTGAATAGCACAACTTATTCCTAAAAATGGGGTTTAAGTGAATATGGAAGTCTTATTTGAAGTGAAGAAATATATTCAATGAATTTAACATTCTGCTTCATACAGCTGAGAAGCAACCATGAATTTAATGAATTTATTTACTATTCATTTAGTTTTAATAAAAGTTTTCTATGTACTTTAGAATTGCTTTTTCTCTTCCCCTCCTTTCCTGATTCCCCATCATTTTCTGCTTGTAACTTGCTGGTTGATCCATCATATGATGAATGCAAGACACAAATTTCAGTTTATCTTCCTGTTGAATCCCAGTAGTTAACATCTTCCAAGCTCATAATTCATAATGCAATTACCAGTGCAGGTAATCATATAGTTGTTCTCCTGTTGTGAATTTTCAGGTAAAGAAAACTTTTACTCCAACATTCACAAGATACTGCAAGAATAATATCTGCCACAACTTTTACCCAGAGAGATTAATTTGGAATTATTTGTTGTGTTATTCATCACCTTTTTTCAGAGTAGGTCTAGTATAAAAGTAAAGATAACAAATATGTTCTGAGCCTGAAAATTAGATCTGTATCTAGGAAACAGAACTTGTAATCACAGTCATATGATAAATGATGATCTAACTCGATTGCCAAAGATTTTCTGTTTCAATAACATAAATTAAGATTTCATATGTATTAAAAGATTCTTCACGTTAAACATTCAATAAACAGAGATTTATTGTAACAAATCCATAGCCAAGCAACATCTTCAATATGTCCTTGGTTTCACGTCATTGTCACTTGTCACCTACCAGCAAAAATCAAAGTAGAACATAAATCCACTGCCATATGGAACAAAAACCCTGTTGGACCTTACTTGTTGAGCAGTCAGGCTGCAATACCAACTCAGAAAGCCATTACAGTCAGCAATGCTCTGCATGTTTGCTGACAGAGAGACTACTGCAGCTGAAGCATTATGTTAGGAGTATGGATTGGTTTAAGAATAGTACTCCTCTAAAGCCTTCTGCTTCAGTAGAAATTATGCCTCCTACAGTTTAAACAGAAACTCACTGATTAACAGCATGTTGATTTGTTCTGCTTTACATCCTGTTTGTGTTTTCCATGAAAGTCCTTAATTTGTTAACTGTTGCCTTCGCAAGGCGTGGCAACCTGGTTCAGGAACGGCATGGCGACCAACCCCAGGCCGCTTGGGCCATCAGCTCGCAGACACCAATGTGGTGGATGGCAAATGGCGTTTATTGGCAGGTAACACGGTGTTATATAGCTTTGGTTTACAACGTCGTTTCCATCTGCTTACATCATAAACTTAGTGCTGTTGGCTACCTGGAGAGTTAGTGCTGTTAGCTGTCAGGAGAGGGGCCTTATCTTTCCATACAGCGCGACATCTTCCGACCGCCAAACCTTAACTACCTACAGAGCACATTAGATTGATAACATTGAAAATATTCTGCCAAGATGGTGTACACTTTTGGAGTATAGGTGCTAATGAGAAAAAAATCTTTTTTGGGAAACAGTGTTTGAACAGATTCCTTCTCATCTTAATATTTTTCAGAAGACAAAAAAAGTGCTAAATAAGAAGACAAAAAAAGTGCTAAATGAGATGACAAAAAAGTGCTTGCAAAAGTTGGTACTCATTTGAAGCTATGAAAAGGTCAGGCACCTAGTCTCAGTTAACCACCTAAGGTTCTTCTATAATCAGGAAAGGTAGACATTTTCAGAGGGTGATTAATCTTAAACATTTTAGATACCTTCTACCCTGAAGTCTGTAAGATTTTATACACTATATCCTATTCTGTGTACTGTATTCCAAACTGGGTAAAGCCCTAAGCAGCTTGTCTGACCTCTTATCTGACCCTGCTTTGAGCAGGAGGTTGGATTCAGGTGACCTTCTGAGGTCAACTTCATGAATTATTTTGATCCTATCATCCTAAATCTGTCATCAAAACATCTTGCATTGGATACTTATTCCTCCTGGTCATGCAAAAAGGCATATTCTACATATCTCATGCTTGAAGGCTGGAAAGCATAATTTTCTGCCATATTTGAGAGCATTACAAGTTTTTACTGCAGTGTATGTTATTACAATTGCCAGTGTAGCCCCATCAAGCTCATCATAGGCTTCGCATTGACCTGACAGCACAGGTCTTAGGACTTCTTTTGCCTTGTCTTGGCCTGAGCTGATTTTAAGTAGTTTTAACTGTCAGGTAGCTGCTGGGAAAAAAAAAAAAAAAAAAAAAAAGCTAGCTTAGTTTTAGCTTATAGGAAAACCAAGTAATTATTCTGTGTGGATTGAACTGTGAATAAAATGTGCTGTAGAAGACTGTAGGTGTGGTCTTATAATAAAATGTGCTGTGGAAAAGTGCAGATACCAGAAATCTCAAACTATAAACACAAACCACTGTGATCAGTCACTGGTCATTACCAGAAAGTGCAACCTTAAGCATCACATAAAACCAGTTTAGCGATAATGAAGAACAAAAAAAAAGCCCGAGTAACTGGGAAAACAGTGACAAGAAGGAACACAGAAGAGGTAGTGTTAAGAAAAAATAAATTAAAAATAGATTATTTCCAAGACATTATACCCCTTTTATCAAAGAAATTGTGATGGTTTTGACTTGTCATAACCCCCTCCATCTCCAATCTGTTTGATGAAGATGGAGAGAAACACCAGAGAAAAAGGGATGTTAGTGGTAAGTTTATGTGTAACAATTTTATTTATGAGGCTTTTCTATATTAATTTGAGCTATGAGTATTAGCATTGTTGTAAATAAAACCCTGCTGTATTTCAGTTAGATTTTAAGGGTTTAATTAAAGAGTAAATTCTTCTCTCCATATACACAACGTATTCCTTTTTGCCCATAACAAGATTTTGCATGTAACATCAGCTGCCTGATTCTAAATGAGAAAATTATTTTTACTTTCAGGGAAAACTTTATTTTCTCTTTAGCTGATCCTTCCTGGAAAAAAAAAATAAAATAAAAATTGTGGCTTATCCTCAGACAACTCAGGAATTATAGCCTTTTGTACCGAAAAAAATTGTTAAAAATTGTGCTGAGTAAATTTCCCCCCCTGCCCCACCCCCATTTAACCCTGTCTTCACAAGACAGCTTTCTGACATTCAGTCTGACAATTTAAACACTTTAGAACTTAGTTTCAGACCTGGGAGATCCAGTACCATCTTTCCTGGTAAACACCATCCTGCCTGTATCAACAGGCAGTTTTCCCACAAAGAAGTGATATCATCTCCACCTGTCAGTTAGAAACAGCTGCAACTGCAGCTTGTCCTGAGAAATTAGCAGACCCAGCATTTTATGTTAATACCTCATTTTGAGCCATTTAATTTGAAGCTTTAGGTGCCATGAATTAATTTTCAGTCTTTTATATCACAATTATTTTGTACTGTCTCTCATCCATTTATTGTTGCCAACAGTCATTGCTCACTGAATGATGATAGAAATGCCAGTACATTGATAACCTGAAAATAGAGCTAAATGCTATGAAGATACATATACTTTTCCAAAGAAGTAGATGATAGCAATATCCTAATATGGATAACAGGGAGGAAAGTACAGTTTCTTCTGGCTTTTCTGAGGACACTGATCTTCTGAGAGGACTAAGCTAATCTGGGCCCCTGTCTATAGATTAGTGGAGAGATTTTTTCTGGAAGTTAGACCAAAGCTAGATTATGAAAACTTTCATTTGGGAAAATGCATTAGGCCGCATAGCTTGGTGGTATGAATTGAGGCAAAGCAACTGATGTGAGGGTGGGTTTGTTTGTTTGTTTGTTTGTTTTCTGGTACAAAACTAAAATTAGAAAGCAATATAAAACCTGAAGCCCAGATTCAGTTAACTTACATTTCAAGTTTGAGCCTTCACGGACATTTGGTCAATAAGAAACACTAGACAGAAGGATTAGGTAAGTTAGGTGCTAATTCCGAATCTCTGCTTAAATGTTCTATCACTCTTTAAAAAGAAGTCTAATGTATCAGAGATAATGATAAACATTTCTATACTTCTGAATAAGTATAAATATAAGTCATCTTCTGTGCTTGTAACTGTAGGAGGAGCTGTAGCTGTGTCTGTCAACTTCAGTTAGCACACTGATAAAGAAAAAGATTCTCTTCAGCAATCAAGAGTGGTTTTGGAATAGAACAAATGAAGCTTTAAAAGCTGACCATGGCGGCGTGTAATATAAAAAAATAAATTAGCTGAGCAAAGTGAACAAACTCATCAGCTGTCTTTCAGGCAACAAAGCAGGATCAGAATGTTTCCATCTGTTGTGTCTGGAGGTTGAATCAGTTAATAATTTTGGAACTTGGACTTTTAGATGACTTCAATACATAGAGAAAAAATTTGGCACAACATTCACTCCTTGTCTCTTGGGAATTTACATTATAATGTTTTAATTGTGTAATCTATTATTCTGTCATGTACTATTCTGCTTACAGAATAGTATAGGCATTTTACTCTGGGATCAAACCAAAGAAGGTTTAATATTTTTCCCAGCCACTGAAAACTGAGATTAAAAAAAAAAAAAAACAAAACACTAAAATAAACATTTTATTTATTTTGCTTCTGGACTCTTTGATTATAATGCCTATAACATAGACTCAAGGAACCAGTAACCTAGGAAATACCTCAAGATATCTTCTCTCTGATCTCCTTACCTCCACCTCTTTTAACTGACACTCATGGAGTTTTTTATTGATTTTGAAATGTTGCACCTGTCTTGAACTTGGCATAATGCCTCTATTGATGACTTACCAATGATGAATAGAACAGAAAGACCATTTTACTTGTCTTTAGGCCATGTATAAACAAACAGCAGCATTTTATTGACTCATTTCCAACAGATCTTCAACAATGGCATCACACTGTATGTAAGGGAGAGGTTTGTTTGTACAGCACTTACAGTTAGTGATGATGCAGTTGAGAGCCTCTGGGTGAGGATTAGGGGAATCAAAAAGAAAGGAGATGTTGCAGCAGGTGTCTACTACTGATCACCTAGCCAAGGTGTAAGCACTGATCAGTTATTCCACAGGCAATTAGGAGAAATTTCTGTATCGGTAGCCCTTGTCCTTAAGGGAGATTTCAACTTCCCAGACATCAGCTGGCAATATCATACTACTGTGATGAGCTGGTCTTGGAAATTCTTGGATTTTGTAGGAGGATAACTTCTTGTCACATGTACTCAGTGAGACAACTAGGAAAGATGCCCTCTTAGACTTGCTATTTGTGAATAGAGAAGGACTTGTGGAGGATATGATGGCAGGTGCTGTCTTGGCCACAGTGATCATGAAATGGTTGAGTTTAAAATTCTCAGTGTAATAAGAAAAAAGGACAGCAGAGTTGCTACCTTGGACTTCAAGAGAGAAAACTTTAAGCTATTTAGGGAGCTATTTAGCAGATTACCCTGGGAATCTGCTTTTGAGGTCTTAGCAGTCCATAAGTGCTTGTCAGTCTTACAGAACCACCTTTTAGAAACCCAGGAGCAGGCAATTCCACTGTGTCATAAGTCAAGCAAGCAGGGCAGAAGACCAGCTTGGCTAAATAGGGAACTTCTCATGGAGCTCAAGAGGAAAAAAGAAATTGTATGATCTCTGGAAGTGACATCAGGCTTCACATGATGATTACAGAGCCACAGTTCTTATATGCAGGGGGAAGACACGAAGGCCAAAGCTCAATTAGAGTTAAAACTGTCCAGTATTGTTTCGAATAGCAAGAAGGGATTTTTTAAGTAACCCGTACTTAATAGCAAGAGAAGATCTGAAGAAAACACTGGACCAATTCTTGTTGAAGATGGTCATCTGACTAATAGGGATGAAGAAAAAGCAGAGGCATTCAATGCATTTTTTCCCGCAGTCTTTAATAACACAGATAGACTGTGGGCTGCTCAGTCCCCTGAGTCAGAGGACCACAAGTGTGGGAACCAGTGACTTTCAATTTGTGGATACTGTAATTGTAAGAGACCAGCTGTACTAGCTGAATGTTCACAAGTCCATGGGCCTCATGGGATTCATCCCAGAGTATTGAATGAGCTAGAGGATGTTATGGTAGGACCCCTCTTGATCATCTACCAAAGGTCTTGGGAGTCTGGGAAGGTCCCTCCTAACTGGAAGCTAACCAGTGTTATTCCAAACTACAAAAAGGGTGTGATAGAACACCCAGGGAACTACAGACCTGACAGTCTAACCTCAGTTCCTTGAAAAACTATGGAGAAGACTATACTGAATACTATTGAAAGGCATATAAAGAATAATGCAATCATCAGGCACAGTCAACATGGGTTGACAAAGGGAAAGTCCTGTTTAACTAATTTGATATCCTTCTATGATAAGGTCACCCACCTAGTGGATGAAGGGAAGGCAGTGGATGCAGTTTTTCTGGATTTCAGTAAGGCTTTTGATACTGTCCCTCACAGCATCCTTCTGGACAAGTTGTCCAACTGTAAGATGAGTGTGTTCATGGTGCACTGGATGAAGAACTGGCTGACGGGCAGCACTCAAAGGGTTGCAGTGAATGGGGCTACAGCTGGCTGGCAACTGGTCACCAGCAGTGTTCCTCAACGTTCAATTCTAGGGCCAGTTTTGTTCAATGTATTTATCAACAAACTGGATGCAAGAGTTGAATGCACCATTAGCAAGTTTGCTGATGATACCAAACTGGGAGGTGCCGTTGACTCTCTTGAGGGACAAAGGGCCTTGTAGAGGGATCTAGGTAGACTGGAGCACTGGGCAATCATCAATGGCATAAAATTTAACAAGAACAAATGCTGTATTCTGCACTTGGGACAGAGTAATGCCAGGCAAAAGTATAAATTGGGAGCGGAGTGGCTGGAGAGCAGCCCTGCAGAAAGGGTTCTGGGGGTGCTGGTTGCCAGCAGGCTCAATATGAGTCAGCAGTGTGCCCTGGCAGCCACGAGGGCAAACCGCATCCTGGGGAACATCAAACACAGCATGACTAGACAGTCAAATGAGGTGATTATGCTGCTGTATTCAGCATTGCTGTGGCCTCACCTTGAATACTGTGTGCAGCTCTGGGCCCCACAATTTAAGAAGGATGTTAAGATCCTTGAATGCATCCAGAGGAGGGCAACAAAGCTGCTGAAAGGGCTGGAAAGCATGTCTTATGAGGAGCAGCTAAGGACTCTGGGTTTGTCTGGTTTGGAGAAAAGGAGGCTGAGGGGTGACCTCATTACTCTCTACAGCTTCCTGAGGAAGGGAAGTGGAGAGGGAGGTGCTGAGCTCTTCTTGCTGGGATCCAGGGACAGGACACCTGGGAATGTTTCAAAGCTGCTCCAGGGGAGGTTCAGACTGCACATTAGGAGGCATTACCTTACCAAGAGGGTGGTCAAACAGTGGAACAGGCTTCCTAGAAAGGTGGTTGATGCCCCAAGCCTGTCAGTGTTTAAGAGGCATTTAGGCAATGCTCCTAATAACATGCTCGAACTTGGTTAGTCCTGAATTGGTCAGGCGGTTGGACTAGCTGACTGTTGCAGGTCCCTTCCAACTGAAATAGTCTATTCTAAAATAGATTACTCAATATTTAGGTTCTTTTTCTACAGAGCAAATACCTAGACAGTTATTTAATCTGTATGTAGGCTGTTACTTATTCTGACTTGGAATCATAGAAGCATAGAATGTTTTTGGTTGAAAGTGACCTTCAAGATCATCTAGTTCCAAACCCCCTACCATGGCCAGGGATACCTTCCACTGGATCAGGTTGCTCAAAGCCCCATCCAACCTGGAAACATAAGTATATGTATTGGCTTTGTGTGGCAAGGTTTTGGTAGGGGGATGGGGTGGGGGGTGTTACAGGGGTGACTTCTGTGAGAAGCCGCTAGAAGCTTCCCCTGTGACCAACAGAGCCAATATCAGCCGTCTCTAAGATGGACCTACCACTGGCCAAGGTCGAGCCAATCAGCGATAGTGGTAGTGCCTCCGGGATAATGTATTTAAGAAGGAAAAAAAAGTTGCATGGGACAGACAGAAATGGCAGCCGGAGAGAGAGTGAGAACATGTAAGAGAAACAGCCCTGAAGACACCAAGGTCAGTGAAGAAGGAGGGGGAGGAGGTGCTCCAGGTGCCAGAGCAGAGATTCCCCTGCAGCCGGTGGTGAAGACCATGGTGCCCCCCGAGCCCATGGAGGTCCAGGGTGGAGC
>JAVJGG010000074.1:54643469-54663744 GCA_035590195.1 Aviceda cuculoides
GTGATGGAGCCCTGCTTTGCTGGAGATGGCTGAACACCTGCCTGCCCATGGGAAGTGGTGAATGAATTCCTTGTTTTGCTTTGTTTGTGTGCACAGCTTTTGCTTTACCTACTAAACTGTCTTTATCTCAACCCATGAGTTTTCTCTTTTACCCTTCTGATTCTCTCCCCCATGCCATTGGGGCAGGATTGAGTGAGCGGCTGTGTGGTGCTTAGCTGCCAGCTGGGGTTAAACCACAACACTGTTTATGTCTCCTACACCCATTTCTGACTGCTGTGTAGTAGTTGGCTGGACGGGGAAGATAAAACAGGTAGCTCAGATCCTCACTTGTCCCTTCTGCAGCACTCACACCAGGCTCGCGGACACCTGTTGTAATAAAAGATTAAAACATTTGTGAGACAGCCTGGTCACATTTTGAAAACATAACCGATTATGATAGCTAACCTTCCATAAAGTGGCTTGCATATAAACAGATACAAACTAAAAGGATAATTGTTAAAAAGAAACAGCAAATAAACAAGCAGATCCAAGTAGGTCAGGACAGGTGTATTTGCCCTAGATCTTAACTGTTCTGCAATTAAGTGACCACATAAACAACCCTGATTTTGCAACCATGTGACACTGGTCAGACCCAGAAAACAATTTATGAGATACACATTACAGATGTGGAAAAATGGTTTGGGAATATGGTACAAGTGTGGAATTACCATACCTTAAAATTAGAGGTATCTATCAGGTCCACAATATGGCAATAGATGTTACTAGAAAGCCTGGAGTATGCTAATCTATGTTTGAATTTAGGCAGGACTGGATTATAAGACTTAAATCTGCATCTGTTGTGGATTTTAACTTCCTGAAAATCCAGGTGATCTGATCTCAATCTAACTCAACTTTCTTAAAATGCTAAATTTACTTATTTTCAGTGAATCATAAGTAATATAAACTGCAAAACAGAATGACTTCATGAATAACTAAGAACTGTATCTTGCAAAGTCCTCTTTCCAAGAAGGACCAACTTTTCTTTCTCCTATTTCTAACAGTTACTCGTTAAACAATGTTTTGAAAAAAGCAAGCTGCAAATGTTTCCAATGCTTATATTACAGTATTTATTTTTTTATTAGCAGTGGTGATTTTACACTCCCAAATATTTCTTTGTCAATGTTGGCTTAGTATTTGAGGTTAGCATACTTAAGTAAATATTTAATGAAATAAAGGGAAAATATCACATGTTCATAGTCATTGCCTGATATCAGGCAGCCAGATTCAAAGCCTTCACTGAAATCAGTGTTATTTCTTTCTTCCAAGTATCACAAATTCCATTCAGCACCTTGAGGAGCAACGCACACAGAGATACTTTTTTTTTTTATATATACTTTTGGGGTAGAAATTCTGTTGTTTGATGTAAGGGTTTTTGCTCTTCAGTTTGCTTCCAAATTTGAAAAAAAGGGAGCGGAAAAAGATGAATGGCACCTCTTTTGGGGAGTAATGTATCCATCCCGTTATATGTTTTGTTTCCTGCATAAGATCATGATTATTATTCCATCGTTTTTCTTAAGACATGTCTAAAATCCTAGTCATGTAACTTGCTGAGAGGTTATTAGCAGTATGTATAGACTGTGTGTTGTGTAGCAGGTGTCTATGTTTATTATGAAAAACTGAAGTTTAAAAATTGCAATCAGTACTTGGTCTGTCTCAGCTTTCAGCTCGGCCTCCTCTACCCCAGTATGAGATCTCAGCCAGGGGCCAGGCACTGCTCTCGTTTTCTACAGTGCAATTTTGCTGTGCCAGTGGAGTTATAGGATACACGAGAGTGTATTTTGGCACCAAAAGTCTCTATGCAGGGAAAAGAGGATGGTATGTTTTTACTGATCAGCAAAGCTGCATTGATGCTGCTGAGAAGGGGAGCTGTAACAGGGAGCGGGCACGGAGCTACCTGATGGGCTCCAGCTGTGCCACACATTATCCTTTGGTTAACATCTGTGCAACTGTGGGTGAAAGAGGATTTTTCCAGTTTTCCCCTAGGGACGCAAAAAGCAGCCTGTAGGGAATGACAAAATGTTTTGGTGGTTGTGTCCGTCAGACAGAAATTCTTTGCAGCTAACTTTTATCTCAAGCCTTGGATGAAAGAGTAAGTGGGTCAGAGACAGAGAGAGGCAGCTCAGGCAGGATAGGAGACTCAGCTAAGCAACCACCTCTGTTGTGTGTGACCACCAGCTGGCAGAAAATCCTTAAAATAATGTTTTTCTTTGCAGAAATACTAGCTTAATTGTATACTGCCTATATTTGGTGTTAGCTGACCCTTTTCCGTATAAGTATTGGTGATGTTACCAGGATTTCCACTTGTATGAATGACTTGAAATAAATTTGGATTTAAAAAAGGTTTGCATTTTGTTTTCCTCTGTTTTTGCAAAAGTAGAAATACCACCTGCCCTCCATTTCATTATGCAGTACAGACGGAGAATAAGCCAGCTGCAGGCATGTCACAGCAAGACAAAACCAGGACCAGGAAATCTCATACCTCTGGATTCAAGTGAATTTGGAATAGCTGGGGTATTTCCAAACTATGAAAGTTTTTATTTGAAGGCAATTTTAAAATATGTATTTAAAAAATAGCCCAATCCTGTTTTGTTTCTTTATGATGCATCAAAAAACCCTGAGAAGACTCTTTGAAATATTATTTCTGAGCATTCATTACCTTTTCAATATCACTAGTATCAAATTTGATCCTCCCCTATGTTCATTATGTAACTTCTTGGAGATTTATTCTGAGTTTGCTGTTCTGCATGAATCTTTAACAAGATAGCCTTTCTTCAAAATGGATTCCAAAATCTTGCTTGCATTCGTGGTTTTTTTTCAGTTGTCTTGCAGGTTACAAAAATACAAAATACTTCAATTTGCCTATTTTTTAAGGAGTCTGCCTTGTTAAAAATTTTTGTAGTCCCTAAATAAGACTGGACAGGTGGAAATACCTGATTATGTATTATAGATTATGGTTTAGTGGCATGATGTTCTTAATTATCATGAAACCAAATATTTTATTAATTTTCTTATTTTTCTTTCTTTGTTTTGTACAGTTACATTGACTGACCTCCCACTAAACACTTGCTTATAATAAGAAAAACTCCAATAAGGTACTTAAAATTTGTGAAAATGAAGTACAGGATCCCTCCCTTAACCTCCCCAGGAGCACTAGGAAGAAACGGTGAGATGCAACTGGTCTGGCCATGTTCATCAGGTACCTTCCACAACTTTCAGTAGGGAATCCAGCTCTGAGAAGTGTTAAGCATGTATGCAAAAATATCAGGTTCAAACAAACACAAATCTTTGTCTGACATAAATGTAACAGACTCGTGGAGCACTGACACAGACAGCAGAAGTTTGCCAGCACTCCCTGTTACCGATGTGCTCATCAATCAACATCACATTGTGCTCAGTGCTGTACAGTGCCAGAAGAGCGCTTGACTGAAGAGCTTGTAACAGAACCTGGAGGCTAGACAAAGTAAGCAGAAAGTAAGATATATTTAAACAAAACAAAGGAAGAGTGGCTAATTACATCTGAGCTGCATCCCTATTTGCCAGAATTCTAAGGAGGAGGACACAGGGGGATTCTTGTAGTTTCCTGCAGTTTTATGATTTTTGGTCTAACTTTGTGTCCACAGCAGTGATTCCCACACTGAGATTTATGGATCATCAGGGAACTGTGAGGACATGGTAGACTGTATATGGAACTACAGTATTCTGCAATGGTTTGGAGCAAAAAATATTCAAGTAAAAGTTTGATGACAAGCAAGCAGAGTGTTTCCTTGTCGTTGAAGAGTTACAAAGATCTGTTGGCCTAAAAAGTTTGGAAACCTTTACAGGTTTGCATTGTTTGGTGGTTTTTCAGCCCACTAATACTGAAAATTAATACAGCCACCTTTTGGAACATTTTGGTTTTCATTTTTGAACAGTTTTCATAAAGAATTATTTCTTATTCTACCAGTGGACTCCACTTAATTTTGGCAATTCACTCCATAGTTCTTAAGCAATGTACATCATATGTAAGTTGTTCTTAAGCAATGTACATCATATGTAGGCTGAAGCACTAATAATAAAACTGGAGCTTAGTAACACATGACAGATCTCTGAAGAAAAAAAAAGGGGGGGATCTCGACTTGATAATCTTGGCGGCGCAGTAACTACAGCACTAACATGCTGGCTGTAGAAAAAATTGCATGCTGAGTCTTCTGTCCTGGCAGTCCTGGTGGAAAGCTGAAACTCTGAACTTTTCTATACAGACATGTAATAATTCAAATTTTGGATTCTTTAAACAAATAATATTTTCCTCCTTCACCATTATGTGTGTGTATTTAAGCCTGTGTATTTTAAGTTTTTAAGATTCTTTAGCCCTGTAATCAGTACAAGCCAAGTCTGAGATCCCAGGGCTAAGAAAAGAAAACTTTAAGACCTCTGGGACTGAACTGAAAGCCAGCTAGACCAAGGGGGAAATACCTGTAAAGAAGGTATTGGGGCTGTTGCCTGTGGAGTATATGTTTTTCAGGCAAGGTCTCAAGAAGGAAAAGAAATGGAATCAGTGTTTCCTTGGCCTCAAATCAAAAAGCTCCTCTTGCAAATCTGGAATATGAGGCAGTCCTTCATGAAAGAGCAAATAATTTTGGAGTTCAGCAATAGAGGGGTCTTGAAAGGCTTTTCATACACATTGACCCAAGGTTCAAAAGGGCAATGATTTCATGCCAAGGAGCAGAAAAAGCTGAAATGTAACATATGACCATCAACCTCACAGCTGAACATGGAAGAAAACATTTTGCAGAAAATGAAAAGGGAAAAGAAAGCTTATGCCAAACAAAAAACAATGCCACTGGTGTGGCAGCTGGAATAGGAATGGAAAATGTGCATTGATTTGCAAATCCTTCACTGAAATATGCCAGCAAAGGAAAGGCATGGGTGACAGAGTTCAGGGTCTCAGATGATGGAGGAAAGTTGCTCTGAAAAGCACAGAAAAAAGGAGGAAGCTACAAATGCAAAATGAAGACGGTTAAAAAAATACTTAGGAATGACACTCAGAGATGCAAGTGAAGTTAACAACTGAAATTCTGCGATGGAAAGATGCCAGTGAGGCACTGTACTTAAAGATTCAAGATGAGACTGTGCATACCTGGCGAGGAACAAGTCCCAGCCCTACGAAAACACGAACCAGGGACAATTGCCAGCTGGAATGAGAGCTTACGGGAACATGCCAGCTCTCACTGCAGTGAGACAGAGCAACCACACTGGTGGCCACCAGGCCACCAGTCATCTGGCACGCTCACCGGAGTGGGATTGCTTTGGGACAGACTCACCGGTGAGGCAGTGGGAGGACACAGCATCTGTCAGACAACCCACAGTGTTGGCTCGTCTTTTGAGGGGAAAACAGACCAGTGGAAGAACTATAAAACGTGACAGCAGATGGCATTATTTGTAGAATCAGAGAGCCAGCAGTCTGAGCTGAGGCCCTAAAAACTGTAGGGAAGAAAGGGGGCAGACTCAGACTCTGCATTGACCCCAAGGATCTGAGCGAGAACATTAAAAGGAAACGTTTCCACTTGCTTGCAAATAACAACATGTGTGCTGGGAGAGTGGGAGCCAAATTCCTAAGCAAATTTGTTGCCTTGGCAGGTCTTTGGCAGAGTCCCCTGGACATAGAAAGCCAAAAGTGTTGCCTTCTCAGTAAACTGCTTGGCAGATGCTGCTATGTAAGGTTGCCTCTGGGCACGTGTCTAGGACCAGAAATGGTTCTGCTGGCACTGCTACAACTAAACTGCTGCAAAACTACTAAAGGTTTGTGGTTGCCATATTGAAGTAACTGTTTCACCAGGACTCCTAATGTCACGGGAAGAGGCCTTTCCCAGAGAACTGAGAGGCAAGAAGGGACCCAGAAGACTCATCCCACCCCATATTTCCTGTGTGATCTTGCATGTCATGCCTGTTAAAGGAGTCTTTTGCAAGTGAGTTGTGGGGATCAAAATGTGCCAGAGAGTGAGGAACTGAAGTACTGTGCTGAGGGAAGCTGGAGAAAACGTTGCTCTTCTCCTCCCTCTCTCAACTCTCATGCCACAACTATGAAAAACAGAAACATGGATGGCATTTTTCCTGACTACTGCGAGAGTTGCCAATATTGAGAGGAAGATTGCCAGCTGGTGAAATGGGCCCAAAGCAGCTCTGCTGACTCACACCCACTGAAGACTTGGCCATACCAATATTTTAAATGAGGCATTAACTGGATAATAGCAATTTGGTCAGAAAACTAAGAGAGCTGAATTTGGCATGGGTGACCACCCCTGGCTCTGCTCTCCATTCCTCCCCAGGGGCTGTGGAGCTCTGAATGGCAATAGCTTGTAAACCTTTGTGTCTGCTCTTCTTCAGTATGGGCTGCCCAGGACAGCCCTGTCTCCTGCCTTTGCAGACCCTTGTGCCCAAGCCTTCCCCAAAGCAAATGATGCATCATGCTGTCTGGTTTGGATGCTGTCAGGTCCTGCTGGCTTGCACCTGGCTTGTTTTTACGTGCCATTCATGTCACCTGGGCTATCGTATCTTCTGCCTCGTGCTAACACAGCTGCCTTTTCTGTTGTGTAAGAGTACTGACCCAAATTGCTTGACCTTAGTAAAAAATTGAGTAGTAAATGCCAACTGTTCTGCAAAATCTGCTTGCTTCAAACATCACATTGGTTCAGCTCACACTCGCTGTGCTGCAGCGTGAAGGTAACCTCCAGACAGCCTGGGTAGCGGCACTGCCTCTAGCCACGGAGCAAGGCACAAGCAAGGAGAGCAACTTCACGGCAGCCCAGGGGAGAGGACCACCAGGAAGAGAGTTGCTGCCATTTCTGTGCCCAGGCCATCCCCAGCCACTGCTGGGGCTGCCGACGAGGGTGCCAATTAGTGCCAGTTGTGCAAGTGGTTCCCGCGGTGTGGACACCTGTCTGGGAGGGAGAGCACTGAAATCACCCACGCATCTCACAGAGGTCACCGAGCAGCCATTCTATGCTAATAACTTTTGGTCACTACCAACTTGGGCCGCAATCGAACCATTGACCTAGAGGTGAAAGGCTGTATATCCCATTACCAATCTGCTAAACCCGCCGGTCTCCCTATTACTGCAATTTTAATTAACTGAGCCAATGACATGAAAGCTGAAGGGAGGGGGAGCAAGCAAGGAAGCGAGAACACATTGGCTTTTACACAAGATTTGTTTCTTTTGAGTGGATTCTGCTTTTTGTTGAACAGTCTTGTCCTAACCTGCACTGCCGATGAGACAATCCCCAACCTGCTGCCCAGCACAGGACCAGACCATCCAGTGTCTGTTAATAGCCAAATGGGTGAAACACGGCTGCTGCTCCCCCTTTACAATGCAGCCCCTGGTAAGGCAGTTCCTGACATCAAGAAGATCTGAATTTTACTCTCATAAGGAACATTCCTTAGAGTAAACCACAGAAAAAATGAAAGGAAGTCCCAACATGATAAATTCTGATACAATCTGTTTCTGGAACAAACAAACAAAAACCTGTTTGGTCTCAAGTTCCTGGTTGCTACGGTCCAGAGAAAGCCTGCCTTAATGCTTAATGTCTGTAACAGGGATGTGCTCAATAAGCAGAAAAGTGGATGTCTGTGATGAGCAAGTGATTTGACCAGCCCTAAGCTCAGCTGATACAAGTCACTGAGAATGGCTCCACACTTTTTTGAAAGAGGAACAAAACACTATCCTTCTCAGGTGAGAAATCATGTCATTGCCGGATGCAGAAGAAAAAGAGAAAATTGCAATTTGTTCAGACTTTTGCATCAGTGCATGTCATTTCCTCACCTGCTCCTTTCCATGAATTTTAGTCAGCATGTCTGCCTCTGGTTGGGAGCACTGGAGGAAGGATGACAAGCCCTAGAGGAACTCTGAGGTTGCCATTCTCTGTTTCAATCATGCATTTATCACCAACAGGTTTTCGTGCAGCAAGACAATGCGTAGCTTTCCTGTGTGAACGTCCGTCCAGCATTCCTTGAATGATGTATGCAGCCTCTGGATTCAGAAACAGGGGAAGCCTCAAACTGTTGAGCAGTTCTTCTGCCTTGTCCCCTGCCTGCATGTGGATCTTGCAATGGAATTAGACAGCAGTTGATATTGCTCCTTTGTGCTTGTGTGCTTCCTTACCTAAGCACCTACATTTCAAACAGCATCCACTCCACTGCCGAGCCTGGAGTGCTTCATGCTTGTTCTTGCACCTGTGTTTGATAAGTCACAGCATGACTATTTTTTTATGTGTGATGATTATCCACCACGGTCTAATCCTGCAACATAAATGACAGACAGAGAGTCCCTAAAACGCAGCAGCTCCTAGGGGTCTAGCATCCTGTGAAAACCCTGCTCCTCGCAGGCTGTTCCTGTCTCCAGCAGTGCAAGCACAGGGGGAGGCCAATCGCAGCTTGATTCCAGTCCCCAGCTGTCTGCAAAAGCCTCCCTTTGCTTGGGGCCTCACACACAGTACAGGCCAATCCTTAGTGCAGGGCTTCCCGGCGGCAGGGAACGGCTCAGCTGAAAGCCTGTGCAAGCCCTCGTATGCATGAGCCTCTTTGATGCTCTCTTGCCTTGTTATTTCAAATTCTTTGCATGTGTATCAGGTCTAGAAAAAGAAAATGAGCAAAAGGAAGCCAGGGCTAAACTGTGCTTTTAATTATACCTGTGGTTGGGATCGAAAGTAAAGTATTAAGTAAACCCAAGCTATGAGTGCCCTACTGGCTCTTCTCCTTTCCCTCCACCACTCTCCTGCACCCTGTGGACTCTCCTCAAGATGCACTAGCTTGTTCTTTGATAGTCTCCATTTTCCTCCTGGCACTCCTCCAGAGCGCAGCCTCTCTCTGTGCCCCGCTGCTCTGCTATCCTTTGCTGGCCCCTCTCTCTCTGTTGCCAAAAAAGGCATTAAAATTGTCACTGCAGAGACCCAGGAGTTTGTGGCACTGTGAGGAGACAGATCAGAAATGCCAAGACAGCTTCACAGCTCGAAATGGAGGGAGTGACAAGGGGTGAATGGTATTAGGAACATAAGCAGCAGCATCACTGCCAATGAGCTACTATTCAATTCCTCTATCAGTCTCCATCTGACGATCAAAGTGCTGGAGGTCTGAATACAGGAACTGCACTGCAGCATCCAAAATGATGTCAGGGAAGGTAGGACAGCTGCTTGGGAGAGAGTCAGTGCAGTATTTCTAGAGAAACCTCCACATTACAGGTTGGAGTCAGGTCCCTGTCCTGACATGCCTGCTCTCCTGCTGCTGTGCACAGGTTTGTTAGGTGTGCTCCTAGGCAGCGACCAAAAGGCAGTGAGGAAAACCATCTCCGTTTGCATCTTTGCTGGCCCTGATGGTGTGAGCATTCATCCTCTGTCCCAGTGTAAAGCCAAAGAGGGCCACCTTAGTCACGAGTGCTTCTTGCCACCCCATAGCAGCTGGCTGCTGGAGTTTCTGTACAGCTCACCACCCAGCCCGCCCAATGGAGGCAGCACAACTTCTTGGAGTAAAGTGGGCTCTTTGCTGGTGGTCTGTGCTCAGCTGATGCTGGAATGGTAAACAGTGCACTAACTGATTGGATGGCCCACAAATTAAGGCAAAAGCTCAGATATGGAGACAGGCCTGACTAACACTATGACTGCTCTCTGAGCAATGAAAAGCATGGTTTCAGACTGTGTTCACTACAGCCTCCTGCTAACGTGAGCAGGGAGTAAGCCATTAATAGCACTGGCTTTTATGCTATTAGACTGAAAGCCTCAAATTTAACAACCTGTTGAGATGAATGAGACACTTCACCCACTTCAGAGCTCTTTCCCAGGCTGCTGGCAAACTCAGCATGACAAAGATTTACACTTGGTTCCTGTTTTCAATAGTTGATTGTCATACCCATCATGGCTAAAAATGTGTGTTATACATAGAAATGAAACTCTAGATTCTGGAGCACATTTCTTGCACAAGAGCTGGATGCCACAGCAAATTCCACAAGCACAGAAGCACAACCCTGGGTTATGCTTATAACACATCCATATCTCAGACAAGCACAAAGTGGATATTTTGTATGCTGATCTACAAAAGCCTGCCACAGAGGATTTATCTCCTCCTTAGTGACAATGCACTCCACTTTACCTCTGCAGAGCTAGTTATTGGGAAACACTATAGCCCAGGTCCCCAAAGCAGACCTCTCCAATGATACCCTCCCTCCAAGAGCATGAGATGATGTTATAGCCTGGAGCACTATCTGACACATCACAATAAATTGTGGAGAAGAGGTACTGGCATGCTCTGCAGCTGGTGGATGCTCTGCTTAGCAGCTGGTGGATGCTCTGCTTAGCAGAGCAGTGTGGAGGGCAGCGTGTGGTTCAGTGGCTGTGCTGGTTTTGGCTGGGATAGAGTTAATTTTTTCTTCATAGTAGCTAGTATGGGACTATGTTTTGGGCAGTGGCACAGCGCTGCAGACTCTCCCTGCCAGGAACTGCACTGCGAGGCACAGCTGGATGGGCACAGCTGGATGAGCGCAGCTGGATGGCAGCCACAGTTGGTGTGGGAGACAGAGAGGGAGACAGTGGGACTGCACCACACTAATGTGTGAAAGACAGTCTTAGCTGTGGGAGAGCATGAGGAGAATGGGAGTTTTAACATCAGAGATTTGGCAGAACTCAGAGGTCTTGTGGAGGTCTTGCTCCCACTTGCTTCAGTGAGTTTTGTCCATCAGTGTTTCTCAGAATATTTTGAATGGGAAATACTTTGGCAGAATTGCTGGGTTTTCTGTGTTCTCCATGCTCCTCCACCTTCCCCCAGTGGCCTGTGGGTCTCTACATCAGATGCTTTCACTCCTGGCCTACTGCAGTACTTGAAAATCATGGTTCCTGGATGTCCCCCACAAGCCTCTGCACCTTGCTGTAAAGTGGGTTAAGCTCACATACTTTTCCCTTTACTTTGATGCTCACCAGGTTTGGACTTCTCTTTACCTGCTGCCAAGGTCTTCACGTGACCTCCAGTCACATCAACATCCAGCCACTAAAGACAGCATCAGACTAACACCCCCAGGGACCAGGCTCACCCCTCACACAAGTGAGCTACGACAGAGACCATGCCCTTGGCCATCATGGTCCCAGACACTGCCACTGCAATGCCCAGGAGAGGTGCAGGACCCTCCTTGGACCACCACCCCATGCTGGCAGCCATCCCTGGGGGCTGCAGGCAAGGGCTGCCCATAATGTCGTCACCCTGCAGTTGCCTCACCACAGACATGACAGAGGCCAGGAGCAGCACCAGACTAAAACCAAGCATCTGAAGTGGAGCTGCAGCAGACAGCAAGAGACAGTCCTGAGGCACCAGAGTGACAGAAACCTTCCAGGAGCTTGACTGCACTTCAAAAAGGATGTGAATGCTAACCATACTACTTGGACCGTCTGGGGCATTTTGGCTTTCCAAGTACTGGAGGTTTGAAAATCATTGGCTCCTTTTAAGTAAAAAGAAGAGGGCTCAGGGCACTCCAGCAATGAAGGCCACTAAAAGGTGCAGGAGAGGAGATCCTGCAATCCTGACCCAGTCCCTACCTCAGGTATCTTTCAGCCCACTTGCTGCTTCCAGTTTAGGTTTTGTTTGGCTGGTTCTGGACATGGCACGAGTTCCTGGGCACTTTACGACACTCCAAAACCCAGCCTAGACCTGAGGTGGAGAAATGCCCCAGCTCTACCACTGCCATACCCCTGGCATGATCTTCCCTTCCATCCCCCCATGCCTGGCTCCCTGTGCTTGCCACTCCCAGGCCACATAGTAGATGTTTCATTTCCCAGGGGGAATGCCATCGGTACAGCAAGGGCTTGTGTCCCTGCCCTGTGTGTAATCACCAGTCATGTGTTAAGCTTCAGCTAATGCATCAAGGGTTACCAAACGGCGTTTTAGTTCAGAAGAGTGGGGCAGCTTGCCTCCGTTCCCAGGACACCAAATTAATTTCCCTGGACAGCAGGTTCTCCACTGACCCTGCACAGATCATTGCTCCTGTCCTGGAGTTAAGGACTTGTATAAACATACCTTACTGGGTTTCCCTGGGCCTGGATGAAGACAACACTTCTGTTGGTCTGGAGTGGCGTGACTCACTGTCATGTCGTCCAGTGTGACTGTTACCCACTCACCATCAGGGTGGTGCCCAGCAGGATGGACCATCCATCACCCAGTTCCATCTTCCTGGCTGTGGGTTCTTTTCCGATTGACCTGCACTTAATGCCCTTCTTCCCTCCTTTAAATGCCTGGTGTCCCCAGGAATATGCAGACATGGCATGCCATCACCAGCACACAGACTTTTCTCCTGCTGCTTTACTCGTTACTCCTCACATACTGCTGGTCTGTACTTCTCAGGCATGGCTACCCAGACCAGACCAGCATCAGGGAGAAAGGCTTAGTTGCTGGAGCAGACAGACTAGACCACCAGCCTCAGATTGTTTAAAGCAAAGGAAATATGCTGGTGCTTCTGTACTTTAAGTAAGGGGAAGGAAAGATGCTTTATCTGCCCTCCTGCAGCTCCCATTTTCTTGTTCAAGGAGTTTTGGTTTCCCTGGGGGAAGCTGGACCACCCAAGGATGTAGCCACACTCTGGAGCACAGAGGAGGGTGAACATCTGCTGGCAAATACAGAAGGGTGGGAAGGAGGGACAGCAACAACAGGGGAGAGACAGTAAATACTCAAAGTCGTAGGCTGCAGAGAGCAAGCAAGCTCAACAAATGGCCATGATGCTGCTGAAATCTTGGATCCAGGGGGAGAGGAGAACTGTACCTGTAGTCGTTTCTGTATGCCCACATCACTGAAATGTATGCATCTAGTCACACTAACAATTTTTGAAAACAAATTCACATGCTTTTTCACATGCCTTACAAAAAAGCTTTCTGTACATCCCCTAGACCCTTGCAAATGGCCTCTGACATGTCGGTGGTGGAGTGCATGAAGTCTTTATGGCATGGCATAGAGGTCCTGCTGGGATTCACAGTGATCTCAGCCTCTAACCCCAAGTTCCTTCATTTTAAACATCTGCATGTTTGCACACATGTCTTAATAGCTTTACATGTGGGTTCTCTGTAAACAAGAGGCGTTTTGTTTTGGGTGGGTTATTTTCACTTTTTCATTTTTGGCAAATGCATTTTTCCTTCATTCAGCTGACTAGTTTTCATTAGCATCTCTAGAAGAGTGAAGGCCTGAGGGTGTAGGCTGCAGGGGAGAGTGGCCAGTGCTGCTAAGACTATGGGCTGAGGGTGTGGGCAAGCTGTGGAACAACATTTGAAATCAAGAGATGTTTTATTGCTTGCAAAGCAAAACACACAATAGGGTAACACCACAAGCACTGAGGATTTCCGCACAGTTTGCCAACATGCCCTTTCTGGTTTTGCTCTCACAGCAAAGTGAAAAAGCTACACAACACTCAGCGTCCCATACTGGGTGCCTTCCCCTCCCCGAGTATCCTGCCCTCCTTAGCCCCGACCCTCAGCAGCGCTGTGCCGAGGGCAGCTGGCATGCAAGTATCTGGTAGGGAACAGCCCTGGGTCTAACAGCAAGGGACTGCTGCCTTGCTTTCAAGCAGCCAAAAGACATTTATTTTGCTTTCCTTATCAGTGTTCTCCCTAACCCCCTCTAGTTGTCCCACATCAATCTTAAAACATGAGTATTACCCCATGTATAACACTATTTTTCATCAGTATTTTGGGGTCTCAAAACACAGCAGTGTCACAAAACGTCTGTGACATCTGTCACAAGAGAGGAGGAAAAAAATGTTCTTGTTTCAAATCCACCTCTCACAATACATTTCAGAAAGTCCTTTCGGATTGGGAGACACCCCCTGGAGTAGGTTTTTCCACCAAAGTTAATAAAGAAGGGGGGTTTTTTTGGAGCACAGGGCTACTAGCGGCTTCTGATGACATCCTCGTCTGGCCTTTAATCTCCTGCCCAAACACTTGTGCTTAACTGTGGTGGGGATAAAATTCCCCCAGCTAAGATTGCATAAATCTTCATGTGCCCACAGAGACTGGCTGGCTACCTATGAACTCTGCTATGTATACAGGATTTCTACAAAATAGAGACTCTGGAAGGGCTTGTGCTTGTGGAAATCCTTGTCTTTTCTGTAGGTTCCCTTTCCCCATTGCTGTATGGGCCTATCTTGACAAATGATAAGTATAAGCTATTGTGAAATGACACTGTTTTGCAAGTTTAACAGGTTACATTTTCATACATGGATGCCTTCCTAGCTCCTTCTAGCTAAAGCTTCCTTACAGATTCCCCTAGGGAAAATGACTTCATCCTTACTGATACAAATGACAACAGGAGGACGTTCTAGCATTTGATCACACATCTAAAAAATAAACCCACTACACCACAGAGCATTCACTCTGCAGTATCCCAATGAATGGCATAAAAAAGAAGGTTGAAACTTCTCCTTCCAGTGTCCTGTGCTGCTTCTCTGATCACATCTAGTGATATCATCTAATAGAAATAGCTTCAGAAATAGTGTGTTCATTGGCAGAAAGAGAACTGGCTTTGTTAGCTGAACTGGTTTTCAGAAGATTTGTACATTAGTTTGCAATAGAAAAGGTACATTTCATAAACAGAAAGGAGGCTCAGTGCTGTTACTTCTAGTATGTAGTTTATCCAAAGCAGCATTTGGAAACTGAGGAAAAGTGAGAGAGGATGTTTAGATAGTGTAATAACTCTGAGTTCATTCTGTGACTTAATTAAAGGGTTGTGTGATGTCATTTGTGAGTCTCTTCAATAGGCTACTACCGCATGCTGCCTTATGCAGCTTTTCTAACCTTACAGCCACCACTCTGTTTTGTCATTTACATGTGTTCAGCTTGGGAAATAAACAACCAGAAAAAGTGAATGGTCTCAAAAAGAGAGAATTGTCTCTGTGTGGAGACAGTGGTATAGCTGTGTATCCCCATGTGCTCGGTGCAGCTTGTATTGCTTTCTCTTAATCATTTGGGTTAATTTCCTGCTCAGAGTACACCAATCCCTCACCAAAGTAAAACCCATGTCAGCTTTGGCACGAATGTATTTAGAGTATCTACCTGTGAAGACCACGTCTCTGAGTAGGAAAATAAACACATTGGCCTTCAGTTGGTTCACTGACTATTTTCTCTGCTGACAACACTAATTGTTCTGTCAGTCAGGATGATGGTGGTTTTCAGCACCAGGTCCTGAAAGAAGGAGAGGATAATTTTGACTTTTGTTAGTATCTGGGCTCAGAATACATGGTGGTACCTAATTTCCTCTGTTTTCACAAAGTTAACTTAGAAACCAGGGGAGGCTGGGTAGCACCTCCCAAATGGTCATGAGTCGACACAGATAAAGACAGATTTAACTGTGTCTTTCCTTATGTTTCAGATTTAACAGGTTAGGAAGAATATTTCATATATGCTCACAGGTTTTTGAACTGCCCTGTACTCTCATTTCTGTTGTTACACTGGGAAGTGACTGCATTTCACATAGATATAACAAAGCAAAGCTAGGCCTGTTATTCACACAGCAACACTGACATGCAGGAAAGGTATTTTGAAAATCATAAGATTTTTTTTTTCTTCTAAATTAAGACCTTTTTTATAAAGGAGGACTTTTGCAGAACTCTAGTAGCACCAACAGGAAAATACCTGTGAGATATACCACAAAATACTGATTCGAATCAGCACCAATTGCTAGTATAAAGCAAATAAATACCTGTAACCAGTAGTTGAAATTGCTTTGCCAAACTTCTGGACCTAGATCCACACCTGTACTGACAGTGCTTTTCTGAAAGTTCAGTGGTTTGGTTTTTTTTTTTAAGTAATCAGAGTACCAATGCTGTATTACAGGAGCACAAAGCCCTCTCTGAGTATTTTAAGACAGTGAATTTACACTTCTCACACACAAAAAAGGAAAACAAAAAATGTGTCCAGAGTATTTCTTATACAGTAATTTCTTATACAGTATGTCTACAACATAAGAAAATGAAATATTCTCTCACAGATAACACTAATGCCTCCAAAAATGGTGCCATCATTGTCTTACAACCCACTCATTTCCTACCTAGTTAATGGAACATACACAGAAACAACTGTTTATTTTTTAATTCCACTTCCCCAAAACATCTCTCTGAGTGTTACAACCCAGAGAAGTTTGGGGGATCTATAGCAGTACACACTTCCCTGTAGATGGCAATACACTGTATGAATGTGTGTTTACATAAACAGATAAACGCTCCATCTGACAAAATACTCTGCAAGAAATCACAATGTCAATGTGCATATACATATTGCATAAAGATGGTTACACTGGTGTCATATATACGGATTATAGTGTTCAAGTCACTCGCATACCCTCACAGTACACAGTATTTGCAGCTGCCTAGTGAACTACCTCTGTTCCTGCATCCATTAAGCCAGCTGCAGAAATCGTGCATTGCTTCCTCTTATGTTGCACCACTTCAACAGTTCATTATAGATTTCACACACAAAAAACTAAGGATTTACTGTGAGGGCAAATAAATACCCATAATGGAAGGCAGCACTGAGCTGCTGCCTGCTCTTGGGGAGGTCTGCTTGCCTCTCTGTGCCCTGGTGTCCTGTCTTACTCACCATCTGGCTTCTCTATTTAAACTGCAGAGATTGTCTCTTACTCCTCAAGTGCCCACAACAATGGAAACCTCTAAACAGGATCAAAGCCACTAGCACATATAGTAAATAGCAATGATGATGTGGCACACATATGAAGTGACTGCCTTGTTCTGAAAGCCATCACGTGAGTCACCATACACAGATCATCTGACAGCCAACCCCATCTACCTTTTATACTGTATCACACCACCGTTGCTACCATCTATTCCATATTTCTCATTGTTTTCAGACCAAAAAGGTACACAAGTACTTAAGTGTTAATATTACTGATATTCAACCCTCTAAAACATTCACTAAAAAAGAAAATGCACTGATGAAACTCTGTACAGCTGTGTGTTTAATTAGTGTAAGCCTGAATTCTCATCTCCAAAACCAGAATTTTCTGTAGGAAAAGACTCCCAGCGTTGAAGTCTGGTATCTTATTCTATTTGGTGTCTGAGAATAAGTGCTCTGTCATGTTGGGTATACACAGCGCCTGCCTATCGCCCCTCCACACGCACATCGAACCCATACAGAAATAGGACTGTGGGTGTGGGAACGATTTTTATTTTGTGGGCTATATATTGCTGCTTCAGATTACTGGATGATTATGTAATTTATTATTATTGTGTGCGGGTTTTGTTCTGCTGTGGGGTGGTTCTTCTTGTTAGGATCTTTCTTCTAAACACTGATTACAGTGCCAAGGGATGTGAATAGCCATCCTTGAAATTAAAAGGAATAATTAATGCACAATATCATGAAGACATATCTTCACCTCTAGATATAAAAAGTGTTACAGTCTTTTTTGTTTCATTTTTGTTCTATAGTTCTTAAGCATAGTTTCAGACATGGCTAGCTGGGAGATCAGTCAAATAATAACTGGTTCAGCCTTTCTTCCTTTGTTAATTAATGTTGGCTGCAACTGGAGTTAACACATCAAACAAAGTCAGAGCTGAACTACATGTTTTGGTACTCTGCAAAGCAAGGAGCTGGCGCTGAGAGCTTCGCAGTATCGCATCCTTAACAAGGAGATCAAAATCTAAAGATCTAAAGATTTTGATGGCATCAAATCTGGGGTGGAGATTTAGTAATGTTTTTCTCAACTCCATGTCCAACAGGGAATAAAATAGTGGTGGAAGAGTTTACCAAGCTGCACAGCTACTGCAGAAAACTTTCATCTTTGGTATCTTGTCAAGTCTTTTTTCCCCTGTTTCATCTTCTAACCTATTCCTCTCCTGATTCTTTCCCTTTTCCATAATATGACAATGTTTTTCTAGCTCATTTCCTCATCTCACTCGTTACAGCTGCCACACTTCACCAGATCTCAGACTGAGGTACAATCAATCATTTATATTATTCAGATTTTGCTTTTTTGTGTGAAGGAAAACGTGGAACTTCTCACAACAAAGTAACAGTTTGTGTCTTCTTATTAGTTAATGAAATAAAAGGCTGTTGCTGGAAATTCTGAATGAGGTCTAGAAAATCTGGTTTTAATACAGTAATCCTAATTTTTTGGCATAATAGTGCTGCAAGATCACTTATGAGAGGGAGAAATAATAGCAATACTTAACACAGTAAACATTTATTAGCCCTTTATTGTAGAGTTATCTTATTTCTTCACTATTAGCTAAGCTCCAAGCTTTCATCTCCTCTGAAAACTAAGACTGACTCTAACACAGACTTTCTGGACTGCCCTTTTATGTTCAAGAGACCACAAAATATTTTGCAAGATGCAATGGCAAGTAAGTAAAACAAAAATATGTAATAATATTTGAGTGCAGAATTTGTTCTTTTACCCTCTCATGTTGGTATCAGCAAAAGCATATCAATGTCATGTTAAAGGGATGGCATGGGACATGCTTTAGGGAGTTACATACTTTTTTTTATCCTGTTTTATTATCAGGACAGCAGCGGACTGTCTCACTGCTGTGTATTGGCAGTAAGCTGCTCTATCACAAATGGCTACTTCATCTTCACACTGAATTAATCCTGTTGACAGACATGACATACTTATGCTGCTGGGTTATTGTTGGCCAATGCTGATAGACTGATTTATGATTGAGAGGAATTGCGAGAGTGCTGCATTTTCGTTCTAAGGTCGTGTTGAGGACTGCCTAAAGCAAGTGAAGACACATCTCCCTGCTAGATACACATATACAACCGTCTTGGGGTTCACACCCCTGTAATATCTATGCCTGAGATTTGGAAAGTTATTGGAGCAGTTAGTGGGAATTAACACCACACTTTCATTCTTTTTCTACAATTTTGGACTGTGTCTCTGACATCTGTCCACACACCCGCTGGGTGTCTCCCAGGCCTGTAACCTGGCTGTAGCTCTGACTGGGCTTTTCTGAAAGTTTTTCACTCCCTGGTTATGTCTACCCAGGTTTTACACAGAGGTTTTCTCATTCACCTGCACAGGCATAGCTCTCATTTTGGTTTGCAGTGTTTTACATTTTGAAAGCTGCAATGTCTTTTTCTGTGGTGGTGACAAACGCAGCTTTTGCCCCTATCTATTCCTTCAGAGGGGCCCTGCAAAGACCCTTCTCACTTTGACCATCTCCGTTTCCCTCTTTATGTCTCTCTGTTGGCTCTTGTTTCTCTAAGGCACCAGATGTCTCCAGCCTGGTCTTCATGTCTCATTGCTGTTATAGCATCTCCACACCCTGCTACTCTTCGTCTCTCTTTCTTGAGGTTTGAGATGATCCACCTCTGCAGATCATCACTGGAAATGGAAGCTGTTGGCAGTGAAGGACTTATCGGTTTCTGCACAGGGGAGGCCCAGGAGACATTACTAGCCTTTAAATACTAAAAGCAGACCATTCAAGCACTGAGTCATCTCCAGCCCAAGTACACCACAATGGACCCATCTGTAAAGCAGCCCATGATGTGCCCAGTGCAGCACTGGGACAATTACTTGCTGGGAGAGATGCGAGCCCTAATGAAGGGCCATGGCCATGGGAGGGTTCCTGTAGGGACTGGTGACTGGTATCCACAGCAGCACATTGGAGGAGTCCCCTGGTTTCTTTCTGACAGTGCATTGAACTAAGCAGTTGGCCAGCTTGCTCCCACCCTGCTTTTGCTCAGGGGGGCAACACCACAGTGGTCCTACCACCCAGGCAAGTGGAACCATGCCAGGGGGATTTTGTTTTTTTTTCTGCAGCCGAGATTCTGCTTCCTGAGACCCATCACTGCCTACAAATTACTCTCTCTCCAAGTGCTCATATGTCCCAGGCTAAGGTTTTCCTTTCTGTCCCAGCCAGGCAGCAGGGCGCTTACACTAAAAAACAAACCAAACAACAACAACAAAACCCAAACAAACAAAAAACAACAACAAAACAAAAAAACCCAAAAAGCACCCCAAAAAAGCGTGCCAGCCCCAACAGGAGGCTGCGGGAGCGTCTGCCAGGATGTGGGGTGGGGAAGGTTTCCCGGGCGGTACCTGCGGCCGGGCTCAGACCCGCTCCCCAGCCCCCAGACCCCGCGCGGTGCTGCAGCGGGGCCGCGCCGATCCCCGCGCGGAGAGGCGCGGTGCCCCCGCGGGCTCCCTCCGGCGCCGGGAGAGCTGCCTGCCCCGCTGCCGCGCCCGCGGCCAGGCCATCCCTAACCCTCTGCCCGAGGCCTGGGGCAGCTCG
>JAVJGG010000074.1:54666783-54706029 GCA_035590195.1 Aviceda cuculoides
TTTTTTGGTTTTTTTTTTTTTAAGTTACTGGTTTGGTGGGGTTTTTCGTTTCTTTGGTTTGGGTTTTGGGGGTGGGGTTTTTTTTTCTTTTAAAGCGCTACACCGGAGCGGGACACGGTCCTCGGGACCCTCCCTGTACCCGTCCCCTCCACCTCCCTCCCCGGGGCTGCCATCGCCTTTGCACTCTGACCGGCGGCGGGTTGCCCCCTGCCCCCAGCTCTGGTGGCCTCCATCTACCCGCCGCGGACCGAGACAGGCACTGGCGCTGCCGGGGTGGGGGGGCTGGCCGCGGGGACCCCACCAAGAGCTCAGGAAGACCCGCGGGGACGAAGGGACCGTGCCCGCACAGCGGGTCCCCGCGCACTGCCGGGAGAGCAAAGCCCTGGGCGGGTGGATGGATCCCCGGGCCAGTATGACATTCAGACCCAGCTAACCCAGCGCAAGAGTCTCGGCTTGCACAGACGCATCTGAGCTGCCTCAGGGGGTGGCGCTTCCCCCCTCGTTTCCAGTGGTTTATTGGGGGTCAGCCTGGATCTCTGGGCGGATCAGGCTTGGCCCTTGCTGCGCTGCCAGTGAGCTGCTCTTGACACTTACTCGATGGGTTGCTCCCATTGCGGACATACCCGGCCTTTGGGTCCACGCTGCATATTGCCTCCCCATCAGGACACCTCACTTTCTGGGAAGTGGAGGGGGAACACAGCAGCACGGGTGCCCTGTACCGCAGGAAGGGCTTGGACCACCCCTCATTGCTTTGCACTGGCCAGGAGAGGTGCAGGTCTGTCTTTTCCCCTCCTGAGACCTGGAGATGGTCTCCATTTGGGTGTGCTTCCAGCAAATCCACTGCCCAGAGGAGACCCCTGTAAGAGGGAACAGGTCCTGCAAAGAGCTGGCTTGTGGAGGGGCAAGCACAGGCACTCTGCTTGGTGCAGCTTGGCCTGGCCCCTGCCTGCACCCACGGGTCAGGGAGCTCCATGGTTCAGTCCAGAGAGTCTCAGGCCTCCCCAACCCATCTAGCAGGCTTTTATTTTGTCCCTGAAGTCCAGGGTCACTCTTCCTGGGAGCTGCAACTGCAACACGTTGCCACACGGCTGACGTGGAAAGCGCAAAGGCAGCAGACTGCTTGCTGACAGCACAGAAAGCCGAACCGTGCACGGGAGCCTCATCAGGTGGCTCTGGACCTGGGCAGACCAGCTGGCTCCCCACAGTTCCCCACGGACCAGCCCAAAATGCCCAGTTCATTTTCTGCAAGGCAGCTTACATGCACATGCAGATGCTAACCGCATACTCAGGAGACTGTCCCAGAGAGAGTAATTTCCCCAGATGCTAGCTGTGTGGTCATGGATTCTCAGGAATATAATTTTTTTATACGAAAACATTTATTTTTCCTCCAGATGTCATGGTAATTAACACGGAAGGATAAGCTCTGTTAAATGTGTGAGGGAGATCATGGTGCCTCACAAGTCTACAGGAGTCCCTGGAGGACCAAGTACCAGATGGCAGTGATGAGGCTCTGACGAGTGCACCTGGGTGTACAAACAGGCCTCATCAAAAGTCTTACCAGAAACTTGTAACCCAAGGTAAGAGAGAGATGGTCACAAAGAGAGAGAGAGAAGATGGGGGCAGGTTTGGGGGGGAGGGAGGTGGCTCCAAAGTTGTATAGTTGGTGTCCTGCACTCACCAAAGGGCGAGTGCAACACGGGTGTTTTGTTCAGAAATTAATCTGCTTTCTGTGCTTCTCATGGTGTAATACCTGTGGTATTGCCAGAAGTCCTGTTCTCCTCAACTCATGTGGGAGAGCTAAAGAAGAACAGAGTGATGTATGGAGCATTTGCGAGAAAGAGAAGAGAATAGTCTTGGGTCTAGAGAGTCTGTCACTAGCACCTGTAAACCACAGGCAGCAAGGTGAGGGAAATAGGGAAACGTTCAGGATCTTAAGGGCAACAAAGTGACAAGAGGGCTTGAAGCACCCACAAGAAGTCTGTTTTCTGCAGTGCAGACGTGGAATTCCTCACCTCAGGAGGCCTCGGAGCCCAGAAGTGTAAATGAGTTAAATACCAAAGAGATAAATTCATGCTTAATTCACAACAGCACAGGGGTTTGTCCCTGCAGGCAATTTCTAAAGCACAGGTTGTTGGAGGCTAGGAGATTGCAGGGCAATATCACTCTCAGCTCACTTGGCCCTCATGCTTTTTTTCCTCCCATTCTGGCACATTTTACTCTCTGTATAAACCAGATTGTTTTGGAACATCTTAATAACAATCATAATATAACAATTCATACTTAAACAGCTTATTTCATCCAAGCACCTCAGAGCCCTGCTCAGACGTTGGTTAGCCTGCAAAACAGCCTTGGCTGATGCTGCAGTTTGTTTGCTTCATGTTTAGTAAAAACTGTGTATGCTTGGACCAACAGATGGAAAGACATGACAAAATTATTTAGATAGACTTTCCGCCAGTAGAAGTTCTTCCCTAAATACAGTATATTACAAAAATCACACTAGAAGTTTGAAAAGCAAAAGAAACTGAGATGAGAACTACATCGGGAAAACATAAGTCTATGGTATAATTAAATACAACTTACCAGGCTGGATATTCTTGGTTGATTTAGTGTAGGTTTATATCAGGTTCATTTAAATTTAATAGGAATTGTTTTTCTTACAGTGAAATAAGTTACTTCAAGATGACATGTCCTTACACAGTTTTTGATTTGACTTGGAAAAAAAAAATCATGCTGTTGCTTCAGCAACCATCTGGCAAAAACCTGATAGAAAGGTCTGGTGTATCTGCCTTCTCTAAAGGCTCCTCTTAGCTGCCAAGGCTTGCTCTTTTTTATCTGGACTGAGTGTCAGCCACAGTGTGCCTGAGATTCTCTCTCTGACAGGTGTAAGATGTCCAGGTCTGGGAGAAGACACATCTCCCACACACCGATGGTAATGTGGCCCTGCCTTGCACCCACAATACACAGACAGTGGAACAGAAACTCAGTAAGGTCCTACATGTGCATGATAATCCTCTGGCAACCAAGAGGAGGGTTCCAGTCACTGTTGGTGCAAGGCTTTTTTCATATAAAACCTTAGCAGAGTCACGGAGAAGAGGATCTGGGCAGAAATCTCAGGTGTCCCTGCCTGTGAAACCAAAATGTTGGGAAGCACAGTGCACCTCTTGCAATCGCTGGAACTACCTGAGCCCATTCATGGATGCTGGGACCTACCAACAAACTTGCAAAGTCACGGAAATGAAGCAGAGATAGCAATTTAAGCTGTGATAGTGGAGCACTGCCATACCACTGATTTTCTCGTGTGCAGTCTAGCTGCAAAGAGATTGCAAGGTGCTGAGCTAGAAGAAAGAGCATAAAAAGTAAATTCAATAACTATTCCTCCTACTGTTTATATTCAAGTTAACAAAATCTCCTGTTTCAGGGCTGTTGACTGATGTAAAATAATCAACCAGACCACAAAAATGGAAGGTAAAAGGGAACTGGGAAACTTTTTTTCCTTCTCAAAAGACAGCACATTTAAAAACATCCTCTTGATAGTCACAGATATCCATTAATTCATGAAAAACTTCTTGCCAGGTTTTACAAAGTAAAGGGGAGCAGGTCTGTAACTTCATCAGTGTGTCCAGAACGTCTGAAAATAAAACCTTACAGAGAAGACAGGTAGTTTGTTCCTTTTCATTACCAATCTTCTACAAGAGAGAAGTCCATCCATTCTGAAGCTCTTTGGTGTAAAAGAAAATAGTCAACTCCTTTGAGTAAGCACTGTGCTAAAAGGAAATTATCCAGATGTAAGCTAGGGCTGGGAATACTGGGATATCAGTATTAGGCCTTATGCAGATCTTTGTATTCTGATATACTTACTTTAACCTTATAGTATGTAGGAAACTGAGAAAAAGTGAAAAAGCCATTTTACTCTGGCATGAAGACATGCACATGGAGGGTTTTCTGAAGTTTTTGCTTCAGTAGTGCCACTGGAAGCAGTGAGCCCTTAGGAACTGTTCATCTCTGTTTTGGGAGCAGGCAATTTTCTGCCTGGGATTTTGTAAATACAAAGATGGAGAAAGGAGACTGTCCTTTGATTGAAGCCATATCTTCCCTGAAGTCCAGACACATGCTTATTTATTTCTTTGCCTTCAGACATGATTAAGTGACAATGAAAGCAACCTTTAATATTTCACTGCAGTAGAGAAACCTAATTTTCTCCGAGCTTAAGATATTTAAATAAGAATTGTTCCACTATTCATAGGACTGGAACAGGATGTAACTCTGCTCAAAGATGGTCAAAGTAACTATCCACCAGAGAAATAACCTTCGTGAGGCCTAGAGGTCTTTTAGGAGAGAGTTGTAAATTGTATCTAGGCATCAGCTTTTTTCCTTCAAAGTGTCTCAGTGGATCTAGAGTTCTGTATGGCTCAAAGTCTAGATCTATGAAGTATGATCATTTCCAACAACACTGAACAAATTTAAAATAGCATGCACGCTAGGAAGTTTTAAATACATGGAGGCACGGGTTTGCTGCCCAGAGAGCACAGAGCACCTTGCTGAAATATTCCTCTTGCTCTAGTCACCACAATATCCTCAGGAGGACATGCACAAAAGCCATTGAATAGTTTTTACCTTCCACATACTCTTACAGCTTTTGACCATTTTCAGTCTGTGGTGCCAAAAAACAAATTTCCACAGGAGCTGCCTATAACTAAACCCTACATGTAGCCTTGCATCCCACACAACTGCTTTGTTTAGTCACCGTTCACAGATGCTTTAAAACAGTCCAGAAACCTATAGATCTGTGGACCACAAGCTGATCAAGAATTTGAATTGGTAAGTTCAAGCCTGTTCCTAAAATTCTGGATGAGACCACCAAGCACACTTAACTGAGCAATAGAGATCATGCTAGACCATCCCTTTTAGGTCTATAGGAGCATTTGGTTCTACAGGAATAAACCTTCTGTTTAAGAGTGGGCCTTCTGCCTTTGAAACCCTCTCAGAGGCATTGTCTTTTTTTATCTGAGGCACTGCCTAAGCTGAAGACAAGTTTCGTACTATTTCCCAGCTACGCCTCCTTCAGACTGTTTCTATTTCTTCCTCCCTGCTGCTGGCTGGCCTGGGCTCTCAGCTGCAGTTAGCCCATTGCCAATGCCATCTTTTGTGTATTATGTAGTTCTGTGCATTATTTAGTTCTGTGCATTATTTAATTCTGATTATCTCTGCAATGGTTCTTTGATGTGATGTGGTTAAAATCAGTCCAATCAAGACAGAAATCATGAATCTTTGCTGTGTGTTAACAGCATCACTACTTTCCCCACATCGGCAGCCCCATACCTGTTGACCTAGATACACAGATTGCAGAGAGCACTTGAGCAGAGACATGCCAGTAGGATCTGGTCCAATTAACCCGGTCAGTGCTGGTTCTGACAACATAATGAGGACCTCCTCAGGCTGCTGTCCTGAATCAGTATGATCACTAGTTCTGTCTTGGATTTAGAAGACCCCTCAGAAGGTCAAACAAGGTTATGTTGAAGTATCACCTCCATCTCTCAGAGGGAGACAAGCCAACACATTGCACTTGAAGCAGATTATGTTGTTGGTATCTTACAGATAAATAGCACTTATTGCACCAATATCACACAGCGGGGCAAAATCATAATAGAGGACACACAGTGAAAACAAATGTATTTAAACACAACCACATGTTCTGTGGTTCCACAGGACTAAGTCTTCAAAGTAATAATATTATTTGTAAAACACCTCCCTCAGCAAATTATGCTGGGCCGTGCAAATACTATAATAAAAATGTCATTTAGAATGTTATGTAAAATCATTCAAGTAAAACTCCAAATGAGAAGAGCAAATAAAGGAACCTGGGATGGAGAAAATGTGGCTGGATACCCGTGAAAGACATGGGATCAAGAGGGATCCACCTACAAAACATCTGGGGAAGGAAAAGGTGTGTAGCTGCCTGAAGACTGGTGGGGAAGGCAGAGGAGAAGCAGGGAAGTTGTTAGTTTCACTAGCAGTTTCAAACAGGAAGACAGGCTGCTAAATAATATCCTATTGCTATAAGAGAGGCAGTCTGTATCAAGAAATAAACAGAAAGAACTGGTAGTGACCAAGGCCCTCATCCTCAAGAGTAATAGCCTGGAGGATCTGTGCCAAGCCAATGCTCTACCAGGTCTGTGTTTGAGTCTGTCTCTCTTCCTCTCTCCAGCACCCACTTGTCTGAGCATCTGGGACCACATACGGTGCAGGGGTCCTCCCACCCCATGGGCAGGGCAGAGCACAAACTTTGGCAAAGCTGGTCATGGGCACAGGTGACCTGTGGAGAACTTGCTGATGAGCTGTAGGACCTACTGATTGAACAGTGCTGACTGTAGCTTCCCTGCTAGCTGCCAATCGTATGGAAAAAGCCAGCTATATTAAATATTACATTAATTGCTATACTTACTGATAAGGCAAACTGTTTATTTTTTGTGGAGACCTTACAAGAGCGTAAGTGCCATAGAGGTGTTCATTTAGGGCAGCTCTGCCTATTGACACACATCCCCAGTGCTGGCCTCTTGCCTGGTGCCAGACACTGATTTTAGCAGTGACTCTGGCTTGCTCAACATCACAATTGATTTAAAAAATAGGCCCTTCCACCAAATCCAGTCAGATTTTTACTGCAGGAGGCTGCAACCATGAGGTCAGAGAAGGCACCTAGCTGTGTCTGGGAAATTATAAAGGGGACAGACCCCTTGCAGCAGCTCTGTCCCATTTTCCCCACACCTTCAGAAGACAGTGTGGTGGCTGAGCAGCTTTCTCCTGACATAACCTGACTGCCAGGATTTTCTCTGGCAACAAGTAATTGTAAACTTTTTTATATTTCCAAGGAAGTCTTTTTTTAGCTGCTCAGCTACCTAGCGATGTGGCATTTTAGTGACCTAGCAATGATACTGACTGTGGAAACAGCACTTTCCAACCTCCTGACTCATCTTCCCTGCTCCTGCCATTGGGGATGTAAAAAGGCTTTGTGATTCTTGCCCTATAAAATGATAAATCAATTCCCATTGGTCCTAAAATCATGCATCCACCTCTTAAAATTTTGAAGGCTATTTGTGAGGCAACAAGTAAAACAAAAAAATTCTGGGTAGACATGCACTGATTTTTCTGCCATACAGATGCTGATACAGGTTATTATATGGCTACAGGATTCTTAAAGTTTCTTTTCATACTCTGCCACTTGGAAGACATCCGCAGCAGCAACAGGTCAGCTGAGGTGTTCAGGCTAATGATGCTTGGATGTAAAAAGAGATGGCTTTATGGTTGGGCTTCCTCAGTGTAAAGCTGCCTTTTTTTTTTTTTTTTTTTTTTTTTTTTAATTTACTGCTGATTTAAAAGTATCAGAATTGTTGAAAGTTAGGTCATACATGTGACAGGGCTCACTTGTAAAGCAGACTAAGTCATTCCACTCATGTAAAGGAAAATGAAGAGGGTAGTGGAAAAACTAGTGTGTGATCGGTTGGAAAAATGAAAATATTAGAAAAGGAAGGAGAGGATCAGATGAGTTATAAGCACTAGAAAAAAACTATCCTTGACAACCTGCCACTGAGTCACAAAATCCCAAACACCCATGTTCTTACACACACACCAGAACGGCAGTGAAGGACTTTGAAAATGTGCATCTCAGTTCTTGCAATATCATAGCCCATATGAAAGGATGAGAGCCTGATGTTACACTTGCTGTGTTAGATTTGTGATCAAGATTCTGTGCTGAGGGTTTTAAATGTCTTCCCCCATTGATCTTTCAAACTGGAAGGAGTCATCTTAATTTCAAAGACAAAGTGAATTACATGTCTGATAAAATGTAAAAATTGTTGAGCCAAGCACTCAAAATCTAGGGAAGAAAGAAGCTTGTGCAACTTAATTCACCCACCTTGTGTTGGCGTGATAAGGTAGTCCAACTGCATGTTTACATGCCATTTTTTTTCCCCACAGGAGTATTACATCAGTCAGAGCATGGGATGTGATACTTGGGGGATAAAATGGGCATGTTTACTGAAGAAACCTGCTGTCTGGAGGTTCCTTCCCTCATTTACCACAGAAGTTGTAAAGCATGCAAGGAATAAGGCGGGAGAGTTATAAAGAGATGGTCTCAAAGTTAAGGTAGTTGAAAAAGCTTGTAACACTGTCGTTCATCTCTGTCCCACAAAATTCTTCTGTGATACTAGGCAAGTCACTTAGATGAAGTGATGTGAGCTGGCGGTTTGTACAGCAAGCCAGAAACAGAGAACCAGCTCGCAGAAATGAGAGCAGGATCCAAGGCGAAGAACAGGACTGAAGGCAGCCTGTGCATCCAGAGGGAGCATCTCGCGCAGACATCGTTTTGGCATCAGGCAGCCGGCTCTGTGGCTCCGTTTGAGTTGGGGTCTGTTTCCTGTCAGCACAGCAGCCCGTGCCCGCTGCCTGCGGGCTGAGGCATCCCAGCCAGGCAATCACTTGTTCCCGCGGCGGTGGTAGGTCCCCCTACCCAGGCAAGAACGTGCACCTGGGTACCACTCCGCGGCAGGTGAGGTCAGCCTGGCCCACTCGACTGCTGTGGTAACTGGGATGTTGCCTGTACCAGGGAAAGAGAAAAAAGAACTATGTGTTAAGAGCAGAAGAGGACAAGAAGTCCAAAGAAGTGGCAAAGTCAGAACTAAGCAAACAAGCAATCATTTACAGGCCACAAAATCAGTGCTAAGCTGCCAAACCAAAGAGGCCCTTCAGAGTTGCCTAACAGGAAAACCAGCAAGGAAAACAATCTATATTACTCCCACAAAATGCCTTACAGCTAGAAAAAAAGAAGTCAGAAAGCTCTCAATGACTAAAAAGCCACAGAAACACCAAGAAAAAATAGCTGGAACACTTTTCAAACAGCCAAAAGTGAGAAAAGATGTAATTAAATAGAGCCATGCCTATGGTGCCATATGACAAGACTTAAGCCACTCTAAAGCCCTTTATTTTTTGCCTGTTTGGCCACATTTTGCCATACACTCAAGCAATTGATTGATTTAAGGGAAAGGAATGCTATTTCACAGCTTTATTTCTGCTTCTTCATTCACCTGTCTCTCTCTTCTATGCTTTTACCTTCCTGGGTGTTGAACCCCACAGTTCAGCTAACATTTAGTCTTTTCTTTCCATGAAAATACAGAGAAAATAAGAGAAAAAATATCCTAACCAATAGCTCAGCTGTAGAGTACAAACAATCCAGGGGAACACTAGAGGGGGGAGCAAGGATTACAGACAAGGTGCATCTGGTGAAGAGGAATTCACAATATGCTTTCAAATACCGAGAGATGTCTTTTCCCTGTGATGTTTGAAATTGTAGCAATCCTGGACTTATATAAGTCAAGAAGCTCAAGCAGATATGTTAGTGCAACAGCATATTGTCATGAAAGACTTCTAGTGATGGGTTACATATACATCAGTAAATTTAAGTGTTCAACCTTTGTTAAGGATTTCTAGGTTTCTATAGGAACTAGACAACCCTGACCTTTTGCAAATCACAACTTTCCTTTCCCTTTACAGTCCTTACAAGCCTTGATTCAGTGACCCGTTCATCCCTCTGTTTTGTCCCTCAGCACTACCACAACGCCAATCATAGCAGTGATAACATTAGTAAATCATACCATGGACTTAACGGAGTATTTGATCATTTAAGTCATAAAGTGCTTTGCGTTAATTTTCACAATGAACAAAAATGGACTACTGTAGGTGTGTGGTGCCCCAGGGGCAATGTGGAGAGATGTGTTGGGGTCACGGAGGAGCAGGCTGGGCAAAGCACTCCTGCTGCACATAAGGGCACCCTGAGCATCACTCACAAGTGGGGCACAAGCTCCAACTGTCAGGTTCCCTCTACCATCCATCGAGTTTGAATCACGCCATGATACCTGTAATCAATGCATCGCCCAGATCCTATAATCACCCTGGGTTGAATGTCAAGGTCAAGTTGACAGGGGAACTAAGCTGACACCAGCTGAGATCTGCAAAAATAAGAACCTTTTGGTGGTGTCAGGGCAGTAGCTCCTTAAGATTTCAGTCCTCCTTAGCCTGGAAATAGGAGCAGTGAATACTCCATCACACAGATACTGTCTGGAACACAGAAACACTTTCTTGACATCTATATTTTCAAATACAAAAAATTTTTAGCTTGTCTACTCTTCAAGCCATTGAAATGATAGGACAGAGGATGTACTTTGTCCATGGTGTTTGTAAGAGTTCAACAATGACAGGAGAAGGCACTATAGATCCTTCACAGGAGTCTGTTCTTGTACGGAATTGCAATCTAAAAGTGGAAACTTTTATTTACTGGAGTTTAATCCACAGGCAATTAGACAGGCATCCTTGGTGGAATAAGCCATTGATTCTTATGCAGCTGGCCAGTAGATGCTTTGAAGGTCTATTTCCAAATGAGATAATAGCCTGCTTTCTCTTCTGCACAGCCATCTATGAGCATGTACTTCCTAACTAAAACTGTGTAGATGGTTGCTTCTCTCTCCAGCAAGTGCCATTGTTTATATCAAGGTGTTTGCTAACAGCTTATGTTTACGCACTGCTGAAGGGCAGTTTCTGAAAACAGTGGTATCTTTTTTTTTCCAGAAATGCTCTTAATACTATGCTGTGCAATGATTGCTAGGATACAGATCCTTTTATTATATTATGAACTCTAGTTAAATCAGAGAATAGCCTATGAAATCAGGAGTGATGCAGCATAGATGACAGTATGAGAGCTGATCTCCCACCACACGAAGGCACTGAAAAGAATTCAGGTTTCTTTCTTACTTTAACTACATTAATGCACTAAAAAGAAAGATTTTCTTAGGAATTGTACAAGGCTGAATGATTATTTTCCCTCTGGTTTAGAATAGCCTTTTTTTTTATTATTTTATGTCTATTATATTATGATCATTCCTAGAGCAGGGAAACTGCTTCTGAAATCTTATATTATTACTATATGAGTGCCAAAAAATCAGGCTAACTGACAATACAAACCTCAATGAAAAACATGTTGTAAACCAAAGTTGTTTTCATGTACCTAATAGAAAATGTTACACAATCTACAAGTAGTAAACATTTGGATTGCTATTCGAGAACATATTAATGACTGCCATACACACTACCATGTACTTGTTCCAATTCTATTTACTCTTCTAATTTTTCATGAGTGTGACAGAGTATGATAGTATCAGTTTAGGAATGTAAGCCAGGGATCCCTACATCTGAATTTTGCTCTAACACTACCTTGGGGACCTTGAAGAGAATGATTAGACCAAGATGGTCTCAAACATGAATGGCAAAAGTTGGGCAGCTACATTTCTAGCTAAGCGCTTGGCTAAAGAGAGGCTTAGTTTTCTTGTCTTGTCTGCCTGTCCATTTAATATGGAGCTGGCTTTTGATGTGAATCCCATCCCTTTTGTTATATAGAGACCTTGCTCCAAAGACATTACAGACTTACAAGTCCATCAGGTTTGCAAACCCCACCTTTGTATGTGTGGATGGAATACTGCTGGATGCAGCATTGCTGTCCATATGCTTTTAGGCTCCTAAACTAATTTCTGACACGTTCAAACCTCTGTCATTTTCACAAGCCCAACCTGCAGCCTTCACAGAGAAGCCACAGAAAAGCAAGGAACATAGACTCAGCAAAGGAATCTCTTGACCAGAGTGATTTTGCTCTGTGGAACAGCTAAAAGTCACAATTCTTTGGAGGAGGACCAAAAACCAGCAAATGTGAGACATAACTTTTCCAAGGCTGTAAATCTTGAACTGCTTTCTTGATGGTTTCTCAGCAACAGTAGTCAGACAACATGCTGGATACTTTTCTTAGACAGAGTTACTTTCTGAAGAGCAATTCATAGGGCTTTGATTGGGAAGGTCTAGCACTAACGCACTCAATAAAATTCATGACATGTTATAAGATTCAAATCATAATTCAAAAATAGACGTTCTGACTTCATCAGAAAAAATTACAATCTAGCTAAGCTGCCATGAACTTAACATAGTTTTCATATCTGCTCAGCTGGAAGTATGTTTATTCTATCAGTCACAGATATGGTGGCCTAGCAAGCTTCAGGCTGTGATGACACTGACAGTAGGACATAATTTTGCAGATTGATGTTCACCATTCATTGGAAAAGTGAGTCTTCTGTTCCTCAGCAGTGGGTGCCAGATCCTCGGAGCTAGCCTGGGGTGGAATGAGAACCACAACGGCTCTGTGACTCCCTTGTCCTCAGGCCATGAGGCATCCCTCTGATTTCAGGGTCATGCAAAGCAAATTTAGCAAGTCAGGCAATCTAGTCCAGCTAAATATAGTCCACATTACTTGTTGGAAATACTCTCTGTGTTCTAATTATCTTCAGTCTTTTTAACAGATTTCTGAGTCTTTCAACATTTGCTTCGGCATAAAACTCTGTAAATAATTAAATGTGTTGATTACAGTAAAAAAAATTTGGATTCTGCTGTAAGTACTTATCCTTCTGTGGTTTTACTGAGAAAGTCAAGCTATTCTTAGGTAGGACTGTGTAGTCAACATGTGCAGAAATGTGTCACACATATAAATGACATTTTATAGCTTTTCAATCACTAGCACTGGTTTGTTCATTCCTATATTACAGATGGAACTTATGTATCAGTTTCATGTTATGTAAAGTTAAAGACACCAAGCCAAATCCCAGTGCCCTGAGCAAAAATCTCGCCAATTGCATGCCTGTAACAGAAATGAGGAACTGCCAGATTTTTCAGTTGAAGAGCTTACACTCCTGGTTGCTATTTCAATGTGCTTATCAGTTAGTCCACGTGCTGAACCGGATGATATTTAAAGCACTATCTGATGGGCAACCTTCTTCCTTGCAAGGAGATGACAGTGTCTTCTCCTAGCATAGGGCATGTCTTGTTGAAGAAACACAGAGGGGGGATTTGAGGACCTTTTTTTGCCTTTCTCCCTTTCAGCATGCCATAAAAGGTTTCAGGAAAAGCAGGAGTGGGCAGAAAAGCAAGATTTCTGGTTCTTAGACGTGAAGTGAGCTAGGACCAGAGAAGCAAGTCCCACAATGGAAATCACCACAGAGGTTACATCTGCAAAGCAAAAGTCATCTAGCTTTTAAGGAAAATTTCTAAGCTGCAAAGGCTCCATCAATACACCAGGACTTGTAAGCTCTCACATTAAAAACTGATAACTATTTTTATGTGGTATATACCTACAGATAGAAAAACTGAAGAAGTTTGAAACACTCCTGTCTGAAACAACTTCTATTTGAGCCGGGAAATAGCAAAGGCTTATTTAAAATTTTGCTATTTCTGAATGGTCCAAATTGTGTGCATATGTGTGTGTGTTTGGGATGATGATGGTGATGATGATGGTGATGATGTCACCCCATCTTCCTATCACTCAGCCTTGCTTTGCAGGATTTGTTTTTCCAGCATGGTAACAACATAAGTAAAAGGCTGATTTGGCTGTGTGAAGTCATAGATATCATAACTTAAATTACTGATAAAGAATTGTGCACCCAAAATGTGAACTTCACTGCTAAAAATACTATCTTTCCCTATGAATTTTGTCAGTTATGCATGTATGATCACTCTAAAAATATTAATAAACTTCTAGAAATCACCAGGCAGTGATTTTTTTTCTAGATGTTTGCAATGCTGATATTAGAAATACCTGGAGCCAGGGAGAGAAGGAGATGTGGATGTTCAGCAAATTTGCCATTGTGCAGTTCAGTGATATTCTACCTCACTGAGATTCATCAATTCATAGAGCTTCAGAGGTCGTCTGAATGATTTGGACAAACACAGTCAGCTACCAACACTGTGAGATACAAGCTGGAAAGAGACAGTGAAAATCACCTATGGCTGACAGTAACCTCAGGCTGCTGTTTGTCTGTCAGTGGGTCCAGGCAAAGGTGCAAAAGGCTTCTTGCCTGGATGTTACCTGAGACAACCAGAAGCTCAGTGACGTTCAGAGTTGCTTCTTTCTTACCGAGTTCAGCACGTCCAGCCCAGGCTGGGAGCCAGAGGACATGGCTGGGAGATTCAGCAGCCGGTGCCTTCCTTCTGCTACGCTCTGAATTTCTCAACACCAGAGAGACAGACGTTGCTGAATGTCTCTTCAAGTCAGCTTGCCTCCCCAGCATTTGCTGATCTGAGTGCCCAATTAGCAGTGTTCAGCAAGCTCTGATTTTAATTTGCATCTGCAGAGGAAGAAGTACATAGCTCATGTTACAAAACATTTCATATTAAAAGACCAGAATCTGGGTGATGCTGCACTGGTTTTGTGCAAAGCATGAAGATAGCCCACAGTCTACTTCAGAAAGAACTTAGAGTAATTTTTCACTCTAGCTGTGCCATCATTTAAACTTTTTTTCCACCTCCTCTTTCCAGTTTTATTTCACGTATCAAGTGTTTTTCCACATTTTAAAAGTTAAATACAATCACATTGTTTGGGTATCTTCTTTTAATTATCTGGTTTTCTGTTTGCAATTATTGTACAGATCATAACTAATTAATTATAAGTAGTAATATGTTTTGTTGAATATTACATAGCCAGTATTGAATTTTGCAACCTCCCCACTTCCATCCATCCTGCTCTAATACATTGCACAATGTGACCATACTGAGAAAAATAAATGACAGCCCACAACTACTTTTCACTTCAAAGTGCTCCTGTGATCCTTGGATAAAAGCTTGAATCCACTGAAGCACTCATTTAACTTTTCATTTCAATTTTCAGTGACAGTTAGTGTAAGTAATATCATTAGTAGAATGAGAAAAGGCAATTAAAATACTCACAAATGGCTTTGTGAAGATGAGCTTTTTTTCTTTTGTATTACAAAAATATTTGCACTCATTATAAAATCATGTTAGAATGGCAGTACCTGTGGAACAACTCTGTTCTCACATCTGATGAATAAGTCCAAGTCTCACTACCATGGCTCCACCTTCATCAGAGTTACTACATGCTTACACATATGTAACAGAGCATCACCATATGGCTCTGTAAGTGTTACCACCAGTTACTGGAAACTGCAAATACATTACATGAAATATTTTTAAAACCTATTAATATTAGAGGATAGTGTCTGCAGTCTTAGTCTATATGTAGTATAGTCTATACTCCTTAGTCTATATGTAGTAAATCCCAACAGAATCTAGAAATATTGACAAAAATCAAATTACACGGAATCTGTCACTCTTAAAAGTGCACATGTAAATAAAAAACAGAGCCTACCCCAAACCCCTGATCCAGATTTGAACTTGTCCCAGTTGCTGTGGCTCGACACATGTTTGCTCAACAGCAGAGATGCTAAATTAAGAACCAGTTGAATAATGATTCATTCAGTTGAAAACAAAACAACAAATGCATAACATTTAACAAGCTGAAGAAAAGAATCCAGTTCACATACATCTGAGATTTAATATTGCCACACCTTTTGGAGAAAAACTTCCCATTTGGTACCCTGCAGAACCTGTTTCCAAAACTGTGTTGACTGCTTCCCTACAGCTGGTATGTACACCTGTGTGCGTACACTGACACAGTGCACATGAGATCCGCTTCTCACCAAGCATTCCCAGAGAGATGCCTCTGCAGAGACAGCAGGTGTGTGGAAATTTCAGGGACCCTTTGACCACTGGGAAATCCAGTTAATGAAGAAAAAATCCCCTCAAACTTCAGTTTAGCCATCTCAGCACACATTTTTCTCTGCTGACCACCATTCAGGGTTCACCAGCCAGTTCCAAGTCTGTTTATCATTAGTTTGTTGCTTTCATAATCAAACTGTTCTGCACAAACAGCAGATCCTTTATCTCCTGTAAGAACATTTGCTTTGGAGAGCGAAGGCCGTATCAGTCACTTGTTAATAACAAGGTCAGACCACTTTCATCCCCATGGTCTGCTGCAGCAGCTCAGCTTGATGGCTGCGAGGAAACAGAGCCACAGGAGTCACCGTTCTTACCCTGGCAGACAGGGTGGATTTTAGGGTCCTCCTCACACCCCCTAATCACAACAGACATTTCTATCTCTCCTCCTGAGAGCCACATACTTCACATTTTCCCTGTAAAAATAACTGCTTAGGTCCTTCTTTCAAAGAGCCTTTATTAAACCACCAGCTATTTGCTGTCAAGACATTTAGGATGAAATCATCATGTTAAACAAATAAATGCAGCTTCATACAGATCTCTGCTCTGGGAGCAGAGTAAGAAAATAATTTCTGTCTGCTCTCCACAAAAGCGGCTGGAAAGGCCAAAAGAAAAATATTATTTTTACTTCATTGTGTGAAATATCGTTTTGGAGGATCTGACGCGTTGAGCGTTTGAAGAGTTTTTGCTGGCAGGTTTCAAGGGTCCCCTGGGTTGACCCCCTGGGATTGTTTTCTTCATTAATAAACTTAGCATGATGTGTGTTAAAAGGAACATTCTGTTTGCTTTGTAAATAAGGGATGTCAAACAAGAAGCAGAAGCCTTGCAGACACTAGGTGAGGTGCTTTTCAAGGGTGGAGGGGATGCTTCCATGGAAAAATAAAAGCCTCAGAAAACTCAAGCATAATGTGACTGCCTTATCCCAGCTGAGGCATTGCTGGGGGAACAATCCTGGCTGCAAACACAGATGAGATCCCAGTGGCAAAGCTGCGCACTCTGCCTCAAAGCATCAGGGCAGGAGCTTGGGAAGGAAAGCACAGGAGCATCTGCCCACAGCCTGGCAGGACACGCAGGATGGTGCAGAGCAGGTACTGCCATCGCTGTTTGGAAGGTGTGTTCTGACAGCTCTGCAAGCAGCCCCCCAGAGGACTGGAGAGGGTTTCTGCACCAGCATTTGACAAACCTGATGCTGCTGTGGAAATTACTATGGTAAAGCTTCTGACTGGATTTAAGGGAGTAATTTGCAAGAAAGTAATCACCCTTCCACTGGTCCTGGTGTTTTCTCTCCCATCACAAAGCAGAAGAAAAAATAGCCTGCTGTTTAGCAGTGTTTATTTTCTACCACCCGCCTCCCTGCCTATACCACCACTCATCTCCCCCTGTGCTTCTGAACCCATTCATTTTCCATCTGTTGCCTGCCCCCTTGAAGAACTCTAATAAGCCTTAGAAGATGGCTTAGCTCCTGTCATTCATAGCGAGAGTATCTGAGATGCATCAGTAATGCCATAGCCAGGGAAGGAAAACATCCCCAGTGTCACTTTGGGTCCTGTTTGCAGGCAGGCAGGGTACGCGACCACTGCTAGGTGTTGGATGGACAAAGCCCCTTCAGCTGGCTTTGCCCAACCTGCACATATTCCTGCAGTGTGCCATCAGTGCTCTGGCTGTCCTCACAGGGGAAAAAAATTCCCAAGCCGCTTAAAACCTGTTTACTTTAGGAAGAGAACAGTCAAGCGTACAGTTTAAAAGACGAGGCAGGATCAGTTCTGTAACTTAAATGGTCCAGGAGAGGAAACTTTTCAGTGTCCAATAGTCCTTGGGTGTAATTACATCTGACGGGATCCTAGCCACATTTACCATTTCATGCAAAGCTGTGCACTGCAGCAAGAAGAGATGTGGCTTCCACAGCTAAGCCTCAGGCCGGCTTTAGAAGCAGTTCTAAAACAAACATAAATTAGCAATATTACCTTTTTCTTAAGCTGTATTGCATCTATATTACTGAAATATTTATCAGATGAAGGTCACATACCATGCAGTCAGTAAGCTTTCCAATTCCATTGGAAAGCTATTGACCTCACTAAGCTGATTTTGGAGTTATGTTAATAACTGCAAGAACAAATGTTTAATTTGTCTAAATTTAATCTATCATTTCAGACATTTCTGTCACAAAAATGGTGAAAGGCAAATAATTGTTTGAAGAAGTGAATCAGCTGCAGGATCATAAGAGCCACCATAACAGGTCATGGTGACAAATAGGAGGATTTTCAGCTAATTTGGTCAACCAATAAATATAAACAATGGGGAGATGTCTACCAAAAATGGTAAAAGAAAAACTGTTGGTGAAGTGATTTACAGTGGATTTAGAATGGTGAAAATAGGATAAAAAATCTGTTTTGACTTTAGAAATTTGGCTATGTGTATCTCATTCCACAAGCGGTCTCTGCCTGGAGCCCTAACTTGTGTTATGCTGACTTAGAGTTACTGTCACGCTTAACGATTGTGTTTTGTGCAATGAATGAGATTCATTAAGGTTTGTTCTGTGTACTGCTTATGTCATATATAGTCTTCCTATGTACAAATGTTGCTATTTTGATTCTGCATCGAAATTTGCCTTTATTCTTGCCTTATTACCAAGAAACCTAAATTTTATTCACAAAATTTGCTTGACCTGGTAAAAGGAAACAAGCTTACTACCTGGTCTGAGTTACCTGAGCTACAGTAGCTGTAGCCAGCTATTTATACAACTTGTGAGTTTACATGGGGGTAGGACACTTTCAGGAGTTCAGATGGACTAAATGCTGTCACAAATTCTTCCGAGTTTGGGTAGTTAGTTGGAATACAGGTCAAGTCATTCATGATCTAGTGTTAACATCTACAGACTTCAGTGATTATGTGAAATTACTGATCTTCATCTTACTCTTTTCTAGACAGGAGATATCCATTGTATTGGTGACCCTAATAGCAACCACATTAGAGAAGCCAGAAAGGGCATGAATATAAAGATGGAAGTGATCCATTTGAAAGACAAAGACCCAATCAGATAGCAGGGTATATTAAAAAAAATCTTATTGTTGATACAAAATAGCTTTGGAGGAAGCAGGGTCCTGTCCAAGTTGTGTCAAGCCAGACATACTTAAAAGCACCGAATGTGGAAGCATCCTTAAATGATGTCCAAGTATTTTGTAAAGAAATGAGAGTATACGCTGGAATTCCCAAGAACCAAAGCCACAATGTAGTGACAAGTAAAGGATCCTGAAGCATTGCCACACAAAGTTTTAACGGTAGAATACCATGTTATGTGACCTTTGGAGTCTTCACCTGCTTCAAACAGCAGACATTTATCATGGCTACTACATGGATCTTTGGTGATAAAACTCCAAGGGTTGCATGATGACAATGCTAGGGCAGCCCTGCTTCCCGTGTGAAAGGTGTTCAGCACACACTGTCTGAACAGATTAGAAGATTAGCATGCAAATTACTTCTAGAAAGATTGAACTGAATATTTGGAAAGGACTTCAGGACTCTATACAGCTGAAATTAAGCAGGCGGGCACAAGTACCTAAAGACCATACCTCTCAGGTGTTTGGTTAAGCCCTTTTAAAAATGAAGATTCTTCCATGAAGCTTTCTAGGTAGCCTGTTCACTAGCCTTGGAATTAATAATCGTCTAATCTATCTTCTTTGCCTAAGTTAGTGCACTTTTTCACATTCTATTCCCAGTGGACATGGAAAACAATTGATCACTGTCCTCTTCATAACAACCCTTTACATATTGGGAAATTGTTATCCCTTCCTCCCTCTCCCCTTGAGCCTCATGCTTAGTCTTCTCTTTTCTAGACTAAACAAACCCAGTTCTTTCAACCTTTTCTTGTAGGTCATGTTTTCTAAACCTCTGATCATTCTTGCTGCTCTCCTTTGCACTCTCTTCAATTTGTCTACATCTTTCTTGAAGTGTGGTTCCCAAAGCTGGACATAGTACACCAGCTGAGGCCTTGCCCATGTAGCCTAAAGCAGAACACTTACTACTTTTTTCACTGGTGAAATTCCACATGAAGCACCAAAGAGTAAGATTTACTTTTATCCTCACATTGCATCAGTGAATTATGCTCTTGTGATGGGCTACGACCTCCAGGTCACTTTCTACAATACTGCTGCAGAGTCATGATCTTTCTTAGCTTGTTTCTGTGTATTTAGATTCTTCTTAGCAAGTCTAGCACATTTCTCTGGCCTTTATTGCATTTCATCTTGAAGACTTCAGACCAATTCTCCAATTTACCAAGATTATTTTGTATTCTGATCATATCCTCCAAAGGGTGCCTGTATGCTACCAACTGCCAGAGTTCAAAGAGGTAAGGACGGGGGTGTCATATGCTGTGGTCCGTGACCTGTTACAGTCCCAGGGCTGTATGGCCACCTCATGACTTTAGGAGCAATGACATTTGTGCCAGTCACCAGTCCTAGAAGCAAACCTTACATGCAGAGAGGGAAGTTCTGCCCACCTCACATGCACATTGCAAGGGATGTGCTGCTGACAGCACCCCAGTGAGCAACTTCAGCTTTGGTTCCTTTAGCCGGGAAACCACTCTGAGCACACAGCTGCTCTGCTCAAGTGCATCCCATATGACACCAAGTATGAATCAAATGCACCCTATGTATATATTTGCTTTGAATTAGCATAGTCTGCTTTTAAGATGGCTTCATGAGCCTGGACTGCTTTGCCTCATACTTCATCTTCTCCTGAAACATGATGCACCAGTTGTCTCATTTCAATCATCTACTTTTTTTGAAATTTAGTATCCTTATTCTGCCACTCTTCTTACTTCTTTCCATCTGTTCAACCTTCCCTTTCATCCTATGGTCAATTTTCCTCTACCTTGAGATTCTCAATCACTTTTTTCCTAGAACCAGTGGCTGTCCCCCCGTAACTGTCACTTCCATTGAAGCATTTTCTGAAGACGACTTGCCGTTTGCAGCACATTCTGGGAACACTGTGGACCGTTTTCCACTTTTGCAATGGGTAAGCAACCAGTGGTAGGAACTATCCTTTGGATATTTCTATACTGGAGGGTTTTGGGTTTATACACTTCACAACTTCCTCCTCACCATCCAGCAGAATGGTTTGTAGTCCAACTCTGCTACATCTTCCCTTTAATTTTTTTATAATTTCTAGCCCCAGACACGGTCAACAGCGGTGCCTCATGCATCTCTCTGAATTTCAAAATAATTAAATTTCCAGTATTTAAATTCTTATATCAATACTTGATAGGACTAGTACTTGCATTCTTAAAATAAATCTACAAAATAATATAAATAAATCTACAAATTTAAAATTAAAATAGAGATTAAAAGTAAAATAAATCTATAAAATACATCTCCATTTTTCAGCACCCCCTCTCTCTGTCCTTCCTTAGCCATGTAAACTCCTCTGCGCTTGTCTGCCATGTCCTGTTACATCTCTGTAAACCCAGCTGTCATGAACCTGGTGCTGTATTAAGACTGAAACCTGCTTCAGTGTGCTCCTCAAAATCCTGGCATTTGCCTGGAGATGCATCAGCAAAGTGTTTTGCTGTCTTCCCTCATTTCTCTCCTCTTATATTCAGCTTCCCCCATTCACTGTCTACCTCCAAGCTTTTTCCTTGATCTCTATTTCTATTTTTCTGCTTGTTTGAGGATCCTGTCAACAGTTTTCCTCAAAGCCAATGTAAGCCCCGGCCCTGCAGAAAGCTTTTCACCAGAGGGATCCCATTTCTGCCTAGCAATTCTCCTTTGTAACATACTGTCTGGTGGCTAAGGAAGCCAAAACCCTTCTGTCAACACCCTCTGTGCAGTGAAGCATTCTGCTTCAGACTGGGCCATTATAATCTCCGGAATCACGTTCAGAGCCTCTGTTCTTAACCTCCCCAGCTGCCGGTCATGTGGATCCGGTAAATCCACCAAAGGTCTTCCCTCCCCCATCCTCCAGCTTCCCTCAGTCTGGTTCTGGCTTATTTCAAGCCACCTTTCTTCCCTGCTCCTCTGCTCCCCGCTCTCACCGCTCCTCTGCTGTGCATGCGTCAGGGGGTTCTCCTGAATTCTTCTCGGCAGCAGATGCTGCCCCTGCACGTCCCTTGCCTGGCCAAGGTCCTCATGGCTCAGCTGTCAAGCCTGTCTCTCCCACGTCACCTTGCCACCTTCTGCTTCCCCCATGCAAGGCTGCCACAGCCTGTCCACTTGTGCGTCTTCTGCCTGAAGACCTCAAAGGATATTGCAGGGTTCTTTCAGCGATGGGAGATACCAGGGGACAAACCAGTGATGTAGTTAATGCCATGTGACCTGGCGAATTAAGAGCCAGATTAAAAATAAAACCAGTGACCTTATTCTAGTCAGCAGCCTCCAGTCATGTCTGAGTCATGGAACATCTGCAGAGGTCCGTTGGGTCTCCTAACTCTCTTGCAGATCAGGAAATATTATTAAGCCTGTTTTATACTCCTGGCATGGATAGTCCAAGTGATTTGTCTTGGATCACTAGCAGAAAATTTCCATTGCTCCTCAGGATTATCAGACCAGACCCTTCTGCTTTCCAGGTTTAAACTTGTTAAGTTACCTCTCTTTTGGTTTTTCTACTGCTTGGTTCGTATGAGAGAAGATATTTTAAAACATTGTTGTTGTCCCATTTCTTTGAGGTAATAGACCTTACAATTATCAACTTTGTTTATCAGCTGGTTTAGTGCCCTTGGAGGAAGCCTGTTCATTCCTTTGTATGACTTCAGTCATGTAAAAAAGATGTATTTATTGCAGCATGGAATTCAAGTTTTGAAGCTTTTACTTCAAAGCCATCTACAAACAACATTTTCCTTTTTTTTTTTTATTTTTAATAATGAACTCTTTCCATCGATGAGTTTTTGGCACAACCCATTTTGAAACCTTGCTATTTGAAACAGCTTGCTGATGTTTTCTTAAATTACATCCTCTTGCGGGTCCATAAAATCCTGAAGTTATTACAAATAAATAAACGGAGTTTCTCTTTATGATGTAAACCAGCTTTGAATGAAGTCATTGAGTGGAAGTTTGACTTGGATTGCTTCTGAAAAGCTGCTCAGACCCAGGGCAAAGTTCTGCTTTTCCTCTCTGTGCTGCAGAAATTGGTGAGCAGCTGTTCTAAGTCAACTGAGTGGAGCAAACCCCCATTGCTTAATGTCTTGTTTTAATTTCCAGTGGGAAACCAAGTATCAGAAAGTCCATACTCTCCACTCCCTTTTCTTTCTCTCACTTTTTCCGAGTAGTATCCTCCTGAGCGAGTTGCACAAATTGTTAGTGAAAGAGATGAGATTTGAGAGTTTTCCCTTCTCTCTTGTGCTAGGCATCCTATCCCACTTAGCAACACAGGGGGCCTCAAGCTTCCCCCGGATCAGTGGAGTTGGCACCGTTGTTTAACGACCTGTGCTTCTCTGAGCGGGACCGCAAAGGCCATGGCACCAGCATGAAGGGGGGACAGCACGGTGCAGGCTCTGCCGCAGGCCATGGGGCACAAACAGACAGTGCTATGAAATTACACTGAACCAGCTCTTCAGCTGGTTCCCTCCCCATTCCTTCCCACTGTGGTCCTCTGTACTTCCATGGATCTTCACGATTATCCTGGGTAGCCTTTATGTCACTGAGAGAAAAACTAGACCTTCTCTGTCCCCCTGCAGTGGTCCAGATCCAAGTCTGTATGACCTCAGTGAAGGTTTGCTCCAGTGTGTTACAAGGAGATGCCAAAAAGTTTTGTTGAATGCTTATGGATTCAGGAAATCTTGTTAGTCTTAGCACAAAGCTGTACATTTCTTTCACTAGCCTCTGGACCATCGATCATTTACGTTGATCGTTTTAACTTTCCAGATTTAGTACAGTTTTCACAAACACCCAATGACAGCCCAAACACTCAAAGAGGTAGGAATCATTTCATGTGTCAAGCAAGCAAACAAAATGCTCACAACTTGTTTTTTTAGTTATTTCATTAGCTGTACTTATAACTAAGCAATGCAACCAATCAGCTCAGCAGCCTATCTCATAATACTGACTGTAATGGCCAGGACAACCTGTTCTCACTTCTCCTGACAGAGGGCCAGACTCTGAAACTGGAGTTGTATACCACCTTTTAAATGATGTTGCTATGCAAAAAGCCCTGTAGAAACACTGGGACTGTTTGTGGAGTGAGGTAGTACCTCGACTCTTGACCAAAATTAACAAGTATCTGCCCATAATCTTCACAGGAATCAACTCACAGATGAGAAAAAGACAGAAAAGATGGTAGGACACCTGAAATATAAAATGCAAGCTGTATTACAAGATATAGCTTGAATTAAAAAGAACAGGTTGTTAACAGGTGAAAATCAATATAAGTATGCCATTTAGCACTATGATTGAGATCTATATGCTATCTGCTTCTTCTCAGCTGAGATATTTCAGTCTCTCGTTACGAGCTGGCTGCCAGAGGGTTGTCACTCTGGACCCCCAAGGGCTGAATGCTCACACCACCACACACCCCTGCACTTTGTCCACAGGGAGAGGTTGGCACCCATCAGAGGACGACATTCTCCTTTCTCCCCCTACCCTGAAAACTCTGAGCTGAAAACCAAAATATTGGCAGATATTTCTTTGTACCTCGAAATACTGTTGCCGCAGCCAGTGGCAGAGCATGGGGTGTCCAAGCCCACCTCTCCCACTCTTCCCAGTGAGATGGGGAGCTGGGCCACCACGTCCCGCTCCACAGGGTGGAGGGGCCAGTGGGTTAGGTCAGTCGGGCAGCAGGACATTTTGGCAGATTAAGTGTAACCAGAGATCCTGGCTGAGAGAGGCGAGCCGGTGTGTACGGCTTCCAACTACAGCTCCCATGAAACTCTGTGGCAGCATTTCAGTGTGGAAATATTTCAGTTTTCAGACATTAGGGGGTAGGGTAGCGTACGGAAAAAGCTTGTTGAAAAGCTGAAACTGTTCACAGAAAGCTGATACTTAAATAATTCATTTAGCTGCACTATAATTTTCTGTCAATAAACAGTTTCAGAAAATTTCTGATCATCCCTAGCTGAGTCTGCAGCCCATACTGAGCTTTTTTATTACTCCGAGTACCTCTGAACCAGTTAATCCTGCTGTTTTCTCTTCCTCCACATAAGGTAGAGATTTGTTCATCTCGTGGGATGCTCAGTCAGCCCTTGGCTCCCCACACTGACAGCCAAGTTACAGTTTCAGCTCCACAAAACAGTGTTTATATAAGAGCTAGAGAGAAAAGACACCTATGAACAAAGAAAAATAATTATATTTGTTTGTGTTATAGAAGCCCTCGGCAGCCCCACTCACGCTTGGGCCCCAGTACGTACCACAGGGTAAGATCATAGTTGCAGTCCGAAGCTGCTTGCAATCTAATTAAGACAAGATGTAATCTGCTGGTGCAATGAAGAGTCGAGAAGGCAGTCGAGGATGGGGGAAGTGGTCTTGACTTAAAAGGAGGAGAAAGAAAGGATAGATTTTTGCAAATTGCCTGATTCCAGCATCTGGGTCTTGAAATATCTAACTGAATGTCACAAAACCAACAAATAATCAGGAGTCTGTAATTAGCCTTGAGAGCAGGTAAATGTTTGATATATTACTTGACATTCTCTTTTCTTTTTTTTTTTTTCTTTACATGGGTGCTTCATGTTTGTGTCTTTAATTGAAAGGTGAGTTAGTGTTAATTGTATTAGCCTGTATTTCGGAAAGCCATATATACTGTGATTGTCTACCCACAGCACTAGCTGTGGAGGTAGTCTCCAGAAGGCAAGGTTTTGTTAAGGAGTCATAATTGTTAAGAAAGCCTTAAAAACTGGTGTGTTGTGTACAGTCTTGACAGATCAGATCCCTGAACCTGTAAATACAGTGCTGAAGGAACAGGTCAAAGGTATGGATCGGCCTCCTTCATCTGAATGAGTAGCTGAATCTTAAAATTATCCATAACCATTCGTATTTCAGTATTAATTACTTCCCCATGGATTGTCTTTTTGTAGGTACTTGGGAAATGTGCTTATCTCAAAGTCCTAGCAACTCCCTGTACCCTCACATGTCTCAGCTCCCATTGGTTTCTAACTTCTTGCCCAAATTTCTGCATTCTGGAAGGAGCAACTGCACATTTTCACATTTGATTCACCAGAACAACTTTCCTTTAACAACTGTAGGGAGCAGGCAGCAGGAATATGAGTGCGCAGGAAGTTGTCTATCAATCAGAATTACAGTTATGTCTTGTAGTGTCACACGGAAACATGGTTAAGGTGATGATATGCTCCCCTAGTCATGTTTTAGGATGTCTTGATTTAACACTGACACACTGGCATGCTCAGTAGGAGTAGTTTCAGTTACTGTTGGAAAACCACCTGTGAAAGAAAAAAGGCCTGGCAGAAACAGAACGTAACAGCAAATCAGTCTGCAACAGTCTTCTCTCTGGATCTCTCTTCAACACAAAACTAAATTATAGCACTGAGACAGTCACAATTTTGTTTGAAAGAGTTGAACCAAAATAACCTTTTTTATTTTTTGAAAAGTTACAGAGTGATAACTGGGTAAAAGGCAAAGCAAATAAAGTAAAAGATTCTTCAGCATGACACAGTCAGTGATTACGGGTGGAAGAAGTTGGAAGGAGGAAACCAAAAAAAAGCCAATTTTTCATCAAGCTCTTGACTGAAAATTTCCACCTTGGAAGGAGCATACTGAAATCCCAACACTTTTGCATAATATAGTCTTGAAAGCGTGTAAATATACTAATTTTTTAAAGTGTTCACAAAATTTTACAGCTGTTACAGGCAAGTGCCCTTGTATTTAGATCTGTTACAACCAGACATAGTTAGACTATCAATCAGTCATTTGTAAAGTACTGCAGTCACTAAATTACAGCTCATTCAGACTAGGCTGAGAGCACCAGTCTCCACCTCTAATGATTTCAGCATCATTCTTAGAATTGCATAGTTCTAAATACCCCTCAAAACTTTACTCCAATTTGGTCTAATTCTTCAGAAAATATAATCCTTCAAAAACAGTACTGAGTTAATACTTCGATAGGATAAAAAGGGATATTAATGATGCTGATTAGGATGGACTGTCAGTCTGACAAGCCATGAACATGAAATGCAAACTGCTTGTGATCATTTAACTCCTTGGAACAGTGTCCCAAAACTAGGCTGTTAACTCAATTTCCCTGTTAAACAAATTACAACTTGCCCATGTATAAATTTTCAAAAATTTATACATAAATGTGATATATTTCTTCATTTCCTGCCCTGAGCTTATGTAGCACTGCTGCATTTTGTTAAAAAGGCTGCCACATTCCACCTCACCGTTGTCTGTATTTCAGAAGTAATTGAAGTAGCTGTTGATGTATGCAAGGAGTACCCACACTGCAAAACCTGTTTGCACAGTTATTTCAAGATATATCTCTGTTCTAGTGGAAAAGAATGCTTGTATAAGGACTATTCACATTTGTCTACATAATATCTTTGCTCTTTAGAATAAAAGCATCATTCCCCTTCAGCAGGAATGTAAGATGGTAAAACGCGACCACAGGGGCTGCCCATTACTAAGCTGTGAATCTGCCATTCTCCATACCTATTTCGATCTCTGCTTCCTAGTCAAATCCCAGTGACATGTCTCTCATGTGGCTCAGTAGGGCTCCCAAGCTTGCAAAGCTAGCATGAAAGGAATGCAGGTCCTCCCATATGCTGCTGCTAGAAACTATGTCCAGAAAATGTGAGCTAATAATCTAAAATCTTTTGCAAATCTGCAGTCAGGGAGAAAACATTAAGCTGCAACAGTAACATTTATTTTCATAAAATAATGTCTTTTTTTCTCATATGCAGTTTATTATAATAATAGGGGATCTGAACAGTAAAGAAAAGGTAAGTGCTGAACCATTTTTGCTGGGATCTGATAATCCTGAAGGAAATTTTTGGGAAGATATTTTTTTAAAAATAATTTTTTAGATATTAAGCCTCCCCCCTCAAGCTGTCAATAGATTTAGACCTTTCTCTTAGCCTGATCAAGGACTTTGTGTGCTTTTATGAAGATGCTTTTTTTCCCAGGTCTTTACTGAAACTTATTTGTGGCTTGGAGAAGAGGAAAGAAGAGATGGGCAGTCCTCTTCTAACTAGGCAGCACATTTTCCGTAAGGTTTCTCCAGATGAAATCACTGCCATTAGGACCTGCCCATAGGCTGACTGCAGCCTGCAGCAAAGCACTAACGAGAGAGTGCCTGGGGAATATGAGGAAATACCTTTGTTGTCCCATGAATAGTTTGTCCGCTTTACAAATACAAGTAATGTAAACAGGAGCCTTTCTACATGTGTCATGACAAGGAGACCAAGACTATCATGGAAGGTGCTAGTTTAATGGCTCTGGCACACGGCCAACAAAAAGGCTACGAGGTCACGCCTTTTCCAAAGATGCAGAGCTCGAGCTAGTGCTGGAGGAGAGGTGGCCATTATATCCGCTGGTGTAAAACAGAGTCTCACACCAGCTGCTCTGATTTATAGGAGCTGTAACTGTGCAAGCCAGCCTCAAAACCAAGGGAATACAAAACAAGCTTTATGCCCCTCATGTCCCTATCTTTGCAGTCATGCATTCTACTCACTTCCCTTTTGGAGCCTCTAGCTTTTTATCTGAGTATTAAAGGCTCCTCCAGGTCCCTGAACTAGCTCAGACTTCTTTATTGAGATATAGCTGTCTGCTTTCTTAGCCACAGACTGGTTATCAGTCAGCTTTGCACATTTTATTTATTGATACTCCAAAGACAGTCGAGGAGATGCGTGTCTCTTCTATGCAGCTAGCAATACCTCAGATAAAATGTTATTGCGATAATCTGTACACGTTAGTCTAAAATGTTGGGGTCTATAGGTTTGAGCTACCTACTCATCAGCTGGCATTCAATAGCAGATGTACATGTGCTATTTTCTACTGTAATCCAAGAAAATATATACAGATAGCCCTGTACAGCAAGGAAAGAAAAACTTGCACATCATTCCTCATAAAGGTGTAATCTTTACTTGTGATACAGATATCAGCAATATAAACAGAAACACTTAGAGTTGTAGACAAGGTCTTACAGCCTTCTAACAAAAAAAGAGCCATGCTGCACCCAGCTCAGAGAAACCCTTATTACACATCTGTTCAGGTGCCATCGGTTGCACATTGGGATGTCCTTCAGCCTGAAGGCTGACAGTCTCCTGAGGGGGGGTGCGACAGGCAGAACCACTCTGGGCTTCCCACATCGAAGGGTTTGAAGCAGGGGGAGCCAGGCTCCAAGCCTGGCAGTCACGCTCCGTTTTCAGAGAAGATAAAAGCAGCAGAGGAGAGTTACAGCACAACCGCAGCATCTCAGTTGTTAAACTGTACTTGAACACAATGTGTTTCTGGTTAGTTTGAGGAAGGATAAACAAGATTTAATATCTGGCAATGAACTCAAGTTTTTTTTCTTGCCCTATAAATGATATATGGATTCATTCAGACTAATGTAGCTTCCACTCACGTAAGACTCCATTCCATTTCCTAATTTTCCATCTTCCTTATTTCCTAAAACATGAGTTGTTGAGCTAATGAATTAAAACACTCTGAGGTTTGGGTTTGGCTCCGTGTGCATCTGTGCTCTTTTACTACCATAATTCAATGTGACAAGTTTATTGTCCTAACAAACACTAGCACCTATTGTAGAACTATAATAAAAAAAGAAAGATTGCTTTAAGCAGCACATTTTCTGCAAAGGAGACCAAATGCTACCTGTTGACATTTTGTTTTCTTCAAATCATGTTCCCCTTTTCATTCCATAGTGGTCACTAAACATGCAAGTCTGTAGGCAAAATGGGCTAGATTAGAGTTTAAGGATCAGCTTCTGCAATGAGCTGGATCAGATGGAATTCATTCTTCTTATTAGCTTTCAGCTGATACTTATGAGCCTGAGCTCAGGACTCAGTTTGTGCAAGGCACATTAAACACTGTGAATGCAACCCCTGCCCCAAGGAGCTTGCAGCTCGAAAAGACAAGTATGCAAAGATAAGCCAGATAAAAAGAAAAGCCTAGGACTTTGCAGAAAACAAAGCCAAGACCTGCCTTTGCTAAATCAATGTGCAAAACACCAACACAAATGAGAGGTCGATTTCTGCATAAGAACCGACTTAAATGTTTCTATACAAATCAGTCACGTTCAGCACAAGGCTGGCCCTCCAGATGAATGCCTGTCCAAAAAAAAAAAACCCAACCCCCCAGATCTACAGCTAAGTAAATAAACTACAATGACCCCAAAATAAAATGTGAAACACTCTGTTTCTCAAGGCTCACAAAACAAGATTTTAATGACTCATATGGTCTTTATTTGACCCATAATGGTTCTTTGATATATAGTGGTAAGACTTTAACTTACTGATGGAATAACATTTTCATGTAACCCATCCTATTGCTAATGAAATAATCAAGCCTTCTCTCCTTGTATCTGTCTGAAAAGCTATATTCAATAGCAGGCTTTGGAATATTTTACCAGGAGAGGAATGACAGAAGAGTGGCACACAGATAGAAACTAAACAGGAGTCACCCTGTCCCACTCATTCCATGAAAAAAGCCTGATACTTCTGCAGAGAAATGCTGATTCATTATGGGCCTGGCTCAGCACAGGTACCGAGGCAGTTTCCCACCGCAGAAGACTCTAGGAAGGAAGGTGTCCTCTGCTAAGCTGTTTACACTACTGACGCAAAAGCCCTGGAAAGGTGGGCTTCCTGCTGCAGCTCTTGCAGCACAAGGTTTGGCGTGGGCCGGGGGTAGTGGTAAGCTCCTTGCAAAAGCACCCTTCCCTGCTCCCTTCCTTCCTCTCCTCCCTCAGACCCAGCAAAACAGTGACCCAAGGTCTGCAGGGCTTGCTTCTCTTGCCCCTCTCCTCAACCTTGCTGTGGCAGAAGCAACCCATCCCCAGGTTCAATTCTTCATCTGTGGGCAGCAATTTAATCCTGCCTACACTGCCAAGAAGTCTTGGGCTGCCTTTCATGGGCAAACTGGGGGAAAATCTAGATGGGGAGGTAATATTGGTTTCCTCTCTTTCAGGCCAGTTATTTCCACACAGCTGAGTGTTTAGAAATCTGGCTGAGAGTAATTAGTGCATTTCACCATATTAAGGACTCTCTCAAACTCCTGTTACTTTCTACCTCTGTGAAGCAGCTCTCTGTCATTAAGTGGCAGAAGTATGGCCTATTCTTACAATATTAGATCCTATTTTACGTTTATCAGTGCCAGGTTTATGATATTCTATAGCCTCCAGCATCCTGGCAGACTACATTAAGCACTGGAGGGATCAATCTGATATTAATTTGTGTTTTTATGATATTTTGTTTAAATGATTATACAAATACAGCAGGCATCTGTTTGGAGCATCTTTGGCACAGTTCAGAGAAACTATATTTCACTTAGCTTTCATCCCTGATCTAAATTAATTACTCCTCAGGGAAGGGGAAGGAACAGACACAGGTATATACAATGAGTGTATTACATATGCCTTTTTGTCCTTGATGGGGAGGGGGGTGTGTGCAATTTTAAAAGCTTCCCACTTAGCCTGCTTTTCCTGCCCCAGTCTAACTAAAAAGGCTGCACAGCTACAGCTGTTTGATACAGTAAGATACCATGTCTAATCCTTGGAGGAGGAGGCAAGCCTCCTCTCACATCCCCAGTAAATCCATACTCATCCCATGTTCCACTCCATCAGACAGACTGAGATGTTCCACCCTCAGCCCTCCAGGACCTGGTAGGGGCACAGACCCACACCTCCGGCACACAAGTGAGAGGAACCCAGGAGCTGCAGGGGAGCAGTCAGTGGCTAATCACATTTTTTTCAGAAGGGATACAATTCGGCATATCTGCATATAATGCTGAAATCCCTGACTAAATTTTGGAGAGCAAGGGAAGTCAAATCCCGATTTTCTCTGCATAGGTGGTGACCAGCACGATATGCAGCCCAGAGAACAGAATTTAGCTCCCTGTATGTGAAAGCAAAAAAAGAGAGAAATTATTTATATTTTATTTCGCAACTAGTCTTAGAAAAGGAAAGTCAGGTATGAAACATGAGGTGTTCATTGCATTTGTCAATTGCTAAGAAAGACAATAACATATCTTCTGTTAAAAAATGTTTTATGTGCAGGGTATGTTGCATCTGGGTAGATCTGCGTAGAGAGATGTATGTATATCCCTTTATTTCCAGACATAGAGAGGACAGACAGGAATTGCCTTGCACTTTTTTTGCATGCAGCAATTTCCCAGGTGGAAGTTTACTATTGAGACTTACAGCTAACAATGTTACAACTAACAGTGAAATGTATTAAGAGGGTTTAATGCTTCTATTTATCTTCATTAAAACCAGTTTGAGTTTGAAAGCTGACTTGAGGGTAATTTTTCATATCAGGAGTGAGAAGACAAAGGTTTCACCCCAACTCTTCAGCTGATTTAGGCAGTGATTTCACATACATCCCATCAGTTTGGGATATGAAAATTTAGGTTAATAGCACCTATCTCTCACCAAAGTAGTCTGGCATGTCTTCAGAAAAAAAACTCTGTGAAGGAATAAGATAGCATTTTAAGTGAATTGAGTTAAATTCTCTTGTCTAGTGATTCAGAATCTGAGCAGATGGACTTATGTATACCTAATCCATGCTGCAAGTTTTGTAAACTGTGAGACAGTGTGTAGCTCTTAGAAAACCATGGAGCATTTTGTAAAAAAAATATACTGCTGTTTATAATAAAGTAAATACTTTTCAAAAGCGTATGTAAGTAAGTACAATAATGCAAACGTTCATGTCAACCACTGCTTGGAGAATCACATCTTTCCTGCATTTTAAACAAAAAATTAAATATCATCACGGTCTTGTGCAAATAAGTGGAACAGTGCAGTGTTATCCTGCTGGATGGAGGTGAAGAGGAGGAGTGATGTCCTCTGTGACTCCACCTTTCCCCCTTCACCCTCTGCTCAAAGTAGCACTGTGTCGCTGAGGCCACCCGGAGCACCCAAGGTTGGGTGGTAAAGGAACCAGGAGAAAAACGCCGTCCCGAACCCTTCGCATCGCTGCCAATCTGCAGGGGCAAGCAGCAGGATTAATGCTGCTGGAAGCAGCAGCAGAGAGCGCGAGTGCCCACAGCAGCCTCTGCCCAGCCGGAGTGCAGTGCAAGGCGCTGCGAAACCAGCCCCATAGCCTGCGGTCTTGCTGAGCTGCCAGGGGTGCTGGCAAGGACTCCGGGGACGGTACGGGGGGAAGGTGTAGCTGAGTGGGAAGCTGCCTGCCTGCCCAGCGCCCACCACTGCAGCTCTCTGTTTGGTCCGTAGCAAAATAGAAAGACTGTGAAGTTCTTTTTTCAGCTTACAAATAGCCTGTGAGTAGATGCGTCTGGGAACAGGCACCCAGCGGAGATAATAAATAAACACTGTGTCCCAAAACTCTGGATTTTTGATCTTTTTTGAAAGAGGGCAACAGGATATTGCATTTTCGTTCTTCAACTGCCCTGCCTGAGAGCACCGCAGTGCCTGACATGAACACTGCACAGTTCTGCCATCATTTGTGTGTTGTGGATGACACCCCAGCTATGGACTTCATTGCTCCAACACCTCTGTTGGTGGTCAGCAAATAACATACTTGTTACATCTTACGGGAACCTCAAGTGAAGCAAGGCTGGAGTAAAGGTGTCTTGAAATGGCCTGAAGTTAAAGGGATCTCAATTCTCTGTCTCCAGTTGGAAGGGAGCTCTTGGACAATATATCTCATAGTGTCTTTGAAACTTTCTGCCTCCATTTTCTCTCCTTAAAATGGGTATACAGACATCCCTTACCAAATGCTGTGAGATCTACATATGAAAATGCTATATGGGAATTAGGTGGTTTTGCTGTTGTTATTACTGTTGCTGTTTGTGCATTGCACTGAAAGTAAAGTTCCTGTGCAAGGCTACCAACCAAAAAATCTTACTAGAAAAACAAGAATGTGTGATTAATCCCCAAAAAGTAAATTCACATGCTCCAAGTTAAGCAAAATATCTTGCAGAATTAGGTCAGACTCTGCAGACAACACTAGCAAAATTCAGGCCCCCATTTTTTATTGATTCACCCTTTAAATAAAACTCAGCTTTGAATTCAACTGCTTTTCAGTGATGCTGTGAAAGAAGCCAAAACACCTTCTCAGGGATTATGCCAAGCAGTAGTTTTGAACAGGTTTGGGGCAATATTCAATGAACTGTAACTAATCATTTTCATCTTATCGCCTACAGAGTCATTGCATTGGAATGATGTTTGGCTAATTTTCCAAAGGACACATTTACTATGGATTGTTCTACATAGCTGTCAGGAGCAACAGTGAGCCAAAACATACACTGTCAAGGGAAGTGTTTGGTTGATGAAATTATAAATAAGTCATCAACAAAAAGTCTGTTAAAATGAATCATCATTAAATGTTTCTTTAAATACAGTGTTTAATCTCAAACTCCAAAATAGGAACTGCAAGACTCTCTTTCCCTACCTCATTCACAGATCTCCTCTTTGAACACATCATGAGAATATTAAGTTAGTTAATTTAAGCTATATGTGCATGCGAGCACATGCAGAGAAGCAAAGACTGTGATATGTTTTACATAAAGCAGGCCATTGTGCACTGATTATAATGTGTAAAGAGGAAATATGTTTATACCGCAATCTATTCTAAACTCAAATAGACAGCAGTACTCTGTGTTTATAAATATAAATGCAAAACCTATGTTAAAATAATGTTAAGGGTCTGGATTCTAACCACAAAAGCCAGCAAATTCAGAGCAAACCTTGGAAGTTTGGGCCTGATTCTGATTTCATGCTCTTGCCATGTAACTCCAGTGTCTTAATAACAGTTTGCACTGGAGAAAACACAATCTTTTGTCTGAAGATCTCTAGGTATGGCAGAGCTTGTGCAAAGTATTATCACATTTAGGTCTGAAGGCTTGATACAAGAAAAGGATGTAGGCAGCTGTGACAGCATCCCCCAGGGCTTCTCTTAATCTAATGAAGTGTGTATATGCATATGTGGGTATGTGCAGGAGGGGAAGGATGGAAATGTGCGGTCTTGGCAAGCACATCCTCAAAACTCTCTTTTGTCCTCCAGGACACATGTAGACTTTATGGAAAACTTGGAGCAATCTGAATATTATCAGCCTTTAGAAGGTGCTTATACAATTAATATTTCTCATGATGCATAATGTACAACATTATACTACTACTTTTTAAGGAGGCTACAACAAAGGAGTATAGCCGGGCATGTCCCCACTGAGATATACAACTGAAATATTAATCAAGAGATTTCAGTGAGGAAGCAGGGGGGTGAAATGACCTAACCCTGTGCAGTCCTGTGTGGAGTTCTAGTGCACAGTCACGACAGGAAAAGAAATTCTGATAAAGGCAAGAACAAGGCTGTGTCATTCCACCTAGACCAGGAAGGGACACGGCAATGAAGAATGGTTGTTCTGGTAGCCACCTCTAACAACAGGAGCACAGGCTGGCTCTTGTCTATTGGCAGAAGTGAACTAGCCATCCACATGGTGTTGCTGAGACATTGGAGTAACTGAGAAGGATCCCTACTGTTATAGTGCATTTCACGTTTTACGTTTCTGCAGATTTGTTCCTCAAAATTCCAGATACACATCCCATAGTAAAACTGGTTTTGAAAATATAATTTTCCCTAGAGTCCTGGTTTCAGCTAGGATAGAGTTAATTTTCTTCTTAGTAGCTGGTACAGTGTGGTTTCGATTTAGTGTGAGAACAATGTTGATAACACATTGATGTTTTAGTTGTTGCTAAGTAGCGCTTATACTAAGTTAAGGATTTTTTCAGTTTTCCATGCTCTGTCAGCAAGCAGGTGTACAAGAAGCTGGGAGGGAGCATGGCCAGGACAGCTGACATGAGCTAGCCAAAGGGATATTCCATGCCATAGAATGTCATGATCAGTATATAAACTGGGGGAAGTTGGCCAGAAGGGGAGAATTGCTGCTTCAGCATCGGTCAGCGAGTGGTGAGAAATTGCATTGTGCATCACTTGTCTTTTCTTGTTGTTATTTTTTGTTTGTTTGTTTGTTATATTCCTTTTCATTACAGTTATTGCTATTATATTTTATTAGTAGTATTGTTAGTATTATATTTTATTTTAATTTAGTTATTAAATCATTCTTATTTTAACCCACAAGTTTTGGGTTTTTTTCCAATTCTCCTCCCCATCCCACTGGGAGCAGGGAGAAGTGAATGAGCAGCTGCATGGTGCTTAGTTACTGGCTGGGGTTAAACCATAACACCTAGCAATAAGGCTCATGCTCTGCTGAATATATTCAAACCTTCCTTGAGGGATTATCTTCTATGAGTGTCCTCTAGACAATGCATTGTGGAGTTCATGGGTATTTGTAGAGCAATCCAGTATATATCTGGAAGGTACAGGTAGATGGTTAAAACAAGTCACCAAGTTACAGTGGGATATCTCTCAGTAAATTCTTGCCCAAGACCAGGGGTCAAACTTGGAGGTCACAATGAGCTTCCTGGAAGACCTCTGAAAGGGTAGTTTAGGCAGAATTGAGGCACTAAAGAGAAAGTGAGCTAACCACAAAAGCACGTCTAACTGCTTTGCTCTTAAGGATGCCTAAGTATGCAGCAGCCATGTAGCACAGTTCCTGTAAGCTCTGCTCTTGTGACTAGGGACCTCCACCTTGACTGGCCTGAATCTGCCTAAAAGGAAGAGTTGACATCCACCTTTTCCTGTGATAGCTGACGGTGTGAACCTCTTGAGAAAGAATAGAGATGGGCTGCACACCCTCCTCAGCCTGGGGCACTCTGCACTTATGTCCTGCCACGCATCCAATGCTTTCCTAGACTACACCATAAGTACTCAGCCATTCCTTGCTTTGGAGCTTTCTTCTGGGCTGGAAGGCAAACAGCACAGCCAGAGAGGAAGGCGACAGTGTCCACATCTGTGTCTTAATAACAACAGCACTCTGCTGGCAAGACTGACTCCCAGGTCAGGTAGAGGAAGGGCCTTGTTTCGCGATCCCCCAAAACTTCACTGACAAACCCAGAGAGCAGAACTGACAGGTTTCAAAAACAGGTTGTCCATCTCACTTTTTATCCAGAAGAAAATGCAGTCCAGTGCATAAATTGTGTGAAAGAGAGCAAAAGAATCATGGTGAAATAATGGTGGGTGCTGGCAGAGTCCCAAAACACATCAAGAAGAGTGGAATATATCTAGAGGAAATGTTTCAATAATGGGTATGTTTGCTTAGATGTATATCATTTTCAAAGGAATTATGAAAATGAATCATGTTAATACTTTGGTTCCCAGTTAATGAAAATGATGCTTCTGATGTTTCTCCTACTTTTCTGTACTATCCATCAAATAATATTTAATGAGACACAACTTCAGCTGCAAATACACTGATCTTCTTTCCATGAATAACATTGACACACTTTATGCAGTCAAGGATCATTGCTTTACTAGCCAGTCCTAAGGTTCATTACTGTAGAAAACCTCAAAAAATGGGCCTGTGTCATTTGCTATTAATTCTCAGTTCATTTAAACGAGTACTTTCTTTCAGATTAGCTTATTCATGAACTCAGTGTCCTTACTAAGTAAAACAGTCAAATGCTTAAAAAAAAATCTAAAAACCATCATAACTGTGTATGTAAATGAAAGGATTGGGACTGTAGTCCCAGCTGACATACTCTAGCAAAACCCAGGTATCAACTCAACTACAGTAGCCTTCCATGGGCAAAAAAATGATGGGATAAAACTCATGATCAGTTTTCATTGTTCCTACCCCAAGGACAGCAAAGAAAATGCCAGGAAACTTGTTCTTTATTAAAAAGCCATAACGAGACACACTGTACAAATAAGTGTGCCAGATGAGAGCATTACTATATAAGGCTGGGTATAGAAACCAAATACAGAGTTAGAAACCCTGCCTCCAGCCAAATACACCAACACAGATCATTACAAAAGCAAAGGGAAGGTCTTAAGTAAATCATGTTGTCCTGCATCAGCCAATTTGACACACCAATAAAAGTTGAACCCCAGCAAGACAGAAATCATCCCAAATAAATAATATTCTTGTCTTCCTGTGAGGAGAGCATGTTTGCATATACTACGACTATTGTTAATGTGTCCTGGGAGATCTATACACAATTTCTACTGCATCTAGATGGAGTTGTCACCTTAATCACGTACTGAAGTGTTGAATTTTTGTAATACATCTATTCTACAAAGTACTCAGAATCAAAACTAAATACTTCTCCATCTAGACTTAGAAAAGGTGTTGATGTTCATTACAAATTTATATTTCTCTTTTCAGTTTTATATGACAAAGATTAGATATAGATGGTTAGGCTGACAGATCAGTGATATGCTCAAGCCAGAGATCAGCAAGTCTGATAGTTTGCCTGGAGACCCTGTAAACTTCATCACAATGTTCATCACCCTGTGCTGAAAGGAGGCCTCAAGACCACAGTCCACAAGATAGCTGCTTGACATCATGTCGCATATGGTTTTCAGGCTTTACTCCATTTGTCATTGTGTTGATACAAGCCTGGAATAACCCCATTACAGACTGCTATGTTACTGGGTCAGTCTAGATTTTCATCTCTGGAAAGAAATCTAGACTCCTGCTGTATGGGGCCTTACTTAGTAGAACAGAGATTGAGAGAGCATGTTCAGACTCCTCATTTATTTACTGTCTTCTCCTGATAAAGTAGTTACTAGCCAACTACACGTAGAGAAAATCAGATTATTTAAAACTAGTAGTAAAATTAATTGCATAAGACTAGTTACACCTAAAAATCAGACTCTAAACTTCTGAGAAGAAAAATATTTATTAAAAGCTTGGAGTTTTGACAGGTTATTATTAGTATAACTGCCACATAAGAAAACACCTAGAACCTTATCAGCTCTATATTTTTTCTTTTGCTTCATAATAACTTTTTTAAGCATTTTCCACAAACTATTTGTAGATAATTGAATTTTTTATATCAACACTTTTATGGTAAAACTGCTTTGCAGTTTCTGTGCCATTCCCTAGATTGCTTTTCTGTGGTGAAATATCATGGGTTTTGTTCATTGATAATCCACTTGGTGATCTATCACCAAGCAATAATATAGGTATAATATATTTTTTTGAACTTGCAAGTGTCAGGCATTTTTGAGTGCACGAGTGCCATCAAGACAGCTCCTCCACCAAAAGAAGTAGAGGTGCCACCGTGTTAAATTTCTAGTTTAGGTTGGAGGTAACCTCATGCTGCTCAAAGGGTCAGCTGGAGAAGAAATGAATAATTAACAAATTAATCTCACTGAAATCACTGAGACAGAGGAAGATTACATAGAGTCCTCGCTCCAACATGAAACGTGAGGGAAGGTCAGATGTGTCTTAGAGACAAGGAGGGTGCAGTGCCCTATCTGTCTCTTCTTGGAGTCAAAAATAATCTCCAAATTATGGAGCCCTGATCTGAATAAGGGAGCTAGATCAAGGGAAGGAAAGCCAGAAGGGGCAAAACTCTCATTAGCTTCAGGGTAAATCTGAACAGGATGTTAAGAAAGAAAAAAGAGAAAAGAAAAAAGAAAAGAAA
>JAVJGG010000074.1:54706129-54728053 GCA_035590195.1 Aviceda cuculoides
GAAAAGAAAAGAAAAGAAAAGAAAAGAAAAGAAAAGAAAAGAAAAGAAAAGAAAAGAAAAGAAAAAGAAAAAGAAAAGAAGGAAGGAGAGAAGGAAGGAAGAAAGGAGAGAGAAAACAGTGTCCATAGGACTTCAAATGTCTGGGAGAGTGAGGAAGAAGAGGGTGAGAAAGATTTTTCACTCAGGGGACAAGATAACTTTAAAAGGCGTGTCTTGCATAAGGGAACAGACAGCATGCCTTAGACTTTGGCCGGCATTTGCTCAACCCTTCAGCCATCTCCCATGAAGTCCTGCAGAGGTATCTAAGGTCTGAGAGCTCTGTTTGCTCTCTGTGCTCATCTAAACTTTGAACTTTGCCCAGGCTGATCAAAAGGGTGCCACTTGCAGGTTTTTCTGGGTGGACACCATTCCATAAGCAGCTGGTGTGTGACCATGAAATCTTTGCCCAGAAACACCAAAATTCTATTACATAGAGTGGCACAAGGTCTGGGGGTTCAGTACGTCACACTTATTTAGTGAACTGACACAAATTTCAAGCAGCTCTCAAGATACTGAGGTGTTTAAACTAATTGTAAATACAAGACAGGCTGCCATATTTCATGCTTTGAATTATACTTTTGTACAGAAAGTGCTCACACCAAGCCATACGTTATTCATCATTTGGAACATTTTTTACAAATTTGTGTGGTTCCTTTTTTTTTTTTCTTTCAAAGAAGTCTGAAAGGCTTATTTTTATATCTGAAAATGCATCCAAAGCTTGTGGAGGAAGTCCCTGTCTTCTGGCAACATGTTGCTGTCTTCATTCCCATTTTCCACAGTGGTTTCACTCTTTTCTGTCTTTGATGTGGTCTCTGGCACCTTGAAAGCGAGTAAACCTATCTCAGCTCTTGTGTGCCAGCAGTTCAATATCCCCAACCACCATGCCAGTACCTACAGCTGAAAGCTGGGGTTGGGGAGTAGGTGGCGGGGGGGGATCCTGAATTACATCCCTGCACAGCCTAACTTCCAATTCCGAAACCAACAGCACAGCAGTTAGCCAGAAAGCTTTACCACCAGCGTCAAATAACATCCAAAAAATTGGGATTTACGCACATGTCAGAGACTGATTGCAGCTTGTCAGACACTCCAGACTAAGTGATTTTAGAGCAATTTCTCCAATTACCAGTCTTTTTGTTTGTGTGGACCACCATGCGCAGACACCCAGAAATCTCACCACTCCATTAAGGACTTGGCATAATATACACCGTTGCACACACACATATGCGCATGCGCGTACACACACAGAAGAGAAAAAATACTGTAATGCCTGCAATTTCCTACTTCATTGACTGGATTACTTTTTTGAGACTGGTAAAACAGATGTTGTGCTGGGTGGTTAGTGATTATCATTTTTCTGCAGTGCTAAGGTACTTGACATTTTCATTCCTCAGTGACTTCAGTTAAAAACAAATAGATCTACCTGCAGTCCACATCTGATCGCCAGATGGTCTCTGTGCCTATGAAGCTCCCATCTCTAAGTGAATTCAAATGACCTCACACATACATCTTCAAACATTGCTATCTGACCACAAAAATGTATGGAAAACGCAACATCTGTACATGTCTGCATCTTAAATCCCTGTTGTTTTACAAAATATATTGCTTGTCACCCTAAAGTCTTAAGTCTCTTAATGCTCTGCAGGGGGAGATGCAAATGGTAGCCTATGAGTTTAGAGTGTTTTTGTTGCATTAAACAATTTCACTTCAACCAAAGGTCAAAAGATACAAAACTATTCATTTGAATCCACTGAAGCTAACAAATAGATCCTGTTAAGTACTCCAAATGGTTCCCGAAGCACAACTCTCTGTGACTGCATGTCACTATGTTGTGTGGATTATTCATGCAGCTGATGCGTCCAAGCAGTTAAAATAAACTTGAGATCTTATGAAACTGTCGCTAAAACTTCAGAGCTGTTTTTGCCTATGTAACAAAGCATTATTAAGAGTCACACAGCCTGTAAAATCTAACATTCTTTCAAGGGAATACCTTGTCATATCAATGTCATTGTACATGTAAATCCAACAAGACTGTAAACACAGGCCCACTCGAATGGCTGGATGAAAAAACAGATGGGATATCACAAACATTTTGCAAACTACAACAGACTTCTAGGCCAATTAAACATGGTTAGCTTTGAATGGGAGAGGAAATAGTTTTCTTTGCTGTTAAATGTCAAAAAAAAAAAAAAATTCCTTGAGGCATAAAAGCCCAGTTAATTTTTGGAAACTTGTTAGGATTAATCAACCCTGCATGAACTTTTAACCAAAACAAAACAACAAAAAAAGTAGAAATATATAGGGCAATATCACTGGAAACAGAGAAGTGGGGGGAAAAAGAGATTTTGAGTTATACAGTACTTAAATGAGCAAGAGCTTTTTCTCAGGATGACTTAACAAATCAGCATGGAAAACATTTTCTTGTTAATCTTAGCAGAATATGAAGCTGACAAAAAAAAGGGGTTGTTTTGTTATTACTACACTTTTTAAAGTTTAAATGCTATAATGAGAAGCCAGGCTGAGATATTTTTTTCATGGCAAAGCAAGTCTGCAACATTTAAATTTCAAACTGTTTTCTTTTTTTTTTTTCTTATGGAGCAAACTTAAATTTCAACACCTGAGAACTGTGATTTGCCTTCTGTGAAATTCATTAAGATGACTGCTTACCGAGGAGGAAATGCCAGTCTAAATTATTTGTCCCTTCTGCTTTAGTGTGACTTTATTTTAAAAGGGAAGAAATCATATTTGAAAGCCCTCAGAATAGCAATCTACCCCAGAGTTCAGGCATGCCAAGTTTCCTGCACTGATGCATGTTTAGCTCCTTCAAAAGCCTTCATCACATAGCAAAGTCAATAGTGGCCATCAGGAAGTAAAGAAAACATTGGAGAAATTCGGTTAATCTATCCTAGTAGACGAGGTCATGACAGGACCACGTGCATAAATAGCAGAGGTATTATTTTCAGATGTAGATGTCCCAAGCAGGAATGGACCAGCTGGGCAACGGCTTCCTTCCAAGTCCCCTGAATAAATGGTAGCTTCTGGCTAGGGAGAGTGTGAGCTGGGATGTCATGCTTTTCTATCAGGGTCAGCTCAAGGGAAAGTGGAAGCAAACCATCACACCAAAGACGCAAAGAAAATCTCTTCCACTACACCTGAGGGGCAGTGGTGCAGAGGAATGGGAGAAAGGAAGAGGAGAAGCTGCTTTTTTACTTGCATTTGTTTCCATTCTCATTGTCGTCTTCTGTCTGAAGAAGAGACATGTATGAATACTCAGCCTGGAGTTTGCTGTGTGGCTTTTTCATACTGAACTCAGACGGGCTCCTTCAGCCTGCGTACATGAGATCTGCCCGATTCCATGCACTTTAATTCCTTGACAGTGTAGGGATTAACCACCTACTCTCTAAACCAAACAAATGCAGTTGGACCAATGTCCTGAAGGTTTTTCAGTGATTCTGTGGCATCTGACATTTTAAAGCATTTGGGCTTAGATTCCCTTCATACTCTGGACTTGCAGCAGCAACCTGCAACCAAAGCATTTCTATTCCCTTGAAGCCGCTATTGCAAACACTTTTTGCACCGCTTGTCAGATGTGAAGAGAGGATGATATAATTGAGCCTGCTTTAAAAAAAAAATCAAACTGACATAATATTGCTAGTAACTTGACAGCTTTATGTAAAGCCTTCCCCAGAAAACCCAAGCTGATCACACTGCTGAAGACAAGCAGAGGTTAGGGACAAGGTTTAGGCTCTAGGACTCCTGGACTCAGCCTTTCAGAGGTTCAGCCATATTTAGCTTGCCCTTTGACATGACCCAGGCTTAAACAATAGCTTTGTGGGTATGCTAAATGGCCACGTCTTGCCAGTTGCTGCCAAATTAATGAGCCCATGTCATTTTTAGTTTACAGTTCAGTCATAAAGCAGCCAAGTGGAAAATGAGGCAGGGACCGTTAAGGAGTGTCACGCAAATTTTCAAAGAGTATAGTCCCTAATTCCTCACTGCTCCTTTCAGAAGTGTCTAATCATCGTTCTCTTTCCTCCCCTTGCTTTCTTCAGATCCTCTAAAGAACCCCTTCACTGTGCAAAAAAAGGCTGGCCAGAGAAACTAGGTGCTGGTGGCTTAATGCAAGAAAGTCGAGGAAGAGTAAAATGCAACCTGCACTCATGATTTGCACAAAAAAGAAAGCAATCTGAGTGGTCACCTGAGCTCCCCAGCTCGCGGCAGGGGGATATGGGCACAGCAAAAGTGTTTCATAACTGGAGGGGACAGAAGCAAGGGAAGCTTTCATGTAAAAAGGGATTGTGTTAAAGGGAATCCTATCCAGAAAAATGCTCAGAGACAGCACAGTGTAATTTTCCACTCCCTTACATCATTTACAGGCAGGAGAAACTTCCTCAATGAAACATAGCTTCCTACCCCCACTCTCAAAACTGTTTACTTGGTCTGTGGTTTGATCAAAAACTCAAAACTCAGTTCAGAGTTGAAAATCTTTCTGCTTCAACCGTTCAGTGAAACATGTCCTGTGCAAGTGGTTTTACATCCTTTCAATCTGAATCCACACAAATCTTGCAAGTTTTCCAGTTTGACTTTGAAATTTTGAGCAGTGTTGCTTTTCCCCATCTCACTCAGCTCCCACCTGTGTTTTAGCTCCTCCCAACTGCTGTACCAGCATATTTCCTCATTCTTAATCCTTCTTCTTCCATATCTTCTGTCTCTGTTTCTCAGCAGCTGTAGACCTCACCCTTCCACTCCACAGCCTGGTCTTCTACCTTGGAAATGTCTCTGCTCCTCTAAGTTCAGCTGCTGAATTTTCTTGTGTGTGGGCTCACCCAGATGCACAGGACTCTGTCCTTCACAAGTGTCAGGGATCAACATTCACGTTATCCTCAGGCAGCCTCCCTGGTTCCCTATTCAACTCAAATTTGTCCTTGTTGTTTTTAAAGCCCACCTCAGGCATGCCTCGGGCTCTCTCATGCAGTTTGTCTCTTTCTGTTCCTTGTCTTGCTTTTCCTGATTGTCTAGCACTCTTTCTTGTGTCCCTCCAGGACCTAAGTGTATTCCTTGAAAATTTTTCTAGGACTATTCATTTGAAAAAAAGATGGGTTTACTTCATGCTGCATTCACACCCTTTTGGCTTGAGAGTTGAGAATGAATTTGCTAGCAGGAATATTTGCAGAAGCAGCAAATTTGAAGAATATAGGTCAGAATATTCTCAGAATATGAATGCTGGGGCCCTAAATATAAGTATTTGCAAAGAAACACAATTCTAGGAGGTGCGTTCTTCCAATAGGGAAGCAGGGTGGTTGTCACATGACCTCTGTGCCCATCCAAAATTTGAAACACATTTCACATTTTAAACACAGAATTTTCTCACGGAACTTCTTGCAAACCATTTACAGGCCCTGGGTTAGATTGTGGTGCTCTACCACATGCCCTAAATAGAGAGTAATTCAAGGCCACACAGGAAGAACCAAAGAGATTGAGCCTGCCTAAGAAATATTCTTCACCAGGGCTGCTCCCTATGTGTGGAGGTGAACAGTTGGCATCAGCTGGTAGGAACAAGAATATTTAGGAGTACAGAAAAAGTTCCTCAGACTACGCTGTCTGTCTTGGGGTGTGCCTCAGGTCATCCTTCTCTTGATCTGAGTAAGCTTCCACCAAAAGAAGGTATGGTCCTGTCCTCCTGCTCCAACCAGGAGCCCATCACAGCACCACACCCCTTTGAACCTGAGGAAACATTTTCCTGTTCCCAGTCTAACCTTTTTCCTAGCTGTTTCAAACTCTTGTGTCTTTCTAATAAGAATACCATTAAGCTGTCATTAAGCTATTTTTTCTTTCTTACATGCCAGCCCTTGTGGCTGCTTGAGCAGCAAACAGATCATCTCCCAACCTTTGTTTTGCTGGGCTAAGCAAGCTGAGCGGTTCAAGTTTTTGCTTGCAAGATCAGTTCTCCCCTAAGTGTACTCCCAGTCAGCTTTACCTGGCCTCTGCTCCTGTTTGACTTCTTCCTGAAAGACAGGGGCCCAGAAAGGCACATTTTATTTCAGGGACATCACTGGTACCCAAGAGATTATCAGTGGTCCCTTTTTTTTTAGTGGAAATGCCTCTTTTGATGTAGACTATAACCACACTTGACTTACTCATTGCTATATCATGCCCATATCTATTTTCTATTCCTGTTATTTTCAACTGACAAGCTTAAATTTTATCGCAAAATCCCTGTTACTTAGCAGTAAATACATGATCCTGCAATTTGCACTAATGATGTTACCCTATTTCTATCACTTCAGACTCAAAGTAATTGTGCTTTTCTTGTCATATATTCTGGCTCACTACCATATGCCCTTCTTCTGTGTTGATAATAAATGTCATTAGCACATTCCCATGCTTGCTACCAAGTCATTATTACTGTCATTAATTAAATGCTTAAAAAAGTTTAGCTCAAGATTCACCCTTGAAGAGCTCTCTCAGTAACCTTCAGCCAACCAGATGCTTCCCCTTTCCATATAACTCCTTTGGTTGTCTTGTTGATCATCCACTATTTTCCATATCTTCTGCACATAAACTGGTAATTTCTTATGTAATACCATGTGACATGCTTTACTGAAGTTGAGATAAAATAGATCACTCTTATTTCCCTTGTTTAGTTATGTATTTATCAAGGAAAGTAATTATTTCAGTTTGGCATGTTTCACCTTTTTCTAACCCAAATCCTATTTTTCACTAACTTCCATCTGTGTAACTATTCTTGTCTTAGAAATTTTTTGCAAAACTGGCATGCTGTTGAGGTCAGATTAAAAGGACTAGTTTTCCAGATTACCACTTTCCTTTTTCCTAAAAAAAATACATACTACATTTGCTCTCCTCTAGGCAGATGCCACCAGATTTGATTTAACACATTTATTCAGGATCCCATCACTTGGAAGTGCAGTCTCACCTATCAGTTCCTTGGGGACTCAGGAAAAAGCTATCTCTTCCCAAAGCACCTTGTGCTCTCTGAATCTTGTTCCTCCTTGGATATGGCAAATTTCCATGCTCATACCCTCATTCTTAATTGGCTGCCCTGCCCCCACAAAAACAACCTTACAGAAAAGGAGGGAAAACTATTAGCTTTTCAGACTACATTCAGACCATGTGAAGTCTCAGCACCTCTTTCTCTTCAGCAATACCTGGTCTTATTTTTTTGTTCCTCCTTGCCTGCTTTCCTCCCCTTCCATTTCCTTTGGCATAGGCTCAGCTTCGACCTCAGCAGTTTTCACTCCACCCCTGCGCTTGTGGTGCTGGTACGTGTCTCCTTGCTGCCTCCCTTGGTCTTGCACAGGACCTCAGCCCAATGTGCTAACCCCACTCGACAAAATGTGCCCTGACACCTGTACCCAGGCCATGTGTCCTCATCTCGGTTTTTTTTTCAACCCTTTCAAACACCCTGGTGAAGTAGAGCATAACTCCTGTAAGCAGGTGCTCTACAAGAAATGAGGAGGTATCTGCTGGTTTAACCCCATAGTACAGCTGTGGAGATGATCACAATCTTCCTTCAAGGGCTGCTTTCAAAGATACCACGAAAGAGCTTGTGACCAACAGACAAACTTGAGAGAAATTGGGGTGCGTGCATGAGCTATACCCCAAGAGAAGAAGGGAGATCAATAACTGGCATGAACAAAACAATAGTCACGTTACTCACTCTAGTCTGTACAAGGTCTTTCTCTCCCTTTCTCTTCCCCTTCCCCTTTCTCTTTTTTTTCTTTCAGCTCCTTATTTCTCCATCACTATTACTATTCACTGGATTTCCCTACAGCTGTTAGAAAGCAGCTCAGAATGGCATCTCTGCTGCTCAACTCTGAAGTTGTGGAGGTGTAAGGTACTGCTCCCCTACTTGGTGCAAGATATCAGACCAAAGCCAGTACAGGCAAATGGTGGCACTGGTTTCAGACACTCTTCTTCAGTCTGATGCAGGGAACAGCGGTGTCACTTGAATCCTTCACAGTAGTTATTTCTCCAAAATTATCATCATTTGTGCAGAGGAATAGGGACTGGGGAGGGCAGAGATGGACTGCTCAGAAAAGAGACAAAACTGGCCTCAGAAAGGTGACCAGAACTGACCATGGAGATACTGAGATACTGCAATAGTATCCACACCAAATAACTTTGATATTATTTGGCATCAGAGAAATTTAGACCACTGCTGTGGTACCAGCTTTCTGTGTGCTGTTGCTGCTGCTCTGTGTCCTACAGGGAAAAGCTCTTTCATCAGTGGTGTAACTGGGCTTTGTAGAGGACCTGCCAAGGGGTGGGCACATGATCTGTTTTGTTGGCTCTTCCAAAGGGGCAATAACCTCCAGCACCAGAGCAGAGTGAGCAGCTAGGAGCTGTAACTCCTTAAACGGAGAGCAAGAGTTGCTAGAGGAGGAAAAAAAAAAGAGTATATAAAACCAAAAACCACAGCCAGGTCTATGTTGTAAAATGCCTGGTAGAAGACTGACCTTTTCTTTATTTGAAGCCAAAGACCTTGCTCCCACTGATGATGTCATTCACAAGACAGGCCTGTTGCTCTGACCAAACATATCTTCTTGTGCAGTTGAACTTTAGACTAGTCACATATTCAATAGGATGCAAATCTTGACTTAGAAAGTTACAGGTGGAGCTTTTAAAAGGCAATTACATTTCTAATGACAAAAGCTCATACTCGAAGTCACTGAAGAACTGTCCATTATATCATATCTTCTCACTTAGTGGGTATTTTATCCCTCACCTTGTGCCCTTGACAACTCTGCACAGCAGCTCTGAAGCTACCCCAATTAGTTTCTTAGGACCTAGACTGGCGTGGTCGACTGGCTTGGCATCTACAGTCATTCAGCCATAGCCTGAGCAGCTAGATTTGCTTTAATCCCATAAAAAGTAGGCAGGAATACAAATGTGCCAGATTATCAGATGAGGCGAACTAGCTCTGCATCACTGGGTTCAGTGATGCTGTGTTGATTGAATCCATAGAAGCATTTGGCCTCAATATATCCTAGAGAAACAGTCTTTCAGAAAAATAATCAATGCAAAACAATGTTGTCTTTGGACGCCTGGAACTGCTGCAAGTTAGAATTATTGGAGTTCTTTGGTGTGATATTTAAGCTGCAGTGCTTGAATGCCAGGCAACTAGAGGCCAAAGAAACTATTCCAAGTTGGATTTGGTAAGCACGAGGTTTTGCTTTAAAGCACATTAGTCAGACAAGTTCAGTCAAAAGTCATATGTAGGATTATTAGCTCTTGTGCAGGGGTTTTCTCATTTGTGTTGGCTCTTCAGATGCTGTGGAAGCCTTACTGAGCAAAACACTGAACAGCTGAAGATGGTTGTGCTGGAGGCGGGGTTTTTTCCGTGCCTTCCTCACTGTGCATCCGCTTGCTATTGGAATCCCACAAGAAACAAATTCCATTCTTACAATCATAGTTTTGAAAAAGCAGTTTAGAAAAAGGAAGGGAAAAATATTACGATGAAGCCTCCTTTTTCCAGCTTTCTTAGTATTAGAGACAATGGACCCCGTGGTGTCTCATACAGTAAATAAGAGAAAGGACCCAGCAGTAATGAATAGAACAGTCATGCTAAAAGAATGTTTCTAGCCCTAGGAGTCCAAACTGTGAAATGGTCACACAACCTTAACTCTGCCCCTTGAATATATTGTGAGAAAGCCCCTAATTAGCTGATTACTTATTAACCCTGTCACTGAAACATGTTCATTAAATGAATTAAAACATGATTGAAGCCAGAAAGAGCAGTGTTCGAAGGCCAACAGGTGGCCCTTATAAAACTAGGAGCTTGGGCTCATGTAAATGTGGGCAACCTGCAGGGGCCAGACAGTTCAGGACCAGCAGAGGCTCCTCAACAGCATGCTGAGGCTCCCAGTGATGCAGGGACCCACAGTACTGGAGTAAGGAAAAGTCTAGAGCAGCTACAATACTTGAGGTTAATTGGACACTTTGAACACAGGGCAAGCTGTGATCAATGTAGCCTGGCAGATGAGCTACCTAGCTGAGTGCCTCACGGATCAGCTTGGCCCACATTAGGTCCTCCACAGATAACCCAGTGGCAGGAGCTTCGCATGGGAGTGTTGCCCTGTTCTCCTGTCCTTCCCTCAGCATCTGTTTTAAGATATGAAACTATATGGACTTTAGTCTGACTGGGTAAACCTTGTATTTTGTGTTGTCATTACTTTATCCCAAGTTCGCCAGACAGGTTGAGTTGGGGCCTAACTCACTTCAAGTGTAGCAGATACGCTAGGAAAGGCAAGCTATGGCAGATCCCTCCTCCTGGGCAGTGAAAGCAAGAACAGCTAAATGCATCTTCCTGCCTCTAACACCATGGCTTTTCTGCTCTTTTCATTTTATTTTCATACCTCATATCCCAAGTAATTTCTGAAATCAAGCTCATGTTCACATCTGACTAAGCTATCTTTTAATTAACTTTTTTCTGGATTGGCCCAGGGCTGAGTTGCTATTCATAAACAACACTGTCAGCACTCCTGTGGAAGGAAAGAGGGAACAAGTACCTCTCAGCTCAGACTCCCTCTCCCTCCCTCTCCTGCACAGGCAGTCTCAGCTTTCAGCTGCACTGGCCTCCTAAATGGCCTGTGGGTGTCTTTGGGAAGAAAGCCCAAGCAAACATTCTGAACATGGCTTAGGCACAGCAGCCCGTATGAATCTCTTCTGTATCATTCTCTGCTTCTGTATTCAGTTACAAGCATTATTTGACACTAAAGCCAAAGGACTTGGAAGTTACCTCCATTGCATTAATTTTATTTCAAATCATGTGGCTATAGAATTAGATTTATGCCTCCTACACATCAGTGTCTCTCAAGGCATACCTGAAGACAAAGCTACACTTCAAAGCCAAGTTAAAGGTGAATGTGAATGCATAAGCATAAGTGCTTTCCCTTTTTTCCCCAACCTCCCCAGCTACCTGGGGACAAGGCCAGCAGCCTGGTGACAGGTCAACATGCTGTCATGCAGTGGTTCAGAGCAGATCCTCTCACCAGATGGGAGATGGGGAGTGGGGCTGCACCGTTCAGTTACGACACCTGCAGCAAATCCTCCTGCCATCCTGAGGAGGGGAATCCAGCTTCCTTCACTCCCCTAGGCCTGAGGCTTAGACCTCTGGCTCACTTGGCTTTTTTTAACCCACTCCCTAGCCAACTGCTGATAGATACCAGAAAATTCTGAGCAAGCTACCTTACGTCATGATTTCACAACCTGCTGACCAGTCTAACACAGAAATGGAGGCTGGAAGTGAAGCTGTTGGAGTAAGCGTCAATAAGAAATACAAAGTGAGAGAGAGAAAAGGTCTTCTTTCTCTGGTTTACAAGGGGCTTTTCTCTTCCATTTTTTTAGAACGCAGTTACAAAAGAGAACTGAAGGGAGTTGTTAGAAATGTGTATTTCATAAACATGAAAAAAAATCCCTTTCTTCTCTGCTCACCTTTTCTGTATTCACTAACCAGTAACCATACCTGGTTACAGATCTGAATTACTGATTAGCATCTTGGACTTACACAAATACACAATGCACAAACAAGACTCTCAGTGTATTCTGAGCAGAGAGATGTTAATGATTATTATGTTTATAGCTTGAGTTAAAATGAGAAAGCCATAAAAACAAACCTCAGATAAGGCAATGCCCACATCCCAGTGAACTGTGAGTTTTCTACTGGGCACCTCCAATCTCATTACTGAGTCACATAGCGACTGTAAGCATAGCTGCTTACAGGAGTGGGTATATGACAAGGTAGTTTAACTTAGCAGTGGTCAGTGACTGCAGCAGCACTAGCATAACTGCTTGCTTTGGTCAGCTGATGACGTACTAGACCTCCCTCTTAGGTGTAACTCTAAAGGAGTGGGTTTTTTCCCTTCTGTTTACTCTGAAAATCCAACAGAGCCTACCTAACAAGAACCGGACATCTCTAAATTACAGTATGCAGCTTGTGTGCATGTTGGTGCAAACCATGTGTTTGCTTCAGCTATGTCATGCTGTAATAGACAGGTCTTTCATCAACAGCATGAGAAGCAGAAGAACCTGCCAAAGTCAGAAAGGGACCTTTGTCTTCAGATCCCAGACCTTTAGTGGTAACATGTCCCATTGCCTCTAACACTGCAACTGGGGTACCCATCTGCTCTGTGGCATGTTGCCACAGGTGTAGTTCGTTGTTGCTTCTGACCTTTTACATATGCTCATCTAAACAACTAGACAAGTGTCTTTTTGTTTCACAAATGTTGTGAAGTCTGTTATTTTCTCTGCAGCTAGTGCTTTGGATAGCAAGAACCTCGTGCAAATCATTACTGAAGTACAAACAAAGATCCCCAAAACTTAGCTTGATCACTCTTGCAGTAGCTGAAACTGGACTTGGAACTCAAGTCTTGGAACACAGAAGAGGTTGGAGGGTGTGAGATCCATTTTGCCTGCTAGAAAAGAAAGCAATAGCTAGCAGGATGGTATCACTGCTATTGCTTTAAAAATTATAGCTAACTGATTAGGTTGAATGGTTACAGACAGCAAAAGAAAAGAGTGAAGAATAGCTATAAACTTCTGATAAAAGCTGTAATTGCATCACACTTTAGATAGAAATTAAACCCTGTAGTATTTCTGCACACATTGACCTGTGTCTAGCAAAAGGATGAAAGTTCTAAACCCCAGTTTAGAAGTTTGAAAGGTCTCAGGACACTGCAGAAAGCCAACAATTGCTGCTGGAATATTCAGTCCTTTTCTGTGTGTCAAATCGTGAAAGGAAAAAAATACAAACAACATGGAGGTCAAATGGAATAAGCAAGCATAACTCTTCATTCAGTAAAGCTCTGGAAGATGAAAGGGCTGCCTTGCAAAAGTATTGATAATGAGATAAATGGAGTTATGATATTTTACAAGATGAGAAAACAATTATAGAAAGTATTTTCTACTGCTGCTATATGGGTCTGTGTATCACGTTTATGCTTTGCTAGTCAACATATTGCAGTGAATGGTTGGGTTCCATTAATTTGCTCATGTGTTTTTGCCATCAAATTACAAGCAAGGAATGCATTTTAAAATTACTGATATCTCTTAAACCTATAAAATATGCGCCACGTGAAAACTAAGAAGAACTATACCTGTAATTAGAGGACTCTCAATGGCATTGTATTATTTTCCATTTGGCACACCTGGGAACTGAAAGTGTCTTCATTGGCAGAAGCATCTTAAGTCTCAGTGTGAAAGTGTTTTATTACCAATTAGTATTTTTCAGTTCCTAATTAACTAATGACTCTCCAAAAATAAACAGAGCAAGACAAATGCTGTCCCCATATTACAAAATCAGCAGAGGTAGAAGAACAAGGATTGTACTTCAGATACTTGTTCTTTTTTCTTGTGGTCTGATGACTAGATCATGACATCAAGCAACAGTCCAACAATTTCCAAGCATGTGACTCCCAGCCACTTGCTAGGAGCTGGTGTGGGTTTAGTGGAACATGCAGTTCTTGCTGCCTTTTGTGTTTTTGGCTGTCACCATTGCAGAGATAAATTTGGAGCTCTACAGAATCCAGCTTCACAGTCTCTTGGTGATTGTCAATAAGCAGGAGTGGAGCCAGCTTTTGGGAGTGGAGCCACCAGTGAATGCAGGGTGGCTAAATACCACAAAGTAAGGCCTGCCATAGGGAGAATGGGAAAATCAGCAAGGCAGGCATGAGAGATATACAGAGGAACCAAATTAGCCAATACGAAAGCAGCAAATTAAGAAACAAAGAAAAATAATTGCAAGAAAACATACAGAGAAATATCAAACGTGCTACATTAGAAACAGCTACAAATACATACTCTCCTAAAACAACTTTGCTTTGCAAATTAATGCTCTAGTTACCTCAGAAATGTTACACATCTGTGATAGGGAGGGAGAATGTCCAGAACTTTATTGGTTAGATACATGAATATGAGCAGTGCAATACTGCATGAGACACAGGTTTTTATGGCTGAGAGAGGAGTCTCTCCCTGCTTCTGGTTGGGGGAAAATATCAAGGAAAGGAGCATGAAAAGCCAGGCAAGGATAAAGTGATCCTACTCTGGCATCCTTTATCTTCTGGTAGCCAGCATCCTGGGGATTTCCTGAACCAAAAGTTGCATCTAAGTCATCATGAACAATTGTCTCTAGAACCATCACCACCTTGCTGGGTCTTTGGAGCCACTTACTGGGACTTTGTTCCTGCCACACATTTGCCACTGAATTATGCCTTCCGTAGAAGAGTCTTCAGTCTAGCTGGTACCTGAGTGCCATTATATTTCCCTCTGGATATTTAAAAAATCCCTGTGATCAGATGATCTGTACATAATCTGGGGGAAAACCCAGCTGCTTTATTTAAAGAATTATTCAACTAAAGGAAGTCTCACAGTAGGTTTTAACTTTCTCTGAAACATCAGATTCTCGGTTCTCCAAAGAAAAAGGTATGATTATGTCACTCTTTAGCAGATGCTGTGTTAATGAGTGTAAGTGTAGATTCCTGAAGATGGGCTGAAGCATTTCAGGAGATTTTAAGCCAACAGTGATTATACTTCTTCCAGTTACAGGAGACTAAAACAAAACCAAACCAAACCAAACAAAAAAACCCCAACGTGTTTTAATTAGGCTTCTTTTTATATCTGTGTAGCAAATCCGGACTGGGCAGATTTTTTTTCATTATAGACTCCTAAGGAATGATTATTTCATGTTGTAGATAGAAGTATAAAGTACTTCTAGAGGTGTTATCCAGTTGAATGTGAATTATTGTTCATGCACTAAGAGAACTAAAGACATTTTAGTAAACAAATTTATGGAGAGTTGGAGGTAGTTTAATGTGCAATAGATGTGATTTATAGAGTTTGGATGAGAAAATTGTGTAAATCATGTTCTGTGCACAGGTAAAGCAAGTACTATATTCAGTGAGTTCACACAGTAAAACATTTTAATGTGTCTGTCAGTAAACTTAACTCTAAGATTAAGTTGCAGAAATGGTATGGAATTATCAACATAAAGTATGCTTAAGGAAATTAACCATCTAGTGTAAAGTTTAGAAAGGAAAAAAATGTACAGTTGAAGACAAAATCCCTGCTGCTTTGTATTGTGGATGACATTTGTAACTTCACTACATCCTCCCTCTTGCACCTAGAATATCAGAATATTTCTGAACCCATTTTATTCACTTAATGCATAGGAATTGTATTTTTTTCACTAGTGATGCCATGTGAAGAGATGAAAGGAATTTCAGTACAAACCATCCCTTCTCCTTTCTCGGTTTGCTTAGAATTCCAACAAAATACCTTCTTCAGCCCGTAGCTGCATACATCTGGCTAAAGTCTGATTGATTTGTGTGCATATATGTGTACATGTGTATGCATAAAAGCATCCATGTGCACAAAAGCTGGTAGGAAGAACACCTCTGTAAAATAATAAATAGTATAATACCATCAGGTAAAGTTAATATTCACTTCTGTACATAGATAGCTGAAAACCAACACTTTGTGGCAAAAGCTGAAAGACCCTTTATGTTTAATACAGCCCTAACTAAAAATATATTAGAAATGAAATATGAAATTCCTGGTGTAGATGACTAAATCTGGATGTAGGTGTCCTACATTGATTAGGTAGCCTAATCAATGGAAACACTGCTATTAGCAACCTGTTCTGGTGCCCAGTGTACCTTGCCTTCTGCAGCTAACTTCTGGACTCCACATTTGCAAAGCCTCTGCAAGCAAAATGGGTGCAGATGCTTAGTAATGCTGACTAGAGTGTTCCGTGGGGATAAGAGCAATCTATACATCACTCTTTATTAAACCCTCACAAAATCAGGTTATTGTTACTAACAAGAGATACTGTATTGTGAAAACTATTTACATCTCTGTTTCACAGTTTACAGAAGAAAATACAAGGTGTGAGCTGAAATTATAATGCATATTGTCAGTTGTTTTTTGATGCTGGCATGGCAGAGTAGCGGAAAGATTATAATCACGCAATCAGGATCCTTCATTGAGATCTGTGTGGCTATTGCCATCTGCCCTTTGGGGAAGCAGAAAGGGTAAGATTTCAACATTGAGTCAATAACAAACAAAATGGTAGAGGTTACTTCCTGGGGAGTCCATCTTATGACCACTTAAACAAGGCAAGCCTGAAACAAAAAAATCCCCCTGACTAGGAAGGTCATTCAGACACCAAGATGCCTCAGGATGACCTTCAGCAAAATGGGAACATGGGGCAGAAAAAGGACAGCAGAAAAAGTGCCCAGGAAAAGGCTAGGGTATTACCCTGGGCAAGGGATGCTCTTGGGACTCAGGACCCTGACATCCCCTTTCGTGACCCAGTTTCCATCACCTCCTCTCTCCAGATGTTTTCCAAATTGTGACATATTTCTGTTGCTCTACAAGTCAAAATGGAAGATAGCTAGCTCACTGGCAGTGATTCCAGAGAAAATAAATTCTAGCACTAGCAGCACTGATGCTGTTTAGACTTCTGATCTCATTAAATTGGGCTCCTTTTGATATCTCCTGTTGTCTGGAAGATGACCCAACACAATTCCAAATTTATAAATGTTATTGGCAAGAGATTCTAGTAAATATATATTCACACACATTCTCTTATATATATATTTATATATGCATATATATGCTTAGAAAACACTTCCAAGTTGGCATAAACATATACAGAGTATACCCAAATGACAGTATACTCAGTAACAATTGACCACAGGTATTTATAAATACCTGTCCTCTCTGAATCAGTCTCCCTGTCTGTATCAGTCTGTCACTCTGTCTGTGGAGCTAGAGCCTCTCTGAAGGAATTATGGAAGACGCCCGGGAAGACAAATAATTATCAAAGCAATCTGACTGAGCAAAACTGTTTAACTGATGGCAAGCTGCTTCACACTGGGCTACATTATGTTTTACCAATCAAATGCCTCAGTGGTTAAAATGAATTCATTGAGCTCCACATGGATTAAATAGGCTAGAGTGCACTCATCCTCTCCTTACGCAAAAGGAGAAGATTTGGTTCAAATGTTGATTTGCAACATGTCAGGAAATGTTTTCTTCAATTAAGTAATCTCATTTTAAAGTGAGTGCTGTGCCAGAAAAACAAACAGTACAACTTTTCCACACATGCGCAGTGCTTACATGCAGGGTACAATCTTATGATTTCTGGGAGGCTGCTCTTGAAAGCCAAGGAATTTATATTTATAACAGGATCAAAGCTATAGAAGTATTAGGCAAATTCTGCTTTCCATTGCATCTTTATATATCTACCATAGCCAATGCATTTCCAACAGATGTACACAGATTTACTGATCATAACAGAGACTCTAATGCGAAGCCATGTATTTCACATTGGAGCTCTTTAGTGAATATGAATCAGTCTATAGACTTTTCTTCACACAGCCTTCATTATTTGTAATACTTATATGCAGCTTAATTCCTCACAGAAGTTTTTTTTCCTCAGATCAGAAACTGATGGACTGGAATAAAAATAGTCAGCTAATGATTACTAAAAATAATAACAAACATGTCTTCCCTAGTCTTTACTAAGGACATCAGAGATACAAGATACTCACACTCCTAAAATGGATCAGAGCAAAACAAGAACACCACCACTGTCCAACAAAAGAAAGCTACAGAAAATACGTGTGCTATCTGGTTTTACCTCAGCTTAAAGCCCAGTGACTGGGGGTTGACCACGTGCTTCCCAAAGTCAATGTAGTTACAGTAAAGATGATTTTTGGCCCTGAGACAGGGAGTTTGGATGAAACTAGGAGGTAGGTAAACTGGACCTAATGAAAATATTTTCACAGATCTTTGTGATGGCATAGCTGACCAAGAATTAAGAATGATTTCTGGTGTTATCCCATCTGAGAGCCCAGGCAGTGCACTGTTATGCTGCATGCCAGATCTCCTGTGAACCTAAGGGTAGGGCAGCCTTGCTTCTCTCTGCAGCTTTGCTCGCCCAGCTGCAGTAGCTGGCGTGCAGGGGAAGGAGTCCGGGCTCATCACTCTGATGTGGCACACACAGCAGTGGAACAACACCCTGGGACTGTGATTCTGAAGGTGGGGGGACCCCTGGGAGTGAGGGAGCCTGCACAAACATATTTTCCAGGTCATCATCTGGCCCCTTGATCAAATTTTTAGAACACACAAGCTAAGGTTTGATGGTTGGGGTTTTTTTGCAGGGGGTTAACACATATGAAGTAGCAAGTGAATCAGCACTTTGTTTCATATTTTCTCCGAATAAAAACATCAGTTATTTTCTGTTACTTATAATGAAAAGAACAAAGTAAACAATTAAAAAAAAAAATGCAGACAGCCTAAGTATCTACCGTATCTATTGATTTGCCTCTGCTGTCACTCAGGGGAAAAATGCCAGAGAAACTGATAATCTACCAGGTGCTACATACCCTACCAAGCAAATCTAATAAGCTCTGTTGTAAGCTTTAGAAGCTGGTGGTCTGATCCATTCCCTACTGCTCTGAGCAGGAACTCAAACACGCCGCAGAGTTAATGCTGAGGAAGGCTTATGATACACCATAATTCCCCACTGCCGGTCTTACACCATCATCCTTGGTGTGATCCCACTGAGGCCAAATATTCTGGCAGAACATTATGCATCTGCTGATGCTCTGATTCAAGGGCTTCATCCATACCCATTCTGTAAACCCAGCCCAGGAAACAGGCTCAGACATGGTCCCTGACCCATGCATATGTTGATACCAGCCTCACAATGCATTGTGGCACACAGCAATGTCCTCTAGGAAAAAGCCTGAAGGTGTTGCCCATATGGACAAAGATATACGGTTGCCAGCACTGAGAGGCTGTGGAAGTTCAGGATTTCCTCCCGTCTTTCCCAGTCCTGGAGTTTGCCCAGATGCTTAAATGTGAGCAGGTATTGAAACACTTCAGACATGAATCAAATTTGAATTCAAGCGCAGCAAAAGATTTGCGTTCATATCACAAGCTAGATGTAGTGAAGTAGCCAAGGATCCTGCAAGAATGAACACAAGTATTAATAAGAGCATCTAATCAATCAAGTCATGACATAATATACAATTACTTAATCACAAAATTACAATGGATTTTTAAATGAAGGTTAAAAATAGTTTTGAAAAGAGTTTTAGGTTTTCCAGACACTGTGGGATCTTTGAATTGTAAAGAGAGCTTCTTCATGGGAAAAGGAACTAGGCCCTGCTGGCTACTGGATTCAAGTTGATACCGCTGCCCTGCACAGGTAATCTGTCTGAAGTAACAACTCTCCTTGATTCTGCTTTGCCTCCTATCAGAGGAGGCTGAGCAAAGTCAGTACATTTTCTCCTTGCCTGTGACTGGCTGTTTGGCTGGGGGTAAAGCCTCATTTTCCCCTCTGTGCATAGAGCTTAATTTGCTCTAACCTTTCCAACAGACATGCTGCAAAGACTAAGTGCAGTTTTGTGCACCATCACACAAGATCTAGGTAGGATTCATGAAGCAGCTGATGGTGAATAGCACAGGTAGTAGTGCAGATAAGGCAAGGCTGGCTGTCCCTTAGCAACCTCTTTCCCTATCAAACTCTGATGTTTTTTTCCAGACAAGCTGTTGGGTGCAGAACGTACAGTCCTGTAAAGTTCAGCACATACACGCACATACACTTTCTGTTTCATTTGCAATGCTGACTCCCTGTTCCTACAGTTTGCAGAGACTGGGATTTGTTTCAATGGTTTTAACCGGGCCACTGCTTGTTCTCAGTTTCCTGTTGCTTCGACTATGGGTTTCCAGCTCTCCTTGAGTAAATTGTATCCTCCAAGGTGGATTTTCCCCTTCCCTGTGCAGGGCCAAAGCATCCAAGTGACCTTTGATTTTTTTCTTCTTCTCTCTCCTTTTTTTCCCTTTGGCCTTTTTTTTCGTTTTGTTTTGTTTCTGACTCACCATATGTGAGATAATTGTGCCCACAGGAATTCCTTTCAGAGTGCCTAAGCACAAAAGAAAAACACCCAGCCAGCTCTTTTTCTAGAGCAGTACAAACATTTCCTTAAACCTAAGTGTCTCAGGAGGGGCATTGACAGAAGGCTCCTTTCACCCAGAAAACCCGCTCTGCGCTGAGCTGCTGGTGAACCCTCAGCTGCCTCCTGCATTTTGACGTCACTGATGGAGCGAAAGTTTTGCCAATAAAAGCAGTCACGTTCTTTGATTCCAGCTTTATGACAATGGAAAAGAGGCCACAGCCAATCGCGCTGTGGTGGGTTTTATTAATGGAAAAGGGCAGTAGGAGCCAGTAACTTTGGCAACTCTGCTCCTTTGACTGCTGTCCCCCTGCATTGCACTTGGTGGATGGAGAGCTGCAGGCTCTCCTCTGCAGTGACAGACTTCCCATGCTAATAAGATCCCCAGTAAGAAGCCCTGGACTAACATCAGGAATTTGCACAGCTTGGGGAGGGCAAAGCAGATCTTAAAATCACCCATGTGATTTGATGGCCATGAGGAACCATGCTAAGAAAATATCCCTGTACTCTGAACTGGTATTATTAAGGGAATAAATCTGATTTCTTCTTTGAGCTCTCCTCCCCTGGGGACTGAACTGCTAACCTCTAGGTTTTAATAGAAGAGTTACGTCCCTGGACAATGAAACACAAATTTTAGTCCTATCTTCAGCAGTTTCGAAGAAAATTAGTTGTACCCTCTCCCCAGCACAGCTGCACTTCAGGATATTTCTGTCCATCACTGCACTAACAAGAGATGGCGTTACCAGGTAGCTTATCAGTGGGTCATTTTTCCCAGGTTCAGCACAGATGTATGGTGAGGAAAAGAGTTTTTGAGTATGAATCCCTTGTATGAGTATGAATTTCTTCATGGAAAAGGCAGGTAGGTGTTGCCCTTCCTCTGCTTTGTTGCTATCACTGCTAGCAAATGCCTGGAGACTGTGCTCCAAAGCAGGAACGATCCTCATTCCACGGACCACTGCATAACATTAGTGACGGGTGGGGGGCAGGGGACGGACTGTCTTCTGCTTCAGTGGCCAAGCCAGCTTTAGGGAGGAGCAAAATCAAAGTAAAGAGTAAGACAGGCCAGAACTTGGCTGGCAGGAAAGAAGGGTGAAATACCAATTTGTTGGGAAAGAAGCTGGTAGAGGGGCTAAGTGGCTCCTTCTTGCTTCAGGAAGCAAGTCTCAGAACAGGCTACAGCGCAGAAGCCCAGGGACTTCCTTTCCTCTCCATTTTGGGATGCAAGTCTCAGTACCAGGCACTCTCAGTGCACTCACCAGTCACCCAAGGTGGCCTGTTGTTCACAGAACTTTGGTGGACACCAGCAAGGAGGCAAGCACATAAACTACATCCTGAGCAGTACACTCCCAAAAGCACCTCCCAAGGAGGCTGTAGCTGTAGAGGATATGAAGTTCCTGCACAGAAGACTTTTGCAGCACAATCTAAGATAATGTCAATAAAAAACTGAAAGAGCACAGCTCTGTAGGAGCCCATGCTCTAGGGCACACTTTGGGTGTGATGGTTTTATTGCTGTTTTTATAAAAAAGGAAAGATTTCATTTGAGCTAAGCATCTCCAGAATTTGCAGTTGTAGAAAACAGATTTCAGAAGAATTCTTGCAAAGAGACTGTACAGATGGGAAAACAACAATTTATTCCTCTCTTTGTCTGAGAAGGAATAAAGCATCTCTCTGCCTGAAAGCATAGCACTTTAGCTAACTAAATCTTTTTAGAAGTGCATAGAAAACCAACCGTCTTGAAATACGATTTATTAATTGGCATTTGTGGGGGGGTGAGGTTGCTAAATGTCCAGGGATTTGGAAATTTATGACATGGATCCAGATTCATACAGGTAAGTTTGATATATGTCTTTTTTGTTGGGGGGGGGGGGGTGGAGGGGTGCGGGGCAGAGTATAAATGCTAATGTTC
>JAVJGG010000074.1:54728059-54741515 GCA_035590195.1 Aviceda cuculoides
TCAAGTTATTTATTACAACTCGAGACTGGAATTTAGAGTGCTATTTAAATGTCTTGGTTGTGTTGGATCTTGGCTGCAGCTGGATTCGCCTTTATTTTTATATTATTTTTTATAGGATGAGGAAGAATGTGTCTGCGCATCCCAGCACGTGAGCGAGTTTATCAAATACAAGGCATCAGCCGGAACAACAGGAAATCGCATGAGAGCCCAACTCCTGGTTGGCAGAAGCACGTTAACCTCTCATTCGTGTCACTTGGTTTAATATTCCAACTTTGCAGTAAAAGTGTCTTCCCCGAACCCGGGTTCATAAAAGTGTTAGTGGTCTTTGATGTTCCCAGCAGAGGACAGTAAGGAAAACACAGCCCTGAATAGCTCACATTGATTGCAGCAAATACAGAGCAGGAGGGTCAGCGCCATTTCCCAGCCCAGAGCCAGTGTTGTAGAACTGAGCAGCTATTCATAGCCACTGGACCCTCTCCAAGCCGTGAGTGTAAATTTACTTGTATCATCTCTGCAGAGAGGAATTGTGGTCTCCAGTGCCTCCCGCTTGATTCGGATAGACTGTTTATTTGTTTAGTCCTGTAATGATATTATCCACAGAGCTAGAGCCACACAGGGAGGATTAGGAATTCCTGGAGGAGAAGTCGTGTGTTTATTACCATGACAGCCCCGTGTGACACAAGCCAACAGTTACTTCTATTTGTTCTTACCCTCTCCGAAAACCTGGAGCTTGCAGCCTTGGGGCTAGGGTGTAGGATCGATCTCTCAAAGGCACAAGGCGAAGAGGCTCTTACAGGGAAAGTGGTGGGGCTGGCATGCTGTAAACTCCTTCCCCGGCTAACTGCAAACAGCTCTATCTCAGGCTGCTTTCAAATGTAAATGAGGGGGGGGACACACACATCAGCGACTGAAGTATTTCCAACAGTTGTAACACTCGCAAACCTGTGCGCTTAACCTGCCCTTCGAGAACATTTAATAAGCCATGCAACTAAGATTTTAGCCTTTTCTAAAAGAAGCCCCGCGTTTCTAAAACAACAAACGAAAAAGCACCGGCACAAAAAGCTCTCGCAGGTACGTGCACAAGCCCAGCGAAAGGGGAAGAGTGGCCAAGGGAGAAGAAGCTTTTTTCCTCCCCCACCCCCCTTTTTTTTTTCTTTTATTTCCTATTTTAATAAATATTTAATCATGGAAAGGGAGGGAGAGGCTAAAAGTAACAAAAAACTGTAGGTTGTTTAGATTGCTTGGGAACTCCCTCTTTGCAGCTGACCATTGCTACATGTAGGTTAATTTCCACATGGAGCTGGAGAAACTCTATCCCCGGTTTGTGAAGTATGGGTCAGCCGAAGCATGTTAATCTGTTTAGCATGTGTGCTTCGTGGAGGTGCCAGACCACCACCGTGCAAGAGCAGAAGCAGCAGCAGCCATGGTCCTTGGGGGTAGTTACTAAAGACTTTAAGGGAAATAAGTTTACAAAGGTTTCAGTTCGTGCACCGTGCCAGCTTTGGACATTTCAGGCTTCCACCCCTGCGGACCAGAAAGCTGAGTAGTCTCTGGGCTGTTTTTAGCAGACCCAGAAGGGAGAGCGCCCGTGCTGCAGCCTGCCCGGCCGGGGGCATAGCAGGGGCTGCCCTGGTGCTTCTCCCCGGGGACAGGAGGTAGTGGCACAAGCCGAGCCCCCCCCCCAACACTCTGGGGGCACCCCGAATCACCCGTGGCCCCGCATACCCCGCATCTTCACCGCTTTGGGCAGCCTGAGGTGTTTTCGGGACCTCTGTTTTAATCTGCGCCCTTCCCGATGCAAGAGGCTGGGAGCCTCGTGCGAGCCGCTAAATGAGAAAATAGCAAATAAAACTTTATGACTCTATTCCTATAGCCCCACACAATGCAGACTAATCAACGTCTCGTCTCTGGCTCGGGGATGAGCTGCGAGGCATGTGGCACTCGGGCTGACTCTCCGCTTCTCTCTCATCATTTTTTTATTTTCTTTTGAAATGCTAGACACTTGTTAGAGCATTTTTAAATAATCAAAATATTTGCTGATGAGTATTTATTTTGACAAGGGTTTCGATTTGGCTTTCGACTTCCCGTTCAACTATATAGACTGCAGTATTAATTTACTATAAAACCAAATGTGGTTGAGATTATTCTGCATCAGCTCTGGCTTTCAGTCATTTGGGAGAAGTTTCTGTGGTAGATGAAATGAACAGTCACAAGCACATCTCTTTCCATTTTCCGTCGTGTTTCGCCATGTGTTCCTCAGAGCCAAAGGAAGCTGAGCATCGCTCGAGAGGAAAAAAAAAATGCCCCGCGAACACATACATCCCCTGGTCGTATCCAGAAAACGAGGACATCCAGGCAATCCCATGGTGTCCCCAGCCTGGCCGTGTTTAAGGGCGCTGCGCTTCGAGGATCAGAAAAAGCCACGAATTGGGACGGGGGGCGGGAGGAGGGTTGCACGGGGAACGACACCACCACCACCACCCATCCCCTGGTTTGGGCAATCTTCACCCAGCAAGGCTTTTTCTTTCCTCCAGGCCTGGGCGCTCGTTTCTGTTCTTTAAAGCGCTGTCGGCGATAAGATCGCGACGAAGGGGCCGGGGCCGGGAGAAGCCGCGATAAAACCGCAGCTGCCTGAGGAAACGTCCCCCCAGGAATAAGCACATGCACGATTTCCCTTGTTCCTCCTTCGCTACGGGAGAGAGCGGCGGCGGCGGCTGCGGTCACCCTCACGCCTGCGCTGGCACCGGCCCTGCGACGGGCTGGGGTCGGGCTCCTCTCGGCCACGACAGCTGCCTCCGAGAGAACGAGCTCAGCACCAAAAAAGACCCTTTTTCGGTTTCCTGCCCGTTAGTGAACTCTGCACTGGGTTACCTTCCACTGCAAAGTTGTTTGGTTTGTTGGGGTTTTTTTAAATTTTGGCCTTTTGGTTGGTCGGTCTGGGGTTTATTGGTTTGGTTTGTTTGTTTGTTTGTCTGTCTGTCTGTCTGTCTGTTTGTTTTACAACGTTTTAAGTATTTTTTTCAGCCTGCTTTTCTATTAATGATGAAGGAGTTGGCCTGGACCTAAACCGTGCGCTGGCACTCTGTGCCACTCACTCTTACCTGTACTGATGGAAGATATTTTCCATCACCTTGAGCAGGGTGGTGGCTCATGACTTAAGGTCACTGCTGAAAGCAGCCTAACACGCCAGTAAAACACACTGACACTGAACATTGCGTGTCCTTAGGCCGAGGTGTGCGGGCCAAAGGTCTCAACTATTTCAGAACAGGATTTCCCTCCCAGTTTACTCTTGCGGGGCCAACACACACACACATAGATGTTTAAAGCTTTTACTGGAAAAAGTAATGTGTGTACGAAGTAAAAAGTTTCCCGTGCCGAACTGCGCCCTGCTGTAGTTTCTCCCTTGAAACGTTTCAGGAAGTGTTATTTCCATGGGGAAAAGGAGGGGTATCCCCGGATTAGCACTGTCCCTTAGCGTGAGAAGTCTGTTTCCACCTAGGACGTTTAATGCTCTGAGGGACCCTCGGAAAGCAGTCCTGTCCTCCTCGAGGGGAAGAGGAGGTTTTCCCTCAGCCATGCCACTGCTGCTGCCCCAGCAGGCCCCCTCTGTCCCCATCAGCCGGGCACGACGCACCGGCGGGGGTGGGGGGCGGGGTGACACCCTGTCAGTTCAAGCCATCAAAACCCTCTTTTTTTTGCTTTAATGACCTACATCCTATTTTCTTTCCCTAAAGGATCCAGTCAGAGCTATTCCGTTTGAAGCAATGGCTGTACAGCCTGACGGCAGGCCAAGTGAGAGCCCAGCGAGAGGAAGTTTAACAATTAGTTTCGGGAAAATGCGTGTATTCTCTGCTTGAAATGTGCTCCTGGTCAGAAATCCGGGCACCGGCCACCCGACAGCTCTGCTCCCGAGCATGTCTGCTTCTTTTGGAGCAAAGCACTATCACTTTCACTTCGGTCAGCAATGCCAAATCAGGAAAATGAGGTGGCGCCTGCGCTGGATCATGCATAATCGCGATAGTTTAATGACATCTGACTAGCAGACCGGTTATTTCAGACAGCCTGGTCTTTTCGGAGACCAGAAGCGTGGCAGAGTAGCACGAAGATAGCAGGCTGGCTTTCCAGCGATTAGGGGAGCTCAGCCGCCTTCACGCAGCCTGAGCCCCTGCCTGCGCCGGCCCTGCCGCTGCGGCGCCTGGGGGCGGCGGGTGCTGCGTGGACGGGGAAGGTCCCCGTCACGCCAACCCGCACGGAGGGGACAAACACCCGGCGACGAGGGCTTCTTCGTGGCGCTGCACAGCGGCTGCCGGGTCGGGGGGAGTCGCAGGGGAGCCCGGCGCTCCCCTCCCGCCAAGGGGGAGGGCGCCGTGGGCACCGCCGCCCACGCGGGAAGGGCGAGGGGAAAGGGGGGGCGAAGCCGCTTAGCGTTGAGAACGATAATCCCGCGGAGGTATGGGAAAGCTCCCTGCGAATTTCGCGGGGAGCACTATGTATTTCAGAGGGGAGCTGGGGGGCCAGCGCCAGGCTGTCCCCCGCCGCCGGTGCAGAGGGGAGAGGAGGGGAGCCCGGCTCCGGCGGAGAGAGGGTGGCGGCGGGGATGCCCCCACCCCGGGGCTTTCGGCACAGCCCAGCAGTTTCGAGACTTCGAGTGGGAGCACCCGCGCGGCGACCGTCCCGCCGGGACGCCCCGCTCCCAGGCGAGCAAGGCTGTCTGGAAATCGGGGGGGGCGGGGGCGCAGCGGGGGGAGAAAAAGAAAAAAAAGATCAAGAAGCAAACCACACCACACCAAACCAAAACCCACCCGCAAGATCAGGACGCGAAATGAGGGTTTCGCAGGAGGCAGGGCGGGCGGGCATCCCGCAGTCCTCGTTTTGCCCGCCGCGGGCAGAGGGCTTCGGTGGCGGGGCACCGCGGGGCCCCCTGCCTCGGCAGCCGTGGGGCACGCATGGACACGCGTGGGAGCAGGAGGGGGGCTCCCTCTGCGCTGCCGGCACCAGGCCCCGGAGCACTTGCCGCGGGTCCTGCATGTCTCATAGGGCAAGCGGCATTAGGAAATAAAACACCCTGGGCCGATAAATTCCCCCAGCACGGCGTGGAGTAGGCTTCCCGCTTTAGAAGCTCTCCCCGTGTAAAGAGGTATTTGGGTTGTCTCCGAAATAATAAATCCCAACAGCAGACAATAAAATTTACTATCACAGGAGTAACAGAAGCCTAAAATATTCCGAACATGTTCCTTGAACAAATAACATAATCCCTGGCACACTGGAACACATGGTTTGCTTCAAACATGTTTCATTTTGTCATCGCATTGAGTGTACAGTATTTCTCTTTGGGTGCAAGAGTGATTGATATCTTTGGAAGAATTGTTTGCAAGAACATGAAAGTTGCCAAAGCAAACACGTTGGAGGGAAGTGTGCAGAAGGGGGAGCAGAAGTATTTGGAGTAGATCTGGGTTTGGGGAGTTCACACAGAGGTGAGACAGCTAGAAGTAGAACAAATAAAAACATTCTGCACACTTCATCTAAATAAATTATATACAAAATTTGCCCTTTTGTAGCCGGCAACAGCACAGTTACCACGCTTCCCTCATGCCCCTATAGAATGTGGGCTGGAAGCCAACTTTCTTCAGCTAATGATTTGTAACTTTTGCTCCACTTGAATGAATCTATTAATATTTAGATCTCTCCAATTCCTCTCCATACAAGCTGTCACCATTGTTAAACAAAATAATCTATTTACCTTCTGTTGTACATGTCCTGCAGTGGCTTGCGTGGCTCGATGATGTACGTTAATAGGTTTTTCTTACGCTCCACTGCACCAGCCAAAGGCAAAACTCCACGTATTTTGATCTTTCTTTCCAAAAAAATAATGTTTGACAAAACTCATTAGATCGCGCAAACTTTAGGGTGTTAATTTAATAACTTCCATTCCTGAAGGACAAATATTTATTTTAATTCCCCTTTTATCTATTTCTGCCATCAACATCTGGGGAAAGCCGTTGCTCTGGCTGATTGAGATGGCCAGATCAGAGGGGGCTTTGGCGGGAGATGGCGAGGAGTGCGTGGTTTCAGACACGTATTTCCAAGGCAAAACCCCTTACTTGGGCAGATCTCCATCCCTCCAAAAAAACTCCCCTTAGTAAAGCCCCTGACCCTCCGCTCCCCACTTTCACGGCAGCAGCGGCCCCCGGGGCCCTGGGAAGGCCCCTCTCCCAGTGGGGTGGAGGGGCCTTCTGCATCAACCCACTGCCCAGTCACTTTCTGGAAAAAAGAAAAAATAACACAGCTCCGTACATCCCGGAGAGTTCCCGCTTCCCCGGGGATGAAATTCCATGGCTGGGGCAGGGGTCGGGCCTGACCCTGCACCACCCCTGCCCTGGATTTTTGCCGAAGACTAGATTTCAGAGAGGCTTAACCCATCTTCTCCTCCTGCCCTCAGCCTCCCCCGCCGACAAAACATACAATACCCCACCTCTTGCCTTACTGCCAAGCCCGGGGTGATGGGCACAACTGCACAAATGGATCCCCCGGGGGAGGGTACAGCCAGGACTCGCAGGAGTAGAGGAGCAGATGGGTGCCGGGGCACAGGTTTCAGCTAAACCTCTCAACACGGAGCTCTGACCCTATGTTCATTCATGCTACTTGCAGAAATTCCCCATTTGGATTTAAAAAAAAAAAAAAGAAGAAAAATTCCCAGTGCTAACAAGGGAACTTGCAGTATAACGCCCACCAGGAAAACAATGTGAAACATGTAAAATGTAGACAAACAGCTCAGCAACCTGCTGATTGCAATGGACTACCAGGCATACAGCTGCAGCTGTCCCTGGGTCTGCACAGGGAGCATCCTCAGCCCTCGTCTGCTTGTTTTCCAAGAGAGAGGTCACCAGCATCAGGGCTTCCCCTGGGGACTCCAGAAGTGCAGATACTGGCCCTGGGAAGATCCTGCACTCTCTAAAAGTAAGACAACTAAAACTGAGCACAACTTGGCAAACTCTCAGCTACCCCTCACGCTGTCCTTTGATCCTTGCAGGCCGGGCACCCTCTCCTGACTGTCTCTGGGGCACCTCCAGAGCTGTGTTTCGTGGTGAAGGGCCCCAGAAGCTGTCTGTGCTGGAGGGTAGCGGGCAGGGGCACAGCCCATGAACAGGGACAAGCGACAAGCCCGCCTTTTGGGAGGGGGTGGCATCCCTCCTGACATCCTCAGCGGCCCGGCCGGCAGCTCCTGCTCGTCGCCCAGGGCCAAAACCCCTCCCTGGCGATTGGGGCTCCCACGCCACTCCCCGAGGTGGGCCCCGAGGGTGCCCTTTCCCCCAGCGGACCCCGGCGGAGCAAGGGTGAGATCCTCCGGGAGCATTTAATGGAGATGCGCTCTCTGGCAGCCGAGCAGATCTGTCCTCTGAGATGGGCTCGCTTTTGAAAAGGGAAAGGGGAAAAAAAAAGTGGATTCTATGTCTCTAAGGGAAATATTTGGTCGGGTTTGTCCTTCGGATTCATTCTATTGAGTTCACTGGGATTAGCCGAGATACAGCGTGAGCAGCTCCCCGCCTGGCCAAGGGCAGAGGACAGCGCGCCTGGAAGAGCGCGGCAGAACGTGGACACGGTGGGGGCCGCCCCGCTTCCCACCTGCCGGCTCGCCCGGGGCTCAGAGCCGGTCCTTCCCCCGCCGGCAACACCGCCTGATTGCTGGGGCCAAGAGGAGTACACCGAGCAGGCCCTCCCAGTTCTCTCCCGTCCCCCTCCCCAGCAGAGAGAGGGTCTCTGGGGAGAGCGACTGTGGAGGCTTGGAAGAAAAGGGAAGATGCCACTTGGTTGTCCGTGCTTGCCGCTCACGTAGGTCTTTCTCCCACGAGATCCCACCCGCCAGGGTCTCGAAGGGGCCTCTACTGGGGGAAGGCGGGGAGAATGGGACGCAGATACTTTCCCTTGGCAGGTACGACTGTTTCTCCAGAAGGGCCCATGGGGTGGTTCTAAAAACAAACAAACAAACAAACAAACAAAAATCCCATCGCAGCTTTAACCCACTCTGCTGGCACGTGGTGTGCTGCAGTCACCAAAGACTCCGGGGTGAAATCCGCACCGCCAACCCCCCATGACCCCCCCACCCCCCCGACGGCACCGACGGGACGGCAGGCGCCCACCCCCCCGCCCTTCTTTGCCGGCACAAGGCGGGTGCGGTCCCCTGAGTGAGCGCCGTCTTCGGCACCGGCTGTCGGGAGCTCGTCGCCTGCCAAGTTTTGAGTGCGAGCTCTTTTCAGGCACTTCTGGTCATATCTAGCCTGTAAATTAAAGCATCTGGGTGTAACAGGCTGGTGTTAATGAGGAGAACATTTTCCTCCTCCCTTCCCCCGTCGGCACCAATCTTTTATTCGCCTTTATGAGGACGAAAACCCCTCCGTCATACGGGGAAGAAGCCGCGCCGCAGATTCGGGAGGTGCTCAGACACTGCAGTGCTCCGCCGGGGCCTGCCCCCCCGCCCCCGGGAGCGGGGCAACCCGAGGGCCCCCGCAACCTCGCCGCTGGCCCGGGGGCCGTGCGGCAGGAAACCCGGGTCCGGGCTGCTGCGGGGGCTGCAAACGCGTGCGTGCGTGTTTGGGTGAGCGGGGGTGTTCCCAGCTCCGAGGTGGAGGCACAGGGCAGCCCGGGGGGAGAGTTCCAGCCGCTTTTCCCTCACCCCGCCCGCCGGCCCGTTGGAAATTGCCGCTCCTCCTGGGCTTCCCGCAGGCAGCGTTTTGGGGGGGCAGGAGCCGCCCCCCCCCCCCTTCTGCGGTGGGTGACCTTTCCCCACCCGCCCTCGGCCCCTTTTTTTACCCCGCCGGTGCTTTCCGACCCAGGCCGGCGCGGCAGAGCGGGGAGGACAGCGAGGCAAGGCGGCGAGCCGGGCTCCTCACCTGCGCACCCACCGCGGCCGCGGGGCCGCTGGGCGAGGGGAGAGGAGGGTGACGGCCTTTTCTCCTTCCCCGAGCTCCCTCCTCGCTGGCAGCAGGCAGAGGAGTAGGGGCTGGAGAGCCCAATCCAGACCCCCTCCCCTATCGCTCCGCCGGGGTCGGGAGCATCCCGGCCGCTGAGAGACCCCGAGGGCGGAGAGCCTGGGCCCGCGAGCCAGGAAGCTGGGGACGAACAAAACTTAACGCCTGGGGGGAGAAAGACTTGGGCCTAGCGCCATTTTTCTGCCCTCCGTTTTTATAGCTGCGTTATCTCTTTCTCTCCATGTTTTTTGGTTTTGGGGTGGTTTTTTTTCTCCTCCTATCTTTCTCTTTTCGAGGTGGGGGCGGGGTGTTGGTGGAGAGAAGTAATTCTGCTGAACAGAAAAGCCGGTCCCGGGAAGGAGTTTCTTTTGACTGCTCAGGGTGATCTATCCAGGCCCTCTAATTAGAGAGGGATCCAGGGTGGCATTAGTTTCCAAACATTTTAATCGAGCTTTAAGCAGAGCTCTTTTCAATGGCAGGAGATAAATGTAGCAACTGTTACCGTCCCCCTGAATGGCCACCTCCCATGGCGGGCATTCAGCCTTCCTTTCACAAGCCCTAAGCAGTTTAGTCTATGGACCCAGCAACACTCCACATATCTTCTAATTAGTCTAATTAGAAAGGTGGATTGATAGATGCAAGGAAGACAGAGTTAAGTTAGGAAGATGCTCAATGCTGCCAATCTGCGCCGGGGAGCAGCTTATTCTCTGTGGGAGGAAAAAGAAATAAGGGAAAAGAAAAAAAAAAAAAAAGAAAGAAAAAAGAGGAAAGAAGAAAGAGAGAGAGAAGGAGAATCTCGGAGCCTGACACGAAGGACAAGCCCGAGGAATCCGAGGGCCAGGAGCTACTGTCTTTTAATGGAGGGGGACACATAACTGAGGTGCCTTTCCTGGCCGGGTTTTCCCCCAGTGGGTTTGGCTGTTTGCCGTTCCGGGCTGGAAGCGCTCCCCGCTGCGCGGCACAGCCCCGGGCCGGGCCGGGCCGTCGGGGCACCGCTCCGGCCCCCGCCGGCTAGCCGCTGGGACGGGGGGGGGCCACGGTCACACACCCGTGGAGGGGAAGGAAAAGAAAGAGGAAGGCGCCGAGAAGCGGCTTGCTTCCCGGGTCCCCCCCTCGTCCCGGGGAGCCGGCACCCGCGGAGAACCCGTCGAGGCTGCGTTTGTGCAGGGGTGAGCGATAGGGGTCTGGTCGGGGTGCAGGGGCAGGCGGGGGGCTGAGGAGGCTCTCCGCCCCACATTCCAGCCCACCACCGCCTCCTCGCAGGGAGGAAGGTGTGGAGGGAAGCAGCGCGGGTGGCTGGAGGAAGGCTGAACCTTTAATTGGGCGATAAATCAGGGAGGGGAGCATGGGGCAGTGCGCGCAGGTGTCAAAACAGAGAAAAAGTCGGTCGGCCAGCACGGCAGGGCAGGGCAGGGCCTCCTCCCCCCCTCCCCCCGCTAATGTCACCCTGGTAAGTGTCCCGCCCGCAGACGGGACGGGACGGGGGGGGGGGGGCGGGGGAGAAGGCAGAGACAGCGTATCGCTAGTCCCTCCGGGCCATGGTGGGGAACCGGGTCGCGCGTGGGCTCCTTCTCCTCGCCACGACTCGGGCGAACGTGACCACCGGTGGGTTTTCCCCTTCTCTTTCTTCCGCCAGGCCGGCACGAAAGCCCGCGGGAGAAGCACGGCGGAGGGAAAGGCCCCCCACCTCTCATTTCGGCACCCTGCGGCAACTGAGCCCCCACTTCCCTTCCCACCCGCTCTCCGTGCTCCTTGCCCCCCGGGGCCCCCCCCCCCCAACCCCACCTGCCTGCAAGTGCGGGGGCACTTGCTCGCTCTCTGGCAGATTGAGATTACGGACCAAATTGTGAGCGATTTCAAATTCAGTACTTCTCTTGGGAAAAAGGGGGGATGGGGGGTGGAATTAAGACCCAGCCTGACAAAGTCCCTGATCAAACTGCTGGCGAAAGGGGATTCGTAGACAAAAGGAAACAACGGAAGTCTCGTTAGATCATTTTTCTGGACATTGTTTATGGTCTGAAGGGATCAATCGTTTCAAAATGTTACCAGTAAAAATGATCCTGTGTGGAATGCAGCTAATCCTTTTAGGTTCCTGTCAACTGTTTCCACTCAAGGAATCCGATTTTTCAAATCAAAGGTGCAGAACTCAATTGCCGAGGGATTTATAGCGCCGGCACCGGGCTCCCCGCCCGCCGACCCACCCCCTACACCCCCGGCCCCCAGCGCCCCTCGGTGTCTCCAAACGCCCCGCGTGGGTGCCGAAGGCAAGGACAGGGCTGGGCCGAGGGTTATCCGTGTCGGGGCTGGTTATCAACCCAGGGCGCTCCCTCGACGGCAGCTGTGGTCTGCTCTGCCGGCAGGCGGGCGGCCGGGAGCCCAGCGCAGCCCAGGCAGGGCGGCAGCCTACCTGGGGCCGGGAGGAGGCACGGAGCAGCCGGTCCCCTCCAGCCGGACTCCCCACAGCGTCCCCGGCGCGGCCGCGGAGATTTGCGCCGCTCACCCGGGCGAACGGCGTCGTCTCGCAGCCTCAGGCGCAGCAGCAGCAGGAGCTCCGGGGCTGGGTTCAAAATATCTTGTGGGAGCTCGGCTTGTCTGGGTTTGGCTGGGTTTGGCTTGTCCCCCGCGTTAGCAAGTTGTTGCGGGCTTCCTCTGGATGGGGAGGAGGCTGGCGGGGAAAGGAGTCGGTCGGTTTAAAAGCAGAAACATCCACGTCGCTCATAGGTAGCTCCGCTCCGGTGCGCGGGCCGGGGACCTGCCTCGGGGGCGGGCGGGCGGAACCGGGGTCTCCCCCGAAAAACACGTCCCGGTCTGAACACCCGGGAAAGAGCCATCGCGAGGGGACTCCTGCTGAAAGCGATCTAAAGAGATTAATTTCCAGAGAAAGGCCGCCCTTTGGCTTCTCGTACAGGAGCGGGAGGCGGAGGGGAGGAGGTCTGCGGTTTGGTGTTAGCGGGGCCGCCGGCTGCCGAGCGCTTGCGGGACAGTACGAGGACACACACACTCGTGTGCGCTGCCCCAGGCGCAGCGCCGTCTGCTCGGAGAAAGACAAGCTAAGGACTTCCAGGAAGGCGGGGAGGATGTTTGACAGAACCCACCGAGCTGCCCCAGGCGGGATTTTGTGCAATCAAAGGCAGGCTGGAACGGACAGTATAAATTATCTGCCACGGTCCGTAATTTCCCACCCCACACACTTTCGGGCAAGCCAGTCACCTGACGTACCTGCCTCTCCTCGCCCCGCACTGCACAGGTTTTTGTTTGTTGGTTTTTTTTTTTTCCACCTATGGTTCCTTTAATCGTGAACCATTGATCCGAAGAGACTGCCTGCCTTTACCCCTCCCTTCGTGCGGCCGACAGGTGGAATTTCACTGTATACACGTATATTAGAAAGCTATCAGTTTCGTCTAGTGGTTGCTGAATAAGCAGACATTACAGTGTTTATTTTACTAAAAGAAAACCCGAGGAAGACACCTCATTTATCTTGATTGTGTGTTTACGTATTTCGTGTATACAGGTGTGCAAGCTCTCTCCCGTAATGAAAGCTGAGAAGCAGACCCACGTCCAGCGCCGTAAGAAGGGCCATGCTCCCGAGTTCTGCAAGGACTTCCCGAAGCGTGGGGCATTTGCCGGAGCGACCACCGCCGTGCTAGAGGTGCGCGGCCGCGGGTCGGTAGCAGCACCGGGCCCCGGGCACACAGGCCTGAACGTACACACGCGTTTCGATGCATGCAGATGGTTTTCTGTTGCGCGGAGGGGCGAGAAATACCTTCGGATTAACCGTGGATAAGGCTTTCTCAGACGCAGACAACGAATTAATGCAACAACCGAAATCTCTATTTATCTTTTTGCTTCCAAGATAAACTGTATAATTTATCATCTAAATATGGGGCCCCGCAGACTTCTGCATGCCGTTTTGCTCCATCAACGAAAGGGAAACTTAGAATCAATTCAACAGGTCTCTTGTGGTTTAGAGAAAGGGCAAGTTTAATTATTTTGATTAAAAAAACCAACACAACTTTCCCTCTGAATTCGGCTCAGCGATATCGTTTCTGAATTTGGCTAGACACTGCATTTAAAAAATAAATAAATCTTAAAAGTCTTCCGTACAGTTCAGTCCATATTTTTTTCTACTTTCTGGGCACTCCGCGGCCTAGCCGATAGGTCTCCCCTCTCCTCCGAGGCGCAGACCGCCGCTGGAGCCCCGCTGCCCCTCGCCGCGGCAGCCCGCGGAGCTGGAGACCTCCACTGAAGGCACATCTTCGTACGAGGCCCATCTTCCGCGGGGTTCCCGCGGTGATTCCCGCCGAGCCGCCGCCGGGTCCCTCCCCGCTCCTACGGGCAGTAGCGGCGCGGAGCACCGCCGCGGCCGCGGAGGCTCTGCCCCGCTGCGCAGCCGCGCACAGCCCGCGGTGCCACCCGTGCTGCTGCAGCCGGGCGGGCCGAGAGTTTTGCCGCGGGTCTCCCTGCGCGCCCACCCCCAACATCTTCCCCAA
>JAVJGG010000074.1:54759567-54775528 GCA_035590195.1 Aviceda cuculoides
CAGGTGGAGATCTGCTCCACCGTGGACCTCCCTGGGCTGCAGCGGGACAGCCTGCCTCACCATGGTCTTCCCCACGGTCTGCAGGGGAATCTCTGCTCCGGCACCTGGAGCATCTCCTCCCCCTCCTTCTTCACTGACTTGGGGGTCTGCAGGGCTGTTTCTCTTACATGTTCTCACTCTCTCTCCAGCTGCCATTTCTGTCTGTCCCAACAACTTTTTTTCCCTTCTTAAAAATGTTATCACAGAGGCGTTACCACTATTGCTGATGGGCTTGGCCGGCGGCGGGTCCAACTTAGAGCCGTCTGGTATTGGCTCTGTTGGACACATGGGAAGCTTCCAGCAACTTCTTACAGAAGCCACCCTGTAACCCCCCCCTCGCTACCAAAACCTTGCTACACAAAGCCAATACACTGGTTAAGCAGAGAAATGGTGTATTATATTGATGATCGTGTGCATGTTACCAGCATGTGTTTATTGACTATAGAGGCTTTTAATGTTTGTCATGTAAGAGCATGCATTCAGATTACAGCTCTTACAGCTTTCTGGTCAATGTAGGTCTTTTCGAGACATTAAGCAAAGCTTAGAATATGCTCATGGTACTGTCATTCAGTTTTAAAATTGGCCTGTGAAATACTTTGAATGACTGAACTTGACTCTTTATTTGTTTTATAACTGGAAATTATTACTCGTATTCTTTGTGGCATTGTTACCATATAAGTTGAGATGGGTGTGGAGGAGGCAAAGGGGGAAGAGTCACTTCTCCTTGTGAGAAAAGGTTGCATATTGCCTTGGCTGGAAGATTTTCACGAAGTTGCAAGGCTGCAGATCTTACAAATAAGCTAAATATGATGTTTAGGTAGAGGGCTGTCGTAGTACTCTATGTGAAACTTGAGATTTTTGTGTAGAATATAGCTACAGCTAAATGTCGTGGCTCTTCTTCCAAACCCTTTTAGAGGAGTGGCAGGTGAGTCTGTAGTATTCCATTGGTGGCCTGCTTTACCCACTCCTCTTTATTACAGAGGTAGAGGGGTGTTCATGCTCTTCGGCATGTCTTGGCATGTTCAAGATTGAATTTGCTTAGTAAAAACCTGTGAACTTCAGAAGCTTAAATCTGTGGAGATGAAAGCAGGAGCTGTTCATTTAAATTAAACTCAGATTGTCTGAGGTTTGATATCTGTTTAATATGGGTAAAAAGGAGGTATGTGTTCCTATATAGGCTTTGATTCAAGATACTATTTTTCAAAATTTACTGAGAGGTCTTTTGTACAGAGAGACTTACATATGCCTTACGTGGCTTAATTCCTGGGTAGTTAAGGTACTACAATGAAGCCATTTCTGTTATTTTAGTAGTTTTTCAAATAGCTGTGTGTGCCAACCTGATAGTAGCAGAGAATGAATATCAAGCTTTCTAGACAAATGACTAAGCTTTTGAGCTGTAGTCTTCCAAGTGTTAGATTTCATGTGAATTTGTCATTAACATTCCTCATTGTTTGCAACTGGATTATGTTAGAGGTGTTAGTGTCCAGCCAGCTTTCCGAGTTTTACCAGTTAACTCAAAAGGTATTGCAGCTATTTATATGACCGGGCAGCAACACGTTTTCTTATTGCCAGCACGTGGCAGGTGGGCAACTGGAGGAGGAGGGCTTAGGTTAGTAGTTACAATGTGTCAAAAAAGAGCTTAGTTTCACCTATTCCTAGACATTTTGTGTCAGATTTTACTGAAGCCTTATGACCGTGCAAGGAAGTATAGAATGACTTTCTGCTTTTTTGTAGGTATACGTATCTTCTAATATGGGACAGTTATTTCCCTGGAGAAATCTAGAGCTCTGTGTCTGTAGGGGAACTTACTATTGCTTGTTCTGCTTTATCGATAGGGGGGGTCTGGAATACTGTATAGGAGTATTTTTTTAAAACATATTTATAAAATATTTTGGGAAAATATTTTATTTCTTTGAACGTGTAAGTCCATCAGATGGGAGATGTCTCTTTGGAATAAAAATTGAATATTTTGAGTTTTCTCATATTCATTTTAGTGATGTGTTGATAACTTTATGGCCTCTTGACTGTTACCAAAATTTGGCTACAATTTAAGAAAGGTGATCTAATGAAAAATTCACACGCTTCAGAAATTATCTAAAACTGTGCTTATTCTTCAGTTTTATGCCTATGATAACAGACAAGGGTAAACTTGCAATTTTTCTTTTCTAAGATGCTGCAGAATCCGTATAAGAATTGTGGAATAAATGTTTTCTGGTGCATTCCTTCCTAAAACCTTATGCTTCTCACAGACATGCAAAGCTTGCCTTTTAGCAAGGGAAAGACTGCTGCAGTGCAGTTGGAGGGGTGGGGTCACGTGCACACTTAACACAAAAGTAGAACTTTCTGTGATAAGTTGTAGATGGCTGCAGAGTAGTTATACAGCCCTGGGGATTAGAGTTTGTGAATAACTACTTAACTATTAATTTGTAACTTTTTTTTTTTTGCAAAGGGTACTGCCCGCAGAAAGAAGAAGGTTGTCCACAGAACAGCTACAGCAGATGACAAGAAACTTCAGTTTTCATTGAAGAAACTAGGAGTCAACAATATTTCTGGAATTGAAGAGGTAATTCCTTGAAAGGAAAAAATACTTTTCTGTATAGAAATAGAAAATGTATCAAAATCAATTTCCTGTTAAGTAACTCCCTAAACTTGTCTGTAAATTATCAGTAGGTCTTTATTGAGCTTTAAGAACTTGAATTTCCTGTTAAATTGAAAAATCTTGCTAAACTGCTTCAAATACTGGATTTTTTTTCTTGCAGGTAAACATGTTTACCAACCAAGGAACAGTCATTCACTTCAATAACCCTAAAGTTCAGGCATCTCTGGCTGCTAACACTTTCACTGTCACTGGCCATGCTGAGACAAAGCAGCTGACAGAAATGCTTCCTAGTATCTTAAACCAGCTTGGAGCTGACAGTCTGACCAGCCTGAGGAGATTGGCAGAAGCCCTCCCCAAGCAACGTAAGTTGAAACTTGGATGCGTTTCATCCTGGCAGCTGGCATGAGGCTTTTTTGTATAGCAGCAGTGAAATTCAGTGCACTCTTGCTATCTGCAAGCATATTATAAAGTGGTTATAAAGAAATGGAACTCTTAGATCTTATTTATAGCTCAAATCCAGTGACAAGTATAACCAAATAAAGCAGAGGCACTTGTTAGTGTATCTTGCAGCTGGTCTAAGACTGGAAAGCTGTAGCCAGACTTGATTTTGTGGTAGTTTACTTCTTAATGTGGCTACCATGTTTTGACATGCCTCGTTAATTAAAGCTAAGTGGGTGAGTTACTCTGGAAAAGTTAGATAAACTTCAGGTATGTCTGTTTTGACACTTTGAATGGAAACATAAGTAATGGAGAAAGGGACTTGTGGACAGACATACTGCAACTGCTTTGCTGCCTCACAGGTTTGGTGAAGGTATTTCTTGCATGGACTTTTTGATAGCTAGGAGGGAATTACACAGTATTTGTAAGGAAGTAATATTATAATTTCTGTCTGTGTAGGTATGACTGGTATGAGCATTAAGGTAGATACACCAACTTCCTATTGCATCCTTAAATTAGTAAGAGAACAGGAACACTTGCTCTTCCTAAAACTGTATGGGAAGAATAGAGGAGGGAGTTAAGTTACGTGGTGTTTGGAAAAGGTGCTGCTGCTACAGAGTGAGAATTAGAGACAGGCTTGTTGACACTGGAAACATTCCTCGTGTCCTGCACATACGGTCTTCCTACTTTTCTGAAATATCTTAAGCCTATTCCTTCCAAGGTACAGAACACCCTAAACATAGAGCAAATGGAAGTGTATCAGTGTGTCCAGTTTCTGATAGTTCTGAACTTGATTGTTACAGTTTTTCTTCCTGTGCTTTGCTGCCCTGTTTCCATTCCTGAAGTTGCTGATACTTTCCTCCTGTCAGCTTCTCACTGAAAAAATTGTGCTAGAAGTAGTCTTCAGGAGGTGGGGTAAACTGCTTCTTTCCCCATGGAGCTCAGGTCCTTCCTTGTTAATGTCACCTGTGTGGCTTTCTTGTGGTAGTAGTAGGGCTTGAAAGAAAAAAACAAAACGTTAAGGATTTGAAATGATCCTCACAGATCTCTCTTCTCATAACAAGGTGGATATATTCTGGATAAGCTAAATAGTGCAGTTTTAATATTAGGGAAGCTTGTTTAAAGTGCTTGCTTTGTATGACCTTGTAAATGGCTATTCCTTTCCATTTTGGGTGGATGCCTTTGCACAAAACTTTCCATTCAGCATTGTCTGCTGGATTTGGAAGCCCGACATCGAAGAGTGAAGTATCTGTGATGATTGCATTTGCAGGTGCTAAAGTAAACTTAGTCTGGTCTTGGGGATGAGGGACAATGTAGACAATTTAGGAGGAAATAATATGGTTTGCTTTTAAAATGTTGCATTTGTCACTAAGATGCACTTAAGCTGCAACAGCTTTCTGCTGTTCAAAAACAAAAGAAGGGTTATCGGTGACCTTGTCCCAAGCCCTTTCAGACCAAAGTTTATGCATTCATCTGTTTTGGTTCTCTAGAAATCGGGGTACAGGTCTAGTATGAACCAGTGTCTTTCCTCATGCTTGTCTTGAAAACTGAGAAGGATTAATTAGGATAAAACTGAGGTGATGGAGAGCATGAGACAGCTTACCCTTGGTAGTACAGCTAAGAATAGCAGTAAAAGTAGTGGCACAGTCACCCAGGGACCTGAGATACCTATTCTTAGTGTTATACTGCTGCAGATGCTCATTGGTCTGCTACAGGGGACCTGGTTAAGTCTCACTAGCTCTGGCAAACACAGTGGGAATGGTTAAAAAATTACTGACTCAGCAGATACGTGGACCAGAACACATGGTTAGCTCAGCCGCCTAAGTATAAAATTGTGCATCCAGTTCCATATTCCTTTGACTTTGCCAGGGAACAATAGTGTCTTAATGAATTTTTGTACTGGTTTTGGCTGGGATAGAGTTAGTTTTCTTTCTGGTAGCTGGTATAGTGTTTTGTTTTGGGTTCAGTATGAGAAGAATGTTGATCGTAGTGTTTAGATGAAGTCAAGAATTTTTCAGCTTCTCATGCCCAGCCAGCAAGAAGGCTGGAGAGGCACAGGAAGTTGGGAGGGGAAACAGCCAGGGCAGCTGACCCAAACTGGCCAACAGGGTATTCCATACCATGTGACCCCCTGCCCAGTATATAAACTGGGGGGAGTTGGCCTTGTGGGGGGGATCACTGCTTGGGAACTAACAGGGCATCAGTCAGCGAGTGGTGAGCAATTGCATTGCGCATCACGTGTTTTGCATATTCTAATCCTTTTATTAGTATTGTCGTTTTATTATTGTTATTATTATCAATATTAGTTTCTTCCTTTCTGTTCTTTTAAACTGTTCTTGTCTCAATACACGAGTTTTACCTTTTTCCTTTTAATTCTCCCCAGTCCCGCTGGGTGGGGGGATGTGAGCGAGCAGCTGTGTGGTGCTTAGTTGCTGGCTGGGGTTAAACCACAGCAAAGTACCTCTAGTCATGTGTGTCTGCCTGCAGCTTCACAATTACACCTCAGTTTTCCTTGAAGGCCTAGGATCATAAGATCCTTTCTTTCCCTTAAAACTTAGTGATGTAAAATATGTAAACCTTGACAAACCAAGGTCAATAAACCAAGCTGCTTTAAAGAGAAATTGGTAAAACCAGTCTCTGCACTTGTAGCTGAAAATGATTACCATGTAGGGCACTCGGTGTACCTAGATACAAGATGATGACTAGTAGGCTGGTTTAGCATGTGTCTTCTCATTTCCCCACTGGGCTGTTTGAGCATTATTGGTAACAAAGGGGATGTGAACTTCCTAGGTTAGTTCAAGGTTTTTATTCAGCAAGGGAACTGGGTAAAGCATTGCTGTTTAGCTCAATCTTTGGTAACGTTTTCAAAAAACACAAAGCAAAACAACTAATCAAGGTGCCTGTGATGAGCTTGACTGATGCTTTTGAACTACTCTCTTGCAGCTGTGGATGGAAAAGCACCACTTGCTACTGGCGAAGATGATGATGATGAAGTTCCAGGTAAGAATTTGTCACAGAATTTCTGTGGGCAGATTATTTCATTGTTTTCAGACACCATGAGAGACTTACTGGTTTGAGCTAGAATTTTCGTTCTGTGTGGAAGTAATAGCTATGGCTAAGATAATTATTTAATATTCAATAAGAAGGGTGGGAAGAAACTAACTTCTCAGTATCACTTTGACCAGGTGTGGGTATAGTGGAGTTAAATGTGCTTAGAATTGTGCTTTATAATGAACCATCCAAAACTTACTCGGTTGAGCAAGAAGAATGAACCATGAAGTTCTTGAGTTATTTGGTCCGTATTTTATAAGCTAAAAGTTTTTTTTTTTTTTATGTCATAAGCACTTGATATGAAGTAGAACTTTGGAAAAAACCAAAACAAAACGTTTGGTAAAGTGGAAGTGGGTCAAACTTTAATTTCAACATTCTTCTTTTTCTAGATCTTGTTGAAAACTTCGATGAAGCTTCAAAGAATGAAGCAAACTGAACTAAGTGTCACTTTCTGAATAAAGTTAAAACTTGAAAAAGCTATGTGGAGCTGCTATTCTACATTTTCGACTGCTTTGATTTATTCTTATTTCCCGATGAGATCTCAAGACCCGTGATACTTGGAAACTCCTTGAACCTGCAGCTCTTTAGTTACTGCTTGTACACACTATTATTTTTGTGGCCTGATTGAAAAAAAACTATGCTTTGAAATAAGTAAGATTGCTAACGAATCTCTGCATAGACACGATTTTTGAGTAACTTGTATACAAGCAAAACCTCATCTTTAATGACCTTTGGCATACAATAAAAATATTAAAGAAACTCTGGTGTGACTTCTTGTCAGAAAAGCAGGAAAAAAATTGGCCATAAATATTAGACAATCATAAAGGGTCTTGCTTTTCTACAGAGCATCTTCCTTTTGCTCTGTTAGAGAACTGGCTTCTAAAAAAAATTTTCTGTGCATAATGGAGCATTTTGGGCTTAATCAATGAATTCCCAGTGTTTGCAGGTCAGAGCTACCTACAGTGTAAGTCACTTTGTAGTCTACTGAATTTAAGAAATCTATCTGTATTCTAGAAATAATTATTGCTGGTTTAATATAACAAAATGTGCAAGTTGAGAGCGAGCTTTGCTTGGCCTTGAAGATCAGTGGTAAGCTGTTAGCATCTTGGGAGATCTAGATAATAATGTTAGATTTTTATCTTCACAGAGTGTTTAATAGATTAGATATTTCCAGGGTTTAACTGCTTAATGAGTTAACTCATTTTAAATAACTCAAGCTTTCCCAGTATTTTAATTTTACTTACCCGAAAATGTCAATTATGTGGGGGAATGAAGTATAGGAAGGGGAAAAAGCCTTCGTAGAATTGATAATGGCTCTTAAGACTGTATTTAGCATCTTCAGAACTGTTAACTAATAATTATATTTGGATGTTTCAGGAATATGTTCCTCCTACTGCTTTTGTGTGTTCCAGAGAAAAAGAGACCTTGTTTTTTGGGCACAAGGAAGACTTTTTAAATTCCAGACCTTTGCATAGCTGGATCTTCCAGGGGTGAGGGCTAAACTTCATCTCTGGAAGTCTTTGGCGTTAACGATGGATCAGATCGCTTCCACAACAGAAGCTAAACTAGGCAAGAAGAGCACTCAACTATCAGCCTTCTAAGGTTGTCTCCAGAGCAAATACTTCTGGAAGTGGAAATTCATCCTGACTTGTGCAGGATAAAATTCAGGGCAAAACTTTGCTATCACCATAACAAATTTCTCCTCGTGTCTGGGAAAAAAGGTGGGGCAGTGTCTGACTTGCCAAGCATGTTTGTCATTGTGTAAGTCATTGCTGTTGGGAAGCAGTGGAGGAACTTGTTCAAGTCGTGCAATGCCTGTGGTTTGAGGTAAGACAGCAGTCTGATGTGAGCATGACATGGCTGAAGTCAGGTGCAAGAACTGACAGTAACAATTTCAGTTTACTTGTCTCAGTTTGCAAGTACTTTATCAGTAAATTACACTTTTAGCATTGAATTAATTAAAGTGCATTCATTGAATTGTGGCAATAAGGTAGAAAAACTGAACTATGCAAATTTGAGTTTGAAAATGAGGATGGTCACTTTAAGCTAATGGCCCTGTAAAAGGTAAAAACCAAGTTCTATACAGTTGTTTACCCCACATCTTGTGACCTGTCAAGTCAATAAATGCATGCTGATTTTTTTGAGAAATAATGTCTTGCCCATCCTGTGATTCAAATATGCAAGTCCTCAGAAATAACTTCCTTGAAGCCGCTGTAGCCCTTGCTTATGAGATGTTTCATACTGGTTTCTGTCTTGTGAAATGACTTAGTCTCTTGCTTAGATGATCTAGACAGTGTTAGCCCTTTCCCCACTAACAGATATACTTGCTGCTTAAAAAATAAGATCCTTGCTAAAACAGTATCTTTGAAATGCAAAATAATGCTAATCCAGTGATATGCAGCCATGTGACATGTCTATCTGTGGAAGTCTAATTGATAGGTATGCTCCCAATCAGGAAATACTGGCATATCTACATTCCCAAACTGTGACTGTGGAACAAGATATGATCAAAATGTGTTCCTGATTATAATAGATTCTAAATGGAAGTAGTTCTTTTGTTGGAAGTTTATAGTAGTCTTCAAGTCTAACACTTAAATGCTCAGTCCTGGACTCAATGCTGTGATTATTTTCTCTTCATAAGGAGTTTGGTTATGGTTTTCCTAGTTTGCAGTTAACTGCTAGAAACTGAAAATAGTTGTGTTTATGTTTCTCATTAGCTTGAACTTAAATGTAACCTTACTGTAATTATGCCATTATGGACTCACATCTGTAGTCTTGCTCAAGGAAAATGGCTTCATATCCATTCCAAATATCTTGGACAATGGAGAAATGAAAACAGTTGCCTGCATTTCTATTGAACCAAAGGTTTGTTTGATCTTTTTATTTTTAAAAAGCTACGGGAATGTTCTGGTTCTGTCACATCAAGCTTTGCAACAGCTTGACTCCAGTGCAGTGGTGGGTACTGGTGAGATTTTTTTTTTTTCATCATTTTTGCAACAGATTTTTAGAAGTATCTTCATAATTGTTAATCTCGTGCTTCAAGGGCTTTGCTCTGCTTTAAGATTAGTATATTCTAATAAAACCACTTAAAATCCTTTTGGAAGATGGTGAAACTGTTATTAAGCTAGTGTGGTGCATATGTAAAAATAAAAAGCTTCCTACTATCATTTTAAAATAACATTGTTTTTAAAGTTCTAGAAGGTCTTGAGTTATTACAGGTTGGATTTTTTTTTTTTTCCTGAAAGTCTCGTGAGCTTGAGGTTTTGTCTCTTAGGAAATGTTCCCAGTGAGAATTTCACCTAATTAGTAGTGCATATTTAACATGTGACCGAGGAAGATCACTTGAGTTGTATTAAAATGTTCACAGCTCAATATCTCAAATACCAAATCAATACTTGTCTTATTATGTTGATTTGCTGGGGGTGTGAAGTAGTTCATGTAGTTCCCACTTGCTTGTGTGAAATTTTGTGCTAATAATGTGTTTTGTGGGTGCAACATCATACAGACACTTCAGCTTCCCTAAAGTGGTGTCCTGTATCTCTGCAGGAAACTTGAATGTCACATTGTGGTACAGATAGAGTAACAAAGGACATTTGAAATGAAGAGTTTGTATTTGTTGTCTGAGGCAGTAGAAGAATTAAAAGAAAAATATCATGTGATCAGAACAGTGGCTAGGAAAAAAGCTTGTGTCTGTGAATGCTACAGGTGGTGGGAGGTGAGTGGGGGAAGTTAGCATTTTTCAAGGGTGGTGGAGGGAGTGATTGAGAAGCCAGAACATGGAGGGTCATTGATCATCCTGTTTGTGAGCATGGATTCAAACAAGTTATGAAACTAGAGAGTTAATACTCAGCACAGATAGGAAAGCCTACAGGCATGTCTGTGTTGATGATGACTAGACTACAGCCCAAAGTGACTGGCAAGATGGTGGTACATGTAAAGAAGAGAGATTTTTAAGCTAGTATTTTAAAATGTTAACAAGTACTCAACATGTCTTGGGCTTACATAAATACATGGGATGTGGCTCCTGATCTTTCTAAACTGGTATTTGTTCCTTTTAGTATCTGTAGTTTCATCTGCATGCAGCAATTTGTGAGAGTTGCTGAAAATGTTTTCCACTGGATGTGATAGTTCAAAGATCCAGACCTGTAACAGAGATTGGACTCTAGGAGGAAGTCTTTTTTACAGAAGAAAAAAAAAACCAAACAAGCTGACAGTGCAGCTGAGCCAAGCCTACTTAACTAAGGTGACTAGTCTGTAGCATGAGGGAGTATCATTAGTTTTGACTGTTAGTTGAACTCAGTAACTTTAAAGATGGGTAAAAAGTGGATGCCTCCAGAAGCTCTGAGAATCAGGAGTATAAGTATTTCTGTGTATTCTAATCAACTTCAAACTGTGGTTTCTTGGTAGCCTAAGCTGCTTGTACTCTCATCATGGGTCTTTCATTGCTCTGATAATATTCTGCCTTCACTTCATGCATGAATTATCATTAGAGAATAATGTTACTGAATAGAAGGAAGACCAGTTATGTAATACTGTTACTGCACTGTCTTTCTATAATCTGGTTTTTTGTGAGAAATAGATTTAACAGATGCAATTTATGTATTGTCTTTACATTGCAGTGAAGGTGTCTTGGCAATGAAAAAGCCATTGTAATAATGTTTATGTAGTGCAGAGATCAGTAATACTTTTACAGATGAGTTACAACCCAACCTTTTGCATTACTAATGAATCTGAACAAATCATGGGATAATTAGTGTTGTAATGGTATAAGCACTAATCATTATTTTTATAGCATATGTATCTTATTTCTTATGTAGGTGGAAGGCAGAATTCTAGAACATCTTACTGCTGTTCAGATCCTGGGCTGGTTGAAGGTCACTTGCAACACTTTTCGGACACGGTCAGGGATTTGAAGTGCTGTGTAGGATATTGGCAGATAATGGTGGAAGTATGTGCTGCACTTGAAATCCTGTTCTATGTTTCTGTTAAGTATGAGTAATGTTTTGTGGGTTTTTTTGTTTTGTTTTGTTTTTTTCAGTAGTGGAAAAATGTAGATTTGGGGCTCTGCCCTACTCTCCCAGTTTTTAGGAGACACCTGAAGTTGAGTTGAACAGGTCTTAAACTTTCTCTGATTAGAGACCTATACAGTTGTTTATGGAGCTGCACCTAAGTTAATGTCTAGTGGGTTTATGCTGGAATCTCAAAAATTTCAGCTGTGTACACCTGAGCAGTCTCCTATAAAACTTGTGGCAAGTGTTTGCACCTGCTTATTATCACTGAGTTTAAAATGATGCAAGAAGATTAAGTAAGATTTGAAGGTGTTGTGAATACTGAAATGGGAGGAATTCTGAGTTTAAGCCACAGGTCAGGGAACTGTGGCTAGTCCTGCTATGCTTTCCCGTTATTTCTAGCAACTGCATCAGGCAATTGCAGAGGTAACTGACTATGGGTTGAGGGTTGGATCTTCTCTCAGCAGTAGCATTTTGTGGGCTGCTGTGTTGCAATGAGATCCTAATAATTATGCATAAGTAGGACTGCCGCCACCTTTAAGGACCCAACTGAGATCCAGGAGGGCTTCTTGCACTCTTAACTTGTGACTGTGCAGGACAAAGATAATGTACAGATGGTTGTGGGCCAAAAATCTATGCTAGATCTGTGACATTAGAGTTTGACGTTGACATCTGTGGCATTACATGCCTGTTGAGTGTAATTGGCAGTCACAGTAGAATGTTATTGGTAATGGGTGTGGTGATTAAGAATTTTGTCTCTTCAGTATTGTTGCTGCTGCAGGACTAGCAGGAGTTAAAAGCGGTGATGCTTCATTAGAGCCACTTAAGTGAGCAACATGGCTGTGATACATAGTAAGCAGACTTGACTGGGTAGGAACCATTTTTACAACATTTATTATGATCTACTATGTTTTAAGGACTTCTGCATTTGTGCTGATTTCTGATATTGTTTGGCTTAACCCGTACAGGTCAGTCAACTCACATTTTGTTGTGTTATAGTTGGGGGATTCATCTATCCCCACCAGGCATGAGTCTTATGTAAACATATGGTGAGAGACAGCTACTGCCTCAAGGCTTTTTATCCTGTAAAAGTAATGTGAACATAAGTGTTTGTAGGATTCATACCTAAACTAAAAATGAGACGAAGTGAAAAAATTGAACAGTTGCAGCAGCAGAGTGGCAGGCTTATTGATGTGAGGTCTCCGTTACAGGTTTTCATCCCCGAGACAGTTGGTGTCCAAAGCAGCAGGGAAGAGTTAATGTGGAAATTCATTTATTTCCCTTCTGGCTGCTTTGAACCACTTAGTGTTAGGAATCAGGAGATGCTGCAGTTCTTTCTGGTTTAGGGAAGTTCCTAAACAGTGTGAAACCTGCATAGCCAGCTTATGCAGCTGGGGCTTCCCTTTAGCATATGTTGGGGGCAGCATTTGGGTAAACAATCCCCATGTACCTCTGCAGCATTTCATGCTCCAGTAATTCCTACCCGGGGGTGATGATATTTAAGATTTTTTTTTTTTGTATGTATGTATGTGTGTTTTTTACTGTTTGTAGAAGGTGGAGTAGCCTACAGGTCTCAGGATTCACTGAGTCATCTTCTTCCACCAGCATACAAAATTCAGACTTGCTTAGATGTGACCTCATGCACGTATACACTGGTGTCTAGGCTGACCTCTGTCAGGAAGTATAGGCTAGATGGATTGTCATTCTGCTTTAGTGTGTCAGCTGTCTCACATTTGTAGAATAGACCCTGTACTCCCATTATATTTGTTCCTCATATTTTAGCATTGTCCTATTTTAATTATTTGTACCTTGAAAATTAAGCACTATTGTTGTTTCAAAACCTGGAATTGTTTTTACTTTTGCTTTTTCAGTTATGTTCCATCTTGGTAGCTCTCTAGTTTCATCAGGAAATACAGTATATTTGACAGACAAACTGTGTCAGCAGGCTGAAACAGTTAAATTCCAAGGGGAACTTGAGCCTTCAAGGATGCACCAGTGTATTTTCTGGGAGGCTGTAAATCTTCTTGAAACCTTCACATTTTATGTGAGCAGAAAAGCATAACACTTCTAAACAAAAGCCTTTTTGGAGACAATGGCAATGTTGTTATGCCTGTGATCTTACCCTCTGTTAGTGACAGACGTTCTACAGATGCAGAGTAGCTGGGCAAGCTGTTTTTGTGATGCGTTTTCAGAAGCAACTGTGTTTTGAGTCCTTTAGGTTATAACATTTAAGATAATCTAGGTGTAGCCTAGATTACCCCTGTAGGGTGCAGGGATTTATAGGGTTTAGCCAGAGCTTGTCCATTTTTCAACTGTGCTAGAAGCCTGGCTCAGTGCTGGCACATCAAGTTTGCCTCCAGATTGCACGTCATCCAGTGTCCTCGAGCTGACGATAATATAGAAAGGTTGAGTCAAGCCATTGGATAGTATGATAGGTCCTTCTGAAATACTTGCAGGTAATACATATTAGAATTTGTCTGAAGATGATACTGTCCTGTAAATTGTGTTTTCTATTTATGAAATAGAAATGCTGATGTGCTAGAAGATCTTGTGGGCTGTGAAAAGCATGTCATGTGGCTGTATTTGCCATGTTTTGATTTCAGTGCTAAAAAAGAGCATGTGCAGTTGGTTTATGTAATGAATCAAAACAATATTCTCCACAGTGCAGGTCAGGATTTTTTTTTCAGAGGATTATTAAAAAATTACTTAGGTTTCTTCTTGCAGGAAAAGGATGAGCTGTACAGTGCAGTCCCACAGCTGTAATCCACCTTGTTGCTGTGCTCAGTTTACATCTCCCTTTCTTTTGGGCTCTGCAACCTTCCCTGCTGATTTCTGTGTGCATGGTTGGCTTCATCACTGCTCATCTGCTGAAGATTGACTGACATGCTTTACAGTCCTGTATGCCGGGAGAGTTGCTAGCTTAATTTGGTGACAAATCACCCTCAACAGAAAGATCTATTCAGACGTCATTCCTAGGACTAACCCTAACAATATCTTTGATCTTTAACGTTCCAAGTGACTGGATTCCTAATTCACCCAGTTATACATTCATTGCCAGATGGAGCAGTGTACTTCCTGAAAGCGTTATGTGCTGCACAGCAGGAGGTGCATGCAAGCGGAACTGCTATAACAATACTAATGATGATCATTCTAGTGATGGGCTGTGTCTGCACTCCAGTGATTTATACTGCTGTTGTAAAGAAAAAAAAGTCTGGTCCACAATGTTCAGGAAAAACTCTGCTGGAATGCCCCTAACAGTCAGCTTCCTAGTGAAAAATGCAAAACAGATTTTAGTCTATCATCCCAGTAAATAGAGTCTTCTCTTTTGTTCTATCCCTTATCCTTTACAGTTTCCTGAGAATATGGAGTTGCATCTGGTTCATGCTAGGGATTAGCTAGAGCTGGGAGTGTGAACTGCTTAGGTGTAACAAGTTACCTAGAACTAGGATAAACTTTCAAGGTTGCTCTACTTCTAACACTTTTTGTTCCAAGTACTGTTATAAAACAGTTGTGAAAAATAAGTAGTAGTTCTGGCCGTAGTTTACAGCTGTCTCTTCAGGCTGTGAGTTAAGTAGCATCATCAGGGTTTAATGAAGTGAGCTTCAAGATTGCTTAAAGGTTCCTGGAAGAATGTGGGACAAAGGCACAGTATAACAGCTTTGGAAATCCAAAATCGGTGCACGCCATAAATATATGTTTGTCTATGTCGTCTCTCAGCTGAGTAGGGTTCAGTGGCTGATTTCCATCCTTGGCGTTGAGTAACAGTATTTATTTCTGCAGGAATACCATTGGGATAACAACTGCTGAATTCTCTGGGAAAAAAAAAAAAAAAGCATGCTATGGGGGAAACCTTGCATCATGCCCCTGGGACAGAGTTTGCCTGTGGTGCAACAGTGGGAAGCTGTGATCGCTTCGCATGCATCTTGGAAAAGGTGCAGAGCAGAGGCCCTGCATTTGATCCCTTGGCTCACTGCTGCGAGGACCAACTCACATGAGGATGAGGATGGCATGAAGATACTGATAATAACTTTTTTTTTTTTTTTTTTTTTGTACCAAGGAAAAACCTGCAGGAGGCTGAAGGGAGGTGAGGCTCTACCCTGGGAAGTTCTGGCAGGAGGTTGCTGCTTTCTGTAACTGTCTCAGAAATAAAAGTGGGGAATTCAAAGTACGAGACAGATGAACAAAGAAGGCAACAGAGTGGAACTAGTAACAGCCCCAGGGAAAACCAGAACAGACAGGGAAGAGCATTACAAAGTGTTCATCAAATTTACATGCAAATAGTAATGCTAACATTGTACATGATTAACTCTTCACTTGACTGAATCCTGTCTGGATGAAAATGTATAGATTTAAAGTTATGTTTATGTTACCTGACACTGAGGGGACAGACAGGTTCATTTAGGGATCCCTGGCAGAATGGTGATGACACCAAGTTGTAGTTACAATTAAAGCGTTATTTTCTTAACAGGATTTTATGATTAGTGTAGCACAGAATGTGTGATTAGAATGGCACGGGATTTCTCCAGGTAGAATCAATGTAGTACAATTTATAAGTGGCATAATACAGAATTTGTAATACAACTTAACTTATCATTTCTAATCACCTGGTCCCTCTGCAGATCAGGTTGGATCTTAATATGTGGTTTGCTGTATCAACATAATCATAACCTGGAGTCAAAAATCATATAAAAGAATGAGTCACTCTGTCCTCAGAGGAAGCAGATGATGGTGGTGTCCGTGGCCGCCATGGGGTCCTGGTCTCACTGTCCAGCATCAGTTCTGGTCCAGGTTTCCCCTGAGGACTTGTAACTGCTTGGTTTTACAG
>JAVJGG010000074.1:54795231-54812520 GCA_035590195.1 Aviceda cuculoides
GGACCATTCCCATACATTCTGTTTCCCTGTCTGTGTCTTCATAAATGCTACCAGCAAATATGAGGTAGTAGACGTCTACCCAAACTTCCCATTCTCTCTTTCTGCTCTACAAAGTCTCTGCCTTATAGCTCTGTTGGCAAAATTCCTAGTGCGGGTCAGCAATGAGTCCCAGGAAAAGGAGGTTTTCTTCTGTTTTTCTCCTACCTCCAAAAATGACACAAAGTAGGACAATAAGTGTATTGTCTTGCAGTGACAACAAAGACATTAGACAGGGTCTTAAAAGTGCAAAACTTGACTGAAAAGCCTTTGTAATACCATGGACAGGGTTTTATTTTCTGGAGAAGTAAAATAAAAAGGAGTAGGGACTGTTCCTTCTTTGCTGTTGTGGGTAGATATTCTTCAGGATTAACTGTAGTGTCTAAATATTGACGAATTTTTAAACTCAGAAAGTATTGAGTTTCTATATATCCTTGGAACCAAGGATGAATTATAGGTTTGTGCATTTTGAATCATTAGGCTTCTCCATTTCTACTAACTTTTCATAATAGGTTATTGTTCAGATTGTTACTTACTGCAGTGCTTTGAGAGGCTTGGGATACAACCTATATATGCTTTGAAATGTGGTGAGAAACTTAAGATGGAAACTAGAAAATTACTGTTAAAACGCACTGAATGCATAATGACTGAAAATAATGAAGAGAAATCCAAAAGGAGGAAGAAGGGTGGTATTAGGTAAAACTTCAGAAGAAGTCTTCTGTTTCTTGCTTTTGCCTTGCCCTTCTAGGGCAAAATGATTTAGTCACCTATGGAATGGGATAATTACACTTGCTAAAGCACTGATGTGAAAATGAATCCAAAACGTAATTAATAATTATTTGATATACATGCTGTCATCAATTTGGAGCTGAAATTGTGCATTGGAAATGGAAGTCTGGATCTTGAGCTGTAGGATGCTCTCTCTTGATTTGCTAATTTGCTGTAACTGATAGGAAAAGACATCAGAAACTTGAGGGGCTTAACTGATTTCTTCAGAAAAGGAAGTGACATGTGAATGTGTATCAATTTCTTACACACTTTTTAGGCTGCTTTTAAGAACTTCCTAAAAGTGCTCATGTAAACAAATCAAATCTTAGCTTCTTTGTTGTAATAGTCTTGAAGCTTATCATGAGACCTTCATCTTGTACAGCTTTTAAGTGTTTGGATAGTCGCGTATTTTTTTGTTTGTTTTTTTGTATGTAAGAAAAATGGATGTTTTATGGGCCTGCCATCTGTTGACTGCCTCTAAGAGGTCATTGAGAGATAAACAAGACTATTTACAGGATGTGTAAAGTTGAAGTACAGAGACCTGTACTGTCACTTGAAAAATTTTACTATCACTTGAAGAATTGTCATGGTTTAACCCCAGCCAGCAACTAAGCACCACAGAGCCGCTCACTCGCTCCCCTCCCCCTCCCCAGTGGGATGGGGAAGGGAATTGGGAAAAAAACCTAAAACTAGTGGGTTGAGATAAGAACATTTTAATAGAATGGAAAGGAAGAAACTAATAATGATTATAATAATAACAATAATAGAATTGGAATACACAAAACAAGTGGTGCACAATACAATTGCTCACCACCTGCCAACCGACACCCAGTTAGTCCTGGAGCAGTGATCCCTCCCAGCCCCACTCCCCCAATCATATACTGAACATTACGTCACATGGTATGGAATACCCCTCTGGCCAGTTTGCGTCAGCTGCCCTGGCTGTGTCCCATCCCGACTTCTTGTGCCCCTCCAGCCTTCTTGCTGGCTGGGCATCAGAAGCTGAAAAATCCTTGACTTCATCTAAACATTACTTAGCAACAACTGAAAACATCAGTGTGTTACCAACATTTTTCTCATACTGAACCCAAAACACAGCACTATACCAGCTATTAGGAAGAAAGTTAACTCTATCCTAGCCAAAACCAGGACAAGAATGTAGGGATCTGCTAATAGAACGCAGCACTCTAGAGCAGCAGTTTTCAAAGTCAGTAGGATACAGTTACTTTTTTCTGATATCAAAAATTACAAACCAGTAGTACAGGCTATAAATGGCTTTGATTCTTATGACTGAGTTTTAGGCATTCAGGTCACATGGCCAAACATTCCCAGCTCCTAATTAGGATGTTGTCGTAAAACATTGCGTGCTTGCTGCTATGTATGTGCTACATCAAAAAAAATGATGTAATTTAAGGGGAACACTTTCGTAAGTTATTTTCATTATACATGGCTACGTTTTGTTGCTTTGAGTACACTCATACTGGTACAGTAGAATAAAAAACGTTCGTTATCGTTGACTTACTGTTTTCTTAACACTGCTTAGGAAGTGTTGCGTAAACTTTGACATTGTATTTGAACTGACTGGTGCAGGTGATGCTTTTGTTAATTGTAAGTCTATTAAACTATATTGAGTCAACAAAAATAAGCCACTTCTAGGCCAGTCAGTGTTTGTTTGTTGTTTTAAATTAATTTGATTAAACTGTTGGAAGTTCCATGTATAGCTGAAACAGGTCTCTGCTTGATAACTCTGGAAGTTCTGGCATATAAAAATGTGTGTTTGAATTGGCTTCAACTAATTCCTTTTATTTTATCTTTTTAATCACTTGTGTTACCTGTAGCTTTTGAGAATGGCTGTGAGGAGGATTCCTTTTTTTTCAAAAGCCTTTGTAACATGTAAAGGCTGGCAGCATCCAGGGTTAATCTTAGCTTTCTGAAGAGGCTTGCTCTAGTAAGTGTAAGACATCTTGTCTTACACACTTACACGGTATGAGTGACACTGAGACTTGTCATGCTTCCATCTGGAGTTGCATTCATATATTTATGCAGTGCTACTCTTCTGCTTGGCATACAGTTAGATGCTCAGTTTCAGGAGAGCTGTTGTGCAGTGTTTGCTTAGTCTCCTCCCTCTGCATGTGTGCATCTAGCACGAGTTGGCAACTTGCCATCTTTTTGTTAAAAAAAGTATTTTTAATTATCTAGATATAGAGGAAAATATCTGTTCTTCCTCATATGCGTAGAGTTTCTCTGGAGCTGATCTTTATTTAATTTCTTGAAGCTGGAAGAAGGAAATTGAAATTGTCAGGTTACTTTTGTGTTCAAACTTCAAGAACTGAAGAAGATACGTTGCCTGTATAAACATCAGGTGACTGCTTTCTTCCATGTTTCAATGCCCTCAATTTTCTGTAGCTCTTTCAGACACTCAGAAATTGAAATTTACTAATAGCTAGCTTTCAAAAATATAACACCATAATATTAATCACAAGAGTGTTTTTATGCATACAGGGTCCATTAAATCAAATCATTGCCTAGGTGGAAAGGATGAAACAGATGTTACTTATTTGAAACTGCAACAAAGAGTAACAGTTTAAAGAAAATGACAACGATGTTTTCCAGAGCATCTAAAATGAGTTTACATATCCTTGGAGTTAGGAGAATTTTTATTGCTTTATTTCTTTAAAGAGTTCCTCTTTTATGAGTGAATGAAGAGAAGTCAATAGTACAAATGGAGAAACCATAATGAATAATATGTGTCCTTCTAAGTTTGTAGGTAAAGAAAAGATTTGGTTTGGTAAATATTTGGAACTTTCATTTTAGAATTGCAGGAATGAATACCCAGTCTCTATTGTTCTGTTGCATTAAAGTTTGTGCATTAATGTTAAATAGGATATCTTCTAAGCTGCATAAATCAAATCTTGTCATTGCTGAACACTTGTACCTAGTTTCAGCAAATACTCAATTTCACCTATAGAAGGGAGTTTTGCTCCCCCACCCCCCCATTAATGGATTGTCTACAGTTATTATTTGGCATATCAGTGCAACTCCAGAATTTTCTTAATACAAATTTTTTTTGCCAAAAAGACTTTGATGCCATTATGATTTATCTGTATTAGGATTATTGTATGCATAATCTGTTGATCAGGGGTGTGGTTTTTCTGGGTGTGGTTTTTTCCATACCCATATCTGACAGAGGAGCATGAGCAGTAACACAAGTGTAAAACTAGCTGTAGGACAGCTTCTCTGTACCTGACCAAAACTAGAGGCAAAGGATACAAATTTTTCTATTCTTACCCTGAAAACTATAGCAATTCTATTTCCCACATTCATTCTTTTATAGGCTTTTCCTATTTAGCATTTATCTAACAAGGTGGTGAGATGTTGGTCATACTTCATTGATATATCATGTTTGCCAGTGGCAGTTGTAAGGTGTAACTAGGATTTGGAAACTTAATTTGGAGACTATTCAGTTTTCATTTTATGACAATTTGAAGTAAATTAGGGACCTAAGCTTTTTTACGGTTAAAAAGAAATCCTGTAATTAAGTTGGAGTACCACTTCCAAATGTTGCAGTTTGAATACGCCCGCCTGTTTTCTGGAGAATAAGTTGTGGGTTTGGTAGGCTATTCTAAAAAGAGCATTAGGCAGGTTATGGCTTAAATAGTTTATAATCAAAAGTACAGTTTTCTGTTCCATTTCTTCTTTGTAATGTGGTGATTCGGTCGTCTTTAAAGGGTTGAAGGAATGATTATGAATACTTAACCGCTGCTAATGCATGTTCTAAAAGCATAGTTTGAAATGATAGTAATTTGCTTATTGTCAAATATTTCTTTACTTGCTGAACTTAGTTAGTTATAAAAAGTCAAACTTCATCGGAAATTCTCTCATCAAGCTTGTAAAGTTTAACCAAAATCTAAATGTGTTCAAGAACTCCATGTGCCTTTTATTGCCTCATATGCTTATTTTTGCTGTGAAAACAGTATTTGCAGCTGTCCTTTTCTTCCTTCTCACACTAGCTAAACAAGTAATACATATCTGACCAGTAATGGGAACTTTAGAATCACCTTAATAATTGAGAAACAGTTGTTTATAGTGGGTAAAAAGACAGTGCTATAATAGAGAGTACTCACTTTTTACACTAATAGACATAATGTTGAACAGTTTTAGTCTGAAGTAGACAGTGCTTGCACACATACAGTTTAATTAGAAATGTAGGAAACAAATACTGCTGCAGATTGCCCAGAAATTTCTGGCTACTTTACCAAATGTAGGTTTTAAATTCAGAATCATCTTTACATGCAACAAACAAACTTATTCTTAAAAATTTTCAAAGTCTATTAAGTAGTTCAGTAAAACAGAGTTCCTGTAATCTGTTTCCTGTTATGCACAAGTCATGGAAATGCTGAATTCTGACTTCACGTTTGCTGACAGGGTTACTTTCATTTCCATGTGAAAATTACTGCAGTTAGTTCTTGATGAAGGGAAATGGAAGGACTGCCTGCCCTCGCTTTCTGTGACTTACTTTGTATGCAAAGTTGGTCAGTAATGCCTCATTGTAGGCTTATTTAAGTGAAGTGTTTACTTGTGTTTGAAGTCTTGTTTCCTCTTATGGCTTGCTGTCAGGGGACATCTATACTATATACACAAAAGAGCTCTCTTACAGCAGTGTAAAATGGGGAACCTCAACCAGAACACCAGCTTCTGAAGAGGGAGTTTTGTCAGCTCTAGGGAAGAAGGAGAAAACTGTTAATGAACTTCAAAGTAATTAAATGGAGCCTATATGGAGAGGGGACCACTTACGTTTTGCATTCTTATACACAGTTTTACAGTTGTTTTCTGTTGAGGGATGACGGGATCAGATGGTGTTTTACCTGCGAAACGACATTCAGAATGGTCTTTCAAGTTGATCTGGAAGTCTGTTGCATAGAACCTAATGTTATATGTGACAACAGAGGTAGCTCTTTCTCCAGGATGCAACTTCTAGAAGAACCTGCATCTAACTTCACTGTCTGTCTGTGATAGCAGTGGTTGGTAATTGCTTCTGAATGGGAGTGGAAGGTCTCATCAGTTCCCTCTGCTATGTGCTGCATTTATTTATTTTTAAGTAGGCCAGTACTTGTCTTTCAGTGATCTCAGCTACTACTGTTGACACCAGGAAGAAGCAAGTAAAAACACTTAATGAAGAAAAATTGGCTAGACACACAATTTCCATGTACAGAATTTTATACAATGTGTGTGAGGAGGGGCAGTGTTGAGGAAAACCAAAACACAAATGAACAGTCTTGATGGCATATTTGCATGTAAGAGAATACACACTTGGTTTTTGTAAATTGAACTTTTCCTCTTAGCCATAGCATACATCTCTGTCTTTATCCTAAATACAGAGCCTTAACTCTGATGCTTATTATGTGAATTGTTTGAGCTACTCTTCTTGAACATAACTACTGAATGAAGGAGTTGTGGATAGGCTATATAGCTTTTCCTAAGCAGAAAAATATCTGCTCTCTGCACCGAGATACCATACTCAATTTGACATAGGTACACATATGTCTCCAAACACGAGTAGAAAATAACATAATTTCTAGAACTGTCATCAGGTTAATCATCAGAACTCTCGATCATGTGAATTATTGAACAATTTTGAAGTCTAGATATTTGTGCTTGTAGGTAGAGTCTGATAGTGGTAGAGATAGGCTACATTTGACATTATATTCACCAGTGAAAACATCTTAGTTGTGCCAAGCTTAAACCACATAGGCCCTTGAATCTTGGAGCCTGCTTTGGACTTGCTGCTTTGTTTAAACCTTAATATATTCTTCACATAGCCTCTTAGCCTCTGATAACTATTGATAATGTATAAAAGATGCGGCTTTCAGGGGACTTTTTTTAGTTGAGGAAGGTATCTGTTCTGTTTCTCTGTGCTTTCTGCTATTCAGTGTGAAGTCAGGAACAAGACTAAGACTGGTGAGAAGACTTCATTTAAGTGGAAAAATGAGTTCCTTTGCAGTAACCTTCAGTTACAGTTAGGGAACAAGATGATGTTGGGAATTGGTTGTTCTGGCTCGTTCCATTCTCTAAAGGTTTGCAAAGTTACATTTCTGACAGATTATCAACCATCAGGAAGGCTGCAGCCAGAGGCTGGGTCATGGCCATGCTACCCTTCCTGTATTTCTAAAGTGGCAGGAAATTTATGGAGTTCCAGTATAGAAAAGTCCCCGTTAAAGCTCCCATTATGAAAAGTTCAGAAGCAGTCTGTTCAGCAGATTTTGATCAATGTGTTCGTTTAGCTAAAAGAAACACCTTAAGGCGAAGGGAAAGAACATTTCATAAAGGAGGATTTTATTCGTTTTTCTGGGAGAAATGCCTAACACTTATTTGTAAAAGTTTGTCTCCAAATTTGGGTACAACTTTGTACAGTAACAACTTTGGAGTAGCTAAATAATAATTTTATTTTGTATTCTAATTGAAAATATCAGTGAGGCCTTAATTATAGAGTTATTCTTGTGTTTTTGTAATGCAGTGGTGTTCAACATTTATATTGAGTAAATACAGAAAGTTAATAAGCTACCTATTTGTGCACCAGTAGTCAAAATTATTCTGGGCTTCAAACTACAAGGAAAAACTCTTAGATAGGTGTCATGGTTTAAGTCCAGCCAGTAACAAAGCACCATGAAGCCGCTCACTCACTCCTCCCTGATGGCTTTGGTGGGATGAGGAGAAAATAGGAAGAAAAACTCATGGATCAAGACAAGGACAGGGAGGGGTCACCCACCAGTTGTGATCACAGGCAAAAGACAGGCTCAACGTGGGGGAAAAAAAACAAAATCAATTTAATTTACTACCAATCAGATAAAAACAAGGATAAAAAGAAGTAAAACCAAGCCTTAGAACACTCTTCCCTCACCCCTCCCTCCTTCTTGGCTCAACTCCCGATTTTCTCTACCTCCTACCCTCAGTGGTGCAGGGGGATGGGGAATGGGGGTTGGGGTCAGTTCATCACACATTGTTTTTGCTGGTCCTTCCTCCTTAGGGGGAGGACTCCTCACTCTTCCCCTGCTCTAGCATGGGGTTCCTCCCACGGGAGACAGTTCTCCACAAACTTCTCCAATGTGAATCCTTCCCACAGGCTGCAGTTCTTCACAAACTTCTCTGGCATGGGTCATTTCCACAGGCTGCAGTCCTTCAGGCACAGACTGCTCCAGCGCAGGCTTTCCCATGGAGTCACAGCCATCTTGGGGGAGCTGTCACAACCAGGAGTTGTGTTTAATTTGAAATTCCCTCGGGCTAAATTGAGGTGAAACGACACCAAATGATCAGTTAAAGATTTTATTCATGACAGAAGCAAGCTAAACTGGGGAGGCGTGGGAGTAGGTGGCAGGGTTTCTCACAACAGGAATTGGCATAAAACTACCTCAGTAAACCAGGTAACCCATAGTAACCATATACATCAATTCAGGGAATAAGGAGATCCCTCCCGTTGAGTCACAAGGTCCAGAGCAGACCCCCTTGCTTTCCAGACTCCTCCTCAGAGAAGGTTCTAGGGGTGGCTGGATCCACTCTTAGTCTCAGACTTGGTCAGCGGTTTATATCTTGAAGAAGAAGAGGTGTAGGGATTGCAGAAAAGGAAAGAGAGAAGAAGACGGAGAGAGAAAAAGGAAGAGAGAAAGATTTCACCGGTCCTGGGTCCAGTGTTGGTTCAGTCAGCCGAGGGGTCCAGTTCTGATGGGCTTGGGCACCCGGGGCTTCAATTTGTGTCCTTTTATCATCCTTGCCCCTCCTTCTGGCAGGCACCCAAGCTCGTCAGTCTAATGAGCAGTTTGTGAGCCTTTGGGCTTGGGGGTCGTTTGTGGAGTAACTTCTCCTTCCCTGCAGACGTGGCCATTGTTTGATCTTAGTATCAGAGCAGCTTATCAGAACAGGGAGCTGGGCACCCTCCAGCACGCCCTCCCCCTCCTGTTGCTGATGTCTGAGCTGATGGATTTTTCTCCTTGGTTCCTTGCTGTGCAGGGTTTGTCTTTAAACAGAACTTGCCCCACCACAATGTTTGAGACACTAACTCTTTCAGTCTCTCACAGCATCAGAAGCTGGAAAATCCTTGACTTATAAGTCAAGTTAAGTAATATAAACACTACTTAGCAACAACTGATAACAGTGTTATCAATATTCTTCTCATACTGAATCCAAACCCTAACACTACATCAGCTACTAGAAAGAAAATTAACTCTACCCCAGCCAAAACCAGGACAAAAATGCAATAAGAGGTTTTAAACATAATACATTTAGATACCAGATGTTACCTGATTAGATCTGTACAAAATCGTGTGTTTATCAAGGACAGTATATATCGCAGGGAAAGTATTCAGTTAAGAAGGGAAGTCCTTTGACTTTAAGGAGATTGTACTCATCTTTTGCCTTTCAGGAACCTTGTGAGTCCTCTTGTGTGGTAGTGATAAAAGAAAAAAAAGTAGTTAATTTGTTGAGAAATTTGGAATAGGGTGAACTTGTCTTAAAGGTTTTTGGTGTCAGGTTGGTCTGAGGAAGAAAAGAGGAGAGGGCGTGAGGTATGAGCATAAACAAATTTGTTTGCCAAGGCATGTGTCTTACTGTCTTGGAAACAGAAAACAAAGACCCTCATTTCTGTGAAATATTTGAGTTCCAATGGATAAGCTGAAACCAGGACAAGAAGTTAACTCATCAGAGTGTAGTTTCTGTGTAATTCAAAGAACTTCTCTACATAAACGTGCTCAGTCTCTCCTTGACTTTGGACAAACTTTTAACCTTCCCTAGATTCCTTGACAAGGAGTTCTACATTTCTGCTACTTTTTCTGTGAAGAATTGCCTCCTTTTGTTCCATTTGAACCTTCACTACCTTCGCTTGGTGCCCATAAATGAGACATTGACCAGATGCTCTCCATCCATACCTGTAATAATTCTGTAGGCTTTTATCAGATCCCTCCTCAGTTGTCTTTTTTTTCCCCATGCTGAAGGGTTGTGTCTCAAATCAAGTCTATCTTTGATTGTCTTTGGGGTTTTTTGATTCTTTTATTCTGAATCTGCTACTGTTTTTTGAGAATAACTCAAATAGGACTTAAGATGTGGGTAGACAATGGATTTATTTGGTGGCATAATGACTTTCTAGTTTTTATTTCTTCTGTAGTAATTCCTGATGGTTTTTATTTATTTTTTTTTCTTACCAGCAGTTGAGCATTCAGCTAATGTTTAATGTTTTCGTAGAATGATCTGTTAGTAGTAACAGGTCAGAACTCACTATTTTATATGTGAAGTCAGTGTTTTTCGCCAGTGCGTTATTTAAAATTATAACCTTTAGTATCAAATAAATGCAACCTTTGTTTTGTATGTGAAATTTATATCAGTGACTGGTATTTTGAACAACCTTCATTTGTTTCTCAAAATTCTGCTGTTCCATGATAGCTTTCTTGTAGGTGGTGTTCCATGACAGCTGTATGGCATGTAATAGCCAAAGGCAATTGTACACCATTGAAAACACCAAAACCTGTCATAGGTTATACTTGGAGAAGGATGTTACGTATTTGAGCTTGCTTCGCTAGTCGGGCTGTAGTCCCTCTAGGTGATTCTTAAAGGTTTGTTAGGTGGATAATGTTGCTTACGATCATAGCCTTGACGTTGTCCCTGTTTTGAACAAGGTATTTTACCATGCGACCTCGTAGAGATGCCTTCCAACTTAAGTTATTCTATAATACTCTGATTAGAGCCTTACCATGAAGCATAAAAATTTAAAAATCTGCATGGTAGGAGCATTCATCCTCAATTAAATCACTAGTTTCCTAACTCTGTGATTTCTTCATTTTAGCCTCAAGATGAAACCATAGTTGTAGGCATGACCAATGGGGTGCTAAGTGTTAAACACAAAAAACCTGAAGAAATGAAAGAAAAGTCTCAAAAGAAGAGACAACCAGCATATAGAACCTATGTGAAAGGAAGAACTTACATGCCAAAACAGGTATAGCATGGTGAGAAAATGTATACTGAAGCACTCCTCAAAATTTGGGTTTTTTTTGGAGTGTGCTAAGTTGAAGAAAGGGAAGGGAGGGAACATACAAAGACATAAGCTTGTTCATAGTAGTACATCTAATCCACTCTGTGTGAGTCTGTCTTATTCTGAACTTGTCTTTCAATTCTAGGAAGATTTCTGTGTCAGTAAACCTGTAAAACGTGTTTTGAGGAAATACGACAAGCTGCTGAAGAGCTTTCAGTCTTCCAAGGCCCTTGATGCGGTACTGGAGGTAAGGCATTTTTTTTTTGTCTCATCTGAGTTGTGTGCTGTCATGTGACATGGGTTTTTTCTGTATATCAAACTAATATTATTTCAGTGTATAGCTAGAAAGGAATCAAACTTGAGTGCATTCCGTTTTGATTTTGCTGGTAGCAGCCCTGTTTTGTGTGTAAAGATGTTGCTTTGGTACTAAACTCTTCTTCTATGTGTCCAGCCACCCATCAGGCTTTATACTCCTGAAGTTACGGTTGCAGTCATGCAGGAACTACATCGCAGAGGAACACTGAGGAGTGCGCTTGCTGGCCGAGACGAGAAGCAAATTAATCTCCTTCTTACCTTTGTGGCAAGGTATTATTTTAACCTGAGTTCTCTCTCTGACTGTTTTGAGACCTGTATTTCTTAATAGCTTTTGCCAGAGTCTCAACAGATCATGGGTAGAACACTGGTACTCTTGAAGTCTCACGTGCATTCTGCTTTCTGATATCAAGGTCTGGGATAATACTGAAAGAGTTTATCTGATAATGCAGAACAATTTTGCTGGTAGTAGGAGAGAGTATATTTTACTTCTTTGCCAGACTTCCTATCCTTAGTTTATTATTTTCTGCCTCCTTGATTAAACTCGTGTCTTCATGTACCTGATACTTTTTCCAGTTCTCCAACCCCCTCCCTCCCTGAAAACAGGAGGATAAATATCACATATGTAGCTTTTTTTTACTTGCATCTCTGCTGTTCTGTGGTGTCTCTTCATGAAGAAACAATTGTCTGTACGCCTGTATGAGAAAGCTGCTTGTTGGTGGGAGGAGTGCAGTTAACAAAACCAGTAAAATTGGGATGTCTTCTAATTTTGCAGGCGTGTGATTGAGCCTAGATTTACTCCTGTACTGGTGACTGTTGCAGATATGATCACTGGTAAGTACAACACAGAGAAAGATTCTCAGAGCCATATAGCTAGCTTGGAAATAAGGTAAAAGGTGTTACAGTTTTAAGAAACTAAACCTTTATGGGTTGGTTTGTCAGTATGAACTCAGTGTCAAGAGAATGATCCAAAAAGAGATATTGCCAGATAACTTTGACCGCAGTCAGTATCTGATTTGCACCGGCTGCAGGAAGCTCCTCATGGCCTCTTAAGTATCTTTGATACTTCATGTTTCTATACTTACATAGTACAAGTGACTTCTGCTTCTCCAGTGAGGTAAACATAGTATTTGAGGTCGTAAAAACTGCTTCTGTTAGTTTGACTTACTGTTGGTGTGAGTACGTACCAATAATTAACAGTTTTCAGAACACTGTTAAAGTTGTCTTGTTTGTCCACAGTGTTGGACTTGTGCCAGACTCCTTAAATGCATCTCTAACTAGCTAATATAATTTTCATGTTTTTATAGATATGTGGATTCTTAAGTGACTTTTTTCTTTACAGACATTTATCAGCCTGTGGTTGGGCAGTCAGCGATTGTTGATAGACAATTCTTGAGACTTCAGGAAGCTATAGGAAAAGAGATTGACTATCAAGAGGAACTACTGGAAGTTTTGGGAATGATGGATACACTGTTTGCTACTTTCACCGAGAAAAGAGCTACTTATCTAGAAGAGAACAAAAGTAATGGTCTTACAGAGACCATCAAAACAAATATGAATAACTGACTGACAAGCATCACAACAAATTGTCACAAAAATAATGTGGACTTGAAATACAGCCTGTTCTCCTGGTAACTTGTTACAATAGTGACTTCTAGAATAAGCCCCTCTGTGTTGAAGTTCTGTCTTCCAAACTGTTTCTGAATAAGCTGAATTACTGAAGACAGAGAAAGAAGGATGTTCTCCAAGATTTTTCCATGCAGTATTTTTCAAACAATTGAATTTTATAGTTTTATCCTGAAGTTATGTAACTTTTAAAGAGTGTTTTGTGCATCCAGTACTAACTCATTGCTTGAATTACAGAAACAGTTCAAAAATTTCCAGTTTTTGCTTACCAGAAAATAATTGAGGTTTGTCAAATTTTAATGTGTCATTGTTCTTACTTAAGGTTAATATCCCATCTCACATAGTTGGATATCGGAATAAGACCACATAGGCATTTGATAAAACTTGACTACATTGTGTCTTCTCTCCCTGGTTCATCTCCATTTCAGATTTCTATGAATTCATAGGAAACAGCAAAATGACTCAAGAAAACAAGTGCATGTATATTGAAAAATTTGTTAGTTTCATTTTTTAAATAGTGCATATACACTTATGAATTAAAATTCTCTAGGAAATATATAATTCTTACTTCTAAAGGGAAATTAATTCAAATTATATTAATCTAGTAAGTAAACTGCACTCCAGTGAGAAAATCCTTAGTTAAGTATAATAACTCAACTTTTGTGTAATTCTATCACTTTCAGTGTACAGTCTGCGTTGTTACCAGTATGTATTTGAATGCTGGGGTAATGGTTTATTCTAACTTAAAGCAGTGCTGGAGAAGGATGGTATACTTTGGAAAGACTGGTGTGCCTACCACGGTTTAAGCCCAGGCGGCAACAAAGCACCAGGAAACTGCAAGGGAGGAGTTGTGGGGTAAGGAGAAAATACAAAGAAAAGCTCGTGGGTTGAGACAAGGACAGGGAGGGAGGAGCACTTGCCACTTACGGTTACGGGCAAAAGACGGGCTCAACTTGGGGGGGAAAAATACAAAGTCAGGATTTAATTTACTACCAATCAAATAAAAACAAGGATAATAAAATAAAACCAAATCTTAAAAACCTTCCCTCCGCCCTTCCTTTATTCCTTGGGCTCCACTCCATTCCCAATTTTCTCTACCTCCTCCCCCTGGCAGCGCAGGGGAACATGGAATGGTGGTTGTGGTCAGTTCATCACATGTTGTCTCTGCTGCTCCTTCCTCCTCTTCCTCCTCAGGGGCAGGACTCCTCACTCTTTCCCTGCTCCACCATGGGGTCACTCCTACAGGAGACAGTTCTCCACGAACTTCTCTGGCATGAGTCTTTGTCATGGGCTGCAGTCCTCCAGGCACAGACTGCTCCAGCGTGGGCTTTCCCATGAAGTCACGACCATCTTGGGGGCATCCTCCTGCTTTGGCGTGGGGTCTTCCCCGGGCTGCAGGTGGGCATCTGCTCCCCCGCTCCCCTCCATGGGCTGGGGGGGACAGCCTGCTGTCTCACCATGGGCTGCAGGGGCATCCCCTCCTCCCCTGCTCCTCCTCCCCCTCCTTCTTCACTGACCTCGCTGTCTGCTGAGGGGTTCTCTCACATCCTGCTCCCCTCCTCTGCTGCAGGTTCCCCTTCTTAAATCTGTTCTCCCAGAGGTGCTACTGTAGTCGTATGTTTGAGTTACGGCCTAGCCATGGTGATACTGATCAGTTCAGGGTTAAACATGATACATTGTCCTTTAAGGAGGACCAGTACTTGATAGCTTCACTACGCAAGCCTGATTATTTTGTATAAACTAGGCATGCTTTGCTAACTACTGTGCTGTTGAAGAGGGAACTAAAGACTGATGAAAGGAAACATCCTGCTCCAGAAGGCACTGAAGGCCGGATGACTGCTAAAGAAGCAGGAACTAAGGGAAAGGGCGAGGTGGCAGGGAGATCGTGACCTCCAACTCAATTCAAGGTTGGAAGAATTTGACCCCCACACCTACAAGAAGTATGTGTGCTAATTTACATAGCAAATGAGGCTAATTTAAATGTACCTGGCCAATAGTACATGAGATGGTGACTACTAACCAATGAATGTAGATTTAGATGGGTTTTTACTGATCGTGTAACAGAATAAACATGTTGTTATTCTTTGGTTTTGTGTGCCAGCTTTGTGGAGTTACTACCTGGTACCGATATACACGCAGACATGAACAAATACCTTGGCTCTGTGTGTAAGATTGGCTTGTTGCACACTGGGTATCGAACCCTGCTTGTGGGACAACACTACCACCATCGCTGATCGGCTCGCCCTTGGCCAGAGGTGAGTTCAACTTGGAGCCAGAGGAGCTTCTAGCAGCTTCTCACAGGAGCCACCCCTGCGGCCCCTCCCCTGCTACCAAAACCCCACCACACAAACCTAAAATAGTGCCAAAGGCTGCTCAGTACACATAGGATGACAGTAGGGTAGAACTTAGTCCTTAACCTGTTTTCCGTGACTTGCATTTTCACCAGACTTGGAATTTATTTGAGATACAATAGGAATTTCCTGCAAAAGGAATTTGCTCAAGTGTGGCAGTGAAAGATGGGTATCAATGGTAAAAATAACTGGAACTATTTTGCAAGTTCTACCTAAAATCTTAATCTTTGAAAAGTGTGGAGCAGTATCTGATCAGCCCTTAATTCAATATGTGAGCAATATATGTTCCTGGCTACTGGGATTTGCTGGATTTGAAGACTTAGGATGATAATAGGTAATAATGAGGAGCATGTTTATGCAAACTCTAAACTTCTAGTTTCCTTGCTGCTTACTTTACTATTTTTATTTTATTTCTGCTAATAGACCTGAACTTTCTTTTGTGTTTTAGGAAATCTGTGTGCTACTTTTAATTGTGTGACTTAATCAGGCACTATCTCTTAGGAGGCTTCACACAAAATGAGTTTTCGGGGTGGGGAGGCTCTTCCTACAGCCTTGTTATTCCATGACCCTTCAGTAGTGCTTGAAGGTGGGTATTTCTCTTGGCAGCCTAGTGTTCCATGGCTTGAGAACCACTGACCTTGACATCAAACATATTCTTAGTTCTTACTAACAATATTCATGTCTAAAGTATGTATCCATTGTAGTGCCTCAAAGTTTGTTGTGTGGCGAGCAGAACCATAGGAAGAAGTTAGATTAAAATAGCAGATTAGTTTGATCTAAATTGGAGAGATATGGATTTGATGAATGGACTGTTCAGTGGATGAGGAATTGGTTGGATGGTTGCATCCAGAGGGTAGTGGTTAGTGGCTTAATGTCAGATGGAGATTGGTGATGAGTGGTGTTCCTCAGGGGTCCATATTGGGACTAGTAGTGTTTAACATCTTCATCAGTGACAGACTGTGGGATCGAGTGCACCCTGAGAAAATTTGCAGATGACACCAAGCTGAGTGGTGTGGTGGACATGCCTGAGGAATGGGATGCCATTCAGAGGGACCTGGACAGCTCGAGAAATGGGCCCACGTGAACCTCACGAGGTTCAACAAGGCCAAATATGAGGTCCTGCACAAGGGTCGGGGCAGTCTCAAGCAAAATACAGGCTGGGCAATGAGTGGATTGAGAGCAGCCTGCAGAGAAGGACTTGGGGGTGTTGGTTGATGAGCTCAACGTGACCCAGCAATGCGTGCTTGCAGCCCAGAAAGCCAACCTTATCTTGAGCTGCATCAAAAGAAGCATGACCAGCAGGTCGAGGGAGGTGATTGTGACCCTCTGCTCCACTCTGGTGAGACCCTACCTGGAGTACTGCGTCCAGCTCTGGGGTCCTCAGCACAGGAAAGATATGGACCTGTTGGAGCAGGTCCAGAGGAGGGCCAGAAAAATGATCAGAGGGGTGGAACACCTCTCCTGTGAGGAAAGGCTGAGAGAGTTGGGGTTGTTCAGGGTGGAGGAGAGAAGGCTCCGGGGAAATCTTATTGCAGCCTTCCAGTACTTAAAGGGGGCTTATAAGAAAGATGGGGACAGACTTTTCAACAGGTCCTGTTGTGATAGGAAGAAGTTAATGGTTCTCAACTGAAAGAGTGTAGATTCAGACTAGATGAAAGGAAGAAATTTTCTATGGTGAGGGTGTTGAAACACTGGAACAGGTTGCCCAGAGAGGTGGTAGATGCCCCATCTCTGGAAACATTCAAGGTCAGGTTGGACAGGGCTCTGAGCAACCTGATCTAGTTGAAGATGTCCCTGCTCTTTGCAGGAGGGCTGGACTAGATGACCTTTAAAGGTCCCTACCAACCCAAACCATTCTATGATTCTGTGATCTTACGGTAATTTGATTTATTATGATGTCTACCATTCATGTTATTGTACCAAGTGAATTTGCCAAGGTAGAGCTGGAAGCAGGTGTGGGATATCTACACAAATGGAAATTGGGTCAAAACATGGAAAAACAAATGCTATTTAAGATCTGAATTTCTAACAAGATGTGGTGGGTTGACCCTGGCTGGATGTCAGGTGCCCACCAAAGCTGTTCTGTCACTCCCCTCTCCTCAGCTGAACAGGGGAGAGAAAATATAACACAGGGCTCGTGGGTTGAGATAAGGACAGGAGAGATCACTCACCAATTACCGTCAC
>JAVJGG010000074.1:54824671-54860903 GCA_035590195.1 Aviceda cuculoides
GGGCTGGGCTGGGCCGGGCCGGGCTGGGCTGGGGCCGGCGGCCGGTCGCCGGCTCCCTTCTCCGGGGCGCGACGTCAAGCCCCGGGGAGCGGCGGCGGCGTTCTGCCGGCTGAGACGCGGTGTCGGCGCCGCTGGCTCCGCTCGTGTCCGCGGGAAGCGTTTCCCGTGGGCTGTCAGTTACCTTCCGAAGTCCCAGAAGAGGGGAGGAGGAGGTTTGTTTTTTGTTTTTTTTTTTTGTCATATATATATATAGAGAGAGAGATATCCCCCCCGTTTGTTAATTATTTTGCTGTTAGAGCCGCTCGTGGTTTTTTCGGTTCTTGGCCCTAAGTGGGCAAGGTATATGGTTTTAATCGTGAAAGTGCTTGCCTGTCTCCGCCAGAGCAAAAGACGTTTTAACTTACTTAAACTTCTTTAACAATTGAAAAATTTAAAGGAAATGAAAACTTTTCTAATGGTCAAATTCTGAGAAACTGCTTTGGAAGCAGTTCTTGGTAGTGTTTTGTTGGGACACTGGTGTATGCAGTTTAGAGTTGTGCCTGTTTTCAACCTGCACGGTGATTCTTATACAGAAAAAAAGGCTCTAAAATCCTTCGTCGTTTTTCTGGACTTACTTCTGCTTCTGTATTTGGTCCTATACATAAATGGAGGTAGTTCTTCTCATAAGTCACTATGAGGCACGTGAATGCGATGGAAAGTCTAATGGACAACAGAAGCTTTTTCCTTTGTAGAGATAATTTGCTCTCTACCACACTTGGTAGAAATAGGATGTGAGGAGGCATTTGAGTAAGAGGGATTTTTCCCTGTAGGTAGAAAATGAACTATTCTATGACTTTGGCCTGAAAAATTGGCAGAACAAAATCTGGTGGAAAGATTTGAGAACTTAAGTGCTGTTCTTTTTCCAAAGTGGTGTTTGAATATCGAGTGCAACAAAGGAAGTGATCATGTAGATGTATCTTAATAAAAATCTACCAGGAAACTCATCTGGCCTTCTCAGCTGACTTGTAAATTAGACATTTCTGCCAACGTTTTGTTACGTAATATCTCGATCTGAAACTGCTGCTGTTGTTCAGAAGTTCCCATTGTCTCCCCTGAGAATAGTTCCATTGTGGGGCCATTTCAGAAGGGTATGGTGTGTGAAATGGCCTGACATTGTTATGATCTGAATAACACCTTGAACGAGAATTTGCACCAGGATATAGGAAGGATAGCCTATGACTAATACAGTGACTCAGGAGGTCCTGTTCCAGTTTTTGGCTTTGCCAGCCAAAACCCAGCTCTCTGCATGGACACACATCAGTCATTTGGCACCTGCATATCTCAATTTCCCATTTATTGATGGGGGATTCGGTAATCTCAGGGCAGGAGCATACATTCCATATGCCTTCTACAAATAAGTCTTTTAGGTTCTAAGGTGCTACCTAGAACAGCAAGCAGAATTTGTATTGGCATGCGTATTTGTGCACAAGTATTGAAGCTACAGAAGTCTTAATTTACTCCAGGAGTTTTCACAGTTTTTGACTGGAGGACTCCTTTTTTTCTTTTCTGTATTAGCTTGGATATTACTACATCTCTAGCTTCTTCTCACCTCCTGTCTCAGGAATATTTTTGGAATTTTCCTTAAAGTCTGCTGAAATTCTTAAAAAATTACAGGATTTTCAAAATTTTACAGATTTTCCTACTGACTAATTGAGCTGTGTAAGTTGTATCTTTCTGGCTCAGCATCACTAAGACAAGCGGGTACCGCTACACTACATTAATAATTAGAAGAGGGCTGTGAAGTGGAATAGTTGCCCTTCTCAATGGGAGCTGCATCTATCAATATCAGAGTTAGATATAATCACTTTTGGTATCAAAAGTTTATTGCTCTTAATGGCTGTAGAGTTTGTTGTGCTGTTCTAGCTGTTCATGAAGGTGGAGTGCAAATTACAAAAGTGTCATTAAACGCACAGTATATCCCCTAACTTTGTTTGTTAGTTATAGCAGTTTGGTGGATGGCCAAGCCTGAGTAATGATGAAGCGTTACAGGTAGCACTGGAGCATGCATTTGCATGCATTTGTAGAACCAAACGTTTCCAGTCCGCTTTGTTGCTACCTTTTCAGTAAACTGTACAATTATGCTTGTATGAACTGTTTAAAGAGTTTGCTTTTGCTCTGGTCTCATGGCTTTCATAGTGCCTAAACTAGGGAGTAGTAAATTCTAAAACCCATTAAAAAAAATTCTTCATTAGAAAGCTACTATCTCTATCAAAATGGGCATTAAAGGAGTAAGGGAGGTGAGACAGCTGTCTGGGAATGGTATTAAACAGATTTTATTTTGTTTTAGTGACCTTACATATACATCTGCTTTTATTTTTGTCCTTCAGTAACGTATAACCCACATTTCACATTTCTAAGGTTTCTAAAATCTAGAGCCCCATTTTATTTTTAGATGAAATGGAAATGCTACGTTAAAAATGGTAATACAGGAATGCATAAAGAATACATTTTGCCAGCCTCAGGAGCAGGCTTCCATCTAAGAGGCATTTTTCTAGAGTTGTTTTTGTGTTTTTAAAACCCAAATCTATTTTTAAAAGGTTAAAAAATGTGACCCTTTTTTGGAGATTCTTTAAATATTTTCCCTGCTAAGGAGCACAAAATGGCTGTGGCTTCAACAAATTAAAGAGATATGATAGCCATGAATGGGGTGATATTTTTTGGAGGAAGATTTAAGTTTCTTTTCGTCTCAAATTGTTGAAAAGAGAGCTATTTGAAAAGGGATTTAGCTGCATTGCTTCTGTTCACTTGCTTCAAGAGCAACTAATGTGTGGTGAAGTAATCAACGCTAGTGCAAGCCGCTTCATTATAAATTTAACAGGCAAGGGTTTATTTTACCTCTCAGTTTGAATATTGTTAGAAGGCGGTAAATGAATGTGCTTGTGGAGCTGCTAGTGTGTGATGTGCTTGTGGTTTTGCTGTGTCTCCTCCCTATCCCCCATGCTTTAGATGTTCAGGAGAGGCAAATGTAAAAATGAAAGGTCATGTCAAAAACGTTGGTTGTAAAGGTGTAAAACTCTGACTTTGGGAACGTAGTATTTATTACGTGTGTATTTTCAGCTTGCTACTTTTCTCCTTTCATTTATTTCTTCCAAGGTCTTTAAATCAGGTCCACAGCAAGGATCTGCACATAAAAGAATGTTCTGTAGCATATTAGACCTGATCGCTGTTCAGCATGGTTCCTGGTGCTTGAGAAGCTGTAAGTGAACCTTTACGCATACATACGTAACGAAACTCAGCTGGAATCTGTAAATTCAAAAATATGGTTTGGTTCAGTTGCTGTGCTTGTTGAGAGGAAGCAGTGGGATGAACATTATTAGTGGAAGCCTGGCTGATCTGTGAGCACCACACTGGAGTCTCACTGTTTTTGAAGAGTATTAAGATCTGAGAAGTGTAAACACAGTATGTACAATAATTCGTATCTGTCTTGGAGGCTGTCCTGTGGGCTGATGTAGCACCTACCTCCTATAGACTATTGCATGATAAAAAATAATAAAATGGTGATAATGATGACGTACGTGTAACACAGTCACCCAGTGGAATAGAGCTCGGTAGAAGACCTCTTAGCATGCAAGTGCTGCTAGACTTTCACAATGCACAAGACATTTTGCTTAGACAAAGATGTTAGATTTTAAAGCATCACAAATGATGCTCTGGGGATTCCTGCTTACCTTCCAGTGGCCTCTGGGTGAGATGCACCCTTGCTTTCCTGTTGCTCCACTTGATCAGAAATAAAGATTTAATGTGCTTGTCTTGATGGTGGTAATACAACTGTAATTCTCAGTGTTTTATAGACATGAGTTTCAATGTGACCATCACCAAAAAGAAATAGAATTAAAGAAGGAAGAATTTCATTCCAAGGCATCTGCAAAGCACCAGTAGGGATTTATTTACATAGCTTGACAGTTTTGACGTTCGGTCAGTTGCTTTACAATTCATGAAACAGCAGTAGTGATATGTGGCACAGAGGTGCGGGGTTATGGTCTGAAAGATGGATGTAGGGGGCAGGGTCCAAAGACCTCATGTTTTGTTATCTTTGAACTGATACATGGAAGAGAAGCATGAAATATATATTTTATACCACTGCTTACACTTTGCAGCCATTTGCAAGGCTTGTGCAGACTGTCGTCTGGTGCTGCTTAGTGAGCCTTGGAGGCTCGTAATGGCAGCAGCAGAGCCCTGCGTTAAGTGAATTCCATATGAGCGGCTGCTGGATCACAGAGCAGCATCAAAGCCAGAGTCCTGTCTTCACCTTCACTGTGTCTTTCTCCCAGTTGTATGCTTTATTTACAGGGAAGAGGAGAAAGTCAAGTTGTGAGTTGTCAGCCAGGTTGCTGTAGGATCAAGAAGCGTCCTTTTGTGTTTAGGAAAATGCTGATGATACACAGTCGGTGCTAGGACAGACAAATAGTAGTCACAGTGTTGGCTGAAGGGTCACCTTGTCAAACAGTAGAAATGCCTTTCTACTGAGATTTAGATAATGCTTTCCCTTATCTAACTTCTTCGGTGTGTACAGAGTAAAAAATTTTGATGACTGACGTCTTTTCCATTGAAATGCAGTTAAGTCAATACCTGATGGTTTTTATTTTCCATCGGCTTATTTCCTTATTGTGGTCCTTCTAACAACATGTCTTGATAACTGGGGAAACTGTGCTATAAAATGCTAACATTTGTAATGTTGAAAGAAATTGGATATATGAGAGTCCCATAATTGGCAACCAATAAATAAAATACTGGGTGAGGAAAAGTGTTGGAGGGATTATTGAAATGTCTTACGCCTTTGATGAAATCCAAAATACTTGTTGATGTTCCTCTGAATAACTTGAGCTGGTCAGGAGTCCGGCAATAGCATTTGACACTAGGTTTAAGGGCAGATTGTAGATTAAAAAAAAGTTAAGTAAAATTGTTTTCAAGATTTTTTGTTCTTTTTTGTATGTTTACCTCTAGTTGACTGAAACATATGCTGCAAGTTTCTCTAGTTTGCAGCACATCAGACTAAATGCTTCCATTAAATTAAGTGCAAAACTGGATGCTGAGGAGGTTTTTTTTCTGTGTATATATGAATCCTGCTACTGCTGACCTTGGCGTGAGCTCAATATTTCTGGGCAGTGCCTGAAACTGGACCTGTTTGTCTGTTAGGTGCCCGTCCTGCTGCTTTCTGTGTCAGAGGCACAGATGGAGGAGGAGGAGATCAGGTGTTGCCCTGTGAAATGCTGCGTATTCCTGATGTCGGGCAGCTTGACGCTCCCCTTGCTGTGCAGAGTCGGACTGCTTCTCGGCACCCCGGAGCGGTTGTGTACGTGGCACCTCCTGGGCGCTGGGGACCCTGCTTTCTGTGGAGCCGAGCAGCAGTTTGCTGCACAGAGGAGGTGAGCGGCAGGGTGCAGGGGATAGTGTCTCCTCCAGCCCCGCGCTCTGAAACGGAGGTTGCACAAGAGCTGTCCCGTAGCCAGAGCTGAGTATTTCCTCCCTACGTGCGTCCTCTTCTTCTTCCTGCCCCTCCCAGCCACTTCCAGCAGCTAAGCTGAGTTACTGTAAGCCCCAGATGGAGGAAAGACGTGAGCCGTTCACATAAACCATTCTTCTAAACAAGCAGCACTCTTGAGAGTGTGAGCAGGAGAGGTCACTTACTGCTGTGGGTTGACATTTATGGGTTCTTCTGCAGGAAGCAAAAAGAGTACCATTAATCACACCTTTGTGTCCAGGAAACACCCGTATAAGCTGGTTTGTCAGGGGAGTGTGTGTTGAAAGTACTGATGGTATTTCCACAAGGGTCTAGTCAGTGCTGTATGGAAAACATTGATTGCTTCAGATGAGATAAATCTTCAGGTTATTTATCCACTCAGGATCCATATTTAGCTAGGTTCTTAGTATTTCCAAATTCCGAGGGGATCCATGGTGTGACACAAGCAAAGGGTGAAGGGAGATGAAGTCAGGATGGCATCCTCTCTCCAATAAATTGTGTTTGTGTTATCCAATACCAAAGGAGGTTGTTGTATTGGTGGTGCGATGATAATACCCCAAAGGAAGGACAGAATTATGCCTTCGTGTGTACACTTGCAGTAGAATAGGTAGACTAGACTGGATACCTGCCTTTCTCATCCTTGCCAAGGAGGAAGATGTTGAGACATGTCTCTTGGGGCTCTGGAGGTCAAGATAGTCCTGTGAAAGAAGTAACCAGGAGTAGGTCTTACTCTGTTGTCATGGCATAATGATTTGAATGTACTCATATTTTCTTGCAGAGGAGATGGTGGAGTTTAGTTTGGATGTGTTCCTTTAAAGAGGGAAAACCATTGCAGGTGAAGGAATTTTATACAGCAGAATAGAGCAGAAAACAGCTGGCTGGCATGTCTCTCATTTCAGCCAGCCATGAAGAGATGCCCTGTATGTGTAATCTGTGTGTGGCAGTAATTGTGAGTTGGTGACAAGTCTGGGATAGAAGTTAATATGCTTCATCTGTTCTGTAAGGTGACACTTGTGAAAAGCTCCACCTCAAAATACTCCTTGTGGAATTAATGTTTTGGTTTCTTAATTTCTCTTGTAACCCTGTTTTCTTCTGTACAAACAACATTGCACTTCCCATGCTGCTGCTCTTAAGGTTGGGTTTGGGATGCTGCTGCTGGAAACTGCAGAGCTTTGTCTCTGTCCGTCAAAGTGAGATGCCTTGGAGTCAGCTGTGGGATACCTCCTCCCTCCACAGAAAATAAGAAAACCCTCTGTCTGAGTCTCACTGCTGACTGGGCTGGCTGGATTAGTGATTGCCTTGATACCCTTTTCTTACAATATGAAAGGTTTTTGGGTTAGTTTGGTTGGTTTTTTTTGGCTGAACATTTGTGGCCAGTGATTTTGTAAACGGTTTTACCTTCTGTTTTAAAGTTACACTGAAGTCAAACCGCAAGAATGTAGGTAGTTTTGAATGTAGGTGAATTGACAGGCACCAGGAGATTAGTATTAACAAACTTGTGGTTTAAAAGGAGTGTGTGCTGGGGGGGTGGGTGGGTGGGTCATTTTTGGTTTTGATTGAAGCTGTGCATTTAATTTCTGCAGTTTGTAGGCAGGGAACTTCTCAAATCCTGTCAGACTCATAGCAGGCTGTACCTATGCATTAACAAGCAATGGGCTGCACAACTGCGTTGTTCTTGGAAACTGTTCAGCTGTAAAAACAAGGCCACATCTGAGCTGAGACAGCCTGCTCTTAAGACAGACTCTCTTTTTTCATAGCCTGTTTAGGCAAGTAGAAGACTTGTGTGTAGTTGTTGAGCCCACTTTATTGTTTTAAAGATGTGGAGTTGCTTCTGGTATGCTTCTATTATTTGACAGGAATATTATTTTTACAGTATGAATTCTGAGGTTGTAGTGAGTTTGAAATATAATAATAGAAATCAGAGAAATATAATAATAGAAATCAGAGTTGCTGTGATGACTGTAATTATAGTAATTCCAGTGATGACTTGTATCAGTAGCTTGCCGTTTAGGGTATCTAAGGCAACCTGCCTTGGGGATATCTTCTATGAAGTTGCTAAAAACCAGTATCAGACACTTGGGATATTGGTGTGGAGTAGAAGTTGCTACAGCTACAACTCAAGGTCAAATTCTATTTTTTTTGCCTCTAGAAGTAAGAAGTGCTCCAATTCCCACTACTTCATTTGCTGCAACTACAAATGTCTTAGTGGCTGGGCTCAGTCTGACCTGTTTTTTTTACTGTGTCTATTGTGTAAAAAGCACAAAGCACTAGGACCAGCCACCCCTTCTCCAGCCTTACCTGGGCATCATTACACCAGTGTTTCCTCATTGTGGGGAGATTTGGGGCAACTGGTTAGCTGATAAGCTTAATATCCTTTTTTTCCCCTAATTATGGAAGGTGTTTGCAGACATGAATGGGGTATAATGATATCAATGCCTCCTGATGGGTGTGTAATAATGTCACTGGTTTATTTTGTTTCTAGATGCTGTGATAATGGAGTTGAGCTGCACTGAAGTACCTCTTTATGTAAGTTCTACACCACTAGGCTTCTGCCTGGAGAGTCTCTTTCTTTTGGGTAACAGCTCATTCAAAAGCAGCGTGAATGAAACCAAAACCCATTCTCTGGTTGTCTTGAGGCTGTTGAATGTTGCTGTCTGATGCAGGCATGTGTGGAAATGATGGTTTTCAGTACTGTGGCTCAGTTCTCCAAAGTAAGTTTAAAATTATTTCCCTTTTATAATCATTATTTTCTTTTCCTTCAATAGTCTCAATTGAGTTTTCAAAAGCAGAGTTACTGCCTGTGAAGAGACACCACTCGGTCTCTCTTTCACACAATTTATGGCTGTTTTTTCCCTATAAGATTCCAAATTACCATTCTCTCCACTTACACAAAGCAGGAAATTGTATGTTCTGTCAAAAAATGAGTAAGTTGAAGGTTGTAATCAAATGGAACTTTTTCTTCAAAACCTGAAGTGATTGCTTAAAATAGGTGAACTCAGAGTTCAAAACCAGGTAGTAACAGGAGTGAGGACATGCATTAGATAAGCTTAATTTACTTGGTGCCTTCACTGGGTTGTGAGTGTCAGGACTAAAACTTGGGCAGTCTAGTCATTATTATTAATAAAGTATGTTTGTCTTTTTTGACTTGTTCTGCTGTGGTTTGCAATGAGAATGACAGTAGCAGGGGTACATGAATGTTGATGTCTAGGAGGGTAGTGGGAGGGCAATGAATAGTTTTTGAAAGGGTGGTAAAAGGTGAAACAAAGACAGAAACAAAATGATTATCTGCTTATTGTGATGAGATAGGGGTGGAAATGGAGGAGTACAAGTAATCTGTACCCTGGAGTATTAAAGGAACGTAGGATTGCTAATGCACCAGCACAAATTTTCATTGTATTTGTCAGTTTGGGAGTGGGAACCTCAGGCTCGCAAAAATCAGATGCAGTATCTTTAAAGGCGGGGCGGGGATTTGTGAGGCCTGCTCATGTGATATTGGTTGTGTTGTGCAAGGTTTTAAAAACAAATTTTTACAAAAAGAATAATCAAGGACATGGTGCTAATGGATAACATTCAACATGATTTTATCATAGGTGGCTGTGTCGGACTGATCTGGCATCTTTGCACGATATGATAAGATAACTGACCACTTAGAGAAGGACAGTGCAATGGGTTTAATCCAAGTTGTTAAAAATGAAACATTTGATAGTGTGTCTCACAGGAAATTCTTATGGAAGATAAAGAAGCTGGAGATGAATATAAGGAGATAAGGATATATGGAGACTGCAAGAACAGTTGTTAGGGTAGAGATAGATATTACCAGTGATACCTCTTAAGGATCATACTTAAGGCTGATTCTGTTTAATATTTTGATTATAACCCTGAGAGCCAGATGTAGGCTTGTGAAATTTGTGTAAATCTGTGGACATAATAATATTGGGAGATGTTGGTTAGTACTGAGGAGAATTCAGTTATTATGTGGGCAGATTGCATTTTCCCACCTTTTATTTACTCCAGTTAATAAGAGCATGGTACAAAGCTGTGCATTTGGGGACTAACAGTGATACATCTGTTATGAGCTAGGGGCTCATCAGGTGAAAGCAGGGAGGGCCTGGGGTGTATTAGTCACTTGTACAGTGATGGATGTAAGAATGTGATTTTAGTTGGGAACATTTGCCCTAAGCTTTGCACAAGCAAGAGCCTGTACCGGACCTGAGCTTTGGAAACTTGCTGGTTGTGGTCAGCAGCCTCTCACCAACCCAAATGGGTAAGTCCCAGAGGGGTCTTCTAACTTGCTAACAGCCTGGTGAGAGTGGTTTGGATTGCCCTTAGGCAGTCACCAACTTGTTTTCTTATGGGTGGAGCTGGTGGGGGTGGTGTCTTTCTTCTGGGTCCCCAGTGTCCTAGCGAGCCTGAGGATAGTGGTGAAACATGGACTTCCAGAGACTTGGCAGCAGGAGCACCTGGGGTGAGCTTCCCAGAAACTGGGACTGTAGTAATTTTTTAACAGCCTCTTATATTTTTGTGTAGGTGAGTGTGTGTGTTTGTGGGAATGAGGGTATGTAAAGCTTTCAGGGCTTCTGCAGGGAATGGGAAGGGGCTATATGAACACCCTAAGGTGATTGAATCATAGAATCATTTAGGTGGAAAAGACCTTTAAGATCATTGAATCCAACCGTCAACCATGCCCACTAAACCATGTTCTGGAGTACCTTGTCTACATGCTTTTTGAATACCTCCAGGGATGGTGACTCAACCACTTCCCTGGGCAGCCTATTCCAATGTGTGACTTTGAGAAATTGAGAAAGATTCCAGGTTGTCTCTCAACTCCCATCTAAAACCTGGGGAGGTCTTTGCAGACCTTATACTGATCATCTGAGGTTGATGTAGTTGCTCTGGTGAGTTAGTGTCTGAAAGTGTTGCAGCTTCACAGTCTTGCCCGTCACAATATTGTTCCTATCTGGGTACTTCTCAGTGCATCTGGGAAGATCAGAGGTCTGTCCATCTTGAAAAAGTCCTTGAGTCAAGGCATTTCTTTTCTCTTAGTTGGTTCCAATTCCTTCATCAGTTCTGGAAATTCTTTCCAACTGCTTCTGCTTTATTTGCATGACTGTGCTGGAGAACACAATCAAATCAGCATTTAAATTAGATGTGAAAGTCCTTTCTGATTGTGCAGTTCCTGAGACAGTTTTCATTAAGCAGTTCTCTGGCTAGCTGAGCTTATCTAAAATCTGTTGAATATTCATCCCTAAGCAGGGATAGAGAAAGCATCTGTTGGGAAGACTGAGGGTACGTGACAAATATTTGCATTGCAGTGAATTCAGGTATTTCTGTGATGTGTTCTAGTCCCTTTTAAAGGGCACAGTGGAACTATGGAATACCATGTCATGGCAATTGCATATGGTTCACATGCAACTTTACAAATGTCAACATATGGTCATAACACATTATTTTCCACAAGAAGAGTGGAAGTGGCCAAAAGATAGGAAGTAATCCCTTCTTTCAGTCTCTATGAAAGCATAGGTTTTTGTTCTTTGAGGGAAAGAGAGATCTACTGTATGCTGGGTCCAAAATTAGGATGCTTTTCATACTGTATTTAAATATGCTTAGTATCTATATCAAGTGGATTTTACACTCTTCTTTATTCCAAGAACGTCTGTCTGAGAGGCTTGTACTTCACATCAAATTATCTGAGAATAACTGCAGTTCTGTGTTTATAATACAAATTTTTAAAGATTATATGCAAGGTACTTTGTTGACTTGCTGTATATGAGCAGCTGTTACACAACTGGAGGATGCATCCATACAGTGCTGCTACTTCAAACTGCCACACTTCGTCAGTTACTCTATTTCTTTGCAAATCTAAAATAGTATGTGTAATCTAGTTGGCCGAGTGACGGCTGTTTCTTTTTTGTTACAGAAGAGGGAATGCATTCAGAAAGCTCAAGGACCTTGCTGGGTAATATAATTTTTTTGTGAAATATAATTTAAAAATACTCTATGAAATTACTCCATTTCAAAAATGTATTATTTTGATACACTTCTCTTTATATGTAGTTTTTGTGGCAGCAATACTTTAAAATCTAATTACAACACACATTAATGTCATGGTTTAAAAAATAAATGGTAATGAAACAGAAAATTAAGTATTTGAAGCAGATGCTTTTCATTTGATTTGAGGAGCCTGTTTCTGCCTTCTAGACAGCAAAATACAGTTAACCACATCATAAAATTACTCCATATAAGCCATTCTAATTTTCAGAATTGACTAGCCAAGGACAAACTGAAACATCATATATGTTGTCTCTTCTTTCAGTGCTAATAATACATTATTTAAGTAAATAGAACTTGAATTTAAATAGCTTTTGCCCTCCTAAATTATGCTTTTTTAACTGATAGAAATAAAATATTTATCCAGTTCTTTCTGTAAGGAGAGCAGCAAGCTGAGCCTTTTCATTTCACAGTGTACCAAACACAGTATATGGAATAAGACCATGCTGTCTTCAGGAAGCCACTGGCTTCATTGTACATGGAAAAAAGATTATCCATGAAAGATAAAAAGCAAAATACTTGATGAAGCACTCTTCAGATATTAAAGAATTTATGTATGGCAGTTGTTCCTCCTATTGAAAGCAGTTTCTAAGATGGAAAACCAAATCTCTGTCACGGAAAATCCTTCCTTCTTTTTTAATGGTAGGTGACTGTTTTTTGTTTGTTTGTTTAAATTAACATTATTGATTGCCAACATTGACCTTTAACACTGGCAAAGAAGTATCTTGCTGCCCTGGGGCAAACATACCATGGGAGTAGTCAAATCTCAAGAGCAGAAAATAAGTGATCTCAGAAGTTTGTAAATTATTCTCTTCTGAGAGCCTGATGAATGTTTCCTGTGGGAGCAGCAGAAAGAAGTAAAGAGAGGCTGAGCCACGGGGGACATCCAGAGCAGTTCCCTGTAGACATCAGAGGGGCTGCATCTCCCAAGAAGATGATGCTGGAGGTTGTGTGTCAGTTTTGTCTTTCCAAAGGAGTATTTGGGTATTAATTCTCCAGGAAGAGGGACAAACGTGGGCTCCCAGCTTCGAGACTCAAGATCTGGAAAATAAAACTTCCACTTGGTCCTGCCTGCAACCACTGGAGTTGGCTAAAAGTGCTCGAGATCAAAATTTAATTAACTTCTCTTGTATTCACTACACCAAGTCTTTCCCTCTTCTGTGTCTCCGCCGGTTTGCTCTTGCTTGGGGTTGGGTTTTGTTTCTGACACTGTTACAGTTTCTTTGGTTAAGCATAGATGTGAAGGAGGAGGGATGTTTATGTATTCACTGTTTAATACCAGTGTATTGAAGTATTCCTGCAAGTGGTGAGGGTTCAGCAGATTTTCCTTTGACTCTGTTGGGGAGAGCTGACAGTAAGATGTAGCACAAGGGCTGCTCACAGCCACAGAGCATCCGAGTGTCTGGAGACTCTCCCACCTTGGATAAGCTTGGCGATAGTCTTTGCCTGGGCTGGGTCTGCAGAGTGCCAAGTGTGTCAAGTTTTCTAGGGTTTCTTTTCCCCTGACTTTTTTCTGTCCAGTATGTTTCCTCTTAGTGGTCTTTATGGAGTTTGCATGGTCAGGCCTGTTCTTTGCTTGTCTGGCTGTTTGTTTGTTTGGGTTGGTGATTTGCTCTGGGCGATGTGATATTGGCTTAATGCTTTCTATTTTGGGAGCCTGTGTTTTCCATCACTGTAATAATGTCAGTGCCTGGTGATCTTTGTGTGCACCATTCCTTGCAATGCTCTTTCATAGTCAGGAGATGTTGTTTAACTTCATTTACAAAGAAGGTCTGAAGTGACATAAGTGCAGCAATGTGCCGAAAATGTTAGAAAGGTGTGGTGAAACACACTCCTGTCGAGGTTTCTCAGATCCTAACATAGGATGCTAGAATGGGGCAGCATCATTCCTCTGTAACCTGTTTAGAAGTTAAATATGTCTGTATTGAAAGTGGAAACTGCTTCTAATGCAGCTTGGTCATGGCATGTCCCATCAGGGGATGTGCATCCCATGGGATGCAGGTGCATCCCATCTCATTTATGGTTCCAAAGAAAGGAGTACAGCTGCTTTAGGTGGAGGTGCACTGAGTCTGCATTCACAGCCATCTCCCCTCTGAGAATAAATGGAAGGCAGAGGAACCACGTCTCAACCTTTGTCCCCTCATCTGCAGAGAAGCAAGAGGTACTGAGGCTAAGGGCTGTTCCTGTGAGGGTTTGGTGCACTGGAGGCAGTGTGTCCTGAATTCATATGCTAGTTCAGATGCGTGTACAAACCTGGGCCCCATCTGCATCAGCATTTTCCTTCACTGTTACGCTGCTGGAACTCAGCCTTGGTAGCAGTGAAGGAGGAGGAGCAAGTCCAGCCTGGTGGCCGTGGCTGGCCTTCCAGGTGGACTTACTCTGAGCAAGTTGAGATGGCAGTGTAGCTTCCCTGCTGCCTCCACATCGACTGCTGGCCCGAGAGGTTGACTCTCTTAAGAGAGAGTAGGTGTCCAAAAGTGGAAATTAAATGCTGGTGTGGGCAAGACAGTCTGGCAGCTTTTTTATCACATGCAATGTACCTGTACCCTGTCCCTACAAAGGCATGTCTGTATTACAGCCTCAGTTAATCATCCCTTGGATCCATGCTGTTTTATTTCCTTCTGTCCATAAGTAACAATTTTGAAGTTCTTTTGAGCTTTTGTTACTTTTTCAGAGGATATGTCCTCCTTCCAGGAGTTTTTGGGCAAACACCTGGGCTACAGCTAGGCTCATTAGCATCTTCACTGTTTTCTTAATCTGCGATCTTGTGGTTCCTCGAGGATGAGCTGGCATAATTCCTTGGGACCCAGTTGGAAACACAAATGCTTATTCACAGGTACCTTGGCCATAGAAGGTATTTGAGTAGGGAACAGAGAGGAGAAAGTGGAATAAGGGACATATTTCATACCCAGGGGGTGCAGACAACAACAGCAAATTCCTGGACTGATTTTTAAGATTCTTCAAACCAAAGCCTGCTGTACTAATGGACAATTTAACTACCTGGATTTCTATAGGTGAGAAATATGGTGAAACAGAATTAATTCTAAAATGTTTTAGTTCACAAATAATCTCATTTCGTTATCCAGTAAAATAAAAGACAAGCCAGTAGGCACTGCCAAAGGAGTGAAGCAAGGGAGCTCTGTCCAGCCAGCTGCCCCGGGCCATCCTGCCTTGCCTCATTGCTGGCTTTCATGCTCCTGCATTGACTTAGCTCTGGTACTGTTGTACCATCTGCACACCTGACAGCAGTGACATGGAAGGGGAAGAGTAATTACAGAGTTTCGTAATGGACATTTGCACAAACTACTTCCAGGCCAGTTTCAGAATATGCATGCTGTTCTACAGTGGAGGAAATGAAAGACCAAAGTTCCAGATTAGGAGTCAAAGTCCTGTTGAAAAGATCAGAAAGCAAAGGGTGGCAGAAAGTTCAATTTTAAAAGAGGATTTTAATGCATATCTAGGGATTGGATTAATTTTGTACTCTGTCAGCAGCTTCTAGTTGTCTGGTCTGGTTTTACCTCAAATGTGGGAGTTTTCCAAAGTGTACTGGGTTGGTTGATGTGGCTCCAGCTGAAGGCAATGGTGCACTGTGATATTCACACAATCCTCAACATTTCTGAAATTTTTAGTTTTGCGATGAGGCCCATGCAAAAGGTGACTAAATAAACAGGGTTTAATTTGTACTCTGACAGGGTGTCCGGGAGTAATTTGAGCACATATGCTGGAAAATGTTCAGAAGTACATAGGCAGAGGGATTCTGAAACCACTTGGTGAGACAGTTAAAAAATCATGAATCATCTTGTTTGGCAGGAAGACATTCCAAATTTTTTTTCTGAAGTATGTTATTTGTATGCCTAGTTAAAGCTAGCAGGACAAATGAGCTGCAATTGTTACCTTCAATGCGTGGGTTTCACATGCATGAGAATTGGGAAATGGAATTAACAGAAATAATTCAACAATGTAATTCTATTTTCTAAACGGTTGAAGTGAATTTCAAACTGATGCATGATTCCAGCATGCTTTTGCATGATATGAGTAGGAAGTGGCAGTAGGACTTACATATTGATGCAGAAGTGAGTAGTTGATCATCTGCCTTTCCAAGCTGTATGGCTTCTCAGTTCCTCCATGCTGAACTAAGAAGAGTTGAGGTAGGAAGAGGGGTAGAAAGGGTTAGAGGTTTCCATGGTGGGATACAACTTTTAGATTTTCTGCTCTTGCTGTGTGTTTGGTGTCTCCTAGCCAGCACTATGTGGAAAAAAGCCACTTTCTAGCCCGTCTTGCCCATCCTGTGTGTTTCCATGTTCTTTGCTGTTGCAGTAGAGTTGGCCATATCCTGGGCTTGTCTGTGTGTTCGACCAGGCTGGAACCACTGTCTTGTTTAGATGGTGATTTCAAAACACAAAAGAGAAGTGTGGTTTAAAATGTGTGTGTTGGACTTCCAGCTTTTGCTAATGCATGGAGCTGTGTTCACTAGCCTGATCCAGTGCTGGCTGGAGTCATGAGTGTTTTTTTGTTGACACCCTGTGGGGGCCTGGTCAGGTCTGCCATGGGCGGCTTGCATGGGGGCACACAGAAGAGTGTGCACAGGCTGGCTGGCCTGTGTTTGGGTGCAAAGTTGCTGTTAGAATGAGACTGAGGAAATACATGTGAAAGAATGGGATCTATTTTAAAAGATAGGAAGGAAAAGAGCAGGTAGTTCAAAGCATGTCCATCAGCAGCTGGATCATTTTTTGTTCCCCTGGTGTATTATTTTTCGTCCATTTTTTGTTTTCCTGTTCACTCCTTAGATTGGGATTTTCCTGGGCAGGGACTTTGTACCTACATGTATTTGTGTAGTGTCTGCAACAGTGGAGTTGTGACTGATGTCACATAGGACATGAGAAAATAAGTAATCTGATTTGTATATTGTAAATCAAGTCAATTGAAAGACGTAACTCCTTTTTTTTTTTAGTTAACAGTTATATGTCAGAATGGATGTTAATTTTCTGTTGATATGCCTTATTGCAGAAGTTTTCTGACCTGTGTACGTGAACAGTTCATTCCCAAGCTTTTTAATTCCTCTGTATGATTTTATGCACCGACATAAATTGTGTTGCCATTGACAGCAAAACAGTGAATGGTATTTTTAACGACAGACTGGCAAGAATGTTAATACATGTTTTGGCACTGTGTAACGGTTGAAAAGATTTTTTTTTCTTCTCCTTCTTCCTTTACCCCCTACCCCCTTCTTTCTGATAAAGGCATCCAGGATATATTTATTTCTATCCAGCAGTTCAAGTGTTAGAAGATATCCCATTCTCCACAAGTATTGATTACTTTGCCATATGGGAGACTGAAAACTTTTTTCCACCTTACCTGTTGCCACAGTTCAGTTGTGCACTACACACAGCTTTAAGACAGCTGGTGACAAGTTAAAGAAAATAGTGACCGTGTGATGCAAAGTGCTGATGTGCTATAAACTTGCTCTCTGGTTCAGAATGTTTAAAAACATTGGTAGATTAATTCGGCACAGGCAGCCAGATCAGGTATTGTCTTTTTTCCTTCTGCTGACATACAGCAGGTATAAGAAGCACAAAGCCAGCATAAGCTCTGTATCATGTGCTCTCATTATTCAACAAAAATGAGATTGTGTGCCCAGGTCTGGTGTGGGTCAGGTTAGTGCGGCTGGGTGTTGTTCATGGTGATGTGTAAATGGTCTTGCTGCCAGCTGTGCCTTTAAATGAGAGATCAGTGTTGCCAGGCTGTGCTGAGGGAGAAAATAGTGGATGCTTTTAATTCTGTTCATCTTTATGATTTGCGGAGTCATTGGGGGCTTTATTGCTCTTGGCTGAGTTTCTGCAGCCACCTACTTGTGATCATATAAAGTGTCTGAGCTTCTGCATTTGGCACTAGAATATATTTCTGAAATGGCTGGTTGTTCAAGTTATACTGTATTTATGTGCCTTTTGATCTTCCATTATGAGTTAATCCCTTCAGTACCCTAGTTGTTCATTTGCCCTGCCATCACCCTGTATACCAGTACAGCAATGCAGCGTGAAAGCTTTGTGTGACAGCTGCATCGCAGCATTACGCTTTTTTGACCGCCTCCTTGCTGCATGCCATGATGTTTGTTTGTGGCCTAAAATTGCGCTAGGTTTCCTTTGCAGCCTTGGTGAACCATAAGCTCCTGCTGTCTTTGTGCTTGACATCTTTTTGAGGATGGTGCGTTGCAGCAGGGATGAAAGCAATGCAACCTGGAAGAGCTGACAGAAGCTAAATGAAAAGCAAAGGGCTGACTGAGACAGTGCAACAGTAGAAACAGGACTGAGGAAGGCAATTTTCTGTGGTAAGATGATGCTATAGAAAATAAGGACCTGTAAAGCATCTGGGCATATTGCATGTGCACTGGAGAAATGCATGAATATGTCTAATATGTGTTTCTTTTTAAAGTGGATAATATTAGAGGCAACTTAGAAGTGCAGAGCACAAGAGACTTGCAGACATATGTGTGTCTACCTGTAACAGGGTTCCTTCTTCTTAGAGGGATTGTATTTGGGTTTGCAGCAAATAAGCAGTATTTTAGATGCCTGCTTTTTTTTTTTTTTTCTTTTTTCAATTCTGTTGGATTCTAATTCCTTTTCCTGGGGCCAGATCTTGCAGTTCTCAACAAGAAACTTGTTCTTCTGCCTGTGCCTGTGAAGAGAGCGAGCCTGTGTTGAGGCTAGCGAGGAGGCAGAAGGTGTAGCTTATTTTGAGGCATCAGCTTTGGGAAAATGCCAGTGTATGCAATTTCAGAAACACCCAATACAGCAGATGTCCTTCACTTTGTCACCAAGGGAGGAGTATTGCAGTAAGCTTGACTGAAAACCCACAAGGTTTAAGGCTGATCTCCTATTAAAACCCAACAAAACAAAACACAACCCTTCAACTCTTCTCCTCTTCAAAACAAACAAACAAAAATAATCCAGCTCCAAAGTCATCAACAGACTAGAGCTCAGCTTGTGCATGAAAACATTTGTACAGAAATGGAGGCTGTGCTGAATTATATAGTGCGGCCTTCTGGCACGTTGCTGGCCATTTTGTATCACCCGGCTATAGTGTTATCAAGACCAAAGACTTGTTAGGCCCTTAAAAAAGCCAAAATATGTACAAGGTGCGTAAGGTGGGAGAGGGCAGACAGGGAATTGTTTGGGTGGGAAGAAGTTCCCAGCATGGTGGGTTAGGTGAGTGTGCAGGGGTTGCTTTCAGAACAGGGTGGACAAACCCCGTCTTTGAGGAGGAGCCTGGGCAGCGTTGATCCTGCCTTGAGGCAGGGGAGTCAGGTAGTTGATGTCTCAGGATCTCTTCCATTCTTCTTGTTCTTTTCCCCTTGGAGTGTACTTTTGTCATTGGTTTGGATGTAACAGAATGCTTTATTTTTTTCCAGTTTATTTGGGCTACTTAGCAGTAAAAAAAGGTGGCAATAGTTTCTACCAGTGCTTACTCTTCCTTTTCAAAAAGGCACTGCATCTAAACCAAAGTGATGAACTTGCTGATATTTCATATCAAAAGAGGGCTGCTTGTCGGTCTTCATTAGGAAATCTCTCTGTTAGTGCTTTTCTCTTCAAGCTTGTGCTGGGGCCTTGCTAGAAGCATCCTTCAGATTATATTCTGGGACACAAGTGGTCACTGAACCCTTTTTTCTCATTCCGTTGACAAGAACGGAGAGCTGCCTCAGATGCTAGTACTTGGGCTTCCCTTGTGCTGTCTCGCCTTAAGTGAACGTGGGGGAGATTCTTCTTACTTGTGCCCAGAGGTGTCTGCGCAAACGGTTCCTCTGCATTTCTCACAAAGCTGCCTCATCCTGAAGAAGTACCTGCAAATACTTGGTGCGTAAAGCTGATGTTGTTTGGAGAATCTGCCATGGTGCATTTCCTGCATGCAGGCAGTGTCTTGGGCACGGGCATAGAGGCTGAAGACTGCCATTTTACCTGGTGCGAATGAGTGAGGTTCTTGGGGTCCTGGTGGAGTTTTGCAGTGTAAACCGGCAGAAGTCCAGCTCTTGTCAAAGCAACTGTACGTGCATATTTAATTTTTATAAAAACCTACATGTAGGCTTTTGGGCATGACTGTATCATCACATACCTTGTCCCCACTCTGTACATGGAATTATGGTTGTTCTGTTACTCTGAATAGAAAAGAAATTAATTCTACTCAGTTGTTTCTTCTCTTACGTCATTAATTGGGGAAAAAAAACCCCTATTTTTGTTTAAGATGTATATAGTTAGAAAATTAATGTTACAGAGAAATGTTGAACTTTTATCTCCTGTTTTGTTTTTCAGTTTATTACTCCTTTCCTTCCCTGGGTTTAATTGCTGTTTCATTGTGTGTTTAGCCTTGAATCCCATTGCATTCTGTTGTTAAACAAGACCACGACAACATTTACTGCAATGTGTGGACAAGAACGATCTGGTGAATGTTATAAAAATATCACTGAACATTAGAAAGGCATATTTATATCTTTGTCCTTGTTATTAATGATTTCAGTATAGTTGTTTTGTGTTTATTTACAATTTCCCTAGGGCTTTTTTAAGCATTTTTTGATTAGGATTGTTCATAGCTGCAGCTAAGTTGCAGCAAAGGTCATTAAAACTGTATGGCTGCTCAGGGAGAATATCTTGCCACTATTCTTGTCTAAGTACAAGTGAAATATGTTTAAACAATTCAACTTAAAATATAAAGATTTTCTGAAGTGAGTCTTTTGAACAGTGGTGAAATATTTATGTTAAACTGTAGTGGCTAGTGGCAGCTGGAGGAACCATAGCAGTGGCACCATGGAGGAAAAAAGACCCGTTGTTGCTAGCAGTACTTGGGGATTCGCATTTACTTTGAAATGTTGGGACTTGCATTTTGGGAACAACAAAGCCATTTTTTCACCCCTGCACATAGATCTTTTTCTTAGAGCATGTAATTAAAAACATGATGACTGTTTGTACCATTATATTTACAGATAATCTCTTTGAAAATGCTGGATAAAACATTATTTCTCAAGCTATTATGTTCCTTATACAGTTTGGTAAAGACATTTTTAGTGTACTTTAGAATGCACCATTTTTATAGTAAAAGGCTGTTGGGAAAATAGATTTATCCAGGCTGCGTATGCAAGGATAGGGACCAATCATTGAAGTTTGAGTGTTAGCCAGCACGCTGGCCTGGATCTGGAAGCCCACTAAAGGTCTTTTTGTGTTGCACCTGTTTTGCTGGGGCAGGTTGCTGGTGAAGTAAATGGTGTTACCTAAATGAATCCAAAGTGGAAGAAGCTTGGTTCAGGCTGAGGGCCAATTATTTATTAGGGCCCAGGGTGACTTGCAGCAGAGTAGGCATCAGGCACACTGGAAGTGCCACGGTTGCTCCTTCAGCCTGTCCTGCCTGCCTGGATGCCGCTGTGCCCAGCTGCGACGGTTTGCTACCTCCCTTCCCCTCTTCTCCTCGTGGGGAGCCTGCCCCAGTCCCTTGCTGGGATGCAGAAGGGGGTCAGACCGTGGCTGGAGGTGGGAGCTCTTCTCCTGAGGCTGTGGGGTGTCTGGTCTTTGCTGCTCCCTACCTGGGATGTGGGGCTCAGGGGACCCTGCTGCTGCATGCCCAACCTGGTCAGGGCTCAAGCACCCTAGAGAAACCAAAGGAAAACATACATCTGAAAAACCTGTTTGGGTACACCGAAGGAGTGCATAGACCTATAAATCTTGTTAAAAACACAAACCTTCCTAATATCCTTCTTGGTGCCGGAGCCAGGGCAGTGTTTTCACTGGCAATAGAAGCTATGCTTTCCTCTATGGATCCCAGAGAGGTCAAAGCTGCCAAGCACTTGTTCAGCCACAGGTTTAATGCATTTAGGTTGGTGGCTTTCTTAATGCCCCTGTAGCTGCAGCCTTCTCTCCCTAGTCCTCCTGCATGCTCTTTTGTTTATTTCAAGGATTGCAGTGATAATCCTGGCTGTCATTAAATCAGTGGCAAAACTCCTTCTGGCTTTGGTGGACTGAGGGTTTCTCCCATGCTCTTCTGTACAATTTCTGGTATCTTTCTGCAGTCGAAGGTGCTCATATGGCTGCCTGAAGTTCTCTGCTGTTACAGATCTGGATGGTGTTCGAGGGATCTCCAGTTCCCATGTGTCCCTGTGGTGATTCAGTAGAGTTGAGTACTTGTTTTGAGCCACTCAGGTCTAAGCCTAAGTAACATAATGTCTGGCTGGTCTCAGTAAGTGTCCTTTGACTTTAAAATCTGCTTTCCAAGTTCGTCAGAATCAACACTGTGAACTTGAGGGCAAGGACCTTCCCCAGCATCTACCCGAGAAACCAGCTGTGACCAGGGGCTGTGGTGATTTGCCAAGACAGTGAAGTGGCACGTCCTTCCCCATGCTTTGATTGTATGGGGATTGAACTATCTGAGGTCCACAGGGACCCTGAGAAGCATGCTTCAGCATACCTACACACAGAAATAAACCTGTAAATCCCTGTTATGTTTTTCCAAGTTCATGAGGATATAAGTAGGCTTGTTATGGAGAGGAAAGAGTGGGAGAGAGGTTGAACTGTCATTAGACAAATGAACTTGTGAAAATAGTGTCAAAGACACCTAGCAATTGGTGGATTGTCAGGAATCTGGCCCAGCAAAGTCCTCTCACAGCTGCCCTGTTTTCAGGCCACTTGGCTGGTTTTCCAAAGATGAGGCGTGTGTGTGACTTATCTAGTTTGGGTTTTGGTACCTACAGGATAAGTGTTAAGCCTAAATTGGTTCTGTATTTAGAAATGCAGAAGAAATAAGCCAGTTGGGATGTGTTTCCAGCTTCAGTGTCTGGAATGATCTCAGAACAAACATCGCTCTATAGGAGCACGATGTCCCCATTTCAGGTAGTGTGTATATCACAAATTATTTCTGTTGGTTTTGCTCTTTTGTACTGATATGTGAATTACGGCTTAATTACCTACTTTTAAATGCTGATAACTGTAATTGTAGTCTCTTCATGCTTTAGTGATAGGCCAGTGTCAGAGATTTTTTGCAGATTTGAGAAGGTGCTTTGGTTGTGCCTTGCAGGATGGGGTGGGAAGCAGTGGAGAAGTGCTTTTCTCAGATGTAGTGAGACTGATGCTGAAAATATGTTTTCTGTGGGTATGAATTTTTCGTGGAACTCCTGGAAATGTGTTTCACTGTTGTTTACCTACACTATTTAATTGTCGTGATAGTCTCGTGGATATCTATTTTGACTGAGAGACTGGATTAAACACTTGGGGTCTGCCAAGAAGAAGCTCTGTTACAAAAGAGGTGGTATCTCCCCAAAATCTTTGGGAAAGCCTTGTGAAGCAGAGGGGGATTGCTTTGGTGGAGGAATACATTACTGAGGCTCATTGCAAGATCCAGCCCAATTCTTTCCTTCCCATGTGTCTTGCTAGGAAAGGAGGAAGAGGATGGAGCTGGAATTGTTCCCACTTCTGTCGCTTTCTGAGTTCATCTGTCTGCAGAAGAAAGATCTGTTCAGGTAGTTCCTGCTGCAACCTGCTCCCTGGGCTGGGCTGGCCTTGCCTGAGCGAGCCCGGAAATAAATGCCTCTGCAGGGAATGGGTATAATGGAAAGAGATAAATTATCCCTGAGATTTAAGCTAATAAAATAAACCCTTTTCTTAAAGGGCTAATGTACAGCTTCTGAGTTTCTGCATAAGTGAGCTTATTTTGTGTGTGCAAAGAAGCTGATAGAGATCAAGTTCGTGCATGTTTCTGAAGCTCTGTTGCACTTTTCTAACACTGAGCTTTAACAATTGCTACTATACATAGTAATCCAAAGTAGAATAGAATAGCATAGCATAGCATAGAATAGAGTAGAATATTTTCAGTTGGAAGGGACCTACAATGATCATCTACTCCAACTGCCCAACCACTCCAGGGCTGACCAGAAGTTAAAGTGTATTATTAAGGGCATTGTCCAAATGCCTCTTAAACACTGACAGGCCTGGGGCATCGACCACCTCTCTAGGAAGCCTGTTCCAGTGTTTGACCAAAGTAGTTGTGGCACTGAAATTTTGTTTTATTTACAAGGTATATATTTTTCAACACTTTGTATATTAGTCTTTCCAGGCTGTTCTTATATGGGCCGGGAGGCCCTAATTTTTTTGTTTGTTTGTTTTGCTTCTAATAAGGTTCTCTACATCAGTCTTTTCCCCAGACCTTCATATGACAAATGCTGGCGTGTATCGTCCTTGGGAGAAATTTTTGGCCCAAAACTCTTCAATGTCTTGATCAAAGTTGTGGAAGAAATGTACAGTCACTGCTAGTAAGGTTGGCAGCTCTCAGTAAAATGGTGGATTGCGCGTGTGCAGCGCTGATAGCATAGTAAGTCAATGCCCTTGAGTGATCTGCATTCAAATGCAGCTAAAGGCAAGGTCATACATGCAAAAACAGAGTGCAGAGAACTCTGCGAAGAACTAAATAAGCTGGCAGACTTTTCTCTCATCTCCTCTTCTTCTCCACCCTGAAAGGCTGCATTTTGGTATGGCTCCGGAGCTGGATGAGTCCTGCCTTTTCCAGCTGCAGAGACTGGAAGAGGCTTGCAACATGCGTCACTTTCTCCAAGTATTTTTCTACCTAGAAGTTTTCTAGAATGGACTTTAAGGTGATCTTTGAAGAAAAAAAAAAAATCAAATCGTTCTGATAACAAAGTTGGCTTCACACAGAGGAAATGAACAGTGTGCTAATTACAGTGCTGTCTCATTGCAGCTTGCTTCACAGCTGTGAAAAGGAATGGGAAAGCTCCCTTGATGTGTGCATAGACATACACAGGGACACTTCTTGTGGCAACAATAAAAGCATCCTCAGAGTTCAGTGGTATTTTTGTTTTCATGTGTGTAATGAACAAGCCTCTGCCAGCAATGTTTGGAGGGAAGTACAAATGATCCTAGGAGTGGGAAAGTCTGGTCTGCCAAGTACACACATTTGTGCCAGCAGTGCAAATGGATTGTGGGTGCAGCCATCTCCATCAGTCACATTTGTTTGTGATATTGTCTAGCTGCATTACAGTATCTTTTCTTTATTAGTGCATATATATATGTAAGGATGTGGATTGTATGTATGCTACATATGCAACATATTGTCTAATGATTATATTAACTGTACAATAACTATATTAAAATGCAAAAAAAAGACTTTGCAAATGTAGGAAAGGAATTGATCAAACATAGTATAAGGTTCTTCTTTCTGGTTTCACCCTGTCCTATGAACTCCATTTCTTTAGCAGCCTATAGATCCCTAACGCTTTTTTTGGAGGTGCTGCTTTGCATTCAAACCTGGCATTAAATAGATGTAATTCTGTGCTAAGGGAACACTGTGCCGAAAGAAGAGGTACTTAAAGAATCAGGTTTAGATGTAGTAGTAGATACATTTTGAACAGCCATGGTGTTCCCTTTAGCACAAATGATTTTATTTTTTTCATGTCTTTTCCAAAGGGTGGCTAGCATATCTTACCTTATAAAGATCAAAGTTTCCGTGCAGGTTGGTATTAAAATGTCTCTGAAGTACGTAAGTATGCCTTCCAAAACATAGGCTAAGATAGGCTCTGCCATGTGTAGATCTGAAGCCAGGGTGAAGGCCGTAGCTCCAAGGAGAGGATGAGGGGGCACGGCCGCATGGGACGAGTGTTGTGCAAAGCAGTGGAGGGGCTGGAAGGGATGAAAGTGGCGGGGTGAACTCCAGCAGCAGCAGGATGCAATTGTAAAAGATTTTCGGGTGGTGGGAAGGGGGGATGACCTAAGTGCACCAAGGGTATTTTGGAGAGGAATAGGTGAGAAAAAGATACTTTGAAGCTAGAGCAAAAGGCATTTGTGGTGGCCTGAACAGCAAACTGATGCATGTTTTAGTAGTGGCAGCAAGGAAGATGATGACGGAATTGAGCAACATGAAACGAGAACATCTGAAGACAGGATGGATGCGATGGCAAATGGGAAGTGCTAGAAGTGAAGATAGGAGCTTGTCCTTTGTGAAAGGACATGTGCTTCTCATGCCAGGTGTGTTAACCATCCAGCATCTAAAGTGTCGCTTAATATTCCCCTGTGAAAGTTACTTTCTCTGTTATCTTTGATTCCTCTTTAGTAATATAGCACTTAACCCTCTTTTTGGATTATGTGGGATTTTCCAAATGAGTCACTTAATTGTTTAGCCAGATACAAGCCAGCTGCCATTTTGCCTTCCTTCTGTAAAATCTTTGCTTAAGTTACCAGCACTTTCTTATTCTGGAGGGTTGTAAGGAGTGGGTTATGAAAAACCTGCTTTTATCATAAACGCATGAGCTTTCCACTCCATCTTTTCCACTCTTGCTTTTTTCCTTCACCCATTATAAGACAAGGAGTTGTGAAATTCTCCCCCATGCCTGCACGTTATGCAGTGTGATTAGTTTAAGATATTCCTCTGTCCTTACTGAGTCGAAATGAACATTTTATAAAAGGAGCAGTATAAGCCAATGGCTACAATTTGAGCTTGATTTTTTTTAAATTTTTTTTTCCCCAAGAGTAGGTCTATGAAATGAGAAATGTTGGTAGGAAATACCTCCCTTATTTCACATAGTTAGTGCAAAGAAAACATGAAAGCTGGCTAGCTATGTAGTCCCTCAGCCTTAGGGGTCCAGAAGCTATACAGGTGGTTTGGGAGTTGTGGCCACAAGTGCCCGTGTGGAAGAAATTCTGCAGTGCTCCTGTGCACCAGGCTGCTGTCAGCTAAGCACCTACTGGAGCAGTCTGTGGAGTGTCTTCAGGGATTTATCCTGTTCCTATCTCTACAAAATAGTTATCCATAGTATTAGTCAACAGACAAAAAGGGCTATTGACAACTAACATAAAAAGATTTTTTAAAAAAGGAGATTAATAACAACAATAACAATAATAATAAATTTGGGGTGTAACAGTGCACAGCACAAAGAGAAATAGGAGAAAACTGTTGGCAGTTACAATAACATTTCGGGCTACTAAAAAGAGGTGCATTATCAGTTTCTGGGGATGACAGGCATGCTTGCTTTTGACACTGGGCTCCTAATGTTGTTTACATCTATCCTTAGAGGAGCAATCCTATCTAAGGAAGATTTTGTGCCTGAAACTAGCCTTTGCCTCTTCAGCCCTAGTTCAATAGACTCGCCTGTATTTAAGAGGAAAACAAATGCAGGATTTGCATTGTTATGAGTGATGAGAAAGATGTCCTTGGGAAAGACAGGTGAAGATGTGATGTTGTGGGGCTCAGCAAGAGTCTCACTGCAGTAAAGTGTGTGTTTGCCATATAACGAACAGGGAAGGAGCCAGGTGCTTGTCAGGACAGCCAGGGGCATAACTGTGGTTTTCAACCACGGAAATTTCTGTGCTACCGTTTTGTGCTTTGGTGCAGGTTTTTACCAGACTTGTTTATGGAGCCGGTGGAGTTAGTGCTGTGGTAACTTTTGAATAGAGGCGTGGCAGCATCGTTGAGAAGCGTGAATGGCTGAGATATTCTTCTGCACTGTGTTTTCCAGAAAACACCATTTCTGCCAGATATTGGAGCAATTCTGTCTTATTTAGAACAACTCTGGCAGCCAGGGACTGTGGTGGAGCACACTGTCCTCCTCTTTGAGGAAGTGCAACTTCATCTAAACTTCCTCCCTCAGATATGTCAGACATTTGTTATTGTTTGCTGCTTCTCAGATCCCTTTCCTGATGTTCTTTGAAGCTATTGTATGACAGATTTTTCTTGGCTAGTTGCTTGCTATTTACTATAAAGAAATCCATGATCAGGTATCTGAGAACTAGTATTCTTTGAAACCAGCATAGGCGGTTGTAGAGTTACATCAGTGCTTTTGTTTTGTAAACCGAGTCTAAGATAATTTCAGTCACTTTTGAATTTTTTAATTTTTTTAACACAAAGCGTGCTTTTGTAAATAGCAAAATACTCAGGTTCACTGACTTGCTCGTTCTGAAGCATTTTAAACAAAAAGTTGTATTTGTGTGGGTCAGAATGAAAGGAATTCATTGAAAGACATTATTTAAAAGGCAGTTTTTTAAATCACCTTTGCTTGTGCAGGCATAAAACCAGTTTTATTTTCTAAGTGGAAGTAGAAAACTGCAGATTTGTCATTGGATCATAGCCTCTGTATAGTAAGAGTTGAAAAGGTTATAATAAACTTGCATCTGAAGTAAGTATCAGTGGGTTTGTTGGAGATGAGAAACTTACTGGATGTTTCTGAAAGCACCTTCATTTTTCAGGGACAGGTAACTATACATGTAAAATTTGACAAAGACATTTACGTCCCAGAGGACGCTGAGTTCTACTTTGTTTACAATGGGTTCCTGAAGAGGCACATAATGTTTGCTGAGTGAGTTAGTGACAGTGCTCTTCAGTCCATTGTTCCAGGTGAGCGTTAACTCCTGTTTACATTTTTCATCTCTTTACTATACCCCACCCCCATTTCAAAGCTGGGCTGAAATGGGTGTTTTGGTATAACTCTGTTTTATGGCTCTGTAATGGAGGAAATGCAGGAATTGAATGATGGCCTTTAGGATCCAGGCTGAGTTTGACTGACCATAGGTGATCCTGCTCTTTGTAGCAATCCACAGCAGCACAGTGTTATTTGGCTTGCATAGTTGGGTGTGCATTAAAGAGCAGTCTTCAGGGATGGCGTAATTTTTAATGTGAATTAATTCTATGCCACAACTGTTCGCCTCCAGGCATCCTAGCACCTGCAGAAGTCACGTTTTTGTCTGAGCTTTCCCTGGGTGCCGCAGTCAGCGTGGCATGCAAGGCCCTCGTGCTGCTTGGAGCTCTGCTGGAGAAGCGCACGGTGCAGAAGTGTCAGGGAAACCCTTCAAGAGGTGCCTCGCTGCAAACGAGGGATTCGTGTTGCCTCCCAGCCAGCTCTCTGCCTTGGCGTTGTCCCCCTCGTGGATGTAATATAAAACCCGTTTGTAACCTTTATTGTCTGCTTTGTGACCTTTTCATTTGTGTGAGTAGGTGGCTATAGACATGATGTACCTGTGCAATAGGATCTGCTTGTTATTCGTGCTTGTTTTCTAAAGGGGAGTTAGAGTTTGAAAATAGCTGCTGAGTATAAAAAGGGAAAGTTTGCTGCTGTTACATGGCGACTCCTTTGATCCTGTAAATGGTAAATGATTGTCATGGATTACAACTGGAGAAAATGCAGTTTTGAGGCCTGAAATGACACTGTTAAATGATTGCTTCTGGGCTAGGAATAAAAACAGGAGGCTACAGGCAACATTTAATCCTCTGTCTGTTCCTAACAGAAGCCATGAACAAATGAAAATAAAATGTGAGGTTAAAATATAGCCCTGCTGATGTTAGTGTTGTTTCGTAGTGGCCAAATTAAACATAAGGGAATGCAGAGCACTTTTAAAAGCAACTGCAGATGTGGTAGGTACATGCTTCCTTCTGCAGTTACTAGACTGCATGTATACTTGCAGTTCTTCAGCGATATTTTGGAAAATTTAGATTTGCATCCATAGTATGTCATGGTTAGCTCTCCAATGGGAGGGACAGCTTACACCTGTTTTAGATGTATGATATCCACCCTCACTTAGATGGCAAAGGAGGAGGAGGAATGCACGAGGTACTTAAGAGGTTTGGGAGACAAACTCCCTTGGACTTTGAGGGTCCCAGCTGTAAATTAGAGAGTTGATACAACGTTTAATCAAGTCTGCCAAAAGCATGAAGCATGCATTAGTTAAAAGCTTCTGGGTTTTGGCCTACATGGAGACAATGGGTAGGTACAAAATGGGTGTTAATAAATAGATTTATTACTAAGAGTTTGTGTTGCAGGCCACTCTACCACTCTTTTCATGAGCATCTCATTTTTCTTAGTTCTTACCCAAGCACCTTCAGGCTTTTGATTTGTGGGATTTCATCCTGTTGTGGCTATCTCTTCTTTCCATTGTGGTTAAAGAACCTTCACCTAGAAAGACTGGTTCTTGAATTAATTGTGTTAGTATAATTGGAAGGACTAGTAGTTCACTAGCTGAATCCAGGTTCATCACCAGAAGTGATTGGTGGATGCCCTATGACAAATAGATATAATTAAGGTGAAGAATGAAATAATTCTGGATGAGTAGTCACAGCTTTTAGTTGCGGGGGTGGGGGGGGGAGGAAATGAGGAAGAACTAGTGTATTTTCTGAACATAGGTAATGTTAGTGATTAATTTACATTATAATTATAGGCCTTGGATGCCAAGAAGCAGTTTCTGTCTCTGTGTTAATGTACACAAGGGGATACTCACCTGTGATCCTCGTCAGCTGTCCTGTGACCTACAGAGAGAATCTGTCTTGCAAGTTGTCTCGCTTTCTGGTTGATCATGCAAAATGTGTCACTGCCACTAGTCACAAGATGTTGCTGGATAAGTTTGGGCTAAGGATAAAAGATCTGCAGTCCCTGGATAATGATTTGATGATGGCTGTTGCTCATGAAGAATTGCCATCAACCTGGAATATCCTTGGAAGCTCCTCAGAAGGTGGTAAGGTTTTATTTTAAGTTGGAAGGCTTTTAATAGTGGTTTGGTGCATGGTTCAGAGCATAGTACCTCACCGTTTTATCCCAGGTTCTCAACCCTTGTGCTTTATTTTGTGGTTAAGATGAAAAATTGTTCAAGTATGAGAAGGGTAATCCGAGATCTGGTTTGTACCCAGAGGTTTAAAAAGCATAATAATGGTTATTGTAACTCAGTCTCTCCAGAAGCCTTTTGTGCCTTGACTCACTGTGAATGCAGTTCTTTATTTATAAATAGACTCTGTCTTTGCAAGATTAAAGAGCTGTCTGTTTAAAAAAAGCAAGAATTGCAGCAGTGAAGTATTGCTGCCATGATTCCAACCAAGTGAGATATTTTAATTATGCAGACAAAAAGCAGACGGTCATAAAGCAGAAGAATGTGTTACTGTAGGCATTCTGATACAGAATAAACATAATTTCTATCATGGTTCTGTCAGTGTTTATTTATGACTATGATCATTCTTTGGGGAGAATATAATTAAACAAGTTTTGTGGCTTTTTTTTTTATTGTAGAGGAAGCGGGATGAAAATATACATGAAACTTTGCATTAGAGTATGCAATTGAAAAATTTGTAACAAAATCGGGTGAAATTTTCCTGGTTTCATTGCAAACCAAAAACTAGTTAGGTTTTGCTGAAGTGTATAATTTTTTTTGCAGACACAGCTGATTTATAGCTGAGGTTGGAAATAGTGTTAAACTTGATGGCTTCACATGTTTTTCATTGAAAATTTGGTACTTTTGTCTGTTTTTCTTTTAGTACTTTAAATTGCTAAAAATTGGAGGACAGGCAGTTTCCATATGAGCCCAACTGAAAGAGAGATTCATGCAAGCTTTTGGGAAGTAAAAACACAGCACTTAGTGAATTTCTTTGGGTGAGGGCGTTTTTCCTGTCTTAAATCTTTCTAATTCTTAATGACAGATAGCTTGAAGTCTGCTACTGCCTTGCTCAGGAGAAGGATGGTTTTTGTCTGTCTGTTGTAAACAGCTCTTTCAAGAGATATAAAAACAAATACCAAGTATCATTCAAATATTGGCTAGACAGGAGAGAATAAAAAAAAATAAGCTATTACTTGTTTAATTTTGGTGTGTAGTAAATATTTGTTCACATAACTGCTGGAATGGCTGCTGGATCTTGGCAATGAAGACCTTGATTTAAAGCCTGAAGAAATCAGCTGTAGTTTTGTTCACAGACTTGGCTAAGCTTTTCATCAAAACTGGTTGAAGCCCAACCCAGAAGCATCAGGAGGATACCAACAGTACTGAGAGATGCTCAGGCAAAGCCAACTGGGTACCTGCTTGCTTGAAACATGGGGAAATTTGTGCTGGCTGTGTTGTGGGTCCAGAAGGTCAGAGATCAGCTCAGCTGGTACCAGACTAAGCTCTGTCAGGGCAGCTGCTATACAAATAGCAGAATTACTTCATTTTTTTGTTATGCTTATTGTTAATTTTCATGTGTACTGCAACATTTGTGTGGAAAAGAGTATGTTGCCCTACGAGACTTTCATAGGACTTGTATTTTATTGTTTCTGTGTCTTTTTCATACTTTGTTCACTTTTCAGATTTAAATATTACACATAAACGAAATCTGAATACAGCAGAAAAGCAGGGACCTGTGCTCCTGTCACTGTACAAAGTCTTTGTGAACGTTTGAAATGTTAGATGAGCATGTCTTGAGCATGCTGCATTAGCGGTTGCCTCATGGGCACTGTTGCACTGAAGAGGTGACATCCCCCTTTGTACCCCAGTCATTGCACTTAAATAAGGCTGGGATTTTTCCCCTTGTTTCTGAATAAAACAAAAACTGATCCAAATTCCTGGGGCCTGGTAGTGATGCTCATGTGCAGTGAGGAGCTCTCAGTGCAGTCCTGCTTGGCCAGTGCTTACTGGCCATCCTTGTTGAGTGGGGGGCTCCTGAAAGCTTTTCAGACAGCTTTTCCTTCAGCCCACGGGAGGTCAGTCATCCCCTTTGTCTCTCGCTGAGGTCCAGGCTTGAGCTGGGCCTGACATCTATTTTGATACCCTCTAAGCAGTTTGTGTGATTTTTCTTTGGCTCCTGTATCCTTTCTCTCTCCTTTCTGAAAATAAAGTTTTGATTCTTCTTACAGCCATATTCTCCTTTCACCTGACTCTGAGAAGCACTGACTCATGTTGCTTCCTCATGCTGTCCCCACCGCTGTGTTTTTGTCCCCAAAGCCAAGAGGCCAAGCACAGCCCAGGATTGCATGTGGCTGAGGGAGTCCTGTGCATGCAGGGGCAGGAGAGGGAGGGAGAAGGGGATGGACTGGGAGAGGAGGGCTTCAGATCTTGGCATAGGCGAGAAGAAGAGGAGAAGGTTCTTCATCTTACACTGTGAGGTGATAAAGGGTTGTCCCAGCACTCTTGTTTCTTCCCCACGCTGCAAAAGATCAAAATGATTGAGAAACAGGGATTTGATGAGGATTTAGAAAGAGGATGAGACCTTCTTTCCCTGCCTGCTGTCCCTGCAACTCCTTGCCCCAAGGGTCTGAGGGTGTGTTGACACTTGACAGTGTCAGGATGTTCTTAATAGTATTAGTGTTGTGAAAGGTGTGGGTGCTATCATCTGTCACTAGTTAAGACCTCATGCTTGTGAGATTCTGTCAGTTTTCAGAGCTGCTGGGCTATTTTTACTGGAAAAAAATTACTTTTGAGTGACACATTGCTGGAGAAGATTGTTGCACCATCTGGTGTTTTTGGACCTCATTCATTTTTATGAGGATTTAGAAGCATATGGGTTGATGGAAAGATAGAAGAATAATTTATTCATAGAAGTTTTGGTTTTTGGAAAAAGCGTTTGCATTCTCTTTATAAGGTACAAAACCAATTGGATAAAGAGAGAGCCTGGATTGTTTAGAGAGCATTGCAAATAATTCAGGAATTTAGTGCAGTTGCACAGATCAGGACTTGTTAACCACATTATTTAAAGTTCAGCAAAAGAAACAAGAAAGTGTGAACCTTTCGGTAATCCTCACTTGTAATAAGTGCCTTGTGTGACAGCCATGTCAAGAGCTGCTCACTCACACAAACTGGTCAGATGTTGAGATCACCTGGCCCACAAGCAGTTCGCTGCTAGAGGAAACTGAGGAGCTAACAGAGGTGCTATGCTTAGACGTTTATTTGTTGGTGGGTTTGAAGAAAGAGGAAGGAGGGGTAGGGAGGAGGGAGAGAGAAAAGCTGATTTTCTTCTTGATTGCACCTTCACAAAGGACATTTTCCATCTGAAAGTTGGATTATTCAATTTACAGAGATAATCGATATTAAATATAAAGCCAAATACGTTGTTAGAGCTGCTCAAAAAAAAAAAAAAAAAGAATCTTCCCATAGTTTTTCAGTTTACCAATAAAAAAAAAAAAGATGGAGTGGCTTAATCTGGATGAGAAAAATGGTTCCAAGTAACCTTTCCTCTTCTAGTACTCTCAGATTAGGGCAGTCTTTTAAGACTGGCAGTCCCCAAGGACCATCAGACATAGATTCAGTATCTTTGCTGCAGCTTTTTTGTCCTTGACACACTCAGGCTTAAATCCCTTGGCTGTCAGAGGGGGAGTGGGAGCACAGGAGTGTGGACCTTGCAGGGAGTCTGCCTTACATACAGGAGGCTGAGGGCATCTCAGTTTCTGGTTGTTTTAAGGGCAATGCTGGGAGGGTGAGTTCAGGTTGTCTGTGTGACTTAACTGTGCTGGTAATCAAACAAGAATAGTTGCTGCTGGCTTTGCCACTATTTACAGTTATTTTCAAGAGGAAGGCTGCTTTTTTAGGTTTAAGGCTATTAGTAGAAGCAATAAAATTACAGCTGAATTATGAAAATTAATTGTGGATCATAGGGAAGGGAACAGTGTCTATACTTGTTTAATTCCCTTTCATGAAGGAGAATTTCTGTTTTATTTCATAAATGCTTTGTAATTGTTTTCTAGGAAAGGGTCTTTTGGAGTGAACTGAATTACCCAACCTTGCTGCTTTATAGTCTGCCTTTGGGGAACACTCTTCTGTTTTCTGTGTCATTTTGACTTTATTGCCCTCTCTCTGCCCTTTTCTTTGTAAGTCCTGTTACTGTTTCCCCTTGGCATTAAGCAGATTCCTGCTAAGCTGCACCAGTTCAAACCTGGATGATGCATGTCGTATTTCTGATCTCAATTCAAGAAGATTCTGTCTGTGTCTTTTCCTCAGTTGGAATTTTAGATTCCTTTTTTCCTGCAGAAGGAAAGGGGGAGGGAGGTAAAGTGCCTGGTCTCCTTCATGGAATTAGGAAAACACTGGGAACAGCAGATAAATATTTCTAGGTGTGGTGAGATTTGTGAGGAGAGGTAACATTTTTTGGTCAGACAGTTTATGGGGGTTAGAGAAACAGACAGTTCTTTGGCCCTGTAGCAGTTTGCCCCTTTGGAAACTGCATGGGATGAAGGGAGGAGAATGCTTGCTTGGGTGTCGGGAAGCAGAGGAGTGTCTTCCAGTGCCTGCTTCTGACCAAGAAACGTGTGTCACGGGGCGAGATATTGGCAAGCATGCGTCAACCTGCGGGTCACCAGCAAGCATCTGATCCTCATCTCCTGGTCAGTGGTACTAGTAGCAGAGAGGAGATGTTTGAGATTCCCCTGATAATGAAGGGGCTTTTTGGGAAAAGCCCCAAGCACATGGAGGAGATGGTGATATGCAGAGTGACGGTAGAGCAAGTACTGTAAGAGATACAAGAGATTAAGTTTCCTATTTAAGGCAATATATAAGTAGTGGGGCTCAGAAGCCTGCTCTGCTGCTGGAGAGACCAGGTATGAAGCTATGGTCTGACCTGGACCCTAGCCTGGAGTCAGCACTGGACTGGAGAACCCTTCCCTGCTCCTGGCTGAAGGGTGTCCCTGCCTGGTGTTGAGCACTCTGGTGGTGCTCAGTAAACAAGTGTCAAACCGAACAGCTTGAGGGAGTGTTTGGCTGCAGTACAAAAGAATGAGGAATATTCCTCTGCTAATAGAAACCACCTCCTATAGTGTTTTGCATCTTTGTTGGGGTCACCCAAGCAGTGAAGTCAACTGAAGCTTCACCTGACGGCGTAGGTGGTGGCACCATGTGCAGCCTTGACCACATGGGGCTGGTGGATGGGAGCCTTCTGTAACCCTCCTGCTGCTAAAACTGCTGGGGCAAGACTCCTTGAAGTCCATCTTTGCAATGGAGCTTAACCTTCCCCCATCTCTCCCTTCTGCAGTATTGATGCCAGCCTCTGGGTGTTAGTTGATAAATGTATGATGAATAGGGGAACTAATTAGAGAAAAGGGGGATGTTCCAGATATGTGGTAAGTGGAGAGGGGAGATGTCGCCGCAGCCTTGCCCTCAGATGGGCTGTCACGTACCTGACTTTGTGCATTATGACCACTGTCTATTCAGAGAACCGCTTTGTGTGTATTTTTGCAGCAGCAGGGTGCACTGAAGATGGCTTTATAAACAATCTCATACCTAACGGAAAAATGAAAAAACGAACAGTAATGTATAAAAGTACGAAGCCAGGAAAAACTGGAATTTGCCAGCCAGTTTTGATGTCTCCCCCTGCTTTTCAAGTCACAAGTCTTGAGGTTTTTAGTCTCCTTCCAGGAAATGAATGAGATTCATAGTCCTGAAATGGCTTAGTCAATTCTGTCAGAGAGAAGTACTTGTTTTTAGTTTATTGTTTTGGACATAGGAAGGAATTCAGGTGCAAGGAAGAACAAAAGGATTTATTTAATGTTTATAACAGACTGTGTTTGGCTCAGGTCTGTGTAACTCAGTCTTTTGGCTGCAGAATTGGGATGCGATGCAAAGCAACATCCTGATAGTGCATGTCTTTTACAGCACCAGCTGCCTTGCAGTAGCTGACCCTGTATGAATCAGCCAGCAGGGCGTCTTTCAGATCTTAGGAATTGTCGGGTTTGTGTCTTAAGGAAAACGTTACCTTATACCATTTCAGTATTAATGTGTTGAAGAGGTCTTGTGTTTTTCATTTTTCCCTTATCTTCTTGTTTGCCGCTGAATGCAGTTGAATTAATTATGTTCTTTTTTTCACAACACTTTTTTTTATTTCTTGATGGTTTTCTTTTTGTCTTGTTTGTTTGTGTCCTCATGTGTTGCTGGGGGGGGGGGGGGGGGGGGGGGGGGGGGGGGGGGGGGGGGGGGGGGGGGGGGGGGGGGGGGGGGGGGGGGG
>JAVJGG010000074.1:54861039-54886644 GCA_035590195.1 Aviceda cuculoides
AAACCTTTTCTTGTTTGTTATATATTTTTTAAAAGCTTTTTATAAGTCTTCATGTATTTTTTTTTTTTTTTTTTTTTTTTTTTGCTTTGATGTTGCTTATCCTGGAATAGAACCACAGCAGAATTTGGATGGAAGGGGTCCCTGGAAGTGGCCTGGTCCTGCCCTCCACTTGGAGCTGGGTCAGGTTGCTTAGAGTCAGGTTTGGAGCACCTCCAAGGACAGAGAGTTTGTAATCCCTTTGGGTGACATGTCCCAGTGTTTGACCATCCTCATGGTGAAAAATACATTCCCTGTACTGAAAGAACATATTTACTTCCATTTTTACTTATTACATTTTTCCTTCCAGCTTTACAATTTGTATTTCAAATTTTAGTATCATGAGGCTATTAGTAATTGCTTTATGTCATCAGGTTCTGCTCACTCCTGGGCAAGCTGGGTGGGAGTAGTAAGAGGAGAGTAGTCCACCAAGCACATAGTCTATAGAGGTGAAGGATGGGGAGGAATGCAAGTGCTGTTTCTAAGTGCATCAGGGGTGAAAAAAAATAGTGAGCTGCTGGGTGGTTCTGCTACCATGTGCATTCAGGCTAGCCATGAAAATTCAGCTTAAGGTTAGATGGAGGTTGTTAGGTTGGCAGATAAAAATTAGTTACAAGAATATTTGTAGTGAGATAATAAAAGTTATTATTGTAGATGGTGTTCTAAGACCACAAAGATTAATTACTGTTTATTAGTTATTTTTAAAACTAGGTTCTTTTGTAGCAGACTTACTCATACTGCATTGTTTTTAAGGTTTGCTCGCCAAAAGAGTAACTTTATTTGCAGCAGTGTTGGAGCAGAGAGAGAAGGCTCTTGTTTGGAAAGGTTTCCTAAGGGCTCTCTTTTTGCTGAGTGGGAAAGTGCTAATCTTACTTTGCCCAGAGCAAGTTTATCTGGCTTCTTTACAGTGTTACAATATACATTGAAACCCAGTGGCCCCAGGCCAAAGTTTTAATCAGAGGATGGAGTTCAGAGTAAAGTTTGCCTTTTTATTTCTGTGTTTTTAATCTGAGGGTTGGGGTGTGGTTAGTATTTAATTAGATGCTTAGTGTGCTTATGTCCTGGTTTTGGCTGGGGTAGGTTAATTTTCTTTCTAGTAGCTGGTATGGTGCTATGTTTGGATTTAGTGTGAGGGTAATGTTGATAACACACTGAAGTTTTCAGTTGTTGTGAAGTAGTGCTTATACTAAGTCAAGGATTTTCCGGCTTCTCATGCCCAGCCAGCAAGAAGGCTGGAGGTGCACAAGAAGTCGAGATGGGACACAGCCAGGGCAGCTGACCCAAACTGGCCAGAGGGGTATTCCATACCATGTGACATCATGTCCAGTATATAAACTGGGGAGAGTTGGCCTGGGGGGCGGATTGCTGCTTGTGAACTAACTGGGCATTATTTGGCGAGTGGTGAGCGGTTGCATTGTGCATCACTTGTTTTGTATATTCCAATCCCTTTATTAGTATTATTGTCATTTTATTATTGTTATTATTATTATTATTAGTTTCTTCCTTTCTGTTCTATTAAACTGTTCTTATCTCAACCCATGAGTTTTACTTTTTTTTTTCCCCAATTCTTTCACCTGTCCCACTGGGTGGAGGGGAGTGAGTGAGTGGCTGCGTGGTGCTTAGTTGCTGGCTGGGGTTAAACCACGACAGCTTAGTACTGGTTGATTTATTTGCATGCGTTTTAATTAGATGGACTTATGTACTGGCTGGTAATTAACACTGTTTATAGAAAAAATGGTCTAGTTGGAAACATCCAAAGAATCCACTTTGATGTCTAAACTGGGACTTTAGCAGAATTTAAGTACTCCAGACCAAGTGGCAGTTCTGAAAACTAGTTTTTTAGTGAACATTTTAACCTAGAAATGCATAGTGTTTGTTCAGGGGCTATGTTTTGGATCACAGCATTTGCTGAGTGTCTGAACTAGAAATCCCTGACACCAGACAAGGGAGTGCTGGTGCCTGGCATCCAGCAGTGCTCCACTGGGGTCCAGACTGGTGGCATGGCCTTGAGTCTGCCAAAGTCCTTGTGGGGAAGGCTGTCTGAAGTACAGAAATACCAATGGGGCCAGTGCAAAGCACAGATGATGTTATCAATCTCTATTCATAAACATAGCTAGGGAAAGGGAAGATACTGGCACACATTTTTCTACTGTGTCTGAATGGTTTGGGCATTCTCCAAGCAAGGGGGACACCTGGGTTCTCAGCATTGTTTTTCACATCTGATGACAGTCTAATGAGAAATGCATCCATGTCCAAACAGCAGAGACTTCTCCCAGCTGATTTTTGTGTTGTAGTCAGTCTGCGGCTTTCTTGGTCTTCTGCCCAGCATCTCTTGGATTTCCTTCTGCACCATGACCCATTTTCAATTACTCTGCAATGGAGGGGGCAGGGCATGCTCCCACCAGATGAATGATCAGAGGAGGTTGTAAGATGTGTGTGGGTTCAAATCCCAACTGGCTGAGGAGGAAGTTAAACTGAGGTCTCCCATTTTTGAAGTGGCACATCAGCCATCGTTTACACTGTTTCTGGATGGGTTTTGGGAAGCCTGAGCCCTGCTCATTTAAATGTTCCTCCATAGAAGAAGGTCTCAGATCCAGGCAGACTAAGGTGTTTGATGAATAGTGCTTGGTTGGGCTTTGAAGTTGTGGGTTGGAGTCAGATCCTCATGCCTCTGTACTCCCCATGGGCTGACTTTAGCCAGACACTCACTCGCTGTGTGGCTTTTGCTCTGATGAGACCCCACCTGCAGTACTGCATCCAGGTCTGGAGTCCTCAGCACAAGAAAGACACAGACCTGTTGGAGTGGGTCCAGAGGAGGGCCACAAAAATGATCAGAGGAATGGAACACCTCTCCTGTGAGCCTGGAAAAGAGAAGGCTCTGGGGAGACCTTATTGTGGCCTTTCAATATATAAAGGGCACTTATAAGAAAGGTGAAGAAAGACTTTTTATCAAACCCTATAGCAACAGAACAAGAGGCAACAGAACAATAGCAACAGAATAATTTTAAACTGAAAGAGGGTATATGTGGATTGTATATAAGGAAGAAATTTTCAATGATGAGTGTGGTGGGGCACTGGAACAGGTTGCCCAGAGAAGTTGTGGATGTCCCATTACTTGGATGGGTCTTTGCGCAGGCTGATCTAGTGAAAGATGTCCCTGCCCATGGCAGGGGGGTTGAAATAGGTCATCTTTAAAGGTCCCTTCCGACTCAAGCCATTCTATGGTTCCATATTTCTGTTTAGCAAAGCAGTTTTGCAGATGCTTGGGTTGGATTCAGTGGACTTAAAAGTTGCATGTACTTGAAAGCTTTGAAACATATATGACATCTTGCTTAATAAGATATGTCAACACTGTAATTCATACAGCTAATGATTAATGTTGGTAACTAAAATGCAGCAATGATCATTGCCTCACAGTGACTGAAATTAGAAATATTTTGCAGACCTTTGAGGAAAAAAACCCCTAGTTCACTACTTTCCTCTGTGGCCTAGGATCCTGCAGCAGATCCTGTGTCCAGCTGGACACATTTTTTGCCTAGAACCTGAAATGGGGAGACCTAGAAACAATTTTATTGCCCCAAACCTGGGGAGAAAGTAAGTGTTGCATGGGCGGGTTAACATACCAGGTCACATGTAGGCTAACCACAAGTAAGAGGGAAGTTTGAAGATGGATTTTTTTGAAAATAATGACATGTTTTATATGTGTGTTCTAGAAATGCTTAGGTACATATCGTGTATCTGTTTAATGATATTCCGTTTTAAATAATGCCCCCTGCATCTTGTTAGTGTGCCTGCTTCTGTTAGAACTGCAGTGAAATAAAGGTCTCAGACACTACATGCAGGTTTGCTGGCCGTTACAGTGCTAGAGTCTGTGTCCTGAAGCTCCTTTTTACTCTGATGTCTGGAATTTGTTTCATTTATTGAAGGAAGCTTGATCTGGTTTTCTGGGATTTGGCTCTGAAAGTTTTGGTTCCACTTGAAACAGAAAGGTAAAAAGTCTGGATGTGTTGCCACCAAATATTCAGAGCAAAAACTGATCACTAGCGGAGATCCCGCAGTAATTTTCCCTGTGGAGCAGTAGAGCAAGTTCCTTAGGTTCCTTGCCATTCTGGCTTTATGAGATGGGGAAATACAGTTTTTTTTTTTAATATTATAACATGTCCAAGTCCAACATTTTCAAAGGAGGCTAATGATTTTGGCTCCCAGCTCTCAGGATGTTCCAAAAGGTCCAGCTTTGCAGAAGGCAACTGTTCTGTTAAGATGTCTGGAGAGGATGTACTTAGCTGAGAAATGACAGTAGCCTTCAATTATGTAAAAGAAAGTTGCAAAGGGAAGGGAATGAAGTGGTTTTCGTGCCTGTTTCAGGTGGGACAAGAAGAAGCAGGCTTGTACTGAGAAAGGGTGAGCTAGGTTAGGCATTTCAAATCTTTGTAACTGTGAGGGTGAAATTATCCCTTGTGTAGATTGCCTACAGAGGTTATGGAAACCTCTCATCGTTGGAAGGTTTTTAGAACAGATGAGACAAACATCTGTCATGAGCAATCTAGGATGAGCCGATACTAACTTAAGGGAAGGGGTGCACTAGAGACCTCTTGAGGACTCTTCAAGGTTGGGGGTTATTTTGATGATTCTATAAAATAAATATTCTTGAGACTTTCAGAGGGAGTACTTAAACAGAGAAGGAGTCAGCCATGAGCCATTGTAATTGCTTGTAACTATATGATACCTTTGCTCAATGCGTAAGTGTTTCTGAAAAATGTGTTTATTAGCTTTTTGGCTACATAACTGCTCTCTCTGCTGGGGGATTGCTTTCCAAGCTTTTACAAGACAGTTTTCCAATTGCTTTTACAAGACATTTTTATCTTCTAAATATTGATGCAGACAGGAAATTTGGCAGCAATTTACTGTTGATTTTAACCCTATTACTTACACAAATGTGTGCATGTACCTACATATGTTTCAGGAGCTTCACCTTTCCTTTGCAACTGGAGTGTATAATTTTCAATAATGTGTCCTGAACTGGTTGGGTAACAGGGAGTAAAAAGTCCATTGTATCAGGATGATAAATTTAAATGGAATTTCATAAATCACTGGAAACCTAATAGATTTTATCCAGTTGTTCTGAGAGCTGTAGGGTTAACTGCCCTTAAATACTTGACCCTTGTGAAAGTACCCTTATATTTAACTTCACACCAAAATACCAGTGCAAGGAACTGGTTGAGTGGCACTTGAGCTTAATTTTATTTATTGCCTTTAAATTACAGAGGCTTTGTGTTTGAGAGTGTACATAGACAGATAAACCCTTCTTTGAATAAAGGCCAGGGAAGGTCTGGAGTGGAGAATCAGCATCTAGTGATTAAGTCATCATTGTGTACTCTTTATTTTAAGCTTCATCCTGTTGAGCTTGATGATTATGTGCTGAAAAGTGGAGAGGAAGTATTGGCAGGTGAGGTTACCTTTCTAAAAAGAGAGACACAAGAATTATGCTCTATATTTTACCCACATGTGTGTTAGCTTACGGCTCACTGTGCTTCTAAGGATCTCTTACTGTGCTGATAAGCAGCCTGCCTTGAAAAATCACACACTTTTTTTTTTTTTTAAATTTAGATACTTGGCCGTGCTGCCAGATGTTTTGTGTTGCTGAAGCAATGCAAAGCAGCTGCAAAATTGTCTCTTAACTACCTTCTGCAGTATAGTGGGGCATCTCTTGTGCTGAATGCTGCTGTAGCATATACAAAGAGAGAAATACTGAGATTATCTAATTCAAACTCTTTTCTTTGACTGCTGAAATTAGATGGTGTTTGGATATCCTAGTTTAGCTCCACAGGTGCAAGTAAGTATCTAACTCTGTTGATTTCAGTGAAATATGGATTCCGCCAAAGTGCTTTTGTAGGTCTGAACCTTAGCTGTGATATTTCTGCAGATGATAACAAGTTTCTTTCGATGCTTCCTAGCCAATAAAATGCTGGGTTTTGTTGCTGATTATTTTGTTTGTTTGCTGTGTTTTTTCAGAGCCTAAACATAAAGAAACTCTTCTCCACCTTGTGATGAAATTGGGGTTGGTTAAGTTTCCCAGTTCTTAGCAGCCCAGCCTGGAGGGTCATCAGCATTAGCATTACCTAATGAGGATGGAGCAACACCATTAGATTTGGCTTTACTAAACGGGCACTCCAAACTTGTTGAGGTCTTCACAAAGTGAGTATAATGGTTTGTTGCTTCCTCTGAAAAAATCCTATCTGTTAAGGGGTATGGGGAGTACTGTCATTTTTCTCAAGAGTTCCATATTTTGTGTTGGTTTCTGTTGCTTTTTGCCATTATTACCATTTTAAGTGGTAAACTTGTATTTACAGTTAATGGAAGTTTATGATTTGCATCCTTCATTACATTTGCAAGTCAATTAATAGTCAGTTAAGTGACAGAGGACCAGCTGCACCATTGCAGCTGAAACCCAACACATTACCAGCAAGTAAAAACATCCCTTGAAATATATATAGAGAAATATTTAGTTACAAACAGAACCACAGGACCTGACTTTCACAAAACCTCAGCAGACTTTGTGACCCCTGTAAAGCTCAGGTTTGAATGAATAAGGTAGAGTCAGCAGCAAAGCCAGTGCTGTGAGCCTATTTTGCTGGAGAGCTGCCACACTGACTTAAAGGGCAAGTGCTTTCTGGCATGTTTTAGCTGTCTGGAGTTTCCTCTGTACGGACCTGAGGAGCTGCGTGGTCTTTATGTGTCTTGGGGTACCAAATGTTTAGCATCAGATGCCCCTTATCAATGTTGACTTTCCTTTGTAAATAGAAATAGGCAAGAATTGGGTTACATTTTTATTTTGGTATGTGTCTCTTTCCGTTCTGGCTCCATGCAGCGTATGGTTTATGTGAGACTTATCCGTACTTCAGTTTGAAAAAAAAAATACTTACAGCACTGGTACGGTACATTATGTTTTGAATGTCTCATTTGTTTGTAAAGTCCAAACAATGCTGTATTCCCTTGAGATACTTTCTGTTTTTCACTGTCGTGGGATAACAAACCTGCTAGCTGCCAGTCATGTCCTACTGCTATATATGGCAACATTAACAGGAAAAGGTACTATTGCTAATTTACAGCAATATGGAGAAATAGGTGCTGTCATGGCTTGCTCTTTCTGGATTATTTTACTAGCAAGTAACCATCTAGAGCTGACATTGTTTTTTCCCCGCCGATGGCTAGAAGTAGCTGCATGTTCTTAGGCCTGAATGGAGTCATTGGTAAGTATTTGTTTGCCCAGCTGTGTTTTCAGTGGATGTTTCAGATTTTCTGCCTCTGGTTTTTGCAGTGGGTGCATTGGGATCCCGATGGGCCGTGCCGAAGGCGAGCAGGAAGCTCACCACGGCTGTGCTTTCGTTCTACCTGTGTGCAGAGCATCTGCTTTGCTTTAAAGCGCGTGTTGTTCCAGTTTCCAGGGCAGTCACTCACCTGACATTTCAAGAGCGGAGAACAGCGAGAGTGCTTGCATGCAGTTTGTTCATTCATCAGGAGCTCTGACTCTGACATTTAGCCACACCACGCAGCACTTGCTGGAGTCTGACATTAAGATCTTCAGAAAATACTTCTGGGACAGACCTCTTCTTTACCAGGTAGGTACCTATCTAGCCCAGGGCATTGTCACAGATTTTCTTCAATAATTTCCAGCTATAGACTCTTCAGGCTGGATTTGTTTTTCTTGAGTAGCCTTTTAGTTTAAGCTGCCTGTCTCATTAATGGCCAAGTGTAATTGCAGGATTACTGTTGTGGGCTTCTACTTTGTGTAAGTGTAGCATATTTTAAATGTGAAGCTGCTGGATAAGAGATGTTAAGAACTTTATCAAAGCCTACTTTACCTCCCAAGTTGTTTTTGAATCATTGTGGACTCTACAGAGAATATCTTTCCCTGAAATCTATGTCTTTAATTGCACATATTTAATTAACATATTAAATATTTAATTTAGTTCCATTCTTTCATCTAGTAGTGTAATGCCTGGGAGCCTTTATCAAGAGCCAAGCCCTGTCTGTTATTTATAGCAAAAATACAGAGTATAGGCTTTTGCTATGGAGTTTAGTTTTGGTGTAGTGGGTCTTATTTTACTATAAGGTGCCTGGAGCACTGCTGTGATTTTCTGCAGGACATCTCTCAATTTCAGTAAAGTAAGGAGGAGAACACTCGAAAGCACAAGTTCTTTAATAGCAATGCAGATGCTCACTTATGTTTTTAGACTGAGACTGCGTGACTATATAAAACTAGCAAACTAAAACCACACTAAAAATAAGCTTTTCACTTTTTCTGGTCTTAAAATTCAGCTTTTCTTTTCCATGCTTAACTTAAGGTTTCCTTATTTGTGCACTGATTTTCCTTGAGTTGTCTTTATTGCATTCTGCATGTTTTTTTAAACTTTGAACGTGACCCATGTGTTATGTTTAACACAAAAACTTAAGGTGTGATGTATTATATAGTCCTTATGTATAATCTTATGTAACTACACTGCCAAGATTTTGATTTGTTCCAATACGAAGAAGTTATTCTGTGTTTGTGGCTTGCAGAATACCTACAATTTCTGTGTGGCTTTTCCATGGAAACAATCATAAACCCAATAGCAAAACCGAGATGGTAGTAAAGAATGCATTGTTATTTACATCATTGGCTTTTTCTTGCACTCATCAAATCCTTGTTCTTCTTTCAGTCTTTGAAACGAAAAAAGAAAGTGTGGTATGTTAGATGTTTATATGGCTTTCAGGGACAAAGACTCTTAAAGGCCGGAAAATTCTGCACGTGATAATTTCAGTTATCCCTTTATCTGTGGGTTTCCCTTTTGCTCATTCCTCTGGTTGCAGCAGTCCAGAGCCTCCATTGCGGGGACTCTCTGCCCAGTATCAATGTTGCACTACTTTTAATAAAACAGAAATAAGCCAGAGTAATGGGGAAGATCACATGGTTTAGTTCATTTCCTATACACCAGATATCATCCTGAAGTCTATGTGGAGGGATGATCAAACTGTCATGTTTAGACTATGTGTTATGTCCAAAAGGTAAGGTAAAATTAATTTTCTTCCTGTTGCAAACAAAGACTTGCAGCCATTAGTTGGATCCAAATCATAAGGTGGGCATTAGAGATTTCACAACACATAGTCTTTTTAAAACAGAGGTAAAATTTATTGCTGTACTGGAGTATTCAGCTCATCTGCAGCAGACTAAGACTGTACCTCTAGTTTATTGCATCTTGAGACTGCATAAATAACCACTTTGCTATGTTAGGCTTGGGTCAGAAAGACGTGGACGAAAGAGAAGGAGCTTGTCTCAGTTATGGTGGCATGTAGCATTGGATTTGTGTGCACGAAATGGATGACTTAGATAGCAACACAAACTATTTTTGGATTTATTCGTGCAAGAAATCCCTGTCTTTCTCAAGTATGTTCTTCAGTCCCTCGTCTGTGGGTTCTTTTAGTCCCTTGACTATTCCTTACAAGCCTAAAAGACTAATGGAAAAGTTAAAACAAACAAGTTGTCGGTAAGCTAGAGTTACCCATACAGGAGCCATGCCTTCACTGGAAACCTTCAGGGGCCCTGCAGTTCAAAAAAGTTTTTGTGGCTCTGCTAGGCGATACAAAGGACAGATTTCTGAAGATGATGAGGAAGAGCATGGAATTGCTGGCACTCTGTGCAACCTCTTTGGGGCAGAAACTGCTGTTGTGGTAGCAGCAGCTGTCAGTGAGGCCGTGTGGTTCGTCGTGCACCCCCAGCAGAGCCCTCAGCAGTGTGGGGATGTGGTTGGTCCCTTTGGCCGTCTCGGTTGCTGGAGGCAGCACAGGCAGTGCAGGGGAGAGGTCCTCTATGAGAGGAAAAGAAATCCAGGAGCGAGTGGACACATGTGAAGTGGCGTCAGGGTAATAACAGAAAAGAAAAGCCAAACCAAATCATCCAAAATGAATAAGATAATTTACAATAATTTAAGTTTTTTTTGTTGCCCGGTGGTGGACAGATTTAGTGGTTTCCCTGGGAGGAATTGGCTTATTTCTGCCTGATAGGTATGGGAGTAGGCAGGTGTCTCGCACACCAACAGACAAGCAGAGGAAAACGCAACTAGCCCCACCAAGGTGGGGGATATAGCTAGCTTGACAGCTGCATGGCTTTCAAATCAGTTTGGCTGCAATATTCAGGCGGGACTCATCCCTGACGTTTTCTTTCGTACTCAGGTTACCATGCCTTTTCTCTGTTTGCTGCTCTGGTAGATGGCAAATACAGAGGCAGCCTAATCAGAGGGAAGGACTAGAAGCAAGCCGTGTTGTGGATGAAACTACGCAAAAGGAGACATTTTCTCCTCCACTCTTTTTGCTTATAATCTTTGAATATAATTGCTAAAATAAGGGACTGGATCTTAGCCTTGTATTCCTTTTGAACAGGAGTGATATAGTCAGCGTGTGTGTCTGAGTGAGGGGTCAGCTCGGGCCAGGGGCTATGGACATGGAGAGGGAGCAGCTTCTCCCTTCCAGTCTGGGTTTACCATGTAGTTAGTGCTTAGTCCCTGCTTTAGGCTCTTTGTATTGCCTGTCTGTCAAAATTGCTCGCTTTATAGGGATGCTTTCAAGGTTAACTAGGCTTCTGAACAGAGCCGTGGTGCAAAGTTGCTGTGCTGCTTTTCTCATAGAGAAGGAGTTTATAAACAATGAAGTATGAATGTTAGATCTGATCCTTTAGATTCCTTCTATATGGTAAGCAGGAGGTAACTTGTCTCTGTAGTTGAAAATATTTGTTTGCTAGTCTTTGATATTGTTTTTGAGTTTTCAGGTAAATGTCATGGGCATCAAATACGGCTACTGTCATTTTGATTTTTTTTTATACAGTATTTATTCAAAACAAGTTGAGACAGTGGAAGGTCCAAAAATGCTCTGCAGTACAGCAAGCTCTGTAGAAGGTACAGTTTTTTATTCCATCATGTTGCAGTCTTAAAAAGCTCTGGAAAGTTGGCACAGATTCATTCATACACTGTTTGTTCAGGAAAATCACATGTTTCATATGACATTAAAGACTTGTAAGTAGACAACAGTGGAATAGGCAAGTCATACGCTACCAGAGTTGTGTAAATTGTGATACTCCCTACAGAGCACTGGTTTTCCAATGTCAGACTGAAATTGTTCACAAAATACGATGGCATTTATAGTGACTGGAAAAACCTTAACTAATTTTATTGTAAGAGTCAGAAAAATGTCAGAAGATTCCAGGAGAGGGCAGTGTTTAACTGAATGAATGCTCCAGCCTGCAAATTCCTGTAAAGCCAAATAACTCAAGTTACAGAAGATAGGAGCAGAGTAACATTTTGTATGAATAGTTTTGAGATCCAGCCCAGAGTTCTTAATGTGGCAAAATTCCCATGTGTTTCAATTAGACATTCAATATTTTGATGAGTGGTTTACCTCTGTAAGGGTTGTGGGACTGTGCTCGCTGATGGGAATGCTTTTTTATTAGCAAAATACATCCCTGTGTACCTCGGAGCAAGCATCTCTTAGAGCTGAAAAGAAAATCACAGAAAAAGGTCATTCTTCAGCATCAGAAGTATGACACTTCGGGCATTTACATGTGATTGTTAGGAATTTATTAAAAGTTTTCATCAGTTGGCCCTTTGCTTATGTGGCTGGCACTGTGTATTCGGATGAAGCAGCAAGCTGAGGACTGTGAGTTCTGCAAGAGGCTCGGTCTTGCCCAGTGGCTGTGCTGGAGGCAGCCCTACTGAAGGCAGCAGAAGTGTGAGCACCTGCATGAACTGCCGACAGGATCAGGACCAGACTGGGGGAGAGGAAAGGGACTGCAGTTCCAGATGGCATCAGCTAGTAACTTTAAGTGAATGGATAAAATGGGGACACAATTCTCATGTAGCTGGTGTTTAAACATGTAGGCTGCCATTGTTAGTGCTGGAAAAAGAGTTTTATACCCAACTTCTCCAGCAGTGTTCAGGCAGCAAGTGTTCTGCCATTGGAAGGTAAAATTGCAGAGAAATGATGCAAACTAAGCATCTGTTACTGTAAGTGTAAGCGGCAGATCACCATACAAGGTTTGTGCTTGACTTTGGTGACACGGTGTGCAAACTCATTGACTCTGGGTATTGATCTGAGTGCTGTACTCTGACCAGCCTGATCTTTATGCTGCTCCTCAGGGACAGAAAGTGAATGTCCTGGATTGGTGGCACTACATGTGGCAGTAGCTTGGGCAATACAACTTCTAAGTGATGATTACTTCGATATTTTTCACTAAAAGCAGTTTTAATTCAGGCTGCCTTGGCACAAGCAGATAACGAATATTAGTGGATATTGATTGCCCAGAGAGAGAATCACCAGTTTGGGATGTCTAGTCTCATTTTGGATCTGATTGTAAAGCTTCTTGTTCTCTTTTTACACCAGAGATACTTGGCATAGATGCTGGCATAGGCACACCTACCTATTTGTGTTTTCAGTGAAGCTATATACTTTTGTGCCTGTATTCATGAGAGTTATTTTATGCCTGTTTTTTTAAAATCTCATTTCAGTTCAACAGCAAGAAAAGTATGCCATGTTTTGGTAGTATCCAGGACCTATACAAACAAATTGTAGTAATCATGCTTGCACATTTTACACTCTGTGTTATCTACTTGTAGACATGAGGAGCCTGTAACTATTTTGTACACTGATGGGCAGCAAAGTTTTTTTTTTAACCTTCTTGGGTTTTCGTAGTGTCATTGGTTACCATATTTCTATAAATGAGACACTTTTTTTTTTGGCCTCTTTCGCTAACAATCACCAAATCCAGATACTCAAAAATCATGAATGATCATTACTGGTGACTAGTAGCCTGTCTTACACTCTCCATTTGCCAGCATTCAGGAAACCAAAAGAACTTTTTTCAAGACTGAGTTAAAACTGTTGCTGCTAGAAGCAGAAATGATATGAAATGGTTGTCAGAGTACTTTTTACTACATTCTCGGTTGAATTTAGTGGACTCTTCTATAAAGTGGCTGCTAAGCTCAGGACATTAATTTGGTGCATTCATGTCATGAAAGGATCCCCCTCAGATTTTAAAACTGCTGCCATTCCAAGAAGCAGTAACTACGCTCTTCTGGGTGGGCCTAAAGTCAAGTTCAACAGACCTTTAAAACACAATGCTGTAAGAAGCCCTGAGCTATTATCGAGTAGAGGTTGCTACAGCAGTATGTTGCTTCTTGTGAAATGCAATCATACGAAAGCAGTGGGTCAGTGTAAGGTGATGCTGCTATCTTAGCAGTGGATCTCCCATAGCAACTTAATTAAATTGAAATACATGGAGTGATGCATTATCTAGTGAGGATGCAGAACAAAAGGTGAAATAGATGGTATTTTGGCTAATTCAGTAGTTTGTGCTTTTTTTCTGTTTTCTGACCTTGAAATTCCATGCCTATGAGTTGACTGAATACTGTTATCTGGAGAATAAACCATGTGCTTCTACAGAATATTAGGTGTAGAGCAAACAGCTTTTTCTTTCTGAGAACTGTGAGACTGAATAATAATGATACTGCCAACTGCATGGCAATACTGTAAAAAATACCTTCCCACTGAAGCTTTTAAAGTAAGTTTCTGCAGTTAAGTTACAGGAGAAGTAGTCTGTTCCTTTTAGCTGAAGGGTGATGCCTGGGATGCTTTGACAGCATTAGCGATTTTGTGCTCTGTGATTGCACTGTTAGATGCAAGGGGAGGTATACATGTGACTGCTGCAGAAGGTTAATTAAAGAAGGTGGATTAATTAAAAATTAATGATCAAGACACTGATCAGCATAGACCCAGTCCTGACTCCTACCAGTGTCTGGGGACACTGCTGAGGTCAGGGACAACAGGTGCACTGATTGCAGTGGGCCCATAATTGTGTCCCAGAACTTCATCTCACAGGGACTGACGGTTAGGGTCATCATTGCTGAAGATTGTGTGATTTAGATAATAGGCAGCTGTCTTTGAATTGTTTTTCCAAAGGTATATTGATACAGCTCTTTTTTTTAAAAACTCAAGTATAGACTTTGTGCAATGCCAAGAAAGCACAGAGGTCCCAAAACCCCACATTCCTCAAGGCAGTCCCCCCAAAGCACCCTGTACTGGCTGCTGAGTCATACTTAGTATTTGCTGAAGCTGGAGAATGGAGGGGTATCTGAGAACAGATGTGAACCTTGAGTTGAAAGATTTAGTATGAAATGAAATATATTTACCACCATAACTCTGGCTAAATAATAATTATTATTTAAAAAATATTTACTAAATAATAACATTCCTGGTAGCCTGAGTGATGCTGGTGTTCATTTGCATTCCTCTAGCCAGATTACTCCTCTTTGCTGTTTCACAATAGTCCCTGAGGCTGCATTTGGGCAAAACTTGCAAAGCGTGGTCCTTGTTTTGCATGTGCTGTGTCCTTCCCCACAGCCCTGGGAAGAAACCATAAAAAAAAAAAGACTGACAGAAATGAAGTTATTTTTTACGTTGTGGAGTGAAAATGCAAGGTCTAATTTCAGATAATGCATGAAGCCCCTGCAGGAGGAAAGCAGAGCCCAGCTGAGTTGGAGCGAGGCACAGTGCTAGAACTGTGGACCTTCTGAGCATGTGGGGGTTAATCTGCAGCTGGCTGACAAGTCGCGGTGCTTGCCTAGGCTGAACATAACTGTGACAATAACATAGCACTTGTTGTGCATCCAGCTCGCATGCTGCCCACGGGAATGCCGCTGTGGGGAGATGCATGGGCTGCCCATGTCCATTGTTCTGGCTCGCCTGCCTGTTTGCCCGCTCCTTGTGTCCCCCCTCCTATTCGAAAAAGGAGAGAGACCAGCAGCAGAAACCAAAGCAGACCCAAACTGAATCTACTTGTTATTAAAGGCAGGAATCTTTGCTTTTACAGGTCCTGTGAACTTGGCATCTGATGAATTGTGCCAGGATGATATGAAGGTAAAGATTTCTCCTTATACAAATAGCTAAGCTTCGTTTAGGTTGGGAAGCAGCAACCTCTGCTTGGCTATCTGAGTCCCTCCCATAACAAGTAAATAAGGTGACTAATGCCTGCCAGACAACATTTCCTGCCTGTTCCTATCCTGGGGGAATAGTTACGTGCACAGATGATTATTATTTGATGGAACTTGTTATGTGGTTGTGGGCTGGAAAGCTGGGTTGGAGAAGCAAGCTCTGCTTTTGAGCCAGAAAGCTCCTGTGTTTGTGGTGAACCTTAGTGCCTTCAGGGAGCTTGCAGCTCAGCTGCCAGTCTGGGGGGAGCATAACCTGTCTCGCGCAAGCTTCATCCTTGAGATGGCATGATTCGTTACATCTGAGGAGTTGGTCTCTGAGAGAGACCTTGTGGGTAACTGAGTCCTTAACTGGACTTAACTGGGAAGAATGCTTGATGTAAAAAATATGGCAGTTCCCATTGTCTTCTACATGGAGGTATCTAACAGCTTTTGGGAGGGACCAATGTTTGTGAGAAGTCCCGTTATGGATAGTCAGTTCTATTTGATCTCTAGTCTTATGTTCTGCTATTTATTTATATGTATCTGTTTACAAAACCAGAAAATCTGTCTCAGTGGTTTTTTTATCACCTTTTAAAGGAGGAGCTTGATTATTAGCTCAGCTGGGTATAAAGCTAAAATAATGATTTAGGTTGAGAGAAACAAAACCTGGTAAAATCTGGCAAATCTGGTAAAGGTGGTATCTTCTCAATAGCCAATGTTGCTGGACTGCCACTGTTGTTAGGTCATTATTATAAAAGTGATGACCTCTTTAGTTGTTCTTGTTTTTTTTTTTAATTGCCAGCCGTGCAGAAGATTGACCATTTGTTTCAGATTCACATGTTGCTATTGTAATCTATGTCATCTCAGAATTATATCTCTGCAATATGCATGCATTTTGGACTCTATGTTGAAAATGTATATTGGGGCAGAGTGTTGCAGCTCATGAGTCTTGCTGGGGGCAAAGGGTTCTGTCACCACGTTGACTGTCTCTTGTTTTGATCTAGCAGAAAGGCTGTAGTTGACTATATAAAGAATGAACTGACCTTTGATATTTCTACAGGTGTGAACAGTTCAGGCTTTAGAGAAGGAGGCATCTTAGACATACATTGCTCTTTCCTCCAAAACACTGTATATTGACTAGTCAGGGCACAGTTAAACTTTGTAAGAGAAGAGCAGGCTGAAAACTGGAGTTTGCATGAGAAGTGAGATATGGTTTTGTCACTTCTTTGATTATGTTTAGAGTTTGAGTCCATAGGGTTCATGTGCATATCTTGGAGCCTGAGTGGCATGCTGTATCTGTTGCATTTATTAAAATGTCTAAAATTAAGTGACTGCTGTTCAATTAGCGTTTGAACTGAATTCTGAAAGCCTATAGCACAGCTTGCAGCTGAGCACAAATGCAACTATTTGTCTTCAAAGATATAGCTCAAATTTTCTGTTTCTAGCCTTTCCGAGACTCTGTGGTTCCTTCTAAAGAAAATGAAGATCATGTCCTGTTGAGCATAGGTAAGAAATAATTAATGATTTTGACTTCCCAAAAACTATTGAGATACACCGTGATGACAAATACACACAAGGTAGTTTCTTTAAAGGAGGCGAAGGTCATTGACATTGCAGCCTAGCTTGGCAGAAGATCAATGAGTTATATCTATGTCAGAGAGGGAACCTCTTTCAAAGCGTCTCTCATATAGGTAGGTGGTGTATCCAACAGTATCATGATACCCTAGGATTTTTCAGTAGTATGTTAACTGTTGTAGGAACAACATTATTGAAAATAATTTCTAATAGAGCCAATATATGTGACTGAAGATGAAATGAAGCATGTAGAAATGTTTAGATGCCGCAGCGGTGAGTGAGTTGTGGGGCTGTTAGGACGATATAGCCGGTCGCACTAGACAGTACATTTAGAGACTGAAACTCAAATGGGAAGTTGGGTATTTTCAAGTTTGGGGAAAGCTCCAAGAACAATGTGCAAACATGGGCTCAGGCAAAGCACAGCAAGGCGGAAAAAAAGACAATGGGTAACTAAGCTCTCCCAGTAGGAGCTGCTGTGCCAGGCAGAGAGTGCCAGGCTGGCATCACTTTCCTGTGGTCCAGCGATGAGCTCAGAAGGAGCAGCCCAGATGGTAGCATTCAGACAGCCTATATGAAAACTTTGTTGGCTGCAAAACGAAGAATCACGCTGTGTGTGTGGAAAGGGAGAGGATATACGTGCATGAATGGGGGCAGTATATTTTAGAGGGAAATGAGCTGGTGTAAACTCAGAGACACAGTTGTAAGATAAGAAGCTGGCAGATGATTTTAATAATCTCTCATTAAAATCATCATCTAGTTATCTATTTTTCTAGTCATTGTTATGCCAAATGCCTGTACTTCAACCATTTAATCATGTTTGTCTCACTCTCCCATCCAAGAGCTGCATAAAGGAATTGGGAGTAGTAGCAAAAGTACTGGTATTCATAGTTATCCTGACTTTAGTGATTTTGAGCATAGGATAGAGTAGCAGTCCTTGCCTTGCTCAAAAATGCAGTGCATGTACATGAGGTGTTAGTGCCAGTATGATCAAATCTGTTTTATCAAGCAAGACTGAAGTATTGGACTGTATCTCAGCGTAGGAGGGTGTGGAGCCATTGGGGAGTGATTATGGTTTGCTGATCTGAAGCCACATCTGCTCCAGCCTCTGCTCCAGTTACACCATCTGGAGGGAACATAAGGTAGCTTAAAAGCTGACAGAATGGAAGTTCTCCACCCTGAAATTATAGCTGATATTTCTTTTTCTGACTCGTGAAATGCCTTTTCCTTCTAAGGCATCATTTGCACAGCACTGGTTGTGACAGCTGGAATAGGAGCCAGGCACTCTGGCTTCAGACCAGCTCAGTCTCCTCTAGGATGCTTGGATGGGCAGCTGCAGCAGATCCTGAGTCCTCTGCGGGGAGCAAGCAAGCGACTTTGGCCATGGTTCATACTGTCAGGAGTGGCAGAGTGTATATTCTTAGAGGAGCTTTTGGGTGAAAAAAAATTATGAATTTGCATACAACTTCACACAAGATTTAGGTGCTTAAAATTTGATTTGAATGCATTTTCTTAGGCATCTTATGTATGTATAAAGTAAAATTATAAATATGGATATAAATGTGTAGATATACATATACCTGGACATATACAAGTGTATATAAATACTTTTTGTCCCACTCACAGGCTCAGCTCTTATTAAACCAAGAAAAATTCCCTGTTGTACCTCTTATCTGAAAAAAAAACCAGCCCAGTTGCTCTTCCCTAAATTCTAATTACCTTGTAGTACATTTAAGAAGTTGACTTGTTCGTGGAGAAGCTGCAGTGAAATTGTGTCTGCTTGTATTAGAAGTATGATACCGTAACTGAGAATTTGGTTGCCCTGTGTATGGACTGGAGCACGGACTCACTGCCGGCTGCACTATGGGCTCTCCTTGCCCATCTCCCAGTTACATCCTCAAGTTGGCTGAAACACTTGTAACATAGACATCTGATGGGATTTTGCCATTGACCTCAGCAGGGCCTGGAGGGCTTCCAGTCAGCGCTGCATGTGAGGTCTGATGGGGCTGAAGTGCAGGCTGGGGAGTGAGTGGGCTATCAGACGTGCAATAAAAGGTGGAAGTGGGGAGGGATGAGGAAGGATGGAAATAGAGTTTGGTGACAACCAGAAATTTATAAGTTGACTTAAGCTGGTTTTGTTGGTATATTTTAATGTAAAAATCCGTGTATGTTCTAACCTGACTCATATAACCATAATGCTAAATATTGTAGTTTTATTACCATGGTTTCTTTTAAATTACTTTTTAAAAAATTGTTTGCTTGGGAATCTTGTTAAACAGTGATGTTTTTGGCAGGAAAAGCACACAGTGGGGAATAAGGAGAGAAATGGAAATGGTTGTCAGTGGGGGAGAGGAAGAGGAAAAACAGCTAAGGGGGGTTGAGTGAAGAAGAATGAATAGAAACGAGCAAACTCTGGAATCTCGCTAGGAAATTGGATGCGTAAATAAAAGAGGACATCTAAGAGCAAGAATCTGAGTGCTCTTTGAATGGGTACAAATTCCCCCACTTCCGCTTCTCGCTTCTTTTTCCATGTGGTTCTTGCTTTTAGACACCTTCACCAAAAATCAGTCTCATCATGGAATGGTTTGGGTTGGAAGGGACCTCTGAAGAAGTGTTGGCTCCTGGAAGGGCTCTGCTGTTCCTGCTCTCTGTTTTATTCCCTAGCCTGCCCTTTCAAGCATATTCACTATGTGGGCTCTTTCCCCACACCCAACAAAGTTTTGGGAGTATCTTTGCAGGGATGCTTGCAACAGTCAGTTGGATGCTAAGAGGGTACCAGCTGTCCTTGCTCCCTGTCTTCTTCATCTTTGGGCTGGGACCTGGTTGCCTTAGGCACTGTTTGAGTCTTGTAGTTCAGTTTTGAGAATTCAGTTCAACTTTTTTCTCAAGGGGCTTCTCATCCTCCAGGATTGCTGGAGACCCCCTGGGGTCTCCCCCCTTGAGTGTCAGGGTGGGGGTGGCCTGATAAGAAGCCACATAAACTACAGATGATGATTCTTGCATTTCCCATATTCAAGAATTGAAGGAATAGGAGTAAACTGTGGGGCACAACAGGATGTTAGACCAGGCTGAATAGGGGGTTGTATGGAGACTCCTGAGTTCAGTGCTAGTCACACCTGCCACTCTTCTTCCCCTTCTCTCTGTCTCCTCTGGAAATTGTTAGAGATCTGTTTTGTGTTTTGGGGGGGGGAGGCGAGGGGGGAAGAAAATACTTTTATTTTAACTGAAAGAACACACACACACACTGGAAAGATTGAGAGACAAAACCAGTATCCAGTTGGGGAGAGTGAATGAAAGAAACAAAATGGAAAGCAACAAAAAAAAGGAATTTTTTTTCCTTTCAATATTAAGCATATGTATTATTGCCAGGCATTGTCATCCTCAGAGTCAGCAACCCTGTACATTTTGGGAGAGCGTTTAGGAGGTGACAGCTGAATGCTGTTACTGTTGGGCATGTGACAGTGTTAGCTGGGCATGTGTTTTTAAACATTTATAAATCCTTCCTGTTTTGCATAGCTGGTTTGGAAAGAGGATGTTCACAAGGCCATTTATAAAGCTGCAAAAGTTTCTTTTTTCCAATAAGAAAAATCTAACCCCCAGTTTTTCTTCCAAGGAAATATAGCTTTTTTTTCCCCTTAAACTTCAGGAAGGCAGGATGATGTTAATTTTTCAAAATATTTTCCCTGCTCTCCTAGTTACAGTGCCAATGACCTAGTGGTGTCTGTCTCATCTATTCTGTTTGCTCTGCTGGCAGTGAAAAAGTTCTGCAAGCCACGTTTTGCACTTCAAGAGATAAAAATACTGATGCCAAATTTTTGGCAGTTCACTGTATGTGACCAGGCAGCTACAAAACATTTTTAGTGGAGTCTGCCCTTTGATTTTCATGGTTCCACAGAAGTCCCAGTTTAACCACAGATCAGTTTAAGGAACAGAACATAATGATCTTCTCTGTGTAAACCAGTAGGGCTGCACTGTAATCTGCAGAAAAATCTGGTTTCTGTGTTTCTGTTTTGTTCTTGGTTGGTAAGACTTAAAAAGGTGGGGTTTTTTAAGATAGAAAATAGCACTGTCCTTCTGTCTGGAGTTCTGCCATTGCACAGTTTTGGTTAGGTCTGTAAAATGATTAATTTTTTTACTTATTGCAGTCACATCTTTAACTCCCTTTTTAGTGTTCATTTGCTTTCGGTTTTTAGTGGGCAGAATGTTTGCATTTGAAAGTGTTTTGAGTCAAGGTGTGCCTGTTTTGACACTGGAACTACAGGAAATAATTTTATGGTTATTGATACATTCAAGTGAGTTACATGTTAAGTATTGCCTATTTGAGACAGTTACAAGAGTCTGGTGATTAAGACTATCCAGATCTTTTCTGTTTGTGGTCATTTTTATCTTTTCCTGTCAGCTTTCAATCCTACCTTTTGCTTATGTATGTATTAAGAGAGGTTGGGTGATCCAGCCATAGCATTTCTAGTCCAGGAGCTGCAGGCCTTTGCTTCAGTGTCTCTCCTTAATGGATTTACAGTAGGACCTTGGGCATGTCACTTATCTTTTCCCTGTGTCTCAGTTTTTCGTATGAAACAAGGAAGACCATAGAGAGTGAGGTGAGAAAGAGGCACTGCAATACTTGGGTGATTTGAGGCGTGCAAATACTCAGACTGGTTGTGCCGAAGAAGTTCTGAAAGGTTAGTTTGTGGTAAAGGAGGCTTTTTTTAAAAACTCATTTTTAGTTGAAAGGTAGGTGGTCTGAAAATTGCAGAGAAAAATAATAGCTGAAGAAAACAGCAGCGTTATTGCTGCAGCTAATGACTGTGGCAATTGCACTCTGCCCTTTTTTACTGCAGCTTTCAGAGATATTTATGTTGCTGCTTTTACTTTTGCAAAACCTTTACATGGTTCCTTGCACCTTGCAGAAGAGAGACTTAACTTGGGGTTGATCTGTCAGAGTCCCACCAGAAACAACCTTTAAACAACATTTAAATATGTCAGTAGTTTATTTCAGTAGATAAAACATATTCTGAATTGTTTGGAGTATCTATAAACAACTAAATATTGAAGACTGCAGAATAGTTGAGAGCTACAGAAGGTGTAGGAAGTAAAGTCTTCCTGGGATGTGAGTCTGGACTAAGCTTAATTAAAAAGCCATGGACAAATCTGGAAGAAGCAGCATTAGGCACTAAAACAAGCTTGTTCTTGTTTCTTGGAGTTTCCTCCACTCTTGATTTTCTGAGACATTATAATTCAAGTTAACCTCAAAAGGAAGACAGAAAGAAAAATGAACAAGTTACAAACATGTGCTGTCTGGCTTCCCAGAACGTCTCCTCCTCCTCTGCCTAAAATCCAAAACAAATTTGCTCAACAAAGTAATCCTTCAAAAGAGGCTTTTTTTTCTTCATGTTTAAATAAGCTCTTTTGGCTGTCTTCTGCCTGGTCTCATTTCATGCTAACATAAATAAACAATCTGGGATATATCTGATGTCAAGTTACTCTTTAAATGTGAAATATAATCCAGAAATACATTGTGAAGAAAACAGTCATAGTCTTGAAAGTGCACACATGAACACATTTCTTAGCTTTCTTCCTCCTTGAGAGGCAACCCTTCCCTTGAAGTCTTCCCTGAAACATGGAAAATTGGATTTTTTAACGAGATGGGTCTTTGGTGAACTTTTAGGCGATGCAGGCTGCCAGTGTTAGTGTAGACTCAACAACTAAGTCATTGGCGAAACTTCAGTAGAAGCAAGGTCCAAGTCAAACTCGGGTTTGCTTTCATGTGAGGCCATGTGCGCTCTCCATGTTGCTGGGGCTCGCACAGGCCTCCATGGAACTGAACCCAGGAAGAGATTTTTATTGACTCGAGCCCTTAGTTCTCAAGCTTTTGCAAAGAAATCAAGGGAGCTTTTCATGAGGGTGTGGGACAAAAAGCAATGAGCTTTCTGTCTGCATTTGTACTGCATATCCCAGCTAGTCTTTTGATGTGAATAGATACTGGACCAGGGGAGCATTTAGGCAAATTATCTCTTTATGTACTTTGTTGGAAGTACTTAGTGGTTGTTTCAAGAGTCAGGGCATACCGACCGCTGTCACGTGAAAGTAGTATTAATGGGTTTGTTATCCTAAATTGAGCTTGTTATCCTAAACCACATCAGGTGAATGGTGTGGTGAAAAAAGGAAGAAAAATACAAATCTGCAATCAGTCATGAACAAGACATCAGAAAGGTCTGAGTCAGAGGAATGCTGTGAAATCCTGACAGCAAGACAGCGAACTGGCCAACACGAAGAGTTTGGGACAAAGCCTGAGAGAATGCAGTGTGCATGCCCCCTGGCTCTTTGGAGCTGCATTGAGTCAGGATTGGGCAGAGGTAATATTTTTCCCTCGTTTTGTAAAAACTCTGAGCCCTTCTTCATCCCAGTCTTGTGGGTGTCTCCAAGGATCTTGCAGTACTAGTATAGTTCATGCAAATCTGTTTCTCTTAAATTTTGAAAGGTACATTGCTTTTTTAGATTATCAGAGAAGCAAGATTTAAGTACCACCACTTACAAACAGTTGCTTTTCAAAAGAGGTAAGTATTGCTAATAGCTCTTTGAAGGATAATGCCTCATTCATTGAATATTATGAACACGATATTTTTAGCATGAAAGTGTTATTCTCATTATAGCTGTAGTTGTCACTCTGGTTTCAAAGAAAACATTAAAAGGACAGCATTAAATATTAATTTCATAGTTCACATTGTAATTAGGAATATATGGGCAGGGGAATAATGAGGAGTTAGGCATAAATTCAGATGGCACAGTCACCACTCAGTCTGGATGGTTTGCAGCAGCACTGTGATTCCATGTGCCCTGTCTGGGGTTGGTAAAAGGATATATCTGTGAGGAAGTAAATGCAGCGGAGCATAAAAACTCTTGGACTGGCAGCCTAGCTTAAAGCAATCCAGAAAGTGGTGCACACAAACTGACTCTGCTTCTCTTGCAGCCTGCCATCACTGTGCACTATTTCAGTAAACTTGGGGGTCTGTAGAACAGTGTTTTTGGAGATGGGTAGGGTGGCCTGCTGCTCTCAGTAGCATGTCTGTGAAGGCAGCAGCTGTTCTGTGTTCATTTCTAGGCTAGTGTCCAAGAAACTGCACAAATAAGTCAATGAAAAATTGGCTCAAATTTATAGTACTGTATCATTCTTTTGTACTTTTCATTAATATTTCTGGTATCTGTCTACACAGCATCTATAGGAGACACTTGTTACAGAAAAGGGGTCTCTAGTGTGGATGGGTTTCATTATCAGCTGTTTGAATGGAAGAGTGGAGCACATCTGCATGAGGGGAGGCGTGAGTGGGAGGTTTGGGGTCTGGGGGGTCAGGGCCATTTAATCTCATGTCAGAATGGACCTAGGTTTGACACCTGAATTCGCCCAGGACTACGCTTTTCTGGGAGAGCAAAATCTGCCGCTTTAAACTGGTAGTGGGAGGAAGAGGCTCCACAATGCTGAGCCCTAATTATCTTTCACCCTGTTGAAATCAGTGGCTTCACTGGGGTTGAAATGGTGGAAAGCAGGTGTATTTGCAATGAAAAGTGTGCAAGTGCAAGAAACTCTCCGTTCCTCCTTCCGCTGCCCTGCTCCTTGCCCTTCCTAGCACTGTCCTCCTGCGGGTGATGTGGGATGGGGAGCCTGCTGCAGGGAACTAGTGGGAGAGGTGGGATCCACCAAACACTGTTGTACATCGGGCAGTAATGATGGCCTGCCTGGACCTTTTGGGATCCACCACTGAACAGTTTAAATCCCAAACTGCTGTGTTACTTGTGGGAGGCCTCTGTTCAGAAAATATGGAAATAAATGAGCCAGTTCCCTAAACTGAATGCATGAGTGACCCATCAGAAATTTAGCAATAAGGAAGATCATAAAAACAAGGTGGGAGGTCGTCTACCAAGATCTTAAGGATCTGGGCTTGGTTCTGTGTTTTTCAATGATTGGTTCATCAATGATTTGGGGAAGGGAGAGGGGGAGAATAGTGATGTGGCAAAGTTTTTCTGACTATTCCAGTATAAACTTTCGTAAGAAAGACCCAGATCTTTGGTAGAGCAGAGAGGTAGTAAAAATAATGTGTGTGACAAGGCATCCTATGAGACCTGTGAGGCTGTTGCCGACAACAGTGTGCATAGCCATCATGTCATCATTGCGGGCAGGTGAAAAGTGTTAGAGTTGGTGGGTACTGGGTATCTGGGATCTGGTTGGTAGCTTTTTGCTTTTATTTGCCTTTAATTCACATCCGCTGAGTTTTCAACACAATTCTTAAGTCTAACATAGGGTAACGCAGATATTTTGTCCGCGTACATTGGCTAATCCTCTCTATGGGAAGATGCGCTCTAATTAGTAAAAACAATGGAGTGAAGAAGGTAGGGAAGCCACGTATGCCTGTGTGTCACAGAGGCTGGTGGAGAAAATCACCTAGCCCTTTCTACACCATCTTTCCTCATCAGAGCCTTCTCTGCAGCTTTGGGGAATGATTGCAGGCTCTGCTGGTCCTGGGGCAGAACCAAGCTGGAGGGAATCAACTTCATCCCTAATTTCAGGGGAGACTGCCCACAGCAAACTGGGCAGGGAATTTTCTGGCAGAGCCATTGTTCAGGCAGCTCGCATCTCACTTGTGTCCAACAGTGACCATCTCCAGCCCTGTTTCTGGAGTCGGTAGCCCTGTTTTCCCTCCCATGTACATCCCTTCTCCATCTGGGGAGGGAGCTGTGGTGGGTTGACCCTGGCTGGACGCCAGGTGCCCACCAAAGCCGTTCTATCACTCCCCTCTCCTTAGCTGGACAGGGGAGAGAAAATATAACACAGGGCTCGTGGGTTGAGATAAGGACAGGAGAGATCACTCACCAATTACCGTCACGGGCAAAACAGACTCAACTTGGGGAAAATCAACTCAATTTATTACAAATCGACCAGAGTAGGGTAATGAGAAACAAAACCAAATCTCAGAACACCTTCCCTCCACCCCTCCCTTCTTCCCAGGCACAA
>JAVJGG010000074.1:54887403-54922851 GCA_035590195.1 Aviceda cuculoides
GAGCCGGCTGGTGTTGGCTCTGTCGGACACAGGGGAAGCTTCCAGCAGCGACCCACAGAAGCCACCACTGTAACCTCCCCCCCCCCCCCAACCTTGCCACACAAAGCCAATACAGGGGCACTGGACCCAGAGGGGTTGTCTCCTGGTCTGCCCGAGAGAGCAAGCTGCCAGCCCATGTTTTAGAGGTGTTTGGGGAGGAGGAGCCCACCTGCTCAGCACCGTGGGGCTGTGCTGGGGAGGTGACAGTGCCATTCCACAGAGACTGTGGATGCTGGTGACATTCTTCTGCTTCCTTCCGTATTGCCACAAGCCATGGGAATGGTCAGAAAATAGACAATAGACTGTAATATCTCTCAAAAACATATCATATGGATGTGTTTTGGCAAGCACTGGGTGAAAGAATTTAAGGCATTACATTATTTATCAAAAGCATTAGCCTTAGGTAATGCACACAAACCCCCCATTTGTTCTTTATCTTCACATCTATACCTTGTTATACATAATTGAAAACAATTTTTCAGTAGAGAGTAAGGTTAATATTTTCCAGCTAGAAAGCACCTTTTATCTCATAAGCTGCCAGATCTCTGTGCCAGCTGTGTGCAAATGCCCTGCTTTGGAAACAAAGAGTGTCAGGTGAAAAGTGCGTTGGATCATCCCACGAAGTACAAGAATGGGTAAGAAAAATATTTTTAGCCAAAGACTGTAAGGCAGAGCCCTTCTTTGTGGCAAAAACCAGCATGAGGTCTTTCATGGCTGCATAAAGGAGTTTTACAAACTAGAAAAAAATAATCTTTCACAAGGCCCGAACACAGCAAATAACGTGAGTGATATTCAATTAACCCTTCAGAAATAGGGGTTAAGGTTGATAATTTATCTGCACTTTCAGACTGCCATTGACAAATTCCTGTGCAAGATCCTATTCAAGGGGAGATTGCAGCAAGCAGGTGAAAAGCCTAAGAACTTGGCCAAGAAACAGAGGATAAATGGCAGGAGTACATGATCAGGTTTTTATCAAAGCAGAAATTTAATAGCTGGAGTCTCCAAGTGTTATGTAATAGGGCTGCTATTGAAAAATTTTTAAACAATCCTTAATTACTCATTTGTATTAGAAGTTCTAAATGAAAGCTGCTAGTTGAAGGGAGGGAGCAGGCAATAACTGAGCAGTCAGTGAAAACATTTATGCAGCGTACAGAGGTCACTCAGGACACTAAATGTCTCGGCATGTAAAGTATTTTAATGCCATTAAATACATTGGCTGCATTTCCGCATTGTGAGTATTTTGTTCGGTTCTAGTTATTCCTCCCTGGACTAGACAGAAGTCCAGGAAGACCAAGGGGAGTGAGTAAGTGTATTTTAGTTGAAAGTATAAGTGAAAAAACCCCAGATTTGGTCAATTTACAAAAAAGATGCACAAATGGAGATTTCACAGAAGTAAGCAAAATTTACCATTTCTCATAAAGTAGAACAAAGGAATAATTGCTAAAATCAAAAGGTGAGAAATTTTAAAGCCAGTGTAAAACAGCTCGCTCTAAATGTAAATTGCTGTTCACCCATGGAGTGCTGCCTTTTGTACACAACTGAAATTAAGACTTTATGGCGGTTGGCGTTAAATACATCCGCTGAGAGAGAGCACACTTGGGTAGGGAAAATTGCTGCACAAAGAGGAAATCTTTTGTGTTGGAGCAGTTGGGAAGACATTTCCTAAGTGAGCAAGTTATCCAACAAATATGCTCCATCCTTTCCTTTTCTTTCAAACCGTGGCCGTGATGGGAGACAGGCAAGTGCCCTGGATGGTGTGCAGGTGGGAAGGTGTACGTCAACGCCTGCATTCCCGTATGCCCAGGGGATTTATCAGTGCAATTTGAACCTGACATTCCAGGGAGTGAAGGTATTTCGAAGTGGATGCTTAAAGCATGGATTTATATCCTCTCTGTATTTTCAGTCATCCATTGTCTGTTGTAATTCCCTGGGGCTGTTAATTATATATATAAATCAAACAAAGTCTATGGGAGTGTCTAATATTTAAAGTGAAAGTCTAAGGCTTCCAGCATCTGGGGCGAATTATTCTTTTCAGGCCTAACAAAGCTGGCAGAACTTCAGTTAAGGGAAGGGCAGAACAATGATGTGTTTCAACTGTGTTTTATGTAATTTGTGCACTTTATGAAGTGCTTGTATAATAATTACTTTATCCCTGAAAACCTGATAGATATTTTTCTAATAGGTTTTGAATTAAATTTGCATTTGAATTACTTTATGTTCTTTCAACAAATACATTGTTATCTCAGACTGAAATGTGGATTGAGGAATCTCTTGAAACATAATACAGAAGTAGTGCTGCAGACCTCAGCAGCCTGAAAAATAATTGAAGTAAGGAATGTTAACAAGCTTGTCATCATCTTCCAAAAACTGACATTTAAGCTGATCCACATTCCCTCTCCTCCTTTATGTGGAATACAAAAACACATACATTGTGGGGTAACTAAAAGAAATGTTCGGTGGAGTTGGTTAAGAAACGGTGGACATGTTATTTTTGCATTAGCTCTTGTATAGCCACATTTGAGTGTGTTTAGAAAAAATGTAGTTTCTGTAGTGTAAAGATGTTGGGGGAAGGGATAATGAGTTCCTACTGAATACTAATTGCCTACGAGTTGTTCGGGGAGACCGTATAAGAATGGAGGATTTGTTGTAAATTAGTCACTAGCTGCATTGTGCATTGCTGTGAGGTTAGACCAGAGCTGTAAGGGTGCCAGCTTTACAAAATCCTTACGATTCACTGTATAACTTGGTGACTGTGTGAAGGAGAAAATACTATTCAGACTAACTATTATTGGAAGGAGAGCTCCTCTAATGACAGTGTAATCTTGTTTTATAACGCTTAAGCTTTAAGCTCATTTAGTCTAGAAAGATGGGAGCCACAGATTTTGGGTAGGTTATCGCTGCTTTTCCAGCTGCAACATCCCAAGGTCTGCCATAGTTGTAAACGCTGAGAGGAGGGGTATTGCTCTGCAGTAATATAGGGTCCAGCAGATTGATTAACGCTCTTAGCTTACTGTCACTCTTTGGCTTCTTTAATTCCAGCATTTTGCCTGCCCTTAATTTGAGAGTCCTTGTAAACTCCACTTTTAACATGGAAACAAAGCCTTGAAAAAGCTTCCAATAGTTTGTTTACTTTTGAGAAGTATTTTCTCATTCCTTACTTGGCTCCTATTGTTTTCATTTACATCAAAATGGAAAGGTGAGTTAATGATTCATTGGCACACAGTGACCTTTCAAATAGCTTTGGACCACGATGCAACAGCTCCACTCGAAGCTCTCATACTTTAACCTCCTTGCTTCTGCCTTAATATTTGCAGCCTGAGCTGTCTACATGCCTGGACGCCTGAAGAGAGCAAACATTTACAGCTTCTCCCTCCCCTGTGTTTAGTGGGCAATTTGATCCTTCTTTGTCCATTCCTTTATTTTACATCACTGTTAGACTTGACTTGCTATTGAGAACAACAAAGTGCAACTTTGGGAATCTACTGTCTGTTTATTTAGCACAAAAATGGACTCAGATTCTGATTCACCTTTTAATTACTCTTGGCCTTCCTTACCTAAAATGAGGATTCGAAGAAGGGCATCCAAACCAGGTAGAAAAAGCTGTCTTCTTTTAAATGACTCTCACTTAATAGCTCTGCCTCCTTTTCATTGTCTGGTTGTGTGCAGGTGGTTATAAACAGCTCGCATGAGGTGGATTTTCTTTCTATCAGAAGTCAACCTCACTGTTAGTTATGCTTTCGTAGATAACGGTGTTGGAATTTGTTAACTAAGAAGAAAGTGTTATCTCCAAATGGTGTACTGTTCTTTAAAATTGTTTTTATGTCTTTACTCTCTTAAGGGCTTTTTTTTTCTTCTGGTTGCATGTGTAGCTCTCACTCAGCAGCTCTGACACCCTGGGAGCTGCATGGCACAGCAGTGGCTGCAGAAAGCTCTGCTGGTTACAGTTGTCTTCATTTAGGGACAACTTGGTAATTCAAATATGGCTCAACACCTAACAGGATTTTTTTTTTTTTAAATTATGTACAAAAATCTTACCAGAATGAAGAGGGAAATCTTTTGCTTTCTGTAAAAGAAAGTGAAAGAGTCAGTTACTCTCTTTGGTGGCAGGGTCAGTTACTGTCTTTGCACAGTTAGACATTGTGCTCCTTTGTGGAGAAGTCTTTGGGAGGTAAGCATTATAAATGTTGTCAGTATGATAAAAAGGGTTCTAAGGAGGTTGAAAGGCACTGACCAGCAAGTTTATGTTAGGAAGAATTATCATTGAAAGCTTTAATGAGGAAAGATAAATTTTTACTACATTTAAAAGCAAAGAAATTAAGAGAAAGAATGGCAAAAAATGTAATCTGTGCTTCCTTCCATAAAATTGCTTTTTTGTGTTTCAGAAAGGGGAAAAACTAAATAAGGGAACTAAGATCCATCAGTGTCATTAAAGTCAATGAGCCAGGAGAATTGTGTTTACACAGACTGAGACTTTGACCTAGTTTTAGAGTGAAAAATGTGTACAGAATGCACATTTTAACGTGCAGAACACTTTATGAACTTTTTACTTTTATTCATGGGGAAATCTAGTATGTCCCAAGCGCACAGGAGTTTCTGCAATGTGTATGGAGGCACATGCAATTTGCAAAGAAGATGAAATGGTTTGAAAGTTGCATGGTGTGTGTTCTTTCCATCTCTCATTAGGACTCGTTTTATCTGTAAATGCTGTAAAGCTGCCCACCCATCCTTGGTGGCACTTTTGTTGTTATTTATTTTACCTTTAGACAGCCTTTTTTTTTTTTTAATGCTTCACATGTTGTGAAGAACTGTATACAGGTATGGTGTTTGCACGTTATAGTATTGCATCTTGTTTCCCATCACTGTTAATAGTATACCAACACATGTGACTTGTATGCACAGCTGACCATATATGTGGGGTTGTTGCAGCAAGAAGGTGCTCTTGGGTGCATGTGCATGTTTTAGTGGTAAAGTCCAAGGGTTCTCTTGTGGTTGGAGAATTGAAATCCTGGCTGCCCACAGGGTGGGAGAAGTGTCTCTGCAAGGCGACAGCAGGCTTGTGATCTACGCTCATGATCTGTGTTTTTTTCTGTTAGTATCCGAACACGGCCAGTTGATCCTGGCACGCAGGTGTGGGGTACATACCTTGGAGCTGCATTTCCCTCGTGCAGGAGTTCAGGTCCCAGTGAACAAGAGATTGCAGTGTCCGGCAGTGCGGGGTTCTTCCTCCCCACCCCAAAAGTCGTGAAGTCGTTGTGTACCTGCGCTGGGTGCTCCAGCTGATCTGGGCAATGAAAAGTCAGCCTCCTCCCTTCCTCCCTGAACCCACAGGCTGTTGGTTTCCTGGACTCGGGTTGCTCCCCCTGGGAAGCAGGGGAAGATGTGCAGACCTCCAGTGGGAGAGTCCGAAGCGGCAAGTCTCACACCCCACTTTGCACCATAAGCATCAGTGTTTTCAGATTCTAAGTTCCCTGCGTGCCCCAAGGTCAGCTTTTGTCCCTGCTTGGGGACCTCTCAGACTGGGTGGTGGAGCCTCTGCCCTCCCCCTGAACTCCTGGGACTGGCAGGAGCCATGGTCAGGTTGCACACCTTCGGGGCCATGCACTGCAGACTCCCTTCCTCCCGCTGAGGCTGCGTGTGTGTGTGTGGCGTAATTAGAGGTTAATTAGGCTCAACAGAGAATGTGAATGTGATTGTGTCTTAGTGATTGGGCTGGGGAGGGGATCTAAGTTTTCTTCCTTGCTGCAAGACCCCTGATGATATTTATTTTGCTACTTAATGTGAAATGGCCATAAAGCAGGGTTCTTCTCCCCTCCTCTTGTGCTGCATAATCTTACCTGTTCAGAGGCAGTGACTCCTGGAGCCTTTTTGGAAGCTTTAACAGCCTTCAGGGGTGCTGACAATATGTCTCTGACAAGACTGTCCCACTGTGCTGGGAGGTGGGAGTTACACGCTGAGTCCACTCGAGCAGAGGTAGGAACTGAAACCAACTGTCCCATATCTTGGGAAAGTACTTTATCTGTTGTGCTGTTGTACAAAATGAGACACTAGCCTATTTCTGTTTGTATATTCATTTGTATAGTAGGCAAGGTGCCTGCTTCAGGGAGGGAGGTCAGGGCTGTGAATCCCATGTTGGAAAGGGACGCTTTCTCGCATCTCACATTTAGGTCACAAAGATCAAAGTCAATGACTGACATGTGTCTTTATCCTTAGTGTTTCTTAGTGGCTACTTTAGGACCACATCTTGAACATGATGGTATGATTTCTAGCATCCAGATGCCTGATCCTCACCACGCAGTATGTAGGAAATGCAGTGCTTTGGTTTCCACTGCATAGATTTAGGACAGTTAAATGTTTGTCTTTATGACAACAGCACTTCAAAGCCTACCTCACTTTACCCTCCACGTCTACAGACGTGCATGTCACTTTGGCTGGCCCCTCACCAGGAACGTGTGGTGATCTTTCTCCAAATTCGGATGACCACTTCTGGATTTAGAGGAATATTTCTGCAGTACTGCATGACCCATGCGTTTAGCTGTCTGCATTTTTTGCTGACTTCATAGCTCTGTTACTTCAAGTTATACATTAACCCCTGCTCACATTGCTGGGGGTAAATGTGATGAGCTGTCTGAAGACTATTCATTGTATCTAGAGAAGGGAATTTGTAATTTCTTTCCTGGCTCTCGGCTTGGTCACGTTGATGTATTTCACTTCTCTTTTGCTGTGTGCTCTCTCATAGAACATTTTAAGTTTTGATTTTTGTGGAAAAACAGTCAGTGTTATGTTCTTGCCATTTTCCAACACAGGTCATTCAAGGCTATACATTTTCTTACAACAACATAAAGCATGTTTTGAATTATTGCTATGATGATCATGTGATTTTTTGAAGTTAACATATTTTTATAAGCTTTTGTGCCTGGTAAAATGTGCAGCCTTTGCTGTATAACTTTGATGACAACATTACAGAAGATGTAGAGAACTTGTACCTACTTATTCATTGGTCAAGGTCTTTTATTTTATCCATGTTTGGAGATTATCCTTCCCAGCACTGTGGCTTTTGTTCACCTACATCTAAATAACGCATACATCTTTCTGGACTGTTTACCAGGCAGATGGCAGAGAGCCACAGGCTCTGCTAAAGCAGACCTTTTATTCTTTTTCTGTGGTCATGGCACAGTATACAGCCAAAGAATGTTCAGCTCTGGTAGGATGATCAGCTTGGTGAGCTGTGCTTGCTGGGTTGTTTCAGTAACAAAGCCAATTTTGCTGTGTTGTATTCGGGTCGTTTTTACCTTAGTAAGCATCTTGAAGTCCATTACTGACACCTTTCAGAGCTAAAACTCTTTGGGACACCTGCACTCTCACAAGAAGTGCGAGTTTGCCCTGGCAGTCTTACCTGTCTTTCCATAAGCTATGCTGAAGTTTTTTGCATCTGCAATGAGAATAAGCATTTTGAATGCGTAGGGGAGGTTTTGGACACATTTTGTTTGAAAATGCATTTTTTTGATACTCCTCATCTTTCAGGCAAGCACAGCCTTGCTGCATATTACTACTGGTAGCCAGTGTAGCAACCTATTACCTGCTGCCGTGTTAACCTGGAGGAAGGTCTGCTGATGGTCCCTGTAAGACCGAGATGACTCGTAGGCAGCGAGGCAGGCTGGAGTCAATTAGTGGGGCTGCAGGAATGCAGCCTGTGATGTGGACGTTTGCGACGGTTTTGCCACTTTGCAAACTATGTGGGCCTGTCCAGTGGAAATAAGTTACTAGCACAGTCAATGTGTAATTAATAATGCTCTCCCCTGCATTCAGCAAAGTCTTTAAATACTTCTCTTGTTACAAAGTTAGTTTGATGTAGTCGTCCCTTCACGCATGTTTGAAATTGGGTGGTGGAGTGGGAATAAGGAGGTACAGTGGGGTCATATTGCAACATAAAGCCCAAAATAACCTGCTACCTTTTGTCTGATCATTTAAAACCCCAGTGAATATTTATTTAGATGCCTCACTGTTAACAGCAGACTGGAGCATTGCCACAAAAACATACAGCATTTAGCAGTGATATTGAATAAAGATTTACCAACAGAAAGTACTGCAAATAACATATTCTGATATATCTTGTATTTGCAGCAGCTTTCTTCAGAATTTGTTACTTAGGCTGTTACTCTCTTACAGAATTTTAAAATAATGTAAAATGTGTTATTAGCAATTGCTGTATAAATAAAAATGTGAAGTAATAGGGGCATTTTGTTGTTTCTAGCTTGGGACACGTAATTCGTAGTGCAGTCTATTAACTGACTGTGCAGACCCCAGTAGTGGGGACTGGGAAAGTGTCTCCATAGGCTCAGTTTTATGCCGTGATTCGGGAATCCCCAACACATGGGCTGCTTTTCAGGTGTATGTATTGAATCTTTGCAGCCTAGCACTGGAGCCAACTATTGCCCTTGCCAGTTGTACCCAGTGGGTTTACACATTAGAGGGAGCGTGCACTGGGGAAGATAATAAGCATGCAAGAAGCAGTGGAGAGCCTGACTTTTTTTTTCTTCCTGGTTATTGGTTTGAGACCAGCTCTTGGAAAGCTTTTCTTGCCACAAGAAAGTACTGCCAGTTTTGCCAAATCACATTTCCATATGATTTTAGCTGCCAAAGTCTGATGATCTGCTGTAGAAAACAATGCTTTTATACTATTTATAAACAAAGGCTTTGGGATCTTGTCAGACATAAGGAAATGGCTTGTAGCTTTAGCAATTCTCAGGATGGCAGTCACTAAAATCATGTTAAAATTCCTGCAGTAGGGAGAAGCAAAATGAGAAGTGTAAGGATGTTTCAATGGTATGAGATCCCACAAGGCCTGCCAGGACTAGAAACCAAATAATTCATAGTGTGCCTTTTCTAAATGGGAATTTCCAGTTTTCTCTAAGTATAGGGCTTACTGTTCCTGGGCTTTATGAGATAGCATCTTAAAATTAAATAAAAGCTGTGGTGTAGCACTGCAGTTTTGGCAGTCGTCCGGAACGTTTTTTTCCAAAGAAACAAATGCCTCAGACCTTGACAAGTGTAGTTTCTAATCCAGTGCCATTTCTTTATTATAACTTTCCTTGCGATCTCATGGCCATAGGCATCTTGAATGGGGCTTTAAGCAACCTGATCTAGTGAAATATGTCATTGCCCATGGGAGGGGGTTTGGACTAGATGATCTTTGAAGTTCCCTTCCAACACAAACCATGCTATATGATTCTGTGATCTTCTAAAAGCAGATACATTGCTTCAGGAATATAGCGAGGGGAAAGTCTTTAGTAGTATCTTTTCCTTTCCATCTTTGCAGAAAAAGAAATTGCTGATGCAAATTAAGAAGGATTTTTTGCATAATTTTCAATAACAGACAAACTGGAATTAAGTTTATTGAGAGTTTTGATTTTGGATATTTTGCTGGGTACGATACTTTAGCACATAATTTTTATGCTAGTTTATCTCAGTTCAGTTCCAATGGCACTACTTGACTTACAGCATCTTAAAATAAGGAAAATTACATTACAACTGTGATATATATTTTTTTCAGCCTGTTTTCACACAGTCTAGAACAAGACTGGTTTCCACTTTGTCAAATTTTGCTCCTCTTACAATCAGGAGATAGTATGAGGCCTTGACTACTGGCTCAAATGCTTAATTGGTGCATGCTCTTCATACTTACAAGCAGCTTTAAGAGAAGTGGGCCTGCAGGATAGACAGTGTTTCTGTAGCACTCAGTTAGGTTTTCTGCTACTCAAACCCATGAAATAGTCAGCCCATGCAGCTTTTTGTAATATTTGCAGTCATGAACACACTGTGAAAACTAAACTCTGAACTTCTGTTAATGATTTCTGGTGAAACTGATAATTTCTCATTTCAGTACCAAAAGCAGATCAGATTCAGTCTTCATCCGAACCATCTTGTTCATGTGTCAATCTTGATTGATTGCTGTGAGCCTGTAAAGGCACTATCAGTGGTATTTTATTTATATCACTCTTACAATTTTGTTGCTGTTTTTTGTTTTAAGAACAGTAATCTGCTTTATTGGTTTAAGATTAGTATTTACGTTGCTCCTAGTTGGTAGAATGCTTCGGAGAGTCATTTTTTGATGGCAATTGAACAGTATTCTGTTCATATAATACATCAATTGTTAGGTATTTAATGTATAGGCCAGAATTGTGCATACTTCATCCCAGCCCATAAATCTTGTCCTGTGTACTTCTGCAGCCACAGATCTCTGCAAAGTTCTAGCTTAGGTGGAAAACAGAAGGTTTTGCTAACAAATATACAGGAACACTTATTTTTAAGTAATGTGAATGATTCTGTGGTACCTTTTAGAGTCTTGTCAACTACAGGCTTCTTGGAACATATAGCAAATGTTAGGCAATTACAAAGTAGGCAGATTTTTGAGTGGCCACACAAATATTACTCAAAAATCCTAAGATTTGGTGCTTAATGTTTAACTTTGCCATTTTTATGACCATATATATACATGAGAAGAAGATGGCTTGAGATTTAATGGCATATTTTCCACAATTTCTTTTTTCCAGAGCAGAGACAGTCTACCCTCGATGTTCTCAGGAAACTCAAGGCTCCACCTACTTTGTTTGCTGCAACCAGACTTTCTGCCATGCTGAGTGGAAGCGGTGAAGTATATGCAAACTGCATGGTAGTAGATCAAGTAAGCTTATGTTTGAACTTTTGGCAAATTTGTCATCGTTTTCTGTTGAAGTAACTTATTTGTGTGATAGTAGGATCTTCTGGATCTGTCAGCAGTGGTGTGTGGCCAATTAGTAAAGCTTTAAAATAAAAACAGTAATACTGTACTCTTCTCAGCTGTGTTTTGTAACCCATTTATGAGGTCCCTTTTAATAGATTCAGTTGATGATAGGAATTAGCCTGTAGGGAGAACTCTGAGGCAGCTCTTACTCTTTTTTCTGTGTGTTTGTGAGCTAAATGGTATTTGCTTCTTTCTAAGAGACATTAACACAATGTAACTTGCTCATGTGCATTTCAGATTTTCTGCATTCTATCTACATTCACAAAAGAGCCAAATTTGCTGATGCTGGCTGATTTCAGAAGTTAATTATAAGCTCATAGCTAAGCTTATAGGCTCAATAAAAATGAGATATTGATGAAAAAGTGAAATTGATGTCCTACAACTGGCATGGAGCATTCTGATACTGGAGATCCTGACTTAATATTCATGTTTCTGATTTATTTGCCACCAGCACTGGAGATGATCCAGAGTGTCCAGGCCAAATTATATTTTACATCACCATGTTGTACCTGAAATCCCTCCCCCATGGTCACACTCAGATATCATAACTTGGGCAGGGGGGACTAGTCCAACTCTTGTGTGTAGTGGTTGTGTGTAGGTAAACAGTCGCCAAATTCTGGTGGCATGTAGCTATGTTTCAGTGATGGGTGAAGCGACTTATTATTTGTAACCTGCTGTGGGCTCAGCCTGGGGAGAAAGTTGGAATGTAGGAGTAAGAAATGGTCAGATCATCATGCTAGAAGACGGCTGAGATTTTTACAAGTGTGATTCCCTGCCCCGCCCCGCCTTTTCTTTTTTTCATTCCCTGAAACACTTCAGCCACTGCATTCACTGCAGATCCAGCTCGTTGTGACAGCTGAGATGGAAGTTTCAGCAGATGCCAGAGTGTTCAAAATGCACCTAAGGTTACTGAGAGATGCGTGAAATAATGACCTAGGAGTGAGCAACTAGCAGGGGACTGTATAGGCAACCTATGAACCCTTGATTTTAACAATATCCAGGTTGGAAGGACAGAACTGCAGAAGTGCAGCTCCATTACAAATGCATATGTTAACCTGAGTATATTGCTGAGGGGTCCTTCGGCTTGGATTACTTACCTTTGCTCAGTACGTAGCCACATTCAACTTTGTTAAATTGCTGATTGGGGCCAAATTCTTCTTAAGCCCCAGGCAGCAGGAGCTGGAGTGGCTGCCAGAGGAGGTCCCTCTGGTGCTGAGGGGAAATGCTGCCCAGGCAGGAATAACTTTGAAGGGAGGAAAAGCTGCATAAGACCTGGGAGAAGCATTTTACCTTCGTGCATCTCACCTGCACAACACAACGGAACTACTTCCAGACTTGCATGCGCCGAATCTTTGAACGCAAATATGGGCTGCTGTAAACGTGCCAGCAGTTCTTTCTGTCTTTTACTATGAGAAACTTCATTATGATGGGAATGAAAACACATCTCAAGTGGGGCCGGAGAGGAGGAAGTCAGCAATCTGAAAGACCAGGGGAGACGCTTGCAATCCTTCCTTTCTGCTTGCTTTCATACAGGTGCTTTTGCAGGTCAAGTGTTTTCACTGTCCATATGACTTTTCAGTATTATTCAGTGTCTAAATAGATGACAGTAGCATCTAACTAAAAGACTGACAATAAACTGTGTTTTAATATCTTCTGCAGAGTCGACAGAAGAATTCAACCTCAGTTACACAAAGGATTATTTGTCTAATAATCCTGATCCCTGTACCTGAGAAAACATAATTCCCAACTCCATTCCTGTCTTTGTGCAAGAGAAGTGGTGCTTCGTGCCCATAATTGCTTGATGGCAAAAAATAAAGATTCCTTTCCATTCCTCCCCTGGAGAACCTCTGTTCCAGGTCATATATATTTATCTCAAAGCTTAGGAAATCGGTGCTGGAAAATTAAAAGTGCATGATGTGTAGGCTGATTTTTCCAAATTAAGTTGCACAATGTTTGAATTCTCCTCCATGTGTCTTCCACACTAATGTTATTATGCATATTTTTTGCTTAACTAAAGGATATTTTTTAATAAAAGCTATAAATATATGAATTGATACATTTAACAAAAGGTATAAATACAAGTGAGAAATCCATTAGACTTGCAAATACCAATTCATTGCTACTCTAATTATGGAAAAAAGTAACGCAAGGTTTAGAATCTCTTAGCCATATAACTTGCCTTCAATTCATGTGCTGTAAAAAGTAATAGGGGAAAAAAAAGGCAAAATATATAACCATAAATAAAATGGCAAACTAATCTGGTCCTTGTTCCCTGACAATGTATCTTGTTAGTGCCTCTTATCAGCATTCATTTTTTCTCTGCAGGCTGGAGGTTTAAAGACTAGCTATGTTCATGGAGATGGTGTCAGCAGTGAAGCATGTCTGAATCCCACCAACTCAATCCCGATGTCTAAGAGCTCTTCATCTCCCTCCCTTGAGGAGAATGACCAATATATATATGATCCAAATGAAGGAAATCAAAGGCCAGTGAAGAGTGGAGAAAATGCAGGTTTAATACATACAGTTTCACCTTCTAATCCATATGGAGCAGATTCTTACCTTCCATTCAAAAGCCATGGTTTTATTAAGGATCGAGGCCAACTTTATGCTGATGTGAAAAAAAGAAGGTATGGAATTGACTTGATGATAAGGCCAGAATCAGGATTATTTATGATAACCTTTTATTTCAAAAGATGAAGCAGAATCTGGAGTAATAAATATTATTACTGAGGTAAAATCACTGATTTTAAATTGTCCTAATGATCTGTTTTCATAAAATAGTTATGAAGACATTTTTAACAAATAAAAGGTGTCATCCAAGTAAATGAATTTTTAATGCAGATTTATACATTTATACTTTTTCTTCTTTTGTGTACTCTTTAAAAAAAAAAGAATCAGCTGTTCACTGTAAGAGTTTCCATTATGGCATTTTTGTCAGAAACAAGAATTTCACCTTAGTTTTCCTCAGTTATATTTTCCCTTAAGAAAATATTCCAAAATCTGTTGAACTCTCTGGGAATCTTTCCATTCTTTGCACTGGCCTGTAGAAGGACCAACTTAGTCCTGATGGCATATATTATTTAACCACAAAAGATGCAGAGTACAGCTCAGGTTTCCGATAGATTCAGACTGTTTTCTGCTGTTTTGCTGGTACACAAGGTTTGCTGCCAGTGGAGCCAGTTGTCTGAGGACCCTTCTCCAGATGGCGTTAGGCTATGCTGGGAACCAGTTGGCTTCAGGAATGCAGAGAGCTTTGAAGATGAAACTATGTTTTATTTTTTATTTTTTAACAATTAGTAAATTTCCTTGCTAAAAAGGCTCTACTGCTTCTATGGATAGAAGAGACATGAAATCCCATGAAGAGACATGTCCCTTCATGTACAGGAGGAAGTCTGAATCTGTCTCCCACATTTCAAGAGTGTTTGGATTAGTTGGAGGTAGGGCATCAGACCTATGTAAAAACAGCAAGGAAGTAGTAGTGTCTGTCCATTGTTGATTAAAGTGGGCAGTAACATTTTCTCTACTCTAATTTTCGGTTTCTTATGCAACTATAAAGTCCCACTAGGAGTAGTCTTTTAACACAGTTAAGACAACAAGCATCAGACTAAGAGTTGTTCTTTCCCAAACCTTTTATTTTTGCCAGCTATGGGGATATCATGTAGATTACTATAAACAACCTTCTGCCTCTCTGTCATAAACATTTTTCTCCTATGCATTTTTAGATATTTCCACCTTTTTTAAGACCTAGGTCAGGTACCTATATATGTGAGCTTTAAGAGCTTATGTGATTTTTCAGAGAGATGTGATTGACCTTAATATGTCAACTATAAGTGATCCAAATATACACATAAAATAAGACTATCAGTATGTAATTCCATCAGCATCTTCCTTGAAGTATCTGAGGTGATGTGGCAAGTTACTTAGCAGATCTTTAAACCAGATTTTTATGGCAGAAGAATTCCCCAGGTAAGTTACCCCCAGTAAGACATGTATGCTTGTCTGTTGACATAGACAGATATTGCTTTTCTGATTTTAAAATGTGAGAGTAACTGATAATGCAGTTAAATAACTTGTTTCTGAGATGTCACGTGGGCTATTACTGGGAAACATTGCAAAAGATGGTCTCCAGAAGTGTTAATAAGGAAGTAGTTTTGGACAGCATTGATAGATTTGGCCTTCGACAAAGTGAATTGTATTGGTGTGTGAAGGAATTGTTGTGCTATTATTCATGGTAGAAACTCTGCTATTTAGAAATACCACACATAATTTAAAGTTTTATGTTGTAAGGCTTGAATGTTATGGCAAGCGAACTGGCTCTTGCAGGTAACGGGACTCATCCTGGGAAACCCTGGTACTGCTGAGAAACCTTACTGCAGTCTTCTGCTCGTGAACCCTTGCCGATCAAATAGTCTCTAGGTGTTTGAAATACTGCTTTAGCCAGAGATTTTTCGGTTTATAGTCCTATATGTTTTTATCTTTTGAAATTAATTTCATGAGCTCAGACCCTCCTTCGTCTCTCTTGTTAGTTTTCTCTTCCATCCTCCATCAAGTCACAGATGTAGAAAAAAGACGTCTGTGAATAGCCACATCATGTCTTTCAAATACACACACAATATCCATATATACCCACATATCTTAATACTGATATCTGAGCTAGTTGTCTCAGTTCTCCTTAACATCTATGTAGAGAGGCAGTGTGTGGGGCAAAACATTTAATTTTAAGGGAGATGCTGAACATGGGTCTGAAAATCATCCTCCAGAAGTGGCTGACGGTGGTGGGAGTCTGCATGATCATGCGTGATGCAAATGTCTATATTGCAGATCCACAAGGCTGGGTCAGGTGAGTCCTGTACAGCATGCTAAGTACCTTGACTAGGTGACTGCAAACTTGAGAGGGTACTCGGAACGTGACTTAACTGACATAATCATGGTGGTTTGTGTTTTCATTGATCAGCCGATACAGCAGTATCTTTGCTTGTTGCATTAAGGTTGGGATGGATTGTTGCTAGAATTCATGGGAATTAAAGACTTCATTGTCTGCTTCAGTTCAAGTCTCGATGACCTTGAAGTAGACGGTGGAAGTGGAGGTGTTTTGGACAGATCCCACATTCACTACCCTCCCCTCGGCTCTTCAGAGGCCGTGGCTTGTAGCAGAGATGGATTGGACTCATCTACCAGTCTGCAGCCCAAGGTATTTGATACTATCTTGGTTTGCATTGTTTTCCTTTTAAGTAAATCACTGAAAACATGTGAGAAACATCTGAATCTTAAGGGGAAAAATGAGTTCTCAGTTGGCCATGCTAGTCCCTCTGGAGAGCAACACTCACAGTGTTGTGGTGCAGCTGGAGCTCCCCAGTTGTGGCTGGGCTTCGCAGAAGCCGTGGGGAGGGTCCGTCAGAGATTTGATTCAGCTTTGAAGAAAGCATCATTTATCAGAAGCATTTCAAAGGAAGTATCTCAGGTTCAGTGAATCAGCATTTTCTAACCAAGATATATTTAGTGAGGAAATGTTTAACCAACTGTAATTATGTGAAAGGGTAACAGCTTTGTAAAGTGTAAAACCAGCCTGCTGCCTGTTTTAAAACAATTGCTAGACTCAGGAAAATTCAGTTGCGTTTTGTGCATTGACCAGTGCAAATCTTTCCTGTTCATTATGGCTTTCTAAATTATCCTGGCTACATTCATTTTCATTAGACCATGGTGCCATTTCTGAATCTTTAGACACATACATAAAGTTATTTTTTGTTTGTAGGGATTCTTTATGTTTTTGTTAGACAGACTTCTTGCCACTGTAGAGCTTTATCTGATCTTCAGCAAATGTTTACATGAAGGGAGAAAAAGTCCAGCACAAACACTGAATTCTGTTCTGAATTCTGTTAGAATACTTTTAAAAACAATAAGGTAAGTTGTTTAGGAGTAGTTTCCTAATGTAAATGTAAATGATGTATCAAAAATCAGGGGGTTTCCTTTCAAGCCTTATTATTGACATATTTGGGGATCAGAAAATCTTTTCACACACAGTAAAAAAAATGCAGACAGGAAAGATAAAGAGGCTAACTCCCTTCTTTGGAAACTCTGACAGGCAGGGCGTTATTCTCCATGAAATATTCTTGAGGTATTAAAGTACTAAGATTAATGGCTTCCTTGTTGAAGGAAGATAGCTTGGTTATCAGATATAATGGCCAATGACACTGTTTGGATGGCCCTTGCCACCGAACTTGAGAGGAATATAAGCTTTCTCTTAGTCTAACTTGCACCCACAAATTATTTCCTGTAATATACAAAAAATTATCATGGTGGAAGTATGACAGACTTCCTAAGAGTTCAGATGAAATTGTTGAAAATTGTACTTCAACTTAAAGGTTTAATGAGGCCAAGACAATGTATGCGTGTGGTCAGGCATCTTTCTTTCAGGAATTCTGTCACTGATTTATTTTGTTTCTGTTGCTGATGTATTTCAAAACAACACAGGTTTTAATTTGCTGCAATTTCTTGTAGGAATGCACAGTGTCTGGGATTCGGTCACGCTCCTATTCCTGCTCCTCGCCCAAAGGTTTATTAGGAAGACCTTGCATTCCTCAAGACTTTGCAGTTGGGGATCTGAATGAAGGTCAGTGCTCTGGCTTTGCAGCTGCACAGCCTCATGCCATGCCTGCCTGCTTCAGGCCCAGCGCTGATGGCTTTACTCAGGCCTGTCCTGTACACAGACCTCGCCAATGGACCTGAAGGCAGGGTTAGGTTGCCTTCAGGTACCCCTACCATCGTTCCTCGCTCTTCTCCCGTCTACTGCCCTGTTATGCCCTCCCCTCATACAGCAGCTGATCCTTGGGAGGGCATGCAAACTGGGAGAGCATTAGTCAGGAAAAGTAACATAGGCAAGGGCAGTAATCTTCTTTTTGGAAGATCCTTACCCCAGCCTCCTGCTGGGTGCCTGGCAGAGACCGTGAGGAAGCCCAGGATGACACAGAAGATGTGTCAGGGGGCAGATGGCCCCAGTTTCCCATAGATCCCAGGGAATCCCTGAAACATGGATGGGCTATTGTCATCTCCACAGTCTGGGGAGCAGATCCCACCCTTTCCATCAAGTGGAGTCAGAGATGTCTCTGCAAGAAGCTTGTCATTTTTTACAAATTGTTTCTAATATGCTTTATTTCATAGTTTCATATTTAGAAGACAACCCCCACATTTTGCAATGAAGGTACGGATTATATTTGAAAACCACGCAAAGTGTGAAATACATATACTGTGCTTTTCATATAGATCACATAACCTAAAAACCACTTGCATTTCAAGAGACTTGGCCTCTGTCCCTATAACCTTGTCCACTGCCATACTGTCAGCTTGTCTCTCCCTCTAGTATATACCTTTAGCTTTCCACTAATACTGAGGAAGAGTCAGGACATGTGAATTACCGTGATCCAGATGGGATGGACAGCCAGAGAGGTGGTAGATGCCCCATCCCTGGAAGCATTCAAGGTCACGTTGAACGGGTCTCTGAGCAACCTGATCAAGTGAAAGATGTTTGTGCCCATGGCAGGGGGGTTGGATGGAGTGATCTTGAAGGTCGCTTCCATCCCAAATTGTTTCTGTGATTCTGTGATACAGAATATGAAAACACACAAAAGTTGTGGAAATGTTATCGTTAACTTTGAAACCAGCTAACAAATTCAAAAGCTGTTGGGAAGCTGAGATGGGGAAAGCAGAAGGGCAGACATGCAGTGACTGCAGACATCTTTCCTTAAGAAACTGTGTTAAGCAGTGGAGCAAATAACTTGTTTGTGGTTGTTCAAATTCAGTTTGTGACTGTCCCCTTGTAAGGACGAGTATGTACTGCAGCCTGCAGTAGGCAGCTGTGCTGTATTTTTCCACATCACTTAATGTATTTGTAACCATTTGTATCCAACAGATTAGGCGGAAGTCTTTGGCAAAACAAGGCAGAAGAAACAGATGGAAATGTCACAGAAGTAGAGGGTGGCAGATCAGCAAAGCCCTGAGGCGTGTGCTGAAAGTTGAAACAGAATTCCTTTGACCTCGCAGCTGCGGGACTGTTGGTGTCACAGCCTGTTAAGCTTCGTCCAGACACCATTACCTGCGCTGAGCTGGTCCGGGCTCGGGCCCACGTCCTGTTCATTCTCTCCCCCCTTCCTCCTGGGACAGCCAGTGCTGGATCTGTACCTGTCTTGTGGAGAAAGTGGAAACCCTTTCCTGTCCGTGCTTTGGAACCAGCTGTTCTGCAGCCTGTACTGCAGATGCGGCGGGCTGCTGGGGCAGGGGGGTGGTCCGCTGAGGTTCCTGCTGGTGCTTCCCTGCCACCAGCACCTCGTGCTCATCCCTTCCTTGCCAGCATTTTGCAAGGATGGGAGCATTGAACAGGGTGTTTGGCAGCTGGCAGTGGTGATGACTGTGTGAGGTAGGCACAGCTGCGCTCGCTTTGAGCCATTGCATCTGGGTACAGGACTAGCTCAAGAGCTTGGTCCAAGAAGCTAGGTCAGATAGTTAATCCCGATCTCTGCAGGCTGAAGTGGGATTGTGTCTGGGTCTGTGCAGGTGTCTGTGCACCGAAAACCTGCCCCTTCCCCTCTGCCCAGCTGCCATCACTTTGGACATCTTGCTCAGGGCTTAGCTATGCGGGAGGGAGGCGCAGCTGACCTTGTAGGTTGCAATGGTTGTAAGCCAAAGCAGCTGAATGCAGGATGGCAACAGGATGGTCTTTTTTGCACAAAGTACGAGAGAAAAATGGGAGATTGCCATCCATTTCTGACGGAAGCATTTCAATGTGCTCAGGTTTAAAACAACTACCTGCTTTTATTCAAGAAGGCATTACCAGGCTGTAACAGTAAAGGATTTGTCCCTGCTCTGTAGATGGTGTGCTCATGAACAGTGGTCGATCCCTCCTTCAGGCTCTTTCACTCTCTAAGTCAGTGTCTCTGCTCCACCCTTGTAGTAAGTACCTCAATGCCAACCCCACGGCGCTGTTTTGCATGAGGCTGTCTTCATCTCCCATGGGTACATGGCCTTCATTTCTTCCGAAAGCATCCCGCGGCACAAGTTGTGCCTGGAAACTAACTGAAATGCCCTTTTAGTCTTGCTGCTTCTTTGGTAAATATTCTAGCTCTCCCTAACTTGAAGTCCACATTTGTCTGAAGACATGCTGATTCAGTGAAGTGTGTTTAAGTTTGCATCTAACTTTAAAGAAGACATAGTCTGATGCTTTGACTTAGGCAGGTGTTTTATGTATCATTCTGAACCATACCTGCAGTAGCTTTGCAAAAAATATCTGCAAAATGGCTTCTAATTTGGAAATGGTAGAGTGGTCTTTATATTTTGTTGTTGGTTTGTTTTTTTATTTTTTTTTTTCTTTTTTTCCCAAAACAACCCAACTGAATGATTTATCTTTTATTTTGCTTTTCAGACAGTTTGTTGAAGAGTGTCTCCTTGAGTCCTCTCTACTGTTTCTGGGATGTAAACTTGTAACATTGCACATCCTGTGCAGTACTTAGACTAGTAATATTTTTCCTTATGTAGAGCGATTTAAAATTTTTTAATACTATAGATAAAGCTGCGTAAGATGGGTAATTGCAATGTTAGAAGAGTGTCATTAAGATATTTTAAAACAAATTATGTAAAAAACAAAATGAAGTGTGAATCATTCAAGTTGGGATTGTTAAGAAAAACAAAAGAAATATTTTCTCTTATTCTTAAAAACAGACTGACTGCAGAGACTGGCATTCGCTGATATCTATCTCCATTCTGGCAGATTCTGTCAACTAAACAAAGCTTAGTAGGCAGTGGTCTTACACCCTAGGAAAAGCTGCTTCTAATGTATATACGTTTTGGCTTTCCTAAATTTCAAACGACGTTCCAAGCCTGTAATGACAAGCTTATGGCCTGGTGGAGGTGGCGCGTTTCTAATAAACCTGGCAACCTTGCCTGATAACTGTTTATGTCTTGCAGAGCGAGCGTACAGTCTGCCCGAGCAGTCCCGAGAGAAAAGGTATGGGTACTTGTGGCACCCGCGGTTTGGGGTGCCGGGAGCAGGTCTGTGCAAGAATGCCATCTAGGGAGCGGAGCAGGGAAGAGGCCTGGGCACCCCTGGCAGCGGGGTTTTTAGCAGCAGTTTAGGGGAGCGCTCCCTGCCCCGGCGATCTGTAAGCCCATGCTTAAACCTTGTGCTGAGCTCAGCCCAGCTCACTCTGTGCTGCAGCGGGGATTTGCTGTGCACCACTGCGGGACATGCGCGGTAGGGATGTGCTCCAAGCCACTGTAGGAATGCCCAAAACACACTAATAAAAGCAAGGGGGCCCTTGATATCAACCGTGATCTAGGCAAGCTTGTAACACGTTGCACATTCGGAGAAGTCCATGGGCTAGTGTTACTCCTTTTACGTAAAGAGGGATTGCAGTCTTTTTAATAACATTGGCTAAACCCACAATAAAACAGGTAATTGTGAATGTTAGGTGAAACAAGCACCGTCCAGATTCTGCTCTGTCTTAAGGGACTGTTCACACCGGAATGAGGGTTTTTCGCGGGTCTCTGTTTTAGGATTCAGGAGGAGGAATGGAATAAATATATTGTACCCTCAAAAAATGAGTCTGAAAAATGTAAAGTGAGTCGGACTTTCAGCTTTCTGATGAACAGAATGACCAGCACGCGGAATAAGTGCAAGGTAATTTGGGATTTATGTCTATATTATTATGTATAATTATGTCACTGTAATTAAATGAATTATAGATGAGGATCTAAATTTTTATGTAAAGATAAGTTGTTGTTTATTACAAACCCGCATAAGTAATAGGAAGAAACTTTTATCTTTAATTTTAAAACATATGTAGGATACCCTGAAATGGCCTTCATATTAAAAACCAGCTTTCCTTTTCAACAACAGCCTTAGCTGAACAATATCAAGTATTTCCCTTGCCATTTTTTGGATGTTATTAATAGTCTCATTTGATGGTTCAGCCAAAGTTTAGATGTCTGACTTGCCTTTAAGAAATAAGCTTCTTTGTTAAATAAAATTAAGAGGTATGGGCCTGTTCTTGCAATTACTCTCAATAAGTAATTGAGTCTGTAACTTCTACATTGGCATGTAATCAGTTGAATTTGCCTTATTTGAAGTTAATGGGACTTCTTGCACGATTAAGCACTGCTTAGAGTTACTGAGGCCTGCACAGTCAAACATACATACTATGGAAGGTAGGTTAGAACATTTGTGGTTTAATTTTGAGACATCTGAAATTTAGATTAACGGCATCAACTAGCAGCTTGAGAGATGGAATTGGCCTACAGGATTTTTCCAGCTGCCTTTTCGGCAGTTTTGCAGGCTTTCTAATACGCCCTCCTGTGCCCCAGGATATCCTGACGTACATGGATGTGAAGATGGTTGGCTGAGGCGGTATCTTCAAAAGTGGTAGAACTGAGTGTGAACATGTATGTCTGGTCCAGCAGCCATAGATTAGCTTGTGTCTGTGTGGTCTTCTAAAGGATAACTACCAGGGCTGCTTGGAGAAATGTATATTCACACCATCAGGAGTACTGTAAAAATAGGCAGAATTTATTAAATTCATTAACACACATTAGATCTTCTAAGATCTAAAGACAAGTCTAAATTTACAGAACTGCAGCTTTGACTGCAGAGGCATGAGTTTGCATGTATGCCTCAGGGAGATGTAGGCATTAATATTTGTGTGTGCAGCAAGTCAATAACACTTCTTAAATTTTATTTTTTGGTCCTTCCCTTTTTGCAGCTTTATAAATGTATTTCTGCCAGTCTTCCCTGATAATGCTTGCTGGCTTAGCTGCTGGTGAAAGCAATGCCTGAATCATTTTAGGACTTCAGCAATGTTGGATGTAATAATATAGTGTACTGCTACAAGTCTTCCAGGACAGGGAATGTATGTTTTAGAATAACTTGCTCTTAAAAGAGAATGTTTTAGTGTTTTTAAGATTGAATTGCATTATCTTCTTTTCTAATGTCCCCCCCCCCCCCTCCCCCCCCTTTTTTTTTTCCCCTCTTCTTTTTTCCTGTCTCTGCTGTTGGGGATGAAGACAAAAAATAAAGATGCCAAAGATAAAGAGAAACTGAACAGGCACAGTTTTACAAATGGGACTTTCTCAGGAGTTATCCCATGTATGGCTTGTGAAAAGGCCCTCCTAGGAAAGGAGTCACTGCAGTGCTCTTGTAAGTAGTTGCTGGCTTTCAGATGTGAACTTATAGTGCTCCAAATCCTACTTTGAGATCCTGGTTCAGTGTTTTGTTTCAAAAAGAAACCTGGCCTAGATTTGGATGTACCTCCTTTATGTAATGAGCTGAGGTTGGCAAGGGAGAGGGAGGAAGGATGGCAGGTAACAGCATCAGAAGGGACGACAGCCATCTCCTAGGCCCCAGCACATTAGACAAAAACTTCTTTCTAGCCAGGGGCCGTAACATCAAAGCATCCTCACAGCTACTTTATTAAGTGGACCTGAAGGAGGGAAAAAGGTGAAGCCTCAAAGTAACATGTTCTACAGGTTGGAGACCCTGTTTGATGCCCGGCTTTGAAATGTGCCTTCTCTTTCAGACTGCAACATGGTTGTGCATAAGAGCTGCAAGGAGTGTGCTCCTGCGTGCACCAAGGTAACCTCCTATACCACACCATTCTTACTAGAGTGTATGTGCTTTCCAATGGATCTGGAAACATCATAAAGGAAGAAAGAAAGTATACACAGCCTGTCCAGACTCAGTGTCTGTATGCAAAGGGCTGCAAGGGTGTCAAAATGTCTAATGTGAGCAACAGAGGGAGCACTGTGCTTGAACAATAATTTTTAGAAGAGGGTCAGAAATGAGTTTAAAGAGGTATTTCTGGTTTTGAAGAGTTGCAAGCTCAAATTGTGAAATGGTGTGCCTGGAGGTATGCAAAAGTGATTAAAAAGAAAAGCTCCTCAAAACCACAGATAGCCCCTTGTATAGAAGTGGAGGATCCTGTATGTTTGGACTAATGGAAAGAAGAGATGGAAGGGACTTGGGGAGGCGACACGGTCCATCTCCTCACCCTCAGGCAGCCTCACTTCTAGGTAACAATTTGGGCAGATGTTTGTCTGACCTGTTCTGGAAAACCTCTGGAGGAGAGGACTCCACAGCCTGCCTAGGCAGTCACTCCCAGTGTTCAGCTGCCACTGCAGGCAGGGCAAAATCAGTGCTAGAGCTGATGGATACAGCTATATTTTAAGTAGGAATACATTCATGGTGAGGTTATCATGACAAAGACGTAATTTTCAAAACCAGATGTGTAAGGCTTCTGCCCTCATGGAACAAAATGGGACTTGTAGAGAAGTGTGCCACAGTGATACAGGTCATTTTTCCAATTAGTGGAGTGTGTCTTTCTCGTGTACCTGGGTTTTGCATCAGGGTGGCTTGCAGGGAGAACATGTTTCCATACAGACTCTTCAGCATAAACAAGCCTTAAACTGGACATAAATCAGGTGGTTTTATTTATTTTGGTTATAGCTGTCACATCATAGGCCTGCACAAATTTCTGGGCAACTTTAGGACATTAGGACAGCTGAACTGGCAGTTTTAATTACTGGGACTAGTGGATTATTTGTCAAGCGGAGACGAGAGCTGCCACCGCCCCCAACACATCTCAACAAGAATGAGGTGCAGAAAACGTTCGCTGACCCACCTCATGTGAAATGCATGCCTAAGCACAGAAGGCTTTTACTACAGGTTTTGCAAAAGTTCGCTTTGGAAGGGGGATCAATTCTGCCTCTGATACCCAGGCTTCCTAACGTAGTGCCCTGCCACAAATGCTTCGAACTTATTTGAATATAAAGCCCTCAATGGGAACTCCTTTTCTTGCAGCCTCCACAGGCAGTATTCATATAGCGAAAGTAGAATGCTGTAGCTCAGTGACTCAGTTTAGAATAAATAGATTTGGTTTTGTGTTGTAGTACAAATGATATCATTTTACTTTGAATATTGTTATCTACCAATAACTAATAACTTGGATTTATTAGTTATTGGTATAAATTAGGACCATAATTTAGGAGCACTTTCGTGAAGTCCTTTTGTGTGATGATATATGGAAGTGAGTTACTGACTTGACTATTCACTGTGTTATCAGCTATGATTTCATTGCAATTTCATAAAATTCTTCTTTTTCAGAAATCCCAGGAGAGGTACCATAATAAAAACAAACCCCAAGCTGGTGTTACAAGTAAGTTAGGAGGTGTAAACCTAGCACTTCTAAGTTAAGCCTTGGTTAAAAATCACGGGACTGACAACATGAACTTTCCTGCCTCATTTGTTGTTTCTAGTTTTCATTTCAATATCTGTAAGAAAGTGTGTGTGTCTCTAATATGAGTAGGATTTTTTGAAGAAAATATTGTTGATTTAATTCGTCTTCTACTAAAATGAGTGGGAGTTTTACTACGTTTTGTTTTCAGCGAGAATGAAAATCAAAAGTAGTCATTTCTGTCTTGTGCTTTTGAGTATGTCGTTTACCGTATGCACATACATTTGTGTCTGCTATGTTCAGGTTGCAGTGTTAGAGCATGTATGATTTGAGATTGTTTTTTTTCTCAATAATATCCCTGCTGGAGCTATTCCACTTTGCCTACAGGTTTATCTTTATATTCCGTGGGAGAGCATCACAGTCTTGTACCATGGCAAGCAGACATTCTTGATACCCAGTATTGATCAATATGAACAGGAGATAGTATTTCTCAGTGTAAGTGTGCTGTTAGTGTCATATTCCACATTGTTTGTCAAAATGTTGTGTTGTGCTTTGCCTCACAGATTCCCTGCCTGGAGACATTTCACAGATGGTGCCCTCCCCGGTGCATTCTTCTTCCTCTGTGCCTATCGGATTGTCTGCTGGGAGGAGGGAAGCCTCGCCACAGCCCCACTTCTTGTCCAAAAGTGTCCCCAGTGCCAGTTTTGAAAGGTAGAGGGCAGCTGCCAGGGGTCTATGCTAAATAGGTCATTCAGCATTTCTAGGAAAATTGAAACCATTAAATAAATGTGGGAATTTTTTTTTTCTGCTGTAGAAGACCTACACCGTTTTCTGAACAATACGCTGAGACTAGCACCTGGAGGCCCAAGTCACGGTCTGAAGAGATGTTACAAGCATTAGGAACCTTTTCTTCAATGGATCCTTTTATGGTGGAAGGTGAGAATTATTGCACAGATGTTGCATTTTATAACCTGTATTGAATAGTGCAAAATAGAAAAACTCCTTAGATGATATAGGAAGCCACTTCATCTGCTAAACGAAGAGCACTTAATGATATTGGTATCTGGCAAGCTTCTCTGTTGTAAAGCCACTGCCAATGTTTGCAGAAACCTTGTCTAAAGTTCATCCTTGTGATGTGTTCCCCTTACTATATAAATAGATCTGCATGTGCAAAGATTTCCCTTACTGTTCATATGCCTGGTGTTAATGAGATACACATTTTGTCATAGATGATGTGGATTTGTCTCAGTGGACTGATCTCCGCACAGATGCACAAGAGTTTGAGGCAGAATCCTGGAGTCTTGTTGTGGATCCAGTGTTTTGTAGCAAGCAAGAAAAGGATGTCATCAAGAGGCAGGATGTCATTTTTGGTCAGTATTTCAAAGCATCGTGTAGGTTTAAAAACAATTTGGTGTAGAAAATAGAGAGGGAACCTGCATGTTTTGTGTCCAGAAGAATGAATACTTCAACTCAGAATAATAAGAAGGTTCAAAGAAAATTTTTTTCACAATGTGTCCTAGAGCTAAGGAAATGGTGAGTAGCAACTACCAGAGACATGCCTGCCATGTTCACAGAACAGTTGAGGTTGGAAGGGACCTCATCCAATCCCCAACTCAAGCAGTTGCAACCTCAGCTTGTTCAGTGGGGTGCAGTTAAGAGAACTGTACCAGAACCAGACAAATTAAGTCTTCCTGCTGACATAATCTATTAGCTTTGAGGCTCACACAGAGAAAACGTTTATGACTATATATTTGCATATTGCTGAAGTTTGTCTTACAAGGCGTGCAAAATGTTCAGGTGATTACTATGCTGTTTTCTTTTATACTGCAGAGCTGATGCAAACAGAAGTGCATCACATCCATACCCTGTTCATTATGTCTGAAATATTCAGGAAAGGGATGAAGGAAGAGCTGCAGCTGGACCACAGCACAGTGAACAGAATATTCCCCTGCTTAGATGAGCTACTGGAGATGCACAGGCAATTCTTCTGCAGAATGAAGGAGAGACGGCAGGAATCATGTGAGGCAGGGAGCGAACGTAATTTTGTCATCAGCAGAATTGGAGACATCCTTGTGCAGCAGGTAGACGCATCAGCTCTTTTAATCCTTTATGTACTCAAGGATCCCAAATTAAACAAGTTATTGACTTAAAAAACTTTTGTGGGCAAGAACAGGGCTATAGTTGCCTCATAAAATTCAAAGACTGTCCCCTCCAAATAGTTGCAGGGTGAAGTAGCAATGAGAGAATATAATTTCTGATACGTAACTGTGATGAACTTGGGATGAACTTCTACCTATATGGTACAAGTGATGATGAAAGTGATGAACTTGGTCCTGCTCACAGTAGAAGGCTGCTGCTATCATGCCATGGACCGCAAAAAATGGAAGCAATGGATTCACTTTTTTAACAGCTGAGCAGAGGTGTGAAGAATTGCCTGATGATGGAAAAGAAACTACCCGTTCATTTCTTGTAGTGATCTGGCATGGCCCATCTCAAGTTGCTGCTCACTGGAGAAGGGGTGGTCACAGCGTGTTTATGGTGGTTGCAGAACAGCTAACTGCTCGCTGGTCACACTTCGGTTCCTTCCAATCAGGAGAGTGTGGCTTTTTACCTTTGGTCAGTCAGTTTTCACTCCACTGAAATAAAGAAGCTGAACCGTTACCTTGTCTAGAAGCAGTGTGGAGATCAGACAAATGCAAATAAGTCTCAAAGGGATTGTGATTGCAAAGAGGTAAATTACAGTAGTGTTCTAGCTGTTATTGACGAGACCGTAGTGGAGGTTGCCTGTGCTCTCTCCAGCCTACGTTCCCCTTCTTGCTCTTATAAATGGCTAGTCCGTTTTCATTCTGTAGTGACAGGCCCCGTTAGTGAAATTCAGAGAACTTGAGAAACAAGTAGCATAGAAATTCCGTATTTGTACAAAATACATTAATTAAATGTATACACTTTCCTGTTAGGCACAATGTTGAGCACAATTCACTTATTAATTTCTTCAGTTTTCAGAGGAAAATGCAACTAAAATGAAGAAAATATACGGAGAGTTTTGCAGCCATCAAAAAGAAGCTGTTAATCTCTTTAAAGAGTTGCAACAAAACAAGAAGTTCCAGAATTTTATTAAAGTAAGTTTAATAAAAACTTGGATCGTGATCACTATTGACAAGATACTCAGGAAAAAGATACATAGCTTTTACTTAGATTAGGATTGAAATTATATTTAGTAACTCACTTTTAGTAGCTAATAAAAATGGCAAAGTTTTTTCCTCCTTAACCAGTGAGCCAATAAATTACATTTTTCTTTCAAATTTTAGAAAGCTTTGGCATTCAGTATGTGTTACACACATGTTCCTGCTACAGTACACCTCATCCCTCAGGGCAGCAACTGTTCCTTGGGGCTCATTCAAATAACCCAGCATTTTGTTTTAGCTTATTCTAATGCATTTAGATCATATTTCTTATTAGTCAACTGGTGGTTTAATACGCATTTACTACTTAAGGTATATATTTGTATCTGTGCAGCTAAGAAATAGTAACCTGTTGGCGCGACGCCGAGGAATCCCTGAGTGCATTTTGCTCGTCACCCAGCGAATCACCAAATACCCTGTTCTGGTTGAAAGGATATTGCAATACTCAAAAGGTGAATAAAAACTAAAGTGTTGGTTCATATCTGGAATTCTAGCGTGTTTCTAATGTAAGCAATATGCACTGTACAATATAACAAAAGGTGAAATTCACTGCTCTGTGGAGAACCAGGGCAACATAAATATCTAATGTTCAGGCAAACATCACCTAAACAGGGTGTCTGGTGTATGTACTCTCTGTCAAGGCTGGGCTGCGAAGATTTCAATATTCCAGCCGGGTGAGCCACGGAAGTCCAGAAGAGCATACTTGTTTTAGGAAAAGATCTTGACTAGAGGATGTGAACTAATTCAGGCATGCATCTGCACCTTCTTTGAAATGAATTCTGGAGTCTTTTAAATAGGGCTAGGCAAATGTTTCATAAGTTACTCTCCAGTTTTTCAAACAAAGCTTGAATGACCTCTGGAATTTCGTAGAGCATTTTAAAAATACTAATAACTTACAGATACTGCCCCCCAAATGGGCAATAAATGAGTGTTATAGAAAGTTCCATATCCAAATGAAAACACTTTGTGCTTGCAATCCTGTTTCAAGGTTTTTTTTTTTACTTAGCCAGAAGAGTAATATACTAGATGATTTACTTATCCAGTAAAATTTTTTAAGTGCTAACAGCTCATAAATATGTCAGAAACTATTCCATGTGTTGTTTTGACTGATGAATAAATCTGAGGTACATGTCGTCTTTTATTAGGCAAGTCAAATAAAAGTAGATGCCTCTTAACTTAAAATGACGTATTTATCAATTTAAGCTTTGCATCATGTTGATTGTTCCCAGAAAGTAAGGAATGATATCTTCTCCTGAATATGCTGACTACTATCATGTTGGTTTTTTTTTTTCTTTTGTTTCATACAGAAGGAACAGAAGAACATAAAGACCTGTTCAAAGCCCTTCGTCTAATTAAGGACATGATTGCAGCAGTAGATTTGAAAGTGAATGAATATGAGAAAAAGCAAAAGCTGTTGGAAATTCTCAGTAGAACTGAAAACAAAACCTATACGAAGCTGAAAAATGGCCATGTTTTTAGGAAGCAAGACTTAATGAGGAAAGAGAGGATGATACTTCATGAAGGTTTAGTGTACTGGAAGACAGCGACTGGTCGTTTCAAAGGTATTCCATCTGAGCAGTAAAGTCCTTTAACTCTTTATTTGCCAGTAACATATGAAGATTTTTTGCTTTAAGAATGAAAATACTTTATTACGCTGTTTTGCGAACATTAATTTCTGAGGTAATGGTATTGAGAATATGCCACTAATTGCTAGAAGAGTTGATCCAGAGGCTACCATGGCTTGTGGGTAATCCACTGTAAGAAGACAAGTTCACATACAAAGCTGTCAGCTGCATTTCTTCTTCCAGTTCCCTCCTTTTAGTTCATCAGTTTGCAGTTTCATCCCATAACATAGATTCTTGATTTACACATTTACATTGTTTACAGTACTGGCGATTGAAAATAATGCATAAAAAATCATGTGCTGTTTTTTCAGTAGTACTGGGACATCCACAGCATAAAAGAAAATCTGAAGCCACATTTGGCTGGGGCCTGATTTTTACATGCAAGCCCAGAATTTGATTTTTGGTGTTAATCACATGTAGGGATCGGGGTTTTTTTGAGCTTGCTAGTATTTGCTGTACAACTTTATAAAGCTATCTGTTCATCGTTATTCCAGAAATAGTTTTACCAGTGTAATAGTGTGCTGTATATGTTACAGCATAGGCAAAATTAAATTTATGGGGGATGGTCTTTGCCAGGTTGCCTGTGAGTGGCTTGGGGAAGCTGTACTGACATTAGAGTGAGGATTTCTTCTTTCCCTGGGCCAGTGCTCCAGCATGGTGCTGCAGGAGGGTAGATGGCAGAAAGTGTGGTCGTTCCTGGGAGATGCAAAGTAATGGCGTGCAGTTGCTTCATGCAAACCATAGGCTAATCCAGATATTTCCTGTTTAGTTTACTGTAGGATTCTGTGGGATATTTATTGATCAAGGCTTCTCTCTTTTTAAAGTTAAAAGAGGAAATTAACTATAATTGTAATAACTTTAATTAAAAAACATTCTTTTCCTTTTCTCATTTTAAGACACATTAGCTCTGCTTCTAACTGATGTACTACTGTTCTTACAAGAAAAAGATCAAAAATACATCTTTGCAGCTGTTGTAAGTATATTACCAGATGTTTGAATATACACATTCCACTTTTATTTGTATATTTCTTGAAAATTAGGTCCTTTTCTAGGTTATTCCCACAAAATGTTTTGTTTTTTTCTTTTTTCCTAAAATCCTGGTAGTGTATTTAGAACAGTAATACGCCAGTATATGGAAAATTAAGTTTATTTTCAAAATTAAGTAATTGTTTTAGGAAGACAGATGAAAATAACAGAATGCTATTTTTAGTGTCAAACATCATCTGATTATGAAGGCAGGAAGTAGAGCAGGCTCTTTCAATTATCTAAAATAAATTTAAACTTCTGGTTCTGTAAAACAAAACAGAAGAATAATTTTTATGGCAAATATAGTAGTAAACACACATAATATGCATGAAAGGACATGGAGAGAAGTTCCCAAACTACATAAATATAAACATTATATGAATACTGTGCTTCAGTATCATTGAGCCTCTGGGATTTACTTTTTAGTGCCTACCCAGTGCTTTACTTGTTCATAAATACTATAAGGTATTTTTTAAAATAGTTTAAAAACATGTCTGAATACTCAAAACTTGCAGCCTCTTACTCCTGGTGAGAACATAAGTAGTCTAACTATACCAGGACTAGAATTAGTCCAATTAATTGGAAAATCGTGCTCTTCTGAAAGTGTGATGTTTTGTAAGAGAGTCATTTATTATTTGCGTGTGCTGTGACTGTTTCCCCCAGGACCAGAAGCCTTCTGTTATCTCCCTTCAGAGGCTCATAGTAAGAGAAGTGGCCAACGAAGAAAGGGGGATGTTCCTGATCAGTGCTTCATCTGCAGGGCCTGAGATGTATGAGGTTCATACCATCTCCAAAGAGGAACGTAACAACTGGATGAGGCATATTCAAGATGCAGTGGAAAGGTAGAGGAAAAACATTTTGGTTTTCATCCTGGCAGTCCAAAGCGGATAGGAGGTTGGTTGGATATTTGTGGCAGCGTGCTCTCTGTTCTGCATCGTGCTGGATACATCTTGTGAGGTTGGGTTTTCCTCTGAGCTCTGGATTCACAGGCCCCAAAACCTCACCATCACTTCAGCTAAACTTCCCGTGTTACTTCTGGTTTCCCACTGAATCAGCAGACCCTTCCCACTCCCCATTTGGTGTCCTTACCAGCCATTGTAAGTTTCCCTCACCTTTGCCTTTGGTACTGGATGCTTTCCAGTGGCCTGCAGGTGTCCATACAACCATTTTGGGGAAATCCCCAATCATGCCTGTTATCTTGGTGTCAGCTCCTTACGAATGGCAGGGAAAACATTGCTTCTTATGGGGCCCAAACTTACGCTTAACACAGCAAACCACCCATTTGGTGCATGATGCAGCCTTGCCAGAACTAAAAGGACTCCTTCAGTCTGGTTTATGTCCAGTTACTGCTTTCTAAAGAAACAGACAAATGGCATGCTTCTGGATTGTAGCAAAAGTTGTTGCTAATGTTGTGTTCTGTTTATTATGAATGCAACACTGTATTGAAGATGAATATATGATGTGCAGATTTTACTTTATTCCCCTTTGTTTGTCTTTCATCTTTGAAGTTGTCCAGAGGAAGAAGAAGGAAAAATGAGTGAATCTGATGAGGACAGACGTATTGCTGAGGCCAAAGCATCCAGAATTCAGAAATGTCAAGGTGTGGTACCTTTCCTGCCACTCTGAGACCTCCTGCATCCTGAGTTCAGGATGAATGAATCATGCGCCCATACTGGCTGGTGCTTTCAGAGTGGCTCAATAGGCAGAGTCACAGCAGAGAAACCTGGGGTGATCTGGTGGTATAATGTGAGTTTATTGAAAGAGAACCTTTTTTTTCCCAAAAGAATTTATATTTTTGCTACATTACCGTGAGTAAAAAAGAAGAAGAAGAATGAATGCTTTCAGAATAAATACTGAATTTCACAGATTAGCATCAGGGGCAGGTAGTTCCATGTTTGTGGAAATACCTCAAATCTTCAGTAATTGTGTGGCTTTGTGCTTGTTTATGGCATTTCATCCTTTGCTGCTGTTATTTTTATCTGAAAATATAGCTGATAGGGATAAGTTCTGCTCCTTTGGTTCCCCTACACCTAAATTACACATCTTTATACTTTTGCAAGGACAGAAATTCCAGCAATGTCCTTTCTGTTGAGAGCCACAGGGAGGGCATCCTCTGCTGAGAGTAGGTGTTCTTTGACGTTGAGGCACTGAATCAGCACATCTTTTGGCTGCCTGAGCCAAGAGCTTTTCCAGCATTGATCACTGTGAGTGCAACAGGAGGTCGCTGAGGACTCCAGAGCGCAGCCAAGGCCACCTCATGAGGGCACTGGCCTGACTTTCTGCCAGGGTCTTTGCCAGCTTTCTTTAGGACAGACTATGAGATGAATTTGGTTCCTGGCCACTTAAAAAAGGCCTAACTCGAGCTAGCAAAGTCTATGTGGCGTAAGGATTAGAAGGTTGAATGGAGAACATGCTTTGCCTTCAGGATAAAAAACATTAATACAGTGTTCAATTTTTGTTGACAGAATTACTGAGTAACCAGGACCAGCAGATCTGTAGTTATTTGGAAGAGAAGTTGCATATCTATGCAGAACTGGGAGATATGAGTGGGTTTGAGGATGTTCATGTAGAACCTTATCTCCTTGTCAAACCTGATTCTGGAGAAACTCCACAGGCTGCTTCATTGCTGGCAGCAGCACTCAAAGAAGGTGAGTTTGCATGGGAAGAGTGGACTGGTGGCCCTTCACATGGGCAGATAATTCAAGGTAACAAAGTACAGCTGTGTTTGTTGCCTTGTGCTGGGATTCTGTCAAGTCTCAAGAACTGGCAGTGTCAAAACTTGGCAAAGGGCATTGAAGAGAAATCTCTCAAGTTTATGCTTGTCAGATGCACGAGGTGGTACCTGCCAGACTGTGAGATAAGGGATATATTTAGTGCATAACATCATATGTAAGCAGGCAGGGACATGGTGTTAGGTTGCACCTAAGGATTGTTTCCTTAGCTGTCTTCCCTGCAGTACAGCCCTGTGAGGCAGATCACAGGCTGCGGTATGATACTGCATCTGGCCCAGACCTTCGCCTACCTTGGTTGATTTGATGATGGATCAGAATCATGTAAGGTCATATACAGACCAAACTGTAGATTATCTTGGCAGATCTGCCCAGAAACACCTGCCAGACTGCTGTAGGAGCTGTGGCTTTTTTGCATACTAACAGAGAGGGGATAACCTTGTGCTACCTACAGTGCTGTCCTCCAAAGGAAGAAAGGGAATGGTATTTGTGATACCTCAGCTGGGTGGAAGTTCAGCTAAACTCAGCTGGAAAGAGTCCTGGTAAACAGCCATATCCAGCATAGGCTGTATGCTTTTTGAGAAGGACTACAAGATTTTAGCATCACCTAAATTGAGAGCTATGGGCTAATAACCACATTTCAACTGATAAAGTAGCAAAGGTTGGTTTCCATCATCATTATGAAGTCAGAGAGCATTTTATTGATAAAATTGGTAAAACTTGGGTAGGAAATTTGTCAGTGATGCAATAGTAAATGTCATTTTAGCTAAAATGGCAGCCTATACTTACACACCTTATTCTGCCCACTTTTAATTTTAACTTTCTCTCATGCTAATGTTGATGGTGTGTGGAATTTCAGGACTCTTCAGCACACTGTAAGGAATTTACAGTTGGTTACACTGTAGGCAATTTGTGGGGATCATTTTCCAGAGCAGAAATACTAAGTCCCTATGCTAATAGCAGACTCTATAGGAATAAAGCATTGCTAACATTAGAGAAGGATAGAATTAGGGAGTGCTTAAGCAAATTGGATATATACAAATCCATGAGATGAGATGGGGTAAATCCAAGGCTGCTCAGGGACCCTCATTGTGAGGCTGCTTTCTATCATCTTTGAAAGGTCACAGTGATCAGGAGAGGTTCCTGATGACTTGAAGAAGGCAAGCATCACACCGCTCTTCAAGAAAGAATATATAGGGAACTACAAAATAGTCAGGCTCACTGCGATCTCTGAGATGGTGATAGAGGAAATTGTCCTGGAAGCCACTTCCAAGAACATGAAGGACAAGAAGATGACTGGGAACAGCCATCATGGATTCATCAAGGGCTGGTGTTGGTGTCTGACCAACCCGATGTGTTTTATGATGAGAGGAGAGCAGTGCATGTTTTTTAGCTTGACATCTGCAAGGCCTTCAATGCTGTCTACACTGGCTGTAGCATCCTTAGAGCTGAATTGGTGAGATGCAGACTGCATAACTGGGTGGAAAATTGGCTGGACTGCTGGGCTGAAAGGATTGTGATCAGTGATACGATGTACACCTGACAACATGTTATTAGGGGATTCCCTTAGGGGTGGATCATGAGACGACTACTGTTCAACATATTTATTAATGAAGTTAATCAAGGGATTGAGTACACTCTTAGCAAATTCATGGCTGTCACCAAATGAAGTGGGGTGATTAATATGCTGGAGAGACCTCTACAGATTGGGAAAATGGGATAGGAGAAACCCCTAGAAGTTTGGCAAAGACAAGTGCAAAGCTGTCCTGGTTTCAGCTGCGATAGAGTTAATTGTCTTCCTAGTAGCTGGTATGGTGCTGTGTTTTGAGTTCAGTATGAGAAGAATGTTGATAACAC
>JAVJGG010000074.1:54922951-55016380 GCA_035590195.1 Aviceda cuculoides
CTATTAAACTGTTCTTATCTCAACCCACGAGTTTTACTTCTTTTTCCTGATTTCCTCCCCCCTCCCACTGGGTGGGGGGGGAGTGAGTGAGCGGCTGCGTGGTGCTTAGTTGCTGGCTGGGGTTAAACCACGACAAAAGTCCTGCATCTGGGATGGAGTAATCCCATGTTTTGGTACAGGCTGGACACTGACTAGATAGAAAGTAGCTTTGCAGAAGTGAACCTGGGAGTCCTACTCAACAGCAGATTGACCATGAGGCAGCAATGTGCCCTTGTGGCAAAGGTGGCCAACTGCCTCCCAGGCTGCTGCATTAGGAGCAGAGTTGCCAGCAGGTTGAGGGAGGTGATCCTTCCTCTACTCACCCCTGCTGAGTCCTATATGGAGCGATGTGACCAGTGCTGGGCTCCCCTGGACAAGAGAGACATTGGCAAATGGGAGCAAATCCAGCAAAGGGCACCAAGGTGACTAGGGGGCTGTCACCTTGGCCAAGATGACATCTGAGGAGAGGCTGAGATAGTTGAACTGTTCAGCCTTGAGAGAAGAAGGCTTCATGGGATCTCAACTGCCTAATAGGAGGATCCAGAGAAGACAGATTTTTTTGCAGAGGCACATGGTGATAGGATGAGAGAGAGGCAAGAGGCACAAGTTGGAACACTGGCAATTCCAGTTAAATGAAAAGAAAAATTACATGCCATACAAACCAGAACAGGTTGTCCAGAGAGGCTGTGAAGTCTCCATCACTGGAGATGTTAAAAGCTTGTCTGTGCAAAGCTCTGAGCAACCCAGTTTCGTTCCACCAGCTTTGAATAGGGCATTGGACTAGATGACCTCTGCAAGTCCCTTCCAACCTAAATTATTCTATGATTCTGTGTCATTGATTCACGCATTAAGGAGCTATTTAAGGGGCCTCTGTAATTCTGCATGTTTTCCTCTCTAGTTGAAAGTCTCCATGTTGCTGTAATGACATCACAAGTGAGTGAAACAGACAGATCACCAGGGGAAGGTATTGAGGAATTAAGTGTGAAGCACAGATTTAGTGCCAATGAAATCTTGGAATCTGTTCCTGGTGGTGAGTAAAATTTGATGCTTTTACATATTCAGAGTGCTAAAATAATTGATACTGGGTTGGTTTTTTGGAACTCTTTCTCAGTCTATTCCAGAATCAATAGAAGATAATGTAATAAAAGTTGTCTTTGGACAAATGCTCAGATAGTGTGAATTGTCATATAACTTCGTTGAAGAAAATGAATGGTTTGCCTCCACTGCACCTTTTCTGTAGCACACGCCTGCATTCAGCAATATTGAGTCAGATTTGCATATCTCCATACACTTTCTCGTCATTGTTGCTTAGCTCCACAGCAAGTCTGTATTGCAGTATAGGCCATTTCCCAAGTCAGCCTAATTTTTGTTAGAAGGCCTGGAAACCAGGATTGACATCCCAATAATTTCAGCTGTAAAAGGTAGCATGGATTTATTGCCAAAAAAAAGCAAATAAAGTCCTGTAAAAACTATTGCTGCAGAGCATTTTTAGTGATATGGCTATACTTGAAATTTGTGTAAGTGAAATACTACTAATTTTTAAGGTAGGAAAACTTGATCGTTCCACCTGTGCCGTCCTGGCTTCCAAATTTGTTCTTCCCCAGCCTAGAATCCATTATGTAACTCCAAATTATGTAAATCTCTATTTTCAGCATCCTGTGAGTAGCCATAAAAAAGCGCGCCCTTTGTTTCTCTAGTCAGAATATGCTTTGATACCTTTCTCTTGCATTTTATTGGGGATTTATTTGTTAAATGCAGAAATAACAGAAGTTGAAGAATCATGTGAAGTTGATCTCAGTGTTGAAAAGGAAATGGCAGGTGCCAATCTAGAGGATAAGGTATTGTAACCGATTTTTCTTCCTGTGTTGCACATAGCACTCTGGGCACTGGGAATGTAAATACTGTCCAAATTTTTATGGGGTAGCTGAAGACACTTCCAAAACACAAAGCACAGGATAGGCACATTTCACCCAAATCCAGGTAATTCAATTTAGTAGAGGTCACTGCAATTAATAATGAATTTTTAAAAAGCAATCATAAACAATCCAAATGCAGAATGATTTTTCTGCCAGGCTTACAGATCAGTGGGTTGTCATAACAGCCACAGTGTTTTCATACCACTTGTATGGGCCTCTTAAGTGCCTGGATCTCTGCTGTCATCATTCAATACATCCATCTCTATGGAGCTGACAATAGTATTCCCTCTACTCCCTCCTCCTATTCACAGGATGATGAAAGTCTCCTGCAATGACTGAGACCTCAGCTAATGCAAGAAAGACTTATGCATTGGAAGAACTTCATCCTGAGAACAAGCATATAAAAATAGGATGGATTGTCTTACACCAGCTTGCTTCAGAATTTTGAATTAAAACAAAATGGAGCAATTAGTGAATAGAAGAGAAACTGCCCATTTTTCAAAGTCCTATAACTCATAAGCTACTCTGGGGAAAAAGCAGAATCAAAAGTCAGTTCTGGGCAAAATTAGGAATGGCAAATTTCATGTTGCAACAATGTGTTAGAGTAAGAGCAGTATGAATTACTGTGTGGAAATAAAGTGAACTGCAATTGTGGAGTCCTTAGATGGAGAAACAGGACCACAAGAGGAATAAAGGGGAGAGGCAAGAATAGAAGATACATGACTTGAAATGGAAAGGAAAGTTTGCTAGAAAAGGAGATACTTAGCACACTGTCTTTGCATCAGAGCTGAAAGAGGGCTTGTGTGCCTGAAACCTCGGGGCTTTTTTTCTAGCTATTTCTGGAAGACTCCTGCTGATACACTAATCTGCCTATAACCTTGCCTCATGTTCAGCTCTAGGTCATTTTACCAGACTGCTGTGTCAGAAGGGATTAGGTAGAAGAGTGTGTGTGGAAAAAATGGGATTAAAACGGAAGTCCAAGTGAGGGAGCACAGAAGCTAGATGAGGGGAAATAAAATAACCTAATAGAGTATAGAGGGGCTCAGATCTAGCCCATTAAAAGTTCCAGTAGCTCCACATAAAAACATTTCCATTGGGGTTATAGGAACATAGAGCGAGGCTTTTCCCAGAGGTGCACGGCAAAAGGATGAGCATCCAAGATTACAGGTTGCAGCAAGGGAAATTCTGACTGTATGTAAGGGAAAAAAACAATCACCATGAGGGGGATCAAGCAGGAGCAGTTGTCCAGAGAGGTTGTGGGGTGTCCTTCCTTGGAGGTTTCCCACATTCGACTGGAGAAGGCCCTGAGCAACTTCATCTGACTTTGAAGCTAGCCCTGCTTTGGGCTGCAGCTGGACTAGAGGCATCTGCAGCAAACTCCTCCACCCTAAGTTACTGTTCTGGTCTGGCCTGCTATTTGGGCAAGACTTATGTCACATCTGACCATGTCAGAATTAGACTTACCAGGAGGTGGCAGAACGAGCAAACAAAACAGGCAAGGCCAGGGCTTTCAAGGGTGGAGGATGTTCTCCTGCCCGCCTTTGGTGGCCGGTAGTGCAGCCCTGGGGTGGTGGGGTGGCAGCACCGGGCTCAGGCCAGCTAGCCTGGGAAACCAAGAGCCGGACAGCCGGAGCGAAAGCCCCCAGCTCGGGGCTTAGACGCTGGCCAAGCATCAGAAGGAAGAGTGCTGCCTGTGCAACACGTGGCTTCCCAAGCAGGCAGCTCTGAGAGGTGGTCTCCATCTCGTCCCCCCTGGTCCTGCCTCGTAATCGCATCTCCGGGGGATTGCCTGAGGTGCTGTGCATGCAGCCTGCCCTGGGATCTGACCATCCTCATCTCTGCTGCTGCTCATCCCTCTGAACCAAGGTGCTAGGGAAGAGTGGCAGGGAGGTGGTGGTAGCCTGTAGCACAGGTTAAGCTGCTGAATGTGTTTGCTTCGGACCTAGCTGGACTTGCAGGGCTTGTGCTGAAGCTGTAGCGGGGCAGCTGCAATGCTGCTGTCACCCCGGCTGGCTTGACTAAACCTGCCTTGGGCTCGTCCCCCAGTGCTCGAGTGGTGCTGCAGTGAGGAGACCACAGGCACTTGGGGCGGCCACTTGCTACCCCTTGGCCATGCCACAGCCAGCTAAGCCTTCAATCCTCCTGTACACCTTCTTTATTAAATTAAAAAGGGCTTCAAAAACTGAAAGAAACACCGTTCTTGTTCAGCATGCGGGCTCTCCTTTGTACACTCGCTCTTCCTTACCCTGCCAGCATCTCCTTCTCCTCTGTCTCCCTCTTGGCCCTGCTCCTCCTCCTTGCCCGCTGCTCATCTTGGCTGCCTAGCAAAAGGAAAGTGGAGCTCCCTCGTGTTAGTCCTTGTGTTGCCCTGAGACATCTGTGCAAGGTCCTCTGCTTCTCACAGCAGAGCCGAGCAGTTATGTGGCTCCTGGGTGCGGTGAGAAGCAGAGGAGGAGGTGAAGACGTGGAGAGGGAATGGAGGGAAATACTGAACGGAGGTAACGAGAGAGAAAGTGGAAGAAATGCTGCAGCCAGTGCTCCCTTTCTCCCTAGCTTGTCTGCGTTGAGCTGTGTTTCGGGGCCTGGCCTTTTTAATCTTCATTTTCAGTTATTGCAGCTAAATGGAGCAGCTGCTTTGCTCTCTGTGGTGGAAAATGAGACTCAGTAGAGAACTTAGGAGAATCAGAGAGAGCGAGCAAATACTTCCCAAACCCTCCTCTGCTCCTCCAAAAGAAAAAAAAAGAGAAAAATCATACAGGAAGTCTTTTCAGTGTAGCCTCAGGAGGGATTGTATTTTATTTCTCCACTGTTTCACCTTATCTTTCTCAGGGGAGCTGTTCTTCATGCTGCAGGGATTATGGGTGGCTTCACCCCATAAATTTAGAAAGCTTCTTAGGAGAATGGAGCAGGGTGGAAAGTGTGAAGGGGCTGAGCCTTGCTACAGTGGACAATAGTATCCACGCTGGTGCATTTTGCAGAGTGTAGGGGGCACACAGCCTTTGCTCAGCACCTCACAGCACGTATAAGGCATTCACCGTAACCCACTGGCAGGACTTCTGCTAGCTTCTTGCTACATTAATGTCACTGTTTTTGAAGAGTCTTGTACTATTTCATCCTACTATAAGTAATCTAAACCCACTGTGCTGTATACACAGAAGTTTGGTTACTGTATTTCAAAACTGTCAAGTAAACAAAGAACGAATGGAAATGTCTTTTCTGTGTAGCACTAGTCACAAGAGGATTAAAATTGTGGATGAAATATTTTTGTTTTTACAGTTGTGCTTAGAATCTCTAGTGATTTCCACGGAAACTCCAGTGTTGATGAATTATTAGTCTTCATAGGTTATTGCTTGTTTTTTTCACATACCCACAAAAAGGTTTGACTCAGCACTGCATATATGGGCAATATGAATGTCTCCACTAGTTTAAAAAAAATAAATTACCTAGATGATACAATTCTAAAGTTAAAACCTACTTTTTAAAGCAACATGTGTTTATTTTAGGGAGGAAGTATGAGTTTCCCAGGATCTACAGGGACAGAGGTGAGTTTATTTAAACCCCAGACAGAATGTAGTAACTATTTAGTTAACAGTGGTCAACCCTTTGAAAATCATTCTCTTTTATTTTCTAGATTATACAAACAATCCAGAACTTAACCCGTCTCTTGTACAGCATACAGGTGACTACTCCACTGCTAACTTTGTAGAGTAATTAGTCTTAATAATTTACTTCTTAATGTTTGTTTTCATCTTGCCCTACTTTTATACATCATGTCAATGGATACCTATCTCTACCGACTGTTGCATAAGTTGTCATACAATATAATTTTATTCTACATCAGCGGTAGGTTTCTCTTAAGAACTGAATAATGCTTTCTTGCTTGGAGATCAGTCGTGTCCCCTCCCCCAAAGGATGTGCGTACAGTCCAAAAATCGAGGGGGAAAGTAAAATGATGGCTTTAACAGAACTGATGTAATTTCATGTACAGATTTCTAAAATTATAGTTCAAAATATTGAAAAATTTTAGTATTTTGTTTAGAAAATTCTCCTGGTTATTAGTAAACAGTGCCTCTGCCACTTACGTAGCAAACTCAACCCAATTTAGATATTTCAATCTCAGTTAATTATTACGTACGTTCTGTAGGGCCTTAGTCTGAAGTTTTTCCTCTTCCATGCAAAGTTTGAATGTTTTAACTTATTTTTTCTTATTTAGGTGCAGTTTTATAGTTTTATTTTAAAATGTTTCATTTGAGTATGTTTAATTTTTAGACTGTCTTGGCATTAGCGTATTTCATAATAATCCTGGAAACCTTGGGCTTAGAAGTTGAGTGGATTGAAGCAATGCAAAAGCAAAATAAAAAGCTCGTAATTCAGGGAAAATTTTTGAAAAATTGAAAAACAGATAGCTTAACACCAGAGGGGCAGTAAAGTAAGGCTTGGGATCATGCCTTAATCATTCAGACCATGAATTGGCACTATAGGTGCAGAGAAACAAGCAGAGGATCCTGTCCTTCCCCTGCTTACAGATCCCTGGAATTGACCCAATACTGGAGGAAGAGCCAAGAAAAGTGGGAACTGCACATCGCATAAGTTAAAAACTCTTTCTGGGGTGGACAGCATGGGGTAACAGGGCTGTGGGAAGTCTCTGGGAATGTCTGCTGAAGTATATTCCCATGTCAGCTCTTGAAGATCGGCTGAGCAATAAGTGCCTCAGCAGATCTAGGGCTTTCTTGCTTTTCTTTCTTCTTAATCCCAGCTATTTATTTTTGTGTTATTGGAGGTCGTCACAATCCTTAATGCAAACAACGTCACAACATCCTTGTGAAGGACGGAATATAGCGCTCTCAGTTGTAAAACAAACTATTGAAACATGAAAACTGAAATCATTACTATACTGCAGATTTCTGCCAGCACAGGTATCTCAGTCAGGTACATGTAGCAGTTCGGTCCTGGTGACATGGCTCTGTTGGCAGGTGCCCGTAGGGCTGATGTTAGTAGGACTGCACTGTTGCCAGTTAGCAAGGAGAGCCTTAGGGTTGGAGTGAGTTGTGCTGGAAACAGTACAGTTTTATCTGTATAAGCCACATCTGTGTTAGGAGTACTTTGTTGAGTGTAGCATTCCCAGTGCCTTAATGCCCTCTTTAACATGAAAAATAATTTTTCCTCTGTGTCTTAACATCGTCTGACAGAACAGGACCCCAGCTGTAACTGAAGTGCATATGCACAGCTGTAACATAAACATGTATAATAATACTAAGTGTAAACCAGAAGCTGTGTTGAAAGTGCTTGAAATGGTTGAGTGCTTTTAGAAACATGTCTTGGTAAAGGCATGAACACAGCATTTTCTCTACTTGCAGGAGGAATAACCTCCTCAAAACCATTTAACGCTGATATTACGGGAGGTTGAAGTATTTTCATACAATGCTTCTGTGTAAAAATACAGAAATGGATTAATGCTAATATTTCAGCATTTGTGTCTGATTTTGTTGTGGTGTCTAGGCAGCACTAGCTATCCAGGACAGCCACAGAGAGCTCCGTAGGTTACTCCTGCAAGAGAATGAGAAGACCGGTCGGGGCCATGGTTCTCGGCTAAACCTCCTTCTGGAACAAGAAAAATGCCAGAATCTGGAAAAACAAAGGGTGGAGCTGGCCAACATACACAAGCTGAAGCAGCAGTTTCAGCAAGAGCAGCAGTGGTGGCTACGTGAATGTGACCAGCGGCAGCGGGAGCAGGAGGCAAGGGAGGGCCGGCTGGGGCAGCGGGAGAGGGAGTGCGGGTGCCAGGAGGAGCTGCTGGAGAGGAGCCGACAGGGACTGGCACTGCAGCTGCAGGAGTACCAGCAGAGCTTGGAGAGGCTCCAGGAGGGCCAGAAAATGGTGGAGAGAGAAAGAGACAGTGTGAAAATGCAGAAGAAGCTCCTCTGGCACTGGAAGCATGGTCGACAAAGTAGCCTGTTGTCATCCACAGGGAGCTATGAGGTGTGTGGTTCCCCACCGTAATTATATCCCTGACTGCAGACCTAGAGGGACCTTCCTTGATGAACAGACTAGTACATCTGGGTTTTGTTGGTTGGTAACGTAATGAGTGAGCGTGTGGGAAGCTGAGGCTCAGGCATATCCAAGGGCTTTGTTTGAACCTCATGAAGTTTAACCAGGGGAAGTGCAAAGTCCTGCCCCTAGGAAGGAGCAACCCCATGCATCAGTATATGCTGGGGGCCACCTAGCTGGAAAGCAGCTTTGCGGAAAAGGATCTGTGGGTCCTGGTGGACACTGTAAGCCAACAATGTGCCCTGGCCACAAAGAAGGCTAATGGTCTCCTGGGCTTCATTAGGCAAAATGTTGCTAGTAGGTCAAGGGATGTGATCCTTCCCTTCTGCTCTGGCCGTACCTGGAGTACTGTGTCCAGTTCTGGCTCCCCAGTACAAGAGACACATAGAGCTACGGGGTGGGGGGGTGAGGGTGGAGGGGGTTGAGCGGTGCGAGGCAGAGGTGGGTGTCCAGTGAAGGGCCAGAAAAATGTTTGAGGGACTGGGGCATCTCTCCTGTGAGGAGAGGCTGTGACTGTTCAGTCTGGAGAAGAAAAGGCTCATGGGGGTCTTATTAGCGTGTATAAATACCCAAATGGAGGGTGTAAAGAGGATGGAGCCAGGCTTTTTCCAGTGGTGCCCAGTGACAGGCCCAGAGGCCACGGGCACAAACTGAAACACAGGATGTTCCCTCTGAACATCAGGAAACACTTTTTTTTCCTGTAAGCATGACCGAGCAATGGAACAGGTTACCCAGGGAGGTTGTGGAGTGTCTATTGTTGGAGATATTCAAAAGCCATCTGGGCATCCTGGGCAACTTGCTGTGGGTGGCCCTGCTTGAGCAGAGAGGTTGGATCAGATGACCTCCAGAGGTCCCTTCTAGTCTCAACCATTCTGTGGTTTTAAGCTGTGTGCCCTGCAGAAGCTGAACTCAGACAGATGGGTATTAAATTGAAGAGATGGAAATTGTGAGAATCTGTGTTATATTCTGCTTTGCTGCTGTGTTTGCAAGATACGTTGTGTGTCCTGCCTCTTGTAGGAAAGCAATTGTAATGCTTGACACATACAAAGCTTTTAGTGAAGTCTTTGGCTGCTGTCCTTGTTCCTGGACAACAGCACTGTCTCCAGTGAGGAAAAGAGAATGCTCCAGGAGCGGGAAGCTCCGGGCTCCTGTGAACCCCAGGTGTCAGGCCTTCCCCTGGAAGGAGCAGTGCCTTAGGGGAAGAGGTTGGTGTGTGGCTCCATCGCTGACAGTATAATTCCTTGGAGATGGTCATTATTAGGGGATGCAATTTAAAGTAGCTCTGAAGCTGCTTAAGCATTTAATACTAAAAATGATTAAGTTTTTGTTGAGGGTGAAGGATAGAGGCTGACTCTGAACTCAACTGTCTGGTGCTCACCTGCCAGTTGGGACCTGGCTTCTAGTCCCTGCCTTGGTGAGTATGGTCTTGATTTCCATCACTGTTCTCTAAAGCACCTGAAAATCAAAACATTTTGCCTGGCTTTTGCATATATTGAAAGCTCACTGACCCAAACAGCTTTTTTTTCCCCTCAGGTTTTCATTTTCACAAGAAAATCTAGAGCCTTTCTTTAGGCCATCACCTCCCTAGTTTTTCAGCTGGCAACTGACCCATAACAGACAGTGACCATTCGGTGTCTAAGCCTGTGCCTGCATGAGGGGGTGAAGGATTGACCTCTGACCTCCCCCTTTTCATCTGGCTTTTGTGAACACCGTGTGAACATGACTTAGCCATATATGCTTGCCCAGCCCAAACAAGGAAGACACTTCTTACTAGTATAGCTTGCAGTGCAATTCTGACTTATTTAGCAGTGCTTAAGAAGTGGATGGTAAAACCAAAACTGAACTTGCCTGTCAGTTTTAATGGATGGGACTTCCAAAGTCTTTTGAGGAGAGGAAGTTGAAGAATGATAGCCTGATGCAGGGATGCAGGGAGAGGCAAAATAATGAAATGCTGCGTGTCAAAGAGTAGTAGTTCTTAATCTAATATTTCATGTGTAAGACTACTTGTATTTTTATTTCAAGTAAACTGCATGGCTTTGGATGCATTCCAGGCCTTGGGATCATCTTTGTCCTGCGTTTTCCACTACTGTACTCCCTGCAGCAGCAGGGCTGGCTGGGTGGTTGCCAGTCAGCCAGTATTCCCAGCCCAGTGTTTGCACCATTACAGTGAACCTAGCTTGTTTTGGATGACCAAACATTGCAGTAACTCAGATGGCTACTGCTGCTTTTTTGTGAGCTCAGCCTTGATAAACACCTGCAGGCAGGTAGTCTTTGCAGGAGTTGCATTTTCGGCCCCTGGGAGCCACAGCCGCTTGCTGAATGCTGTTTGCCATCCCCAGTTTGACTGCTGCAGTCCTGTTCTCTATGATTACCTGTCTACATGAGGTACAGTGTTATTTTTGGATTGCAGTGTACATAGCTTTACATATGTGAAGTGGCACCTCGTTGAGCCATGGGGCAAAATATTAACCCCTTGAAAGGAGTCAGCAATGCTCAGTGCATCCCAGGTAGCAGCCCTTTGTTATTTGCTATTTTGCAATTATTAATGAGTTTTCCTGTGTTTTGAGGGGAGCTAAGGCAAAATGTACTAGTTTATAACTGTTTATTTCTGAAAGCACATCCAATTTAACATGTTTTGAGGTTAACTTCTGGGAAATGAGGTGACTGTTTTCTATGAATCCCTGTGCTGTCTGACAGTTAATTTTATGTATCCTGGTATAAGGATTCTTCAGGACGATGCTCGTAGTCATATGGTTTAGCTCTGTGTGGTCTTGTGAGGAGCAGGGAGTTGAAATTCATGATGCTTATGGGTCTTTTCCAACTTGAGATATTCTGTGATTCTATGATTCTGGTGCTGGAAAAAAGTGAAAATGCTTTTCTCTGGGTTTTTTTCCCCCTTCTGCAGATAATGGGACATAATCAATTGGACAGCTTTCATGGTGAAAATACATTCTACTTAAATGAAGCTGTTGTGTATGTGTCTCTAAGCAGTCTCAACAGATCAGATTCTTCTCTTGTTTATGAGGATGGTGTGTATGGGCTGAACATCTCAAATTCTGATAGAGCAAGGACTAGTGAAAATCAGGTGGACCTCAAAGTGGACACTTCTTGTCAGCCAGCGTTAACCAGTGCACTGTGGAAATCCACTGGTCCTTACCAGCAGATGTCTTTTTCCAGCGAAACCAACAAGGATGCCTTTAATAATGGTAATTAACACTTTATTTAATTAACAAGTACTGTGGGCAGTTTGCCACCTCTCAGAATGAATAGTCCTAGGAATGAAGATGGTGGAAGCAATAGCTTTTGCTAAAACAATTTTATGCCACTTTGCAAGCTTGTTGAGGGTAGGTGAGAAAATGAGCAGAACAGAAATACAGAAAACTTTTGAAAAAAAGCCAGAAAAACCCTGTTTGTGTTTGCATACCAGTACTCAGAATGTTGTTCCCTCCAAATCCTCTCCCAATGCTCTTTTATTTGTTTTTTTTTTTTTTTTTTTGCGAGCTGAAGTCTCTTACTGTTTCGAGTGCATTTTATTGGCTGTTTTGGAACATATGTGCATTACTTGATGATTTCTAGTTAGAATAACTTTTGATTTACCATCTTAAAATGATAATCAGTGGTCAAACACCCCTTCTTGAAATGAAAGTATCTTGAAAGACTCCGTAGTTGTTGAAAGAAAATTGCATCACTTTTAAGGGATAATATAATATTTGACAATAAGTTTCCATGTTAGCAAAAATAGCTCTTACTGCATTACCTTTCTTTATTCTTGTATTTTACCAGAAGCCCCAAAGATACGTAGATTGCATGGCAGTTATTGACGGTGATTACCAAAATGAGTGGAAGAGACCACCTATTTGAGCACTGCATTGCATTGAAAATTCCCTGAAGAACTTAAAAATACACTGATAAGAAACTGTAAACTATCTGGGTTTTATTTCTCATGTTTCACAATCCTGGTTTTGATCTGATTTGGTGTGTGCATTCATTGATTATTGTGAGAGTTGTAGAGCAGCATGTAAAAACACAGCAGCTAAAGTCTTAGGGGACAGTGGTGTGCTTTTGGTGTAATAGATTAAGTAATCTGGTGGGATTTTCCTGCACAGTTGTGAAATTCAGGTGAGACATGGCAAGTCAACACTGCAGGAGTGCCGAAGCTCCCATTTTTCTGCAGCTGATGGTGCTGGATGACTTCTTTCCTAACATCAGCTGCATGCAGGGCAGGTCATGGCAAAGACCAGTGAGCAGCAGGATCAGAAGTTGAAAACATACACAGGTACAATGGTTTTTAACTGTCTTAGGTCAAACCTTGAAGTTGTTCAAATAAAAAGTCCTTGATTAGGGAACCTGTTCCTTAGTACTCCTTGTAATGTATTAAGCAGGCATCCACTACAGCCTTACTAGTCCTTGGTAAATGGACTGCCAAAATAGCATTTTATAATCAAAGGTAGGGCAGGCTAGCCTCATCATGACAATCAGCAAACCAAGCTGATTAGTAAAAGAGATTAATATTTCTAAAAATGCCTAAATAATTAGCCTGGTGAAACTTGTTCTAGTTTGACTGAAGTTGTCATTTTAGTAATAGGTTAGCTAAGGTAGCGCAAATTTGAAAAGGAACACATATGTGGGTTTAAACCTCTCAAAAGTGGATTAGCTTGCACTGGCAAACATTCAGATGCAAGTTAACCAGGATACTTTCTACTGAGCCCACATGAGAGTGTCTGGTTTAATTAAACTGGCTTGTACCAGTTTAATTGCACTGATTCTAAGATAAGCTGGTGCAGCTTCAGTATGTAAAGATGCCCTTCACCTAAAATGGGCCAGCTTTGTGTTCAGTGGCTGTCACTGCATCTTGTGTAGACATCCTTATCTTGCCCTGGTAGCAGGGCACAGGTGCAGTCCCAGCAGCTTGGGGACCAGCACTGGCTACAAAGTCTGCCCAAGAGGTAGGCTATCAGGCTAGTGTAAGTCTCTCTGGCTGTGTCGTGTCTGTAAAACCTGCTGTTACTGCCTTGATTGAGTCACAAGGTGCCTTTGGCAAAGCCTTGCAGCAAATCCTTGCAGCATCCTGATGGTGCAGATGGTGCTGCGAAGTCCCCCTGGTGCGTTGCTGGAGCAGGCAGAGCTGAGAGCCTCCCCCAGAGAGATACGCCATCACATTCCACAGTCACATTTGTGATTCGGAGGGTGACAAGCATTCTATGCTCTGATCATGCAGTGCATGAGTCTGCACGATTCACACTTGCTTCTGTCATGCATCAGGAGCCCACCATACGGGGAGCGGGTAATGAGAAGAACACTAAATTTCCCCCTGGAAGACAGATGGCATCTGAAGCCCCAGCAAATGGCTCTGCACATGGAAATGAAATAAATCACTTGTTCCTAAGCAATGTGAATCAAGCTGAGCAGTATGAAAGTTTCATACAAGGAAGCTGATTTTGTTTTTGGGGGGTTGGGTTGTTTGGGTTTTTTTGGGCTATGTTCTTTCCCCAAAGAGTTTAGCAGAGTTTAAGAAGGTCTCTAACCTTGTGCCTCCATTTCCTGACACCTCTGCAGGATACAGTCAGTTCCGATCACTGTGAAGGAAAACCAACAGAGATACAATGAGAGAAAGACTAGAAAGAATTTTAAACTTATCTGAAACTTTTAATATTTTCATGTGGATGAATGTTTCATGACATTTTGCTGCATTTTTCAACCAGCTCTATGTATAAAGTCTCATAACCATCTTTCAAAAAACATTCCTAAGTAATAAGTCAAAAGAGAACTAAGAAACAAATACTGTGTATGGTTTACTGGAAATAGCCATGTACCAGATATATGGCCAGATCTTGCATATAGTAAGTTTTGTGTGTACACAAAAGGAATTTCTTTGTTTTGATTAATTCTCCTAGAATTATTAGGCATCCTGTAAGAAGTCTGGCCTGTCAAAAAAACCTTGAATTATTTAATGAGAAGCACCACCTGAACATGTTGTCAAGGAGTTAATCACACTGCATTCTACCGTATGTTAAATACTATGCAATTTAGCTTCATAAATACACTCAGATGGAAATGGCTACATTCCTCCAGTGCATAATTTTCCATTCATATTTTCTAAGGTAAGACGTAAGTCTCTTCACATAGCTAGCATCATGAGTATATATCATTGTTTTTTGTGTATGGGAGGAAACTTTACTAAAGACCTTGGGGCAAGTTCCCACAAAGCTGAAACTGGCACAAGTACACTCGCTAGAAAAGGTGTGTCAGTCAACAGGAGGAAAATATGATTGAAAGAAAAATGTGTTAATGCTTTACACTAATGGTTATGAAATTATCTGCATGAAAAAAAGACAAGTACTTTGGCTAATTAGGAACCAGGGGAAGTATAGGTTTTGTGTCAGACTAGACTGAGAATTGAATAAATTACTCTTGCATTTAATTGACATGTCAGGTTAACTAGCCGAAGTGATGCCTAAGGATTTACCTATGGATTCACCTCTTTGATTTCAGGAATCAGTGCATTTTTAATTCTTTTAAGCTTTGAAGTGAGTAGCATTGTTCACTGGTATTGCCTTTCAATTTTTTTATTCAGATGTTGTAGCTACAGGAATATTGTTGAAAAGTGATAGAACTGGAAAACTGCATTGAAACTTGATTGTGGGAGATTTTTTTCCCCAGACATTTGCAGTGTTAACATGAAAAATTTTTATGCATGATGGAGTGAAAAATATAATTTAAATCTTTATGGGGAACATAGAAAAACCTGTGATCTCCATAAACAGCCAAATGCAAAACAGGAAGCAAAAATGGGGCTCTTTGATTAATGTGATTTTAATCTTTTCTTAAAGGACAGAAATTTGTACATATATGCATATAAGCAAATGAGATAGCTTGATTTTGGCAAAATAATCTGTTTATAGTGGTTTTCATCAGAGAAAGTGGTTTCCAGAGATGTAAAATATTTAATTTGCAATAGAAAAAGGAAAAACCCCAGAAACAATGAGTAGTATCCTATAACTCCATTTTTTGCCCTTATTCTTTATAAGAAATTCCCTTCCTATTCCTTAAGGTGGATTGTGCTAATGATGATTGCGCTGTTGAACCTATTCTTAAAACTGTAGATCAGATCCATTTGTTTTAGTTTCCCATTGCTTACGGAGATGAGGTTTAGAACATCACGTTATTTTTTGGCTACCTTAACATCAGCTGTGGCCTAATGAGATTGTGTAAGAGTGGCTTGCATATGTTTCCAGCAGTGAGGCTGAGGATGGTGCTGTATGGGCCTGGCTCTTTTCTCATATTTGTGTAAGATTAATTTGTTGCAGTCAGAAGAGGTGTACAATGTAAAGCTGATGCAAGTGTGGTAAAAACAGGTGAAATACGCTTTGCCTACAGTGTTAAAAAGCCATCTGAAGACGTACAAGCTGTTTCCCCCTGGTTCCAAGTCAGCACAGGATTTTGGCAAGGGGTGACGCTCAGTAACTCAGGGCCTTGTTCAAATAAGCATAGCTACTGCTGCCAGCGCTGGAGGTGGTTAATGGGATCCCATATTGAGGACTTTGTTGAATAAGATCGCTTTCATCGCTTGGAACCTGTTAAATAATGACTAGCTCCCACAAACAAGGTTTTCACAGTTCTGCATATGTGACTGTTGTGAGTTAATTCCTGTACTGTTGCTGGAGTATTAACTCCTTCTGAGTATATCTGACCCGCTCGATTTCTGAGCTGGAATGTAATTGTGCCCCATACAGCACACACTTTACATGTCTCCTGTTTAAACAGCATCCTTCATAGCCGACAGCAGGCCAACCTCTTACCACCTGCGGAGTGGCATGTGAGGATGCTTTTCTGCCTATTTTGAGTTTTTCTGGTGTGTTTCACAATATTTTTAATAGTGCCATTTTTTCACTGTTTGCCCTGCACAAGAAGTGAATTCTTTCTGTTGCTCTTTCACTTGAGAAGAGGGAAGGAGGGAGATCTTTTAAGTAAGGGATGAAATGACTGTGGAGCTGCCGGTTTGTCAGAGGGCCTCCTGAGCAGATGTGATGTTTTGAGCTACTTTAAACTTTCTGTCTTTTTTAATTGAGTAGATGCCAAATTGAGAACATGCAATTAATTCCAAATTGCCCTTTCTGCGTTCAACATATTCCTTCTACTCTTAGCATGGATGGCTGCACGGATGCGCACAGAGCCCATTCAGTGCTCAACATAAGTTATAATGAGAGTAAAATGAAATGGAGATACAAGAATATGAAGTTGAGTAACATCAGCACCCGAATCTCCCAAGTTCAAAATCACATTGATTTATTAGAACAAGTAAGATCTTACTTTTAACTCTGCAACAGATAAGAGCAAATTTGCCTCCTCTTGATACCACAGAACACTGAGTTTTGTGCTCTGCCATAAGACATCAGTGTCTGTGGGATACTTGGTAGAAGTGAATCACAGGGGAAGTATTTTTTTCCTCTTGGGAGTAACACTGCCATTTGTTTAAAGCAGATGGCAAAAGGGATTAAATCACATGGCAGAGTGATACTAAAGTGAAAAATATGTCGTTATATGTTATCTGCAATTAGTATATTTCAAGTAACACTTTTCAGCTTTGCAGCGCTAGGGTTTTGTAGTTCTGTTACTAGTTTTCTCATCTCAGAATACTTTTTCTCATTTCTGAACATAACCACGGTAGATGTAGCAGTATTACATAAGCTTTTAATTAAGGCAGTTAATGATGTGCTGGTTTTATTTTGTATGCTTAATGTAAGTACTGAATTTCCTGTGTAATGCCTGTCTGATTTTATTCTTTCTAATATCTTCTCATTTAGAGCTCATTCATTAGAGGTTTAAAGTAGTGCACATCTTTAAGGTGATGAATGGAGGGAAGAGATTGTCCATCCCTGTCTTTTGAGGTACCACTGGTGTTGGTGTAAATCTGCACACCATACTCAGGGTTTCATTGCCTGCAGACTTCTTAAACAACAACAGGACGATGACCAAATCTTTCTCATTTTCCTCATATTTACAGTTCCTGCAACTTCAGTGCAGTGGTTTTTGAAGTTAGTGGAATTACTGGCACCAATGAAACTGGAATGGTTTGGCCCATGTCTCTTACATGCAGATTTAGTCTTTACTTAGGTAGGGTTGTTCCAATAGATACGAGTTCTAGGGAAGTAGAAGGAGAGAAGGGATCATGATTCGAAGCAGGAGACCCTGGGCAGGGGGTCTTTTGCCAGACAGCTGGTTTGTAGTGAAGTAGCTCCAGCTCAGGGTTTTGCAGAGCTGTGACTTTGGCAGCAAGTCCGCAGGGAAAGAGGTGATCTCTCAGGAAAAGCAGTCACAAAACAAGAGTCTTGCTAATTGTTGTTTGATGTCAGGAAGATTCCTTGGGAGGTCCGTGCTTTCCTCAGGTAATGTGATCTGTGGGTGGAGACCTGGTTGTGTGCCCTGCTTTAGTACATTAAAATTGTTTTGTATACGTTTTATAATGGAGTTAGAGCCTGAAATAGATGCACAAGTATGAATAAATAATGCATCCTAATGGCTAGGAGAAGCTGTTTATGGATGATCACATTTTGCAAGATACTGAGTATGCAAACACACCCTGTAAAATCCTGTAGCTGAATCACCAAGTGTATCTGGCATATTTTGAAAAGTACAATCTCATTTTAATTATTTAGTATAATACTTTACATATTCCAGGAAATGGCCTGTAGCATGTTTTGTAAAAGTAATGAAGTCTTAGTAATATGAAACCTCCTCAGCAGCATCTGCTGTTAAATATTTATTGAGAAACTGGGGAGGATTGTCTGTCTGTCTTTTACTGGCATTCATCACAGGAGCACCCAATTGCTTTCCACATAAATTATATTGGCCATAGCCAAACTACGAGAGGAGATTTTGTGAATTATCTTGTTCTGCCTCCCCAGATGCTATAGAAAACTTTCCTTTGGGTGTAAATTTTTGGTGGGGCAGTAGAGGGGAGGAGTGTTGGTGCTGGTTTGGAAGTTGGTTTTAGTTTAATCGAATAGCAAGACTAACAACAGTCACCTGCCAAGATTCCTTAAGCATCCCTTGGAAGTTCGATCTAGAGCTGGAACGTAAATGATACAAAAGTAAATGTGATTTGGCTGTATTCCTTTAGGGTCTGCCATAGAAAAAGGAAAGAAATCCATGTGCCTTTAAAAGTCATTGAATATATTCCACGTTAAAGAATACATGACAGACAGGGAAAGTAGTATATTTGGCAAGGATGAAAAGAGATTTTTTTTTTTTCTGCTTTTAATTGAGATTGAGAATTGCATGATAGTTGTTGCTGAGAGCAGGAAGTGCAGAGAAACTGTCTCCTATACAGAGGAACTTGCCATTGCAGCACAGTGGCAAAGGGAAGGGGATGATGGTCTAAGAAAGGCTTCTGCATTAAACACAGACAGTTTTGAACTGAAGGTGAAAATGAATGCAGGATGGTGTTTTAAAACATAGCATCACTTTTTTTCTGCTGTGGGGAAGCAGCCCGCTCTTTGGAGTGGTGGGATGGGACTGGTGCAGAGCTGGAGTGCATGAAGCGAGGGAGTGGGAAGGCAGCGGATGGAGTCGGACAAAAGCAGAGCCAGGGTTTACAGAGATGCAGCTGTGGGACTTAGAAATGAAGACAAGTTGTAGTAAAGGCAAGATAGAAGGAGGTGGTGATGAATTTGGGCTTAAGAGTAAGATCAGCGTTGCCCATAGTGGAGAGAAGTGGGAGCAGAAGAAAGGAAAATGGATCCAAGTACGTTCCATGCACTCCAGGAAAGCGCTTGGCTGAAGGGATGGAGGTACATGCTTATTTGAAAATTGTGCTTTTTTCTGGCTTTGATGTACAGTTTTCCCCTTAGCTTTTATGCATGCTGTTTTCACAGCAGTTATGTATTCACAGAGCATTTAGCAAACAATTAAAAAGGGCACCCATTTCAAAATATTCGATCACACCCTGAAACTTCTTATGCTTACAATGCAAAACTTGGGGAATGTGCAACTTTCCAATTTTTGCTGGTTTTTTTCAATGTGTGCAAGAAGAAAACGTCAGTGCACATGTTTTGTGCCAACCTGAATAAAAATGGATAAAAATGGCTGTGCTAATACTCAAACTGTAGTCAAAATTTAGCAACTATTTCCCTGTGTTTTGAGCTCAGGGGAGAACAAGTATCTCTGTGACTATCAGATAAGAAGCTTCTCTCCAATGCTCACTTCTATAGTACTGCCCATATTTTTTCCTGCATTAATCAACAAGCAGTAGCTTCTATTAAAGGGTAAGATTAGCATGTAACTGATTTGAAACAGGTCCTTTGCCTTATTTTTTGCTTCTGCGGCAGTTCTATATATTGGCTTAGTATTCCTCTGCCACTTACTTTGAGTTTTGATCTCATCAGCTTTTATGAGTAAGAAGTGATTTACCTGGTCTGTTTTTAGGAAACTGCCATACATTCCAAGGCGCTTAGGAGGACACTTGAGAGTGTTTTATAAATGATCTCCCCCGTTTGGCTTTTGTAACAGAGTTGTGCCTTTCTGCTACTCAAGAAAATGTTTGCCAAAGTCCGGAGCACTCTCCTTTGTGTTGCGCCTGAAAGACTGACCAAAAGCTGGGGACTAAACCGATTGTTTGCCAAGGTCTTTGATTTAATGTTTATTTCAAAGCAAAATTGTAGTTAAAAAAACCCAAACAACCAAAACCATCCCTAAAATATGAAGCAAAGTTCATCAGCACAATAATGTCTGTCTGTGGTAACAGAGAGCTCAGAAGAATAGTTTTGATGCGTAAATGTCCCCTTTTGTTTCAAAGGGAGTGAGTTCCTGTGCCAGAGACATTGTTTTTTCAGGGTTAACGCTGTTTCTCTCTTCAGGAGGGAGGGAGAGGAAGCTTCACTGCAGTGTTTTACGGTGGGGTGCAAATTGGGATGGTGGGCAAGGGAAGTGTGGGGACGTACTGGCTGGCGGCAGAGAGGGGGGCTGGTTTCATCGTCTGCCGAGTCTTTGGAAATGCTGCTTGGGTCTGTAACTTTAGGGGATTTCTGTTTCTCCAGCAAGCGTTCAAGCAGGAGCGTTACCCACTGACCGCAGTTTGTTTTGACTTCAGCCCGCTGGCCAAATACCTTCTGCAGATTACGGGCTGGGGGGAGACAGTTGCAGCCCCCTTCAGATAGACCCGTATTAGACAGCTGAACGAAGAGGCTGCAGGAGTTTCCCCGAGCCGTCCCGCTGTGATGGTCAGCGGACAGGCCAGTCGCCCCTGGCCCTGGAGAGGTGCCCTCCGCGGCGGGCACGCTGCTGCGGGCTGGGTGGAGCAGCGGCCCAGCGCCGGCAGCTGGTCACGTTCCTTGTGATCCTTTGTAGGAAGGGTGTTCTTGGGGTTTTATGGTTATTTTCTCTTGATCATTTGAGCGCAGCTGTGTTTAATGAGCTGGAAAAGAAGTAGGTCAATAAAACATGTGTTCGTTGTTAGCAGAATACCTGTTGGACCATGTGTGTGTCTGTAATTGACCATCTAAAGCTTCAAAGCTTAGCACAAAGACAATTTAATAGGGAATTCATACCTAAATAAATTAATATTAAGCAGAAGCAGGCAGCTGGCAGGCAGTATGCCCTGCCAAGGTGATACTGTGCGTATTTAATGCACAGACAAGTTATGATTTCAAGTCAGACCTATTTTTAAGTCTCTCTTATTGATATGTACTAAAACCAGCATGACAAAAATAGTTTAGAATCCATGTGCTTTAAAGCCAACATAGCTGATAACATAGCCATGTAAGTAGGTTAAAATTTTAAATTATTTCAGCCTAGAGGCATGCTATGAACTTGATGTTGAAGTGGTATCACTGGCAATATCTGAGCTTGAGTTATTTTAAAAGTCTCTCCTTTGATAACACCAGTGTTAGAAATAGTGTGATTACTGGCCTTTAATAAAAGAAGAGATGGCTCTATCACCACATGACTCCAAAACCTGGAGCTTTAAGACAGGTATCAGATAAATTAGTTGGAACCATTATGGAGCTTTGTGATAAAGTAGTGCTAGTGGAATAAATGTAAATTTTGTCTTAGCCAAGAATTTGGTCCAAATTCTCTAGACCAAATTTCTCTAAAGAATTATGAGGCAAAACCTAAAAACTGAATTGCATTGTTTTACCTAAGCCAACAACTAAACAAAGAGCAGAAACATGCAGAATAATGACATTTCCAGTAATTTTACGATGATCAAAAAATCCACAGTACAGATGTGAAGAAGAGTTATGTTGCAGACCTTATTCATCATAGACTTTGAATTATTTCTGTCCTCTGTCTTGTAACAAAAAAATCACCAAAACCTGGTGAGACTAATTAATATAGGATCTATTACGATCTAATTGCTCATCTGCTTTTTGTGAAAAGACCTCTTATTCATGAAGGTGCTTGTTTGCCTAAGAAATGCAGCTGCTGCTTTTTCACGGGGTTGGGCTGGTTAAAAGTAAATGGCAGCATTAAAATTCTCAGATTGATTTCCTGCCTTATTCAGTCAGCTGGGAAATGGATTAGGCTATTTCCTTGGTAGCTTCAGGGTCAAAATACTTTTCCCAGTGTTTTGAGACCTGGTACCAGATTCAGTTCCTGCTGTGAAATCAGATTTACTGAGGTGCGAAGGCCTGGTTTTTCCATGGCATTTGGGATCTCGACTCCCAGTGAAACTGCTCAGAATTGTCCTCAGATCCTCAAAGCTTATAGATGCCTTTTCTGTACCAAGTGTTCTGAACCTGCACGGCAGCAGCAGTGTCCTGGCTGTTCCAGGGCCCCAGTGGGTCCGGTGCTGCTGTGTGGCATTCCCTTTCTCCCATCAACCACCAGCTCCATAAACAACTCAACCACTGGTATGGAAAAATCCATCTCAAATTGGGTAAGTCTTAGTAGGCACTAAAAAAAACAATCTTCACCAGGAGGAAAGGGAGAGGGGCTTGGAGTTCCCTGGAGAATCATCCCTCCGTAATGAATCTGCATGGAAACCACTGGGAGCATCATTAGAGACAAAGAGGTGCTGTGGAATTTGCTGGTGGGGACTTTCAGTGGACCTCGTGGGAGTTAGGCTGCTGTTTGCTGTTGAACTGTAATGGCACATGAAAGCCTGTTGCCCTTGAATTCCTTTGAATATCCCAAACGCAGCAGACTTAGCACTGTTTTTTAGGTGTCTGCTTGTGCTTTGCATTATGCATGAGTGCCAGTGAGGGGATTAAATACAGCAGCTCTGCCATTTCAAATAGCTTTGGCCTGAAGTTGATGTGTTGGCTGTCAGTCCAGATGAACTTGGTATAAAAACTGGTACCAGTTATTATAAATAAATGGTAAAACCAAAACCTAACTCTATATGTTCTTTTCAGAGGAGTAATTGTTTTGAGAATCTTTAACATATTTGTTGCTAAAAGTGTCATAAATTTCTCTTCATTTAATGAAATTTCATTTTGTAAAGAGGGCCAACATGTGACACAGATCTCTGAAAGTCACAGCAAATTAATTCAGTGTATATGCAGTTTCTGCAAAATCCATGTGGTGAGTTCCCCCAAAACCTCCCCGCCCCCCCTCTTTTTTCAGGGGGGAAACAGCTGGGAAGGAAAAAACCCCAAGTATCCAACCCAGCCTGATATCAGAGCTGACCCAGCTTTAAGGAGGAGTCTGAATTGGAAGCCTCCTAAGATCCCTTCCAATTCGAATTATCCTGTGATGCTGTGAAATTAGGGTCAGAGCTGAAGGAGGAAAACTAAGGACTTTCTATTAAAATCACAGGGACTTAAAAGGGCTTTTGTGCCTGGAGTGTTTCGTAGTGCCTTGATAATGTCTTCCTATCTTTCCCATAATCATCACCGTGCGCACTCCAGGCTTACCTGAAGAGCTCTGATCCTTGGGGGAGAGAGGAGGGGTGAAGGAGAAAATCTGTGGTATTTATTTGATGTGGAAGTGTTTACATCCTATGACAACAGATGGAAGGTGAGAATCAGTGTGACTAATGAGTTGTTTGCTTGGCTATTGTAAACCGCCCCCCCCTTTCCAGGAGCATGGGCTGTGTGTGTTTTGGTATGTATTGATCTCAGATTCCTGCAAATGCCATTGCTTTGCGCTTCACCTTCCCAGCAGTTTATGCAATGCCACTAATCCTGTCTCTTAGTGCTACAGGAAGGATAGGGTATGGTAGTTAGGATGCAGAATGCCACTTTTTTTCATTTCTCATACAACATTAGCATGTTTTTAGCCAGGAGCTGTTGTTTCTTCTAGTTTGGGCCCAGACCCCATTTGGAGAACCGAGGGTCCTTAAAAACTCCCGTGAAAGCTGGCCCCACGCACTGCAGGCCTGCAGTCTGCTGTTATTGTTGTATATAGGTTGCCTAGAAAAGTGTTTTTGTTTTGGGGGAATATCTCTCTGCGGTTTCCTGATACCTATTCTCATAGTACCAGAGCTAAACTTATAGAGAACAGGGGGCAAAAACTGGATTTGCTTTTAATGTGGGATTTGGCAGTATGGGTCTGTGCATAAAACAATTTGTGATTTTTTCCAGAATTTGTTAGAAACAGCCTCTAACCCCTTTTGAGAAAATTGGTGGGGGAGACAACAGGGAATGCCTGGGTTTTCTTTGTTTAATGAAATGGTCTCAGGTTAGATAAAAAGGAGAAGGTGTTGGGCTTAAGTGGTATTTTGTGCTGTGGTGTGACACTGCTGGGCTGAACAGGCTACACGGCCCCAAAACATTGAAGTACTGTTAAAGATCACCAAATACTTGGCCTCCAGCCTCAAGCCCATCCCTCTTTGCTGGGGAGTTTGACCAGGCCAACATTGAAAAAGTGGATTTTTCTGGTCATCTGTTCAGTTCTTTTCTAGGGTATACATGGTACAGCTGCGGATCTGGCTCTTTAGAAGAGAGTTACCTGGAGTGTTGTAGGAGAAATAAATTTTGCATAACTGAGAAGCAGGTAAAGGGTGTTTCAGTTTGCACATAAACTCCAGGGGCCAGAGTGCGGTGAGATGCCAACAGCCCTTGGTCGCTGCAGAAGTTGGAGGGAGCTGGGAGCTGGGAGTCTCGCAGAAGACCCCTTAGAAGAGTCTGTGCTACAGCTCAGCTTTGTTAAAGCTTTGGAAATATGGGAATATTTTCTGCACTTATATAAATATGATGGAGAAATTGTGTAAGAGGAAGGCTGTGGCCAGGTACAGTCAACTTCGCCTGTCCTTTCTGTGCAAGGGGTGCAGGAGCAAGACAGCGGGCAGAGCCCAGTCCAGGCAGGGGCAGTGGGAGCAGGTTTGCTGGGTACTAGTCTGGTGGGTGCGCTGTTGAGCTGAAGACAGCCTGTCCGAGCATCCCTCGGCAGGTTGGAAGGGAGCAGAGGAAAGGGTAAGTAAATGCTGAATTTGAAGAAAGGGAATAATACAAAACTCATTTTGTGGCTGATGTTGGCAGGTGAGTTCCAAACACAACGAAGGAGGGTCATAAAAGGCCAGTGGTCCTTGTTTACCTGGGTCGTGGTCCATACTGAGTTCTGACTGTCGGTCATAGCACAGCAGAGAACAGGGCTGGGGAGGTTCCCATGGGTGCCCCACCAGCCTGGGGAGCATGGGAGAACTTCCCAGCCATTGCATTCTGCTAGCAGCCCCCTTCGCCAGCATTCCTCTGCCTTGCTGTCTGCATGGTTAATTGGTTTGTTTTCGTTTTTTTTTTTTTTTTTTTTTTTTGAGCATCCTCAGCTCTCAGAGTTCTTTAGTAGGCTGCAGCTGATGCTTTCAAGGCTTGTTGTGGAGGTTTCCCTGTTCTGGGAGAGCATTTAAAGAGGGGGATTTCTCCCACCATTCTCCTGCTTGGGGCCGAGAGCAGCCGGTTTCCCCGTGCTGCCCAGGCAGCTCAGAAGAGGCTTCTTGGTAGCTATCAGTGCTCTGCATAACAAGAACTGGTACTGGCTAGTGGATGGGTCCCCTTTTCCCACTTTCCCTTCACCTGAGGCTGTTATTACCAACTCTGGCAGTTCTTCCACCCTCCCCAAGCAGCCGCTCTCAGGATGCATCACGCTGCTGCCTGCGATACCAGCTGGTCTCCTGGCTCGGCTGCTTCCAGCATGGCACCTGGCAGGGAGAGATCAGACACCCTCCCCACCAGCAGGCTGAGTATGTCAGCCCAGGGACACATTCTGCTTTTATTAGGCAGAGCCTGTGTTGAGTGCCACCTGAAGCACAGCCAAAACCAGCCCCTTGCCTCTTCAGTTGGATTAAGCACAACCTTTCCAGCCTGAGAAGCCGCTCATCACCCCAGCGGCAGCTGGGCTCTCACCTCCTGGGTGCTCTTCTGCTGTTCAGGTTCTCTGGATGCAACAGAATTGGAGGGGGGGTGCGGGGAAGAGAAAAAAAGAATAAAAAAAGCAGTGAAACTAGTGGTAAATCATTTATTTAGATAGTGACAGAATCTGATTTGTTTTTCCAGAACGCTGACAGTTTCCACTGCTCAGCTCTGCTGCTTAGAGTTGTAACAGTTAATGAGAAAAGGTTTGGAAACAGCTACTGTTTTAATTGGTGAAGCAATTACTGTTTAGTTTTGATGGTGGCAAATAACTGCATGTAAGGTGTTTCTCTTTCTTTTCTGTTTTTTTTCAAATTTGTAATTAGGCTTCTCCAATTATGTACTTCATAAACTTTGGAAACAGATCTTTCAAATAAGTGCTTACTGCCTGATATTCTTATGCACATAATTTTGTTAAGGTGAATAGACTCACAGGACTTAAAAGGAATGTTAATGTGGGTAGAATTACCCCAAATGTAAGTGTTTAGAAGTTGAGGACCTTTCACTGGTAGGGCTCTTTTATTAAATAAATAAAACTCAAGTATCCAATTTACATAAAGAAAAGCAGATGTAGGATATTTCTGGTTTCTTCTGTTGCTGCAAATTGTAATCTTTTTCTAATATGGGTATCAAAAAGAAGTAAATGCAAAAGTGATCTTTAATGAAGCAGGGCTGTTCGAGTAAGTTAGGAATTAAAATCCTGCTGTGTTACCTATTGCAAAGAACTCACCTGCAGTCAAGACTTACTCTGGATTTTTACCAAGACCAAAACTTGATGCTTTAGATCTAGTGTAAAACAGTAGAGAATTATTCTGTGGGATTAATTTTCTTAACATCCTGTGCCATCCCACTATGACCAAGCACCACTTGTGTATACATACCTTGCCCCTGCCACTAACCCTGCAGTCTCAGCAGCAGGTATAACATGTATGTGGCTTATGCTGGGAGCCAAAGCCCCAAAGCCTGTTTGCTCCCCCCAGCTGTATGAATATCAAAGAGGAGAAGACGCTGAAGGCAGAGGCAGCGATATGGTGTGTTGCCACGTGCCCATCGCATAATCATCTCCCACCACTCCACACGTCCCATGGTGGGGAGCAGCTGGGGAGCCTAGGCTTTGCAGGGTGCCAGCAAGCCTGTTTTGCCTTAAACCCCTGCCTCAGTGAACAAGACTGGTGAAAGCCACATGTGCCAGGGGAATGCCAAATGTGGGCAGCTGTCATTTTAAGTTGTTGCCAGTTAGAGCGACATGGCCTGTAAAAAACCAAGTATCTCCTTTATAATAGATTTTCATTGCACATATATGTGAGAAGGGGTGGGGACCAGAGCAGGCATGAAATGTCTTTTTAGCTCTCTGTATGAATGACCAAGGTTCAAAGGACCCCAGTGCTGGGTTTGCTTACTTCTGGGGCTACTCATGCTGTGGGAGGGGGGCCAAGCTCCCCTTCTTCCTGCAGAGTCCGTTTTGCAGAGGGTAACCCTCCTGATGTAAGAGCAGAGGTCGTTCCGGGCAAGATTGCAGTGAAAACTATTGCAGCTTGTCCATTGCAGACTTTTCTCTTCCCTGGGTACAAGGATACATGCTCCCTTGTTATGCAGTTTGTTTTTTATGGTAGAAAGTGCTTTGCAGATATATAGATGTAGAAAAGCCAACTACTAAGGTGTAGTTCCTGAGGGCCTGAAGTGACAGAAAGCTGACGAGAGAGAAGACCCAACTGAGGTTATTTTAAAGTAGTGCACAGATCATCACAAAAGCCTTCAGAGCTCAATGCTGGAAAACAAGTACCTGATTCTCTGCATTTGCAGGAGAAAACTGGAAAGATAACAAATTAAAATCCTTAATAATTTCTTAGTGTTTGGGTGCAAGTATTATCTCAACATCACACCTAAAAGATTGAGACAAGAATAGAGTAATAATTTCTTAGTGTTTGAGTGTAAGTATTATCTCCACATCACACCTAAAGGATTGAGGCAAGAATAGAGCAGGTAGTTTGTGCAAATAAACACAGATGAACTTGGCAGAAAAAGCTGAATGGTCATGCACCCGTTACAGACTGCAAGTGCCAGTCAATTAGACTTCTCACTGGGTTTACTCAGTTGATTCTTTTTCATCTGTAAAAGGAAGACTTGCAAATAAAATTCTGTGTAATGATGGAAACTGTATTAATTTTATGGTTGTATTATTACTAATAAAGGTACTAATTATGTGCTGTGTGTTTCTCTCCAGCCCAACTCTGACACCATTCATGCCTTTCCATTATTGTATGTCTGGTTAGTGAAGTATGGGTATAAATTTCTTTTATTGTTAAAGTAGTGACAGTGATCATCCCTTGGATGACAGTGGACAGACTTGAACGGATTTCAGTAAACTTGGGTAAGGTATCTCTCACCAGGCTGTAGTATCATTTGTAATACAGCAGTGTGTTCCTTTCTAGACAGATGCAGCAAACTAGAAAATGGTGCTGATGAAAAAGTCATAATTTGCTCTTTACGATGGCATGGGCATAGCGGAAGGTGCATTGTCACATGAACTTCTTTTGTGTGTTACAGATCTGAATGCATCGCAGACCCAGTGTCCCCAAACAAGCATTCCAAATGAGGGATCCGTCCAGCCACCACGGGTAGATGCACTGCTGCTGAACGACCAGCCTGAGAGCCTCCAAGATGCAGAAGGTGGAGGCAGAGTAGAAGAGAAGATTGTTTACCTCTGATGGCTCATTTTCTAATCTCAGTAGCACTTTGGAAATGCAATTGTGTTTGCTTTTCTAAATGTCCATAGTTGCTCTCTGTATGACCACATGGCTTTAAGGATAGTATTTAATATTCAGTGCAAGATTTTCCCCATGATAAAGATAACAATTAAGTTATTTTGAAGCCTTTGTTTTATAATCTTTAATTTATGACATGATTTCAAATGCTTTGCAACAAGCAATGGGTAGCAGGGGAGGCGTAACATTTTGGAATTGTAAATATGCCACCAGGAGCTGTGAAAGCTAGTGTTGATTTTCTCTTGAGTCCTCTTTCTAAAAGGGCAAGCTAGGAGAGATCCACCTGCTATTTAAGATTTGAGAGTATGGATCAGTAACTTTCTAACAGTTGTGAGAAAAGAGCAATGTAAGAATGATGGCTGTAGTCTTCACTGAGATGTGCTATGTAACCTTATCTATTGGGTCGTTTTCCTTATCCCCTGGCTCAGGAGCTGCTCAGAAGAGGATGTTTTTTATGGTCTCAACAAAATTGCATAATTGTAAGTGTTTGTTCATGTCCCAAAGCTTATAATAATTTTGGTACTACTGCCAGTTTCTGTGCAGAGGTGCTGTAAATCAGTTTGTTATTGTATTATAACTGTACCTCATTTCAGTAAGTGCCCTTACACATTAAAATTTGCCAGATGAAACCACCTCACTGGTCAAAAGAAAAGAAAGGGGAAAAATAGTAGGCTTTAAGTTAATTGAACCCTTCTGAAACTTTGCTGCTTTCCCATGTAGGAGCCAGCTAGCTTCCTGCTTTCAGGTTCACGGCATCATCTGTGCATTAGGTAGTAAGAAACCAGGACCTGTTTCATGCCTTTTTGTCTTTCAGGAATATTTGTACACTTCTGTCAAATTGAATAAATGTTCTGTGCATTTCTGCAAAACTGTAACTTTGGTTCATTGTCAAGTCCTCCAAAGAAGTTTGAAAACAGGAGGGGAAAAAAAAAAAATCTCCTTTCCTGGTTTGCATTGTGCCCTGCTGTGGATGTGCCTGCCTTGGTCCAGCACAGCCAAAGCTGTGCTCCAGGCACCTCAGCTGGCAAAACCAAGGATGTGCCTATTCGAGCAGGCACGGGCAGCCCTCTGGACTGGCCAGATGCTGCGTAGCGTGGCCGACAGGATCGGCAGGGGCGCAGCGGGGCTGCAGCTGTACAGCGGCTGGATTGGAGCTGCCTCGTGTCTGCCCAGCTCGTGGGGCAGAGAAGCGCGGTATTGCCCATGCCCATTTGCCTGTGTGCACCCCAAGCATCATGTGGTTTCCATTTTACCTGAAGCCTTGCATTGTGCAAAATCTTTTGCAGGGGGCGGAGTTTTAGATAGTAGATATTTGTCAGCAAGGGTTTCCTGATGCGGAGGATTCTCTTCCAGGGCCTGGTGTGGAAATATTCAAAAGCAGAGCTTTCTGAGTTGCATCTTACTGGGCTACCAGACTAGATGTTCAGTTGGTATCTTGGGCTAACAACTGAGCAACTGACCTTCTCGATGAGCAGGACCCGACTGGTTAATTAACCAGTATTAACTGGTATTAACTGGTGTGCCAATATTATCAAGGAAAGATTGGGCCTGCAGATATATTTTCCGGTTTCTGCTTCCAGTCTTCAAGAGTCCTGCTTACCTGACACCACTTTAATATGTGCCATTATAAGAGAGAAAACATTTTTAGAATTTCTGGAAATGTTTTACCTTCTTTATTTTTCACAGTTAGACTAAAATTAAAATGGGAATCCAACCTCTCTTAAGTACAGATGGTCTACAGGCTATTTTACCAGTCAGCAATGAATTCAGGGTTGCCATATGGACAGCTTTTGGGCAAATTTCTGAATAGCCAGACCAGTTTCTTGGGATGCAGTATGTCCCAGGATATATGCATTGCCCAGGGACCAGCAGGAAATCGGGAAAAACTGAGTAGCTTTCTCCACAATTACTCTCTGCATTTTATTGTGCTTTTGCTGAAACATCTGGTACTGGTTACTGTCAAATCCAAGCTGCTGGATGGATAGCTGTTGCCCCAGCCTGGTGTGGGAATTCCTGTGTAAGTGTCTTGCTACTGGGAGAGGAAGAGAGGATACTGCTTCTCTCATCAGTTTTAATTGAGGGTCTGGGAGTTAAGAAGTGGCTGGCTGGGACTTCAGCTGTTGTGCAAATTCCTTGAGTCCCCTAACATCAGGCAGCATCTTATTTTGCTCACCTGTGTTTACAGTAAAACTTCTGGCACTTGAGGAAGGCAAAGGCAGGAAACAGGTGGCCTCTACATTTAGGTATTTTAATTGTAGAAAATATTTAAACTATAGGTCAGTATGATCTCGACAGGTGCTCTTTATAACAAGATGTATTATGCACCCCTGAACTCTGTCCATTATTTAGGCATTTCTTAATACTTAGCAGAATTTAAATGCAGCCCCAGTGAGACTCAGCCATTTTAGCAGGTTGCATTTTCAGTCAGTTAGGCATACATTAATGATTTGTCTTTGTTTTTAATTAGAAAAATATATTCAGAAGTTCTCCCTTTCACCTTTATTACATTGTTTTGAAGTGGTCTTATTCACAAGGCCTGTTGTTTTTATTTTTAACTCATCCCATATATTGTGTTTTCTTTTTGCCATGCTTCTCAAGGCATCTTGCCTCTGAAAGCTCAAAATCTTAGTCATTCATTTCAATGTTTAAATTAAAGGAGAAGTTGCTGTACCACGAATCTCCACTGCAGCAGGCTGGGCTTTCTCTTTTTTTTTTTCTTCTGTTTTTAACTGTCTTACATCATTTAACAAAGGAGGGGTTTTTTTACTGTAGTACCTAGACTTTGTCCAGCATCTTCTCCTTAACGTTGTTGTATGCTAGTGAAGCTGTCATATCTAATGACTTCTTTGACAGATTTTTGAGGGAAACTTGCAAAAAAAGCTTTTTTCAGCAAATATGTAAAAATGGTAGAGAAGGAATTAATGAAGGGCTCAAGCTTAACAGTGGGCTGGATCCAGAATCTTGGATTTATGCATTCTGTCATTTACAGAATGAGGCCAGAATAGAGCAAATGCTTCACTTGGCTGCTGTTTGAGTATTAAGGTAAACAACACAGCTGCATTTTGAAGAGATTTTTCACAAAGCTCGTCCATGTAATTTTCAAATGACTAAATTAAATACAGATTAGGCTCTCAGCAAAACTCCCCAAAGATTGTTTTCTAAAGTGATTAAAAAAACCCAAAACTGTTAATGTTTACCATGTAAGGAACATGAATCGTTTTACTTAGGGTGCCCTGTGGGCTGCATTAATTTATATGCCACCCATTTAGGTTAAAAAAGTGAGTAAGATTTTTTACTGCTTCTTAATCAAGTAGGTGAAAATTCTGTGGTAATATACCATAGTGCTGGTAAAATCATAATCATGGTGGTGTTCATTCAGAGAAAAGCAAAGAGGCTGTGCTGTGGTAAGTAACATATACAACTTGCTCTGACTGAATTTTGAAAGCAGAGTTGCAGATGAGGCAGTTTTCCTTATGCATTTGATCACAAATGGGGAAATAGCGTGACCGCTCAGATACCTTCAAACGATTATTCTGTTTGAAAAGAATTGCAACCCCAAATCCTTCCCCTCCAAAGCCTTCACTGTGCCCAGTTTGTATTAGAGATGCTCCCTTTGGCAGGATGGTGTGAAACCAGAGTGTTTCATTTCTTCAATATAAAGGAAAAACCTCAAAGGATAATCTTGCTGGCATTAATCTAAATTGTTCACATTAATATAGCCCTTTGCTCTGCAAAACTGCCTCAGACAATAGACTACTTGGCTTCGTGTAGCAGAACACCAAAGACTAAGAGGACTGTGGAGGAAGTGTTTTGTGGGCCATGGTGTTGGAATGGTCCAGGTACATCATCTGGGAATGTCAATTTTTTTCACTGACATGTAGAGCAGTGTTGGCAGCAGCTCTGTCCAAGTCAGTTGTAGGCTCCCAAATTCCCAGACAGCTATGTTTCCTATCCTGGGGATCAGCTATGCAGAAGTTTCTTCCTCTTCTCCTCGCTTGCTCAGGCTCAGGCTCAGATAAAGATGTTCCCACCCCTTACATGGAAGGGCTCTGCCACAGGAGGGTCTGCAGCACCTGCTGAATGCTGAGGTTGGGTCTTGAAATATCCTGGGTGGAGACCAGGAGGAGAGAAAAAAAGCATGAAAAAGGCACTCTGATTATAGAGAAGGCAGGAAGAGTGTCCCCTAACATGGGATGTTTTCTAGGCTCCTTCACGGAACAAGCTTTTTTATTCTCAGAAAAAAACTCAGTAATTATTACACAACTTATTGTTTGTTAGACTGATAATCTGAGAACTGGTTAGATGCCATGTTTTTTAAATCCAGTACCAGATGGAGTGAGGATCAGATATTTGTGAAAGTGACAGTGAAGCATGCAAGTTGAAACAGAGAATTTCTCCTATGGAGGCTGCTTAACAGACCCAAGGGAACTTTCTTACCAGCTTTCTTTAAAACTGCCAAACCATGCCTACAGGAGCTGTGTAGAGGTGTGACCATTTCACTAACCCAGGTTACCACTGCTAACAACAAAGCCCTGCACGGATGAACAGTCCCATGAATGGAAGATGGCTTGTCAAGACCAGCATGAGTCCCCTGCCCTCCTATGCAAGTGAACAAACAGGATGCCTGCATTCCCTGAGTTCGGCTCATCAAGGATGCTCAGGTCAAGCTGTAGACTTACTTGTGCTCCTCTTGAATAGTGCAAGAAACATGAGAAATTTGTGTCACTCCTGGTTAAAGTAACGCCTCACTTGGAATTAAAATTTTCCTCTTTTCATACAAGCACATAGTTGTCCTAGCACTGCTGAATGAATGCTACAAGTCATTGTAGGTCAATTATAAACTCATCAAATCAAGCCCAATCCAGATACAAAGGCAGCCAAGAGTACAAAAACAGCTTGAAGAGCGCTGACTGAGTATCTCCTGCTTTCAGTCAGCGGAGAGTAACCATTCTCATTCTCTCAGGCACCTCTCCAGCTTTTGATGCTATTGACTACGTGTTACTGATGTCCTGTATGTGTAAGGAGCAAGGTTTCAGAGTGATGTACTCAAATTGTCAGTGAGAAGGAAAACATCAGAAGGGATGAAATTGCCTCTCTGGTGATATTGCTTTCCTTTGCAGAGTCCCATGTGACCAGATGTGGTCTGATTTTAAACGTGTGTGCAGCCACCAGGTGAACGGACAAGGTGGCATGGACTTCATAAAATTATCTCCAAGTGCCTGATGCTTGATTAATATCAAAACAGCTTGTATCTCAATGAAGGCTGGACACCGTCGATGTTGCAGGCAAAGGAAGGACTTTGAGGATCCAAAGCTAAGGTGTGGCCTCCTTTGAAGCACACATCAAATCAGTCATTCACTTTGAGATCTGGCAATGCCTCTAGATGCCCTATGGACAGAAAAAGCTGGCATATAGCTGTATCTGTGGGTAAGATTCCCTTCCTTCTTCCAGATGGTTTGAAGACTCTGTCCCACCATAGCAATGATGTCCTGGCCTCAGCAGATCTTCATTTGATATCTAGATTACAGCTATGCAAAAGTTCTGGCCACTAAGTTGTGAGACTGTAGGAAATCCTGTTGCTGCTGTTGAACGCTATGGAACACATCTTAAGCAGATCAGACTACCTTCCAGTTGCTGCCCAGGCTTTCTATAGGAAGATTTATCAAGATAATTTTCTTTAGTTTTAAGTCCTCAGTAAACGTCTAAAGCTCCAGACTAGAGGGCATGGTTGATATTTTTCTATGTATGTCTGGCGCAGCAGAATTTTTTACCATCAGGTGAAACTCGGGGGTACAGGAGGCAAAGCTTGCTTGTGGCTGGTCCACGGACAGGGATTGAACTCCCTGAGAAACTTCAGGTGCTTGCTAATGTTGCAGGTGAGCTACAAGGCATGTTCCTCTAGACGGCCCTTAACAGGAACAGTGGTTGCGGAGGGAAGGGTTCCAGCTCTGGGGCTAGCACATGGCTGTCAGCTGGATGGTGCTGGCATCTTGGTAATCCAGAAAACCCAGCTGTGGGAGGACCAAGCCATTCGGTGCTGCCGAAGCTCCAGCCACAGGTCATGCTGGGAGCTGGCTGTGTGTTCAACCCCGCTTTGCCACACAGTGGAGTGGTGGGGCCCCAGGAGAGCCCATGCGCCAGTCAGGTCACCCCTCTGCTTGGCTTTGATCCCTCCAGTACCTACCTTGAGGTTGAATGGTTGTGTGCAGGTTGTGAGAGGTGGCTTACAGCCCTGGGAAACCATTCTTGGCATGTAAAATGAATGGTGAGTGCTGAAGGGTATTTCACAATATGAAGTAATTATTGACAAAGGGTGGGGTGCATCTGCTGTTTTACTGGAAATCTTGGTTTGCACAGCAGAAAGGGTTCCATTTCTAATTCTGACTCCAGCTGTTCTCGTTATGATTTACAGCATAATTCTTCAAAGAGATCAGGATAGCAACTTTCAAGGGCAATATATCAGCATTGCATGAGACCGCCAAAAAAAGGGGAAGCAGTTTAATTTATTTGTAAGGGGTTAGTCGCTTCTGCTTGTCCCACAGGCAGGACTGTGTTGGAGTCTCATGAACTAAAAACCCCATGAGATGGCTGGGGCTCCAACATGTTTCTTGAATATGCTGAACATGACTAACAGAGCCTGGTTTACAGACATCAAACTCAAAATATCCTTCCTTGTGCGAAATTGGCAGCTCAGAACATCTGGGCAACGGCAATTCCCCAGAATGCAGTCCTTCCATCTATAATTTCAATTAAATGTAACTCAATTAGAGCTCACCACTTAATTTCCTGATTGCCTTCTGATAAGCAGAAACATTTCCCTAAATGTTGCTCAGATATTTCCAACCTATTATTTCTGCAACTTCTGTCAGTGATGCTGGGGTAATTACAGAGATGGGCCTGAACATAAAAGAGATCTGAAGGCTGTCAGATATTTGGAACACGCAAACCTGAATCCAAGCTTGAAAGACTCAGACAAAATGCTCCACATGATGTTTTTCAAATTCAGATTATGAACTGTCAGACAAGGTGATACAGGCTCAAAAATAAGTGATTGGGGAAATAAATAGCATAAGGAATAGTGGAAACTGCTTTTTCTGTACAGGGAGTGTTCAGGGAGTTACTGATGAAAAGAAATCCATATAGGGATTCTATGAAATTACATTATTATAACAATAATTTCTTATTATTTGATTGGGGATTTTGTTAAATGGGCTTTAGTATATAATTAAATTACTGAGTAGCTCTAGTGCTGAAAGTGAAGCTGAATATGATGGACTGGGTTTAATATGGTGTGAGAATTCACTAGCCAGGTTGGAGGAAGGATTATCTCCATCCATGGAAAGGCTTTTCTTGGACCAAGGATCCACAGCTGGCAGAGAAGGTGTGTGAGATTTCGTTGTCTGGTCCCGCTGGAGCTGCTAAACTCTCCTGGGGGTGCCAGGAGACCTCTAGGTCCATCGCTACCCTGTGATCACACACTCACACACAGACACAGACACACAGACACACAGACACACAGACACAGAGGTGGGAGCTGGCCCACAAGTCTGGCCCATGGTGGTGAGGGTGGTTTCTCCATGCTTCCAGTGTGTCCTCTGTGCTAAAACAGGGTTTTCTTCTGTATTGCTGAGTAGCTGTGTACTACCCATATCAGACAGGCAGTTTCTCATGTATTTGGTGCTCTCTGTTATGTTGCCATTTCAGCTACTCTTAAAAGACATTTGGCAAGAATATGAAGTAGTGCCTTCTGAAACGCAACATTTCTGTGAAAATTCAAAATTCATTTAAATTTTTACAAAGCAACAAGGGTCAAGTATGGTTATAATAACTAACATCACGTGTGTTGTTTAATCTTCAAAGCAAATTTTACCTTTAGAGGTCCATAATTTGCTCAGCAAATATTGTTCCTCTTACTTCAAAAAGAAGCAATGATTAGATTATCCCCGGACTCAGATCAACATTTAATTTGTACATGCCTTTAGAGCAACATAGTTGTCTGCATACAATTGCAAAATAATTCTTTTCCACTGTGTGCGTATGCTGTCAGTGTTTAAAGTTGTAACTTAATATCCAGAGGAAAGGTATGGCAGTGTATGAGAAGCAAACACTCAGAGGCTTTCCGAGCCAACATGCCCTCCATCCACTTGTCACCGGTGCACAGTCATGGCCTGAAGCCACCTGCTCCTGCCTCCTCCCCACCTGCTGCTATACCCAAATCCTTTCTCGAGTGACCCGTCTTTTTTTTTTTTTTTACACAGGGATAATTTGTGGGTTTACAGGATGATAACTGGTGGGTGTGATTCTGGCCCCATGCAGCACCCTGCTCCAGCCCCACCAAGGGAGCCTGGCCTGGAGGTACGGGGGTCCTCTGCTGGTCCCTTCCCACGGCTGTCCCTGGGGAAGGGCCTTGCTGGACACCTGTGAGGTGGAAAACAGCAGGGGCAGCTCATGCTTCCCTCTTTGAAGCCGGCCTAAGAGGTTTTATCCAAACAGCCTCCCAGTGCCATGCTGCTTATGGGAGAGGCTGCACTGGCAATGGGTTGCTCCTGGCCTTTGGCCTTCAGGACTGCCATCACCGGGGGGCTGAGAGGCGCTTTTTAATTCCAGGGAAGCAGGGGGTCCTGCCACCTGGCTGGCAGAGCAGCCTGATGCCGTCGTGGTGGCAACATCCAGTCAGGTGCCTCATTCAGTGTAGGTAGAGTGTGGCCAAAAACCAAGAATGGGGGCCCCTCGCCCTCCCAACAACTGAAATAAGCAGCTCTTCCATTAGCTGTAACAGCCGTTGTTACTCAGGCCTCCATTAAGATTTAAATAATGGGGATCACACCTTGCCAAAATGTGTAGCAGAACTAGAGACATAGAAAATAAACTGAGAAAATACCTTTCTGCTGTTGATATTTTCGTAATTGCCTTTATGATATGAGTTGCAGGCACAGCACTGCAAAATATTCCTGTTCATTTTTCTGAAGCCCAAGAGTTTCTTTTGAACACAAAAAATTGGTAACGGCCTTCTTTCTAGGCTTTGAAAAATAGCATGTCTGCTTTAATGTGACTTAGCTTGAACGGCATTATACATTTTAATGAGGTAATGCATGAAGAGAGGTCAAGTAGAGCAAGGACTCATTCTGTTCCCATCAACACTGACACTACATTGCTAATGCAGAAGTAATTCTGTGGCCGTAATTTGAATAAAATATGTAGCGTAAGATGCTCTATTGAATATTCCAAGTCAGGGGAGTCTGTTGAGCATCGTTGCCATAGGGACCACAAGAAGGTTGGATTAATTAAGGCCTGAGCAGATGCTGTCGAGTATGTATTGTCATTTGTGCTTTCTGCTTGTAATTAACATACATTTGTGTAGGGGTGAGAAACAAGGGAAGAGAGAGATACCTACCTTAATTTGTGTGTGACAGCTTTTCAGGTAAACTGAACTATTGGTATATGAAAGGTGATGCCTCTACACATGCTAAAATTACATATTAAAAAAAGAAAGAAAAAAGGAACTATCAAAATCAGCATCTAGCTGGGTCATTATGTTTCACACGAAAATGCCGGAATCAAAGACATAAGCTTCCCTCCTTGTTCCTACAAAATTCAGGAATTCAGAAGAGCAGGTTCACTTGTGAAATACATTAAGATTAAAGAGTAGCATTTAATGTTAACCTAGAAAGCTCAAACATATCATAGCTTTTGGGGACATTTACATGCATACATAAATTTATGCATGCAAAGAGAGAGGGGATAGCTTATACACATGCATGTGTATGTAAAGTTTATGCCTCCTTACTGTTTTATTGACGTCTCTTGGGTACTGCTGAACTCAAAGGAAGCACTGAAACATCATTTCAAACCCCTTCACTCTCCCTATGCTCAATGAGCATTTGCTTTATTGCTAAAGCAGGGCTTGAGATCTTTAAGACAGCACTGAATTCTTTCCTCTTTGCCTAATGGTGAGGGAGTAGTACCCACTTCTCTACTGGTGCTTTAGCACATGCCCTGAGCTTCACAGAGAAAGGGTTTTTTGGGGCGTAAGGAACTACCCTCCCAAAGAGGGACATGGTGGTGGGTGTCTGCTTTTCCACTACCACTCCTGTTCTCCCTCCATCTTCACGCGGGGAGGTGGGCAGTCCCAAATTTTCAAAGCCTCATCCAAATACAAGAGGGAGGAAAAAAGTCATAAGCTATCCCATGGAAAATACATTACCTGAACTTGGTCTTTTCAGTCTTAAGGAAGTGGGAATATAGTACTCTGGAGCAGCTGTGGCCAATTTGTGAATAACTGGTTGCATTGGGACTGCAGCTGGTTGAAAAAGAAATGCAAAAAGTGCTCACGGTGTTTTCTAAGAGCATTTCATTGAAGAGAAATCAGCTTCTCAGAACTGCACACATTTTCTACAGTGAAGGAAAAGTCTTTGCAGTGTTTCTAGGTGAAATTTTGCAAAAGCCCAACAGCTCCATGTTTTAAGAGGACAAGTGTCCAGCATTTCTTGATTAGAAAATGTGTTCCTACCACTCCTAGTAGTAAGACATTTCATCTAAAGAGGTAGAGGGCAAGAACAACAATATTAACTTGCTGACTGATATTAAATAAAATATTTCTGTGGCACAATTCCTATCCTGGATCCTGTTTTTAAAAATTATTTTCTAAGCACTTTTGGCAAAATTTCTTACCCAAGTCTGCTGCTCATATAACAATCAGGTACTTGAAATACTTATTTTTTTAAATAGAATTATTTGTACTGTAAAACTCTGAATTGTCTGTGTGGCTGAGGAATGAAAAGTGATGGATGTTTTTTTTCCAGATTGCGAGAAATAACAGCCAGTCTAATGAATGCTGAAGTATGTTTCTTTTCCAGGTGCTCAATCCTCTCTTTCTCCAATTTGCCTGCTAAATCTGTTGCATTTTCTGCTCATTTCTTAATATTCAAGGATTATCTCAGATGCTCTCTTGGGAAATGTGGCTTCCTTAGGTTTATGGTAATAATTAGAAAAGATTACAGCCTGCTTTTTTAATAAGTCTAGATTTATTTCTGTTTTTCTTGTTGCTAATGAGAGGCTTGCTTGTTCTTACTTTGATTTAGAAAACTTTTTTGCAGAAAAAAAAGTACAATCCAATCCACATGTGAAAAAATAAATCTTTGAGAAAAAGTTGAAAAATCAACAGAAATGGATGAATGGTTTTGATCAAATGAATATGCTTAAATTAAACATAGATAACTTTTTAAATAGAAAGGACTGAAATAGACTGGAAGTATTGATTCAGCTGCTGTGTCACTAGGAAAAGTCAGAAGTTAAATGAACCATCTAGCAGATTTGTGATGAAACTTAAGTGAATTTAGTTCAAGTATAGTTACTCTTGTCTTTGCCCCAATCCTGAACCTGTAAGCAAACGAAACATGTACCATTTCTGTAAGTACATGTAGACTTGTCTCTTTAGACACGTAGAACAATTTCATCCAGAGCATACTTTCCTAATATACTAGTCCAGACTTTCCTTATACAAATAGTTTCTGAACACGTGTATTTAGTTACCAGATACTTGATTTCAATGGCAATTTAGATGCTTTCTCAGTTTTAGGTAGATTCCCAAATACCATTTTGCCCCTAGTCCCTGCCTGTTGGTTCTGGGATTTGTATGTTGTTGGCTGATCTTACAGTTATTTGCCATCTTCTTCTGTCAGGAACTATTTTTCCCTTTCATTAGTAATACACAGAGAAATGTTGCTATGTTTTTGTATTTACATGAAAGCCTTCCTAAAATTCCTTATTTGATCACCTTCGTCTGCCATTCTCCCTTCCTGGCCCTCAAATTAATCTTTATTTTCCATGAGGTCCTTAATTGTCTTCCTTCATGAAATGATAAGTGAATGATAACTCTTGAAATGATCTTTTGTATCTGAAGTTTCTTGGAATATGCCTACACCAACCAACACCATTAAGAGCCTTCAGCTACGTATAAATCAACTAGCTGGGACTAGCTAGACAAAATGTAGCTGTGATAACCTCAAACCCCACATGTGCTAAACTCCTTGGCAGGGAGGATGACCTGTAGTGAGTGCCATGTAGGTGTGTCTGAAGTATTTGTGGTATCCAAGCTAACTTGCTGAAATAAAGCATGGACATTGTTAAGGCATTTTGCATCTTCCATGTCAAAAAAGCCCAGAGCTTTCTTGGGAGTTGATTGGTGCTAAAACTATTCAATAGGGCAGGGATAGGTATTCATGTTCTCTATGTATACCTTAATTTCTCCCCCTAGCCCTTATTACTAAATGTATGATTTGACTTCTTTAGCAAGGCTTTTGATATAGCCTTTCCTATCACTCGTGCAACTAAATTGAGCAGGGTATTTGTCACTAATTAAAAAGTCTTGTGTCTGTGCTGGAGTAATGCTACACAACAGCAGAGGCTGGAATCTGGGAGATCCAGACCCAAGGGACCTGGAGACCCAGAAAAGGAGTGGTGGGCCCCAGTGGACCAGTTTTGCTGAGTCAGCAATGTACCCTTGCAGTGGGGAAGGCAGAGCTGCAAATTCAGTGCTGTTAGCAAAAGCATAGCCAGCAGGTCAAGGGAGGCACTTAATTCACTCCACTGGGTACTTGTGAGGCTCTTTCAAGGATACCATGTCCAGCTTGGGGGCCCAGCACCAGGCAGTTATTGGAAACTGGAGTTTGGGGGGCCAGAGCAGGACGGAGTGGATGCTATACGAGGAGATTCTAAGGCAATCACAATGGCTTAGTCCATGGAAGAGAGAGCTGAGCTGGGATCTTAATGCTGCCTTCACCTGCCTAATGGGGCATATAGAGGAAAAGAAGTCAGATTTCTCTCAGAGTTGCTCAGTGAAAGGACAGGAGGCAGCAGGTGCGAATAGCAGCAAGGGCTGTTCCTACTGCATTTAAAGGAAGAACTCTTCACCATGGCAGGGGACACATGCTGGGACAGGTTGTGCAGAGAGACTGTGGCATCTCCATCTTTGGATATTTTCAAAATATATCTAGCCAAGAACCTGAACAACCTGACTTAACCAGGAGTTAGACCTGCTTTGAGAAGGAGGTTGGACCAGCAACTTCTAGAGATCTCCTTAAACTTAAATTACTCTCTGATTTTGTAAGAATTACTATTAAATCTATCCTGTCTCATCCCATCTACCAGCATTTAAAAGCTTTATTGTCTGCATTGCTCCGCTAGAGCCTTGGTGTTTCATTTGGATTTCACCACCTCCTTCATTCTTATTCTGACTTAGAAACCATAAACCAGATACTTACTGCTGTGAACAGTCAAGTTTCTACTCTTATTTCAAGTTCCACGCTCTGCAATTACACAGAATTATTTTCTATCAATACAATTCTAGTGGTCACCATTCTTTACCCTGGATTTTATTACATACTCGCTGCTCTTAGTAGGGGACAGTATGTAACTGTGTTACCTTAAGTATAGCACTGAAAAGCAGTTTTGCTTCTCTGGATTATTTGTTTTGTTTCACCTTTACATTAGCTGATCTTCTGCAGGTGGTAGGTTCAGCACATGGGCTGGAATATTTTTCTTAAAATATTCTTCTTGGGCTGAAGAACAACACAAGCCTTGGCTTCACATGCTGTCTAGAAATAATACCTAAGGCTACCAAGGATCTGAAACATGATAAACATCAGTCCACATTGTTTCAGTTGTTTATCAAAGCTGCAGAATAAAATCTTAGCTGACATAGAATTTGCTGCTGAAAGCCTGTGATCTTAATAGATATTTTTGCACAGAAGCTATGATACATACTCAAAGCAATTTGTGTCTCTTTTTTTATCATTTAAATCCTACTAATTATTTTTAAAACACAGAGGATTGAATTTCAAGTTCTTTCACTTGCACTGATGCGTAGTTTGAAGTTGTGTGGGGTTTTCTTTAAGCTTTTTAAGAAACCCATTTAAATGAAGAGTAAGACTTGCACTGGCTTTAATGAGCTCAGGACAAATGCCCATGTGAGCGGTTGGGAAAGGTGCCAGCCAGACATGCAGGTGTCCCTTTATTTACCAGGGACAGAAGCACTTGTGGTGCAAAAGACATTGCCACACCACATGGCGTGTCACCCATGGGGGTGACAAAGAGTATAAGGGCATCGGGTCCTTCTTCCACTGACTTCAGTGGGGCTGTCCAGGACTGCCTCCCACAGCCACGGCTCGGGGGCAGGCGAGCAGCTGCCTCCCAGGAGCGGCACAGAGACCCCCAGCTCCCATCCGGAGCTGAGAGAAGGGGATGGAATTGTATTATTTAATGACCAGCTGGCAGTGCGTGAGGCATTTTCTTTCTCAAGGAGGTTAAAGCATTTGGCCATCACTGCTGGGGCTGGTTCAGAAAGGCAGAGCCTGAGAACTGGAACTAGCACCATGCTGCAAAAGGAATGCCAGATCCTTCATGCTGAGTGTTAAGACAGCTTCTAGGGAGAAATTTTTTAGACTCCTCCTGCCACAGCATGCACCTTCTACACTGGGAGTTAAGCATTGTGAAATGCTGCTAAGGGTCAGGGCATGGCAGCAAAGACTCCAGCATTTGGGTACTGCACTGTTCTTAGCTGGTGGTTGAAGGATAGGCTGTAGGAATGGATGTGGCTGATTAGTAATAATAGCAGAGAGGAGATAATAAGCTTTTCTGACAGATTGAGAACAATTAGTAAAATTTCTTGGAAAATCAAATCACTTCTGGTATTCCTTGGTATGAAGAGCAGGATGTCAGGGCTGCGGTGACCTGAGATGGTGTATTATTAGATATTTTCAATATGTTTTTTCTCATTAATCATGAAAGTTGGCAGTTTTTTTCAGCCTTGCTAAAGGCAAGAGCGAAGGCTAAGGGGAGCATATCTGGCATCTGCCACATCTGAGGATGATGTACCCATTTGTTCAGTTTCTTAAATGTCACTGCTTCTTTTGATATTCTAGTATCAGGATCTGAGTGGCTTTCCCTGTTGACAGCCAGGAAAAATTATTTGGAAAACAAAAGCGAATTACAAACTTTAAAGATTCATGGGAGTCTGGCCAACATAGATGCACACCTCTCTGCTCCAAGCCCAAGTGAATTAAAGATGTGATAAAGGGAGAAAGTTGGGAAACTGGTTTAGTGATGGGGTATCATTCAACAGTCCATGTGCTAGAGGGAAATGAGGGATCTCATGTTTTCAGTCTTTCTGTGGCTGCAGACGGGCAAGGAAGGGAGGCGTCTGCCTCATTCCTGGCTCACTCTGGCCATTCCTCTTGTGACCCTTCTCCCACCACCAGTGCTCTCTGCCTGTGGGAAACAGGGGGTGTGATCAATCCCCCTTCAGGTTGCAGGGTTACCTGGACATCTTGCTGCAAAGACAAACTGGGTGCAACTGCAGGAGCGAGGGAAGCTCATTTCCATTTTATGGTTGGGAGTTGAGGAAGCACTGATTTACTAAACCAAGCAGTGACAAAATTTCCAGAAGCACCCATGATCGATCTCAGGGGCCTGGTCATATTCATCATATGGCCATGCAGCCAACCTTTCCCAAGCACAAAGACATTGGGAGGCCATGAATGCTGTATGCTAGAAAAGCAAGTGCCCGGGAAAGTTGTAATGGAGTTCCTGAGGCCACCGAAGGGCTAGCAGCCAGGAATTCCTCTATATGGATTTCCCAAGACTCTCCTATCTGCCTGATCACAGACTAGCTCTTTGGCATGCCAGACTGCAGCAGTTTTTCAGGAAGCACAGAGATAAGGTACTCCCTGGGAAACAATGAATTCAAAGTCCAGACTGAGGAAGTGCAGCTGTGTCCTTTCACAAAAACAGGTGCATTTTACTCATATAGAGGGAATACATATTAAAAAAAAAACCAAAAAAAAAACCACCTGGGAAAAAAAGGAGGCTCACAGCCAACATCAAGCATCCTGTACATCTACCAGCTGCAAAGGTTTTAACCTGCTGTTTGCAGAAGAGGGCTGATGCTTCTGACTGTAAGTGTTCACCACTCTGTTAATTCAGATCAGCATTGCACTGGATCAGCTGGACCTGCTGGCAGAGAGGGGGCATGAAAATTCAGATGCATTGCTCTATCTATCTATCAATGTCTAAACACATCTGTATTTGCTTGTCTGACTGTATTTCACTGAGCAGCTATGGGACCAGAGTCTTATTATTATGATGATATAAGCCCATAACTGCATCTTTGACCTCAGTGAGTTCATACCCATCTACATCTCTGGAGTTGAGAGTGAGATTTTTGTCCCACTAATTTGCCACTTCTCAAGCTACCTCCTGTCACCTCATGTGGAAGACATGAAATAGTAGACTAGTATCTCTGCCATGCTGCTCTCCCTCAGTAAGATATCGCTTGGGGAATTTATCTCAGGCTGCGGAAAAAAAATTAACAATAATTGTTTCTGTTTCAGCAGTTCTTAGTTTTTTTGCCTTTGAACTGTGTCTGGAAACAAATACCTTTCTTCTTTATTTTCCTCTTGGGACTGTCAGTAGATCTGCTTTCAGGTGCTTTAATGAGAAACAAGCCTCTGTTGACAATGTTTAAGGAACATGATTAATTGCTTGAGTCGAGGGCTGCAGCATGCCTCCATCTCATACCTAGAAAAGCAGGAGTCAGGGGCAGGACTGTGGCCTTTCAGCAGTGGGGCCGATCCTGTGTGCAAAAAAAGCCCAAACATCTCCCCATACACCACCCCAAGCTCTAAGCTGTGACACTGCAAACAGGCAACTGCTGCCCTGTTTGGTTCCCATCCCCACAATCTTTTGCAGATTTGCCACCTGGATGTTTCTTCATGTTGCAAACTTGGAGCTGCAGCTGCATTCTGAATGTTGAGGGCAGGGTGCGCCGGGCACTTTGCAGCAGCCTAGCCACGGGGAAGTGAAAAGCAGCTTAAAAATCCTGTCTGCACAGAGAGAAGACAGGGTCCTTGGTGCTTCCAGCTCAGATGAAAGGCAGGAGGGGAGGCTCAGATCAAGGGCTATAAGTCTACATGGGTTCAGCAATGGGCTGAGTAAGCTCATGGTCCTTCATCACCAGGATGTGAGGCTGTGTTTCTGCTCAGGGCTGGGACCCCATGGCTGTGGGATCATTTCTGTTTGCTAAAGCAGGGTTTGGTACAGCCCTACAAATAAGTACCATGGCAGCAAAGAAGCATAGCAGGTTTGCGCTTTTCATCGGGGTAACTTAAGAGACTAAAAAATCCGGGAAAATACTAACTGTAATTTGATGATCATAGAGACTTCAGGACATCTCTTCTGCTACTCTTTCTTCCTTTGTTGATGCACGATTTTCTTGATTTCCCTGAGGTGGAAGAGATCCTGTGAGAGCCTTAGGAAGGGTCCTCAGTGATTCAGAGGGCTCTTTCCTCCAGCAATCAACTCCCCTGAATCCATAACAAAGATTTTCCACACACCAGAAGCCAAGTCAAAAGTGCTGGGATGTACTGGCAAGGCTTGAACATTTTCTGACCCATCTCCTCTCAGCGCACATGCCTGCCCCACACCTTGGCGTTTTCTTTCCATATGGGTGAGCACTCTTTAAATCCATTTGTCGGTTTTCCCTGTCTCATGGCAACACGGCAAAATGGCTTAGTGCTTTTATTTGATTGCTGGCCTAGAAAATGAATGGCTGGTTGTGATGCTGCTGGGTTAAAACTGCGGCCTCAGACTGTCAGCAGAAACGTCGCCACCCATAGGGACCAAGTCTTTGCCATTGCCTGAAAGAGAGTGATAAATCTTTGAGCTGGGTCTGATCCACTTCTGGTTTTGCAAATCAGCTCCCAGCCCCTCAAGCCAGGCCAGGTTTGTTCCAGTCTGGGCAAGTAAGTGTCCCTCTCTGTGCTACTGTGGGAGCTGGAACTGAATCAGAGCAGCACTTCTCAAGCAAGAGGAACTCCCAAATGAGGTGGATAGATTGAGAAAATGGTAACCCCCCCCTGGAAAAATTGTAGAGAAACAGGTTTAGAGCAAAAATCTCTGTTTAATGCTCTGCACATGGTTAAGCCATCGTAAGGTACCAGGACATGAGTCTTTACTTTTAACATAACTCTGTTTAGTTTTCTTAGGGCCAGTCGGAAGTAATGTAGTTGTTGTCACCACACATATTCTGCTTCAGGGAAAAAAAAAGAAGCAGTAAATCTGCAAGGATTTGTTGTTATTCACATTCGAACACTGGATGGACAGCATAATATGGTGCTTAAAATGAATCATCTTGGCCAGCTTGAACTGGGGAAACATGCTGAAAAAGGGGCTACTGAAAGGGCAATATTTTCTCTTTTGCCATACTGGCACTTACTGCGGTGGAAAAGCAGGGACTGTTATGAGGGAAATGCAAAGGCTGAGAGCTGGTATGAATTAAGCAGGGGAAAAAACCCCCAAGCATTGGGTCTGAGGGAAAGGTGTGGCCAATACACTGTGTGTCTCAATTTATGCTAGATTAATTTACCCTAGTGTCTTATTGCATGGTATTTTAAAGTTGGAAATCATATTGCAAATGCTGCTGAAGCAGGCAGTAAGTTGTTTGGAGCCAGCTATCAAATTTGCTTCATTCACAGTGCATTCATTAAGACCTAGGCCTGCAGTAGTGATTCTTAGGTACTCATATCTGATTTGTTCACCTGGTTGTATCATACAGAGTCATTTACACTTTTGGGAAGAGTGAGTGCTGTCTGTAAAACATGCCACATCATCCTGGGAAGGTTTTATATTAATTCTCTTCTTTCATTGCACATGGACTGCAGAAAGCTTAGAAATCAAATCCATGAATATATATATTACTTCTGTATGAATTATATCCCCTGTAAATGCTATGGCATGCTTACAAAGGTTTGATTACTCATCCCACTCTGAGCTGAGAAACTGCTGATCCCCACAGAAAAAAGGGAAGACTTTGAAGTCTGCCAACATTGGCATGTCATAGAGTGAATGAACCTGAAAGAGAAGTGCAAGCCCTTACTTCTGATACAGTAGGAAGCTGGCAAGTTCCTACAGATTTTTACTCCTAGATGACATGAGTTTCTCCCTGGCAACTTGCAGCTTGTCTAGCACTGCAAGGTAAATATAGCCGTGCCATGCAGTGCTAGGACTGGGCTCATCATCTCTGAGAGCGTCTTCCCATTTTCCTGTTTGCAGTCCAGGAAATCAGCAAACTGCAGAGCAGATGATGTATGAACCTGCAAGGGCAGATCTGCAACCAGTGTGCATTGGCGTATCTCCCATACAGTGGAGACAGAATTTATGCTGATTTATACCCTTTGAGACTCTAGCCCAATGTAATGGCATGTTCCCTTCTGACTTCAATAGGAGCAGGCACTGGTGTCAGGAGCAAGGCTTCCTTCCACTAGAGGAAAAACACAGCTGAAACATGAAGTCCAAGGGAGAGAAACCTCAAAAGATGCCTCAACAGCAGCGGTTAGATTTAAACACTGTGCACACCTTTAATATTCCTAACAGCCAGGTTTCAGATGTGTAAGTGCATTTTTTGTCTGATGCCAAGAAAACAGATGTGAGAGTTATTTCCTAATAGCCACAGGCAGCGTCACATGACTAATTCAGCATCTCCCCAAACTGGGTGCCTGCCTAGACGTGTGATGAAAAGGTGGGAGGAAACCGTCTGGGTATGTACATTCCTTGTGGTAAAGCAAATTTAGCTCAGCAAAGCCCATGACTAACAAATACCAAGCACTCAAGATCTCAGATTATAAAAGCACAACACCTTGAAACCTGTTGATAAGCTTTTACAAAGCTTATAAAGTATGGATGAAAAGGGAACATTACAGGGCTCGGAAAGAAAATTTCATGTTGGCCAAAGGTGTGTACCTTAGATGTTCTATTTTGGGATAAAGCCATAGAAAAATCCCTCTTAGAGAGTAAGTACATTCTGCCATTCTAACCGGTCTAAGTAGTAATGCTAAAAATAAGTAACCAGCTTCTCTCTGCAGGTTATTCTCTGTTTTGTAATTGCCCTGAAACTGATGTGAGAGTATCTGATGGTACTGCCTGCTGGCATGGAGCTGCGGGAGGAGATCACACTCAGAGCAAACTACCTCATAGACCATTAAACTAATTTTTTTCATTTTAAGAAAATGTCTTAACATTAATGCTAGAACTAGAACATCTTCCTCTGATTCCCTTGTAATTTGTCATCCCCTAATTACCCAGGGAGGTACATCCTTCAGGGAATGGTCCTGCTGCTGTGTCAACTTTCTTCGGTACCATGTACAGATCTGCTGTTGGCTACCTTCTTGTTTCTCCCTATCTCTTATCTCTGAGGAGTCTTAGCCAGGAACACAAATTTAACCCTGTCAGCTCTGCAATGTTTCCTGAGCTATGTCTGTGCTGCAGAACCACCTCCTTCAGTTCAAGCTAAAATTTTGGCTAGACCTCTTTAAAATTATTTTTTCCATGTTGTCCTGCAAAGACACGACAGTTTCTATAAAAATGAGATATATATTCACAAATCAAAAATACATCTGATATGATCTGGCAGACTCACACAAATAGGTGATAAAAACATGGCAGCAGCTTCAGTATTTTTCACTGATAATAGACTAAAAATTCAGGTTCCTGTAATGTCTTTCAGTCAGCTAGCTGTTGAACTGCCTATGGTGTAGAGCTGTGCTTTTTTTTTTTTTTTTTTAATTTACCTTTTAGTTATATCACTTAAGCTATGTAAGTCCCACTCAAGAGCCAAATGAAAAAGGCAGGCCAAGAAGTCCCACCCACGTTTGGAGTCTGTGGCCTTTTAGGCAAAGATGCAGTTAATATGCCAGGACTGCTGTGGCAATGTGGGGAGCCCCTTTATACAGCTGGTGGATCCTGACAGGTACAATGAGATTTTTTTGCCCCAGGAACTGCTGTACTTGTCACTGCCTAAGTAACCTGCACAGGCAGGCAAGCTGGGCCAGGTCTGCACCAAGCCAGAGGTGATGGTGTGAACTCCGTCTTTACCTACAGACAGTGAAGGGCTTTGGGATGGTGCTTTTGCCAAAGCTGGGGAAAAGTGGTCCTTCCTGTTGTCTGAAGGACTGGAGGAAATGAAAAATTACCAATCTCAAGACAAAGAGAGGCAGACTAAAAACTATAACTGGGAGGGACACAGGGGAAGCTAAGGACAGAAGCAGGTGTGGGCTTGGTGAGCATGCAAACGTTGCTTAGGGTATCATTCTAAGCCAGAGAAGTCAGACTCTGGTCGAGTCCTAGGGATCTCTGAGGAGAGAGTAGCTGGGTTGGGGGATTTTGCTCTTAACGGGTATGCTATTTTTTCTAATGACATCTGATCTTTTGTGGTTTATTTTGTAAGGAAACACAACAGTGTCTTTACACTATCTCTGTAAAGGCTATTTATATCTGCATGTCTGCTTGCTCCTCTCTGTCCAAGGCTTCACAAAGATACTTCGTAGGATGGAAGATTCAGCCTTTTGGGAGAGGATGTGCTTATGCTCAAGAGCCAGGACTGCACCTGAGGAACAGAGCATAGGAAAGGGGCTGCTGGGCAGAATTTGCGCTGTGGTCACATTCTAGAGGCCCTGGGGTTAAAAGGCAGGTGCCTAGACATGGGCTAGACCCTGGATGCCCACAGATCCCCTGGGAAACAGGGGTTGGATCTCCTAGTAGCTAGGTGATGAGCATTAAGGACATATGGACAGATACCATCACAGCTGCCTCATTCCTTGCAAAGCTGAGTCATTACCAGTCTCATTATAAAAGTGGCTACTCCAGGAGCATGCACAGTTTTATGCCATTTAAATAAACAAACTGTCATTTGAAAGCAATTGTAGCTGCTTGTGCTCTTGCCCTTCCACACCATTGCATATCCAGTGGTAGATCAATGTGCACAAGTCAAGTGGTCTTCACAGTCTGTGAAGAAACAGACTGTGCTGCTGTTCAGCAGCTGTCATCAGTTAGTTGTATCTTGCAAGAGAGGGGAGACCGAGAAGCAAAGCTTGTCAAAGGAGAGAGGTGAATGCGGCATTAACATCCTCTGTGATTCCCTTTCCTGTCTTTCCTCTTAGGGGCATCTCTTCAGAGCTGTCACGTCAGCATGGATGCTCTGCAAAGGACCGTAGGGTGGTCTTCTGTGTCCTTCCCAGCTCGTAGCCCTCCATATCCCTCTTGGAGCCCTGACAAGGGAGGCAGTTCTTCTGAAAAATAGCCAAACAAGTTAGTTAGCTCCTTCTGTCTTAAGTCCCTTTTAAAATGTGTTCATGGGTGATAGAACAATAACTCATACGTGTTTGTGGTAACCCTGATGGTCTAAGCAGGGCTTAGGAGAGATAATACAATGAGCTTGCCTTATAGGAGACTTTAAAGTAAATAATAATTTTGATTAAACACAGAGATCATATCCCACTGGGTTTTACCAGTAAGTCTGTTTCAATCCTGAAAAAGAATAAATCCATAGACAAGCCTGTAAGTGTAACCAGTACCATTTGTTGTATCTTGGTCCAGAAGCATGTCATTCTTTTTAAAGGAACTGCCTTTATTTTGGATCAAAACTCAGAGGTTTCTTTTAAAAGTACTGCAGTGCCCTTGTTGAGGTAGCAGGTTTTTTTTCATGGAGTGTGTTTCATCATTTCCATTCTCATGCATCATTTTTCAAATCTTCCCTGATCAAATTATCACAGCTGTAGGGGTCCTGAAGAAATGAGAGTAATCACTCACTGTAATTAAATGTTTCATATTTTATTAGACACTACATGCAATATGCAGCATGGAGATCTCATACGAAGCCTGCCATATCTTTATATATCTCTCTCATACACCTGATTGAATCAGTCGAGGCAAAGATTTATTTCCCTCACAAATTTTGTGTTGCAGAGATGATGTATTGTATTGTGCTAGGGAGCCTTTGTCATCCAAATTGGCAGCTGCCAAGAGTGACCTCATCCGTGCCTGAGGCATGAGGGAAAGGAAGATAACACAAAGTCATGTTGTATTGGCAATGGCCATCTCTTCTCACTAAGATGGAGGTAATAAAAAAGGACTGAGGAGAGGCCCACAAAAGTGCAGACCTTTGCAGTGCATCCTGCTATGGCTGGCAGTTTTCAGTCAAAGCTCTGAACAGCTCTAAAAGGGAGCTTTGTTTCCTCATCCAGGGCTCAATCAGCCAGGCCAGGCTAAATGATTATAATTGTCCATGTAAGTATCAGAAAGTTGTCAAGAAGTTAGGAGTTTGGCACTAAATTGTATCACTGGGAGGACTTTGTGGTCTCAGCTTTCAAAAGCTGAGGTGTCGTTAGTGAACTTATGGGGGTACTTTGGATGGCAATTTTCACTATTGAAACATCAATTATTGAGAAGCCTGAAAGAACTAGTTCAGAAATAAACCGAGTAAGTGCCCACAACCAGCAACTCATAAAGAAAGGAGAGAGAGTGATGCTAGCTATAAACACCTCATCTCTGTTGGTCCTGAAGGACCTGCTCAGGAGTTGGTGGGAAGTGATGCTGTTGCTCCAGAGGGAAAGAGGTTCTTTCCCACATTTACTTATCTCTTTGGGTGTATTCTTTGATTTCCAGATCTATTTTTCTTTATCTCCTGGGTAGAAAATAAAAATGGAGAAACACTGTAAGAGCCATGTGAAATGTATTTATTGAAAGCCTGATTTCCAGAGAGAGACAGAGGAAACAATGCAAGCCTCCTTGTAAAAAAAAAGAAAAAAGAATAATTTAGTAAGTTGCAACAGAGCAGGAAGTTCAACAATAAAAAAAAAAAGAGCCACAACTATGACATTCAGAATGAAAACAAAGAAACCACATGAAATACCTATTCCAGCACCAAAGAAGAAATAAAAAGGGAAAGAACAACCATAAAGGAGATTTATTAAAAATGACCTTAAACATAATGTTGAATCTATACCACTACACTAGGTTGCTTGGGACCTGTATTTTGAGACATCAGCACATTAAGCTCCGGATATTGCCTTGGAAACCTGAGCTAGCGTTGTGTACTTAGACAACTCTGTCCACATCATTGCTCCTGAGGTCCAGTGTGCACTAGGAAGAGGGTGAGCATTTTCCTCTTTGTGCACTGCTGAAGTTCTTGGTCCTTCTTTGCAGCAAAGGAGACAGTCATCATTTAATTGCAGGGGGCTGCTTGAGTTGCAGGTTGCCAGTATCATTAACAAGCTGGTTTCCCATGATACTAAATAGTGTAGTCCTGAGTACAGGGCTGAACTGGGAAGCAGGGAACCTGCCTGCTCCACCCAGGCATGCCCTTGGCCTGTTGCATGACTACGGGCACATTGTGCGACCTCCTTAACAGGATACATGCCAGTGTTGTGCTACAGATGAAACACACAGAGACATATATAAATATGTTTGTGTGTATGTGTGTAGTATACGTGTATGAATGCATGAAGTGTTATGTTTTTGGCCTTCTTGATGCTTAAAGCAACTTGATTGTATTAATGGAAAACCAAATTACATAGTCAATATTAATTTTTATTTTAAACTTAGTAGCTCTCTTGAGATGAGTAATACTCAGGAGACACCACACAGCTACAGGAGATCTCCTAGATATTGCAAATCTCAGCAGCCATCAGATCATGTTCTCCTGCAGCCCTGATCCACACTCCTGCCTGTGCTAGTGCCAGCTGGAGGGGATGCCACGCTCCAGTGAGGTGGCACTGGGGCCCATCCGTGCCGCCCTGCCTGGGCGCAGCAGAGAACAGAGTGCAGTTACCTCTATTGCTCACTCCCTCACAGGTTTTTCACCTAGAGTGAGCTGTTGAAAAGGTCTTTCCCGAGTAAGAAAGCCAGTTCCACAATCAGATGGGGAAAAAATAACCAGTTGTTTCACAGCCAAGGTGCGCACGTGCCATTGTCACCACCAGCAAATCCACCACCGGCAGAGATGAGGACTCGTGTTGGGAAAGTTGCTGGCTCAGCGGGTAGTGACAAAATGCTAGTTTTAACTGTTCATCCTTTTTTGGAGCATTTGAAAAATACATTGTGAGCAGATGTCTCATTCGTGTGAGACAGTTTTAATAAAGTCTACAGCTTTGCAGCTCTGCCTCTCTGCTTTGCTGAGCAGGCTGAGACCCAGTCTGGCACATGTTTCTTTCTGTAAGACAAGCACCTAAACCCAGGATATTGTATTGGAAACCTGAGCTGCCTTATACAGCAACCCTGTATAATGCTTTCCAGAAGAATAAAAGGGCAGCAATAGTGAGGCTGTACAAATAATTTGATGAATGCATGTGCATTTTTCCTCTATGTTGGTATCACAACACATGCACAGGCAAGTAACTATGCTAAACCACATTATGAGAGTTGCTATATCAATTAATCAAAATGTAGGAAATGCCAGAATGAATATTGCCTGTACGCTCTTACCTCTGTTACTCTCATACTTTATGCAGCATGCACAGTTTTAAGATCACATATTAATTTTCTGATATACCTATGCCTCATTAAGTGCACAGGGCAGATGAGTTCCTTTAGTGAGCAATTATTCAGTGCTTTATTCCATCCTTGTGATTTAATATGAGGTTTTATACCTTATTTATTACTCATCCCTATAAATCCTGCTGTGAGGATGAAGTTATTAACTGCTTTATAGGCTTTTCTCTGGTACTTACCGTTATGAAGCCTGAATATTTCACAAACAGTGTCGAATATGTCCTCCCACTAGCTTCATAGGATGATGGTGAAGAGTTATCTCCATCTTAGAGTTGGCAAGCTGAAGCACAGAATGATTAGGATCAGAAGTATTCCTTAAGTTTAGATACTTATTTTTTGAGTATATGGGATACTAAACTATTTATAGCCAGACTTTTTATATTGTCATTGGAAGAACATTTGTTTCACCCTTGAGGTTGGTCTATCTTGCACACTGGACGCTGTTGAAAAAAACAGATTGTGACTATGTACCTAAAATTTGTATTACACTGTAGCTGCTGCCCAGATGACAACAGGGTGTTCCTTACAGTCGACCGCTTTTGGGTTAGGTTTCTTTTTGGTCCCCTTAGGTGAAAGATGAAATCTTTTATAGCTAGTAGATGATGATCAGTGAGCATTTACAGCTTAGGGCTTAGACCCTGAGTCACTCATCCCGTCTCCACTTCAGAGTCAGGGCTTTTTCCCCATACTGAAACTCCAGTCTCTCCCTTTGAGCTTCTCATGCCAGCTCTGTCTTTGCTCAGTCTACCAGTACTGATGCAGCCTACAAATGTAGCCAAGAAAAAATACCTAAGCAAGAAAAACACTGTTAAAAGGCAGCATTGGCATGAGAACAAATAGCTACAAACTTCCCACAAAGACATTTAGGCTGTAATTTAAAGGAAGATGCTTAAACATAAGAGAAATATGCAGTGGCCTCCTACCCAGAGAATGGGCAAAGAAAGGTACTTTTAAGATGCAGGTGAGTGAGATCCCAGATGAGCAAGCATATATGTGGTGCCTCCAAAAGCTGAGGTCCCTTTCACTCCTGTGGACACTCGTCCATTGCTCCTGTCTCAGCAGCAGCAAATTCCTTGGTCTGATCAGGTCCCTTCCATCCCAAGCAGGGTGAGGAGAGGTGCTGAGGTGCATGTAGCACAGCTGCATAGAGATTGGCTTTTTAGGCTTGTATCTAGTGTTCTAAGTCCCTGGTCATGGCAGGCAAAAGGGAGAGCTTTTTTCCTCTGCTGGATTTGGTCACTCAGTCACTGAAGGTGGATAGACAGGATACCCAAGAGCTCTGCAGGTGTGAACACACCACAGTATGTACAGGGCAGGTGTTGCTTACATAGTCATCAGGATTTCAATTGATAAAATCAAGATAAACCACTCAGTAGGGGTGATTTTTTAAAGTCACAAGCTGGGCAAATTTGAGAATGATTTCACAGCATGGCAGAAGGCAGATGTGTAGGGTGAAAGCAGTTGTATTCACTTGTGAAATTTTTCCCAAAGGTGACAGGACACATTGAGATGCTCAGAGCAAAGGTGTCAAGAATAATTTTTTAACAAAGGCAAAGCAACATATCTTCCCTAGTTCTGTAATTTTAAGTGCCTGAACTACAACTACCTACAGTAATTTCTACAACTGCAGAAAGCAGTACAGCAGAAAACTGATGCAAACATCTGTCAGATAATAAATGTCAGTCCAGGCAGTCAACATTTGGTGTATAAGGAACTGAAGGCATAGTCTTACAATAGGAAGTGTCTGGTAACCTTAAGAATGGGTGGAGCTACCAGCCCTACCTGTAATATTTAATTTCACTGCTCTGAAGCATGTTGCAAGTGCTCTGTGTCCTTGCTGCGTGTCCTGTCGTGTTGTCACACACCAGGAAGCTCCCTCATTCTCTGTATGATTAGGACACTGAAATGGGGATACACAGCTGTATTTCATTTTTGGGGTGTAGTCTGGCTGCTGGGGTTCACCAGGTGTGCACTGGATCGTACCTATATGCATACAGAAAGAAATGTGTGTGCACGTGTGTGGATGCAGGTACATGCGAGCATGTGTGTGTGTGCATGCACGTGTGCAAGGATGTTGGAGATGATACTTCCACATGACTGATTTCACTTCAGAGTTATGACTGTGTCCTGGCATTCAACAACAAGTTTCAGAGCAGAGGCTTTCACCCTGCTGCCCTACTCCCCAGTGAGGATGTGCCCCTTGCTGCTCGGGGCAGGAGCTCCATGGTGCCCCCCACACCAAAGGTGGGGGCATGGCCTTGGGGTCTAGATATGTACCCCAGGCAAGGAGGCACAGCATGGCCAAAACAGCAGCGCACCGCATGTGGCAGAGCCCGTCTCCATGCCAGGTACTGTTTAGCCAGTGGAGAGGACTGCAAAGGGAGAGGGCAGCTGGACCACACTTTGGCATCACACCACCTGCATCAGAGATGCAGAGATGTGGAAATCCCACCCACGGGCTGCAGCAAAGAGAGGCGGGACAGCAGCATCACTCAAAGCAGTGCAGGTTCACAGCCAAGCTGAGGACATGGGTTATGTACATCAGTGGCGTCTTGTTTGTCCAGTAGCCGGGTGAAGAAGGAGCCCCAGTGCCTGCTTGCATGGCCCCAGCTTTCATTCGCATCTGGAGGGCAGGAGCAGCCACTCTGTGCAGATCTGGGGTAGGAGTCGTGGGGTGCAGCAGCCACAGCCCGGGGGAGCTGAGGAGCGGCTGGGCAAGGCAGAGCATCACCACGTGAGTGAGTCCCTGCAAGATGGCGGTGCCCCAGGCTTTCAGGCACACTGTAGAAACCATCTGTAAGTGCAATCCCACCTTTACACGACAAACTTGCTGAGAGCCAACTGGCAGGGACATTCACACAGGAAGGGAGATATTGAATACTTTCTTCACAGAGGTATGGACCCTCATTTCCCACATCTCAGGAGACTGTCCCAGCTGATGTCCCCACTCTAGGCTATAGGAAAACTGATGGCGCCCTCCTCTTCCCTGAGGCTGGCGCTGCTGCAAGGTGAAGAAACTGAGCTTCACCTGGTGAGCGAAAGAAGGGCAACATGGCGAGGACTCAGGGAAGGGAAGACACCAGCCTCTGTTGCCAACATTGCTTCTATGTTTCATCAATGGCTCTTCAATGTAAAATGCAGGAATAATGCAAATTTTGCTTAATTTGTACTTAATTAAACTGCACCCCTAAATACTTTCACTGGATCTGGCTCTGAGTCGTATTGCAGATACTGACCAGGTAGTGACTGGGAGAGGAGTCTTTGACAAAATCCTCTAAATGCCTTTTTAAGATAAAAATAAATTTCTTTCTACAAGCAGAGTAAATTACTGGGCTTTGTTCCTGACACAGTAAATATAAAAATAGCCTGGCCATAGTCTCAATCTATAAACGTATAGCAAACGAGAAAAAGAATTACTTTAAAGTAGATTTTTTTATAAAGCATCTACTTGGGATGGCCTGAAATGAAAAGGAATTGCTTTATTTAATCTTGCCAGGAAAAGCATTTCAGCACAGAGGAGTATGAAAGCGAATACTTGACCCTCCTTGGAGGCCAGTTTCTATATGGGGTCAGGCAGAAAGACAGCACCTGATGATGGCTGAAGATAAATCCAGGATGAAACATGGAAGCTGACTGAGAGTTCAGGCTTTGTGGTTTATACTTGAGCCTTATCACCGCTGAAAGAAAATTGAAGTGATTATATAGTACTTTGAACTTAATGGAAAGAAGAAAGATAGTGAATGGTTGATTACCTCTCTTCTTGAAGTCATTCAAGTACGGGCCATTGCCCATTAAACTGTTGCCAGGGCAGCATTAGCTGGCAGCTGGATAGCTCACTATCCTCTCTCTAGACTTCCCTAGTAAAGATTAACCGTATCATCTCACTTGCCTTCATCCTCAGAGCAGGCCAGAGGAAAAAGAGCTGCAGGAGGTTTCAGCACTTCTCTGTTGCCTTCAGCCTGGGTCCAGAGCAGGCTGCAATGAAAACAGTGGGATGCTTGGGCTCCCATGGGGATGGGACGTCCTGATTCACAGGAACATAAGAACAACTCTCCTACACTTCTGTAAAACAAGTTGCAAGCTGAAACTCCACAAAAGTTCCTTAAGAGTAAAATTACCAAGAATTACTGCTTTTTTTTAGGATACTCTCACACAGCATTAAGGCCTGACTCATGATTGTGAATGCTCTTGCTTGGCAGGATACAGCATGTAAGGGAACAGCCAGAGACATGTGTGTGCTGGGTGCCCTGAGGTGCTGCAGGAAGGTGTGAGTGCTTGGGACTTGATGTGAGGACACAGCTAGGAAAAGGTGGCAAATTTTAGCCACTACTAAAAGTAAAATAAGTTGTCACACAAGTTACATAACCATCACCAATTCAGATGAAATGGGGTACAAACTTGCCTATGCTGGAACTTTAAAAGTCATAATGAAACTGTAGTAGAGCAGAGACACAGCAGAAAAAGTACTGGGATTATAGTGACATTGTGACTGTGATGAAATTACTGCACCTTCCTTTTGCAGGTTGACCCTGTAGGGTCAGCTCAATGCTTAGTAATGGCACCTACCGTCAGCATTAATTGTGTCACTGCAGAAAATGCTGCAGCTGGTCATGAGGTGTCCTCCATGGCTCTGCAGAAGGATTGTACCTGTCCACAGAAAAATGCTATCCTTCTGGGGCAAAACAAAACTGAAGCTTGTGTTGGACTCCATGTCACTAAGAGCAAAAGCACTCAAGGTCCAAATGATGGGGAATAGAATAACTTTGTGCTGAAACAAGCAGAGCACTAGTGCTAAAGGTGATGCCTAGACATGCATCAGAGCTTATCATGAGCAGCAACAGTGAAGATTTGAGCCTGCCATTCAGAAAGAGCAAGTGTGAATGCACTCACTTTCACACAAGGAACTAGAAAGTAGTTTTGATCTTGCTAACATTCGGTTGTATTGTTTGTAAAAGACTTGACCTGGAGCTGATCTACCAGTCAGCCACGTCCTCTTGCCTCCTGTTTCAAAAGAAGGGCACAAAAGATACTTGCACTACATTTCATTCCCAAAATAGCTAAAATCAGGGAGCCAGTGAGTACTTTATTATTCTTCCACTGCAGAAAAATATCAAAAAGAGAGAGAATGCTGGACTGTATATAGGATAACTCCAAGTTTAGCCACAGGAATCAGGCACTTTTATGCTAATCCAACCAACCAGGAAGATGTACAAGAGGCAAATTCCTCTTCATTCAGAAACAGAAAAATCACTTCCAAGTGGTACATTCTTGGTCTGCTCCCATTAATACTGAGATAAATGGGTGATTCTTTGGCAGAATAGTGTCTGGGAACTGTTTAGGTACACTAACACTCTCTTCGTAGGGACCACAATACCTTTTTTTTTTTTTTTTTGCATGTTTACAATGTGGCTAGGTTGTTGCATGTTTCTTACTGAATTCAATGAGTGGCATACGCTAAAACTTAGTTTCAGCCTATGAGAACAGCCTACCCTTACCTCAGAGCAACACCACCAGTGCCTCACAGTCATAGTCCCCAGAAAGGCTCCAGCTCCTTCCTCTACCCTCTGCATCCCCCCAATTCCTCCTTTCTCAACTCCTTGCTGTGCCCCACCAGCAGATAGCTGGGGGGCTTGGAGTTCAGGGGAAATGTGCTGGCTGGTGGAGGAATTGGTGCCCTGAAAACTTGCCTTCTCTGAAGAAAGTAATCTCCCCTAAGTAGCTACTGATTTTAGCAAAACTAGGAATTAAGACCTTCTGTCCCTCTGTCAAATGTGATTGCAACTGGCAGTGAGCTCAAAAGCTCAGAGGAAAGATGGCCCAAGAGAAAGGTAGCAAAATCTTGCTTTCTTAGGAGATTGGTGAAATAGGGATTAAAAAAACCCCAACAGTTTGCCTGCTCTTCAGTTGTGAGCTATCAAATGCAGGCATACATCCTGATTTTTAGTTTTGAAAAGATGACAATTCATTTTAAAAGGTGGAAAAGAAATACATATATGTGCATGTGTATGCATAAGTGCATAGGAAAAAATGATGGAACAACTTCAAAACTGTTTAGACAGTGAAGACAAAGATCAAGCTTTCTGGAGGCAAGCTCAAACTAATCCTAGTGTCAAGTCCTAGTTAGAATTTTTTCTGGACTTTATGGAAAAGACGATGCAGAGCTAGATCCACATTCAAGTACCCTAATTCAGTAATGAACTCAATGTGGTTCACAGAGCCTGACAACCTTGATGTGTAGAAAACGTCATGTTTTACTTCAGACAGAAGCTGAAAGTCACAGCAATAAGACTGTGGCTCCTTTCTCATGTTGACATTCTTGGTCTTACAGTCACACTTGCAATTCCAGAAAAGATTCACAGATCTTGTGATCTAAAAGCCAATACTTACTATCCCTTCTGAAAAAAATCAGGTGTTTGTGAAACTGCCACAGCCCTGGTCTCCGTTCAGTTAAGCAATGTGTTGTAAATACCAGAGGTGTTTCAGGGTGCTGTTCATGTAGCAAGAGCTTCACCTTGGCACAAGAGTCAGAGGAGGCACAAAAGCTCCGTTGCTTAAAACAAACTCAAAAGTACTGCAGGGTGAAAAGTTGAAGAAGGAGAGGTGAAAGATGCTTCTTCCTTCTCTGATGACATCTTTGCAATGCCAGGTACATCTGTGCCCACACAGAAAGGATTGTGGCTAATCTCTTCCCATCCCGGGCATTGGGTTGGACTCCCCACCATGTGATACCTCTGAAGCTAGTACCAGAATTTCCAGGTTAAGTGCTGCTGAGACTTTGCTATTGCTTTTCCCTGTTAAGTGTTTTGAGGTGGTCTTTTTTTCAAACTCTGTACTCAAAAGCTCTCTACTGCCTTGGAAAATGATCTCCAGAGTGGCCATGCTTCCCACGCTGTCCCACCCCATCCCACCTCAGTGGAAGCCTGCAGAGGCTGCCTGTGTGTAGCTTGTACCAGAGGTGTGCGTAGGCAGTGGACTTGCTTGCTGGGGATGTTTCAGTGCGCAGGTCCCATGTGCCCAAGAGGTTGGTTTTAGCTGCATTTTCCACAGGACTGCTGCATCCGTGCTGCTTCCAGCACACCCTGGGGCAGCCAGGGCTGCCCTCTGGATGCAGAGTAGGCATAACACCCCGTAATTCTCCCTCTTAGCATTTTCCTTGTTAACATACTTCAGCTCCTTCTAAATCATTGACGTGTCCAACCAGCTCGGAATTATTTGGCAATAAGGAGTTAGCTTGGCTTACCTGCTTCTTTATATTTGACTTAATCCTGGACCTGCAGGACTCTGTTTATCTGTACATGCAGAGCCCTGTTACACAAATGCAAACAGGAAAATGAGTAGGTGTGTGGTAAGTGAACTTCTGCATCAAACTGGCATTCCTAATTATTTTGTCAAGTCATTTCCCAATGGGAGGATAATGAAAAGCAAAGCATTAAAGTTAATGAAAAAATTCAGGTTGAGAAATCAAGCCTTGAAACAGGAAAGATATTCCTGAAGTGAGTGTTGCCAGCTGTAGAACAATGATAATCTCTGTGGTCTTGCTACATGTTGATGATAAACACTTCTCACAGAAAGCAGAAAGATAAGTGGGATAGAATTCTTTCTGCAGTGGGATCTCCGATTTGGAAGATTTCCTGTGATTTTAATGCTCTATTTTTTAATCTTAATAGTAGCTGTTTACTTTTATTTTTCTGCTGTTTTAAGGGAAGAAGGAGGGAAAGGAACATCTGAACTACTTGGCACTCATAACACATACGTTCTATTGGCTTCATCTGATCACAAAGGTTACAGCCTCCGCCAACTGCGCCAGGAGAGCTTGTAAATTTTCTAAGTTAAATGAAGAGATTAGGTTTGCTGAACATGCAAAAATCTGTCATCTTTGCCAATGGAGCTATTAAACACTTTGATCCACAGCTGTTTGGCCTGAAGTCTCTCACAGGCAAGCTGATCTTAATTCTCCATCCTGCATTTTGCCAGGTACCATTCCCAAAAGCATCTGAACCCCAGAGGAGCCAAAGTCCCAGTGACTTGGATCTTTGTGTGCTAAGGTCTGTATGGTGGGATTTGTCCCACCTCCCAGACACAGCGTATGTCACCTGAGCTGGCTGTCTAACTCTCCCTGTAACCAGCAGAGATACTGTGAAGACGGCAGGCTGGTCTGCCTCAGTGTGGGACGAGCACACCAGGTAGGAGTGCTGAACCACCCAACTCCTTTCACTAATCCTGGGGGCACCTGAAGAACTAGCTTCCACTTGATGCCCCATGTTGATCAGGTGAGATGAATTCCACCCAGAGGGCTAACCCCGATGATGGACAGATAAGCTGCCCAGATGGGCACCCATTTCAACTAGTGTCTGGGATTCACTAGCTGTGTGTCTTTACATGTAAGTCCTTTGAGGGATGTGATCCAAGCCTCATTTCAGCACATGATCTTATGCATAAGGACACATGTATTTCTCTCCCAGGTCTCCTAAGGAATTATCATCTGTTTGTAACAAAGATCACACAACAGGTTGCATTCCTGTCTCCAGGAAAGTGCAAACCGTTTACTTTAATTATTATTTATTCCAGTTTCTTGAAGGAACAAGGCTCATGCTGTTTGCTCTGCCTGCTTATCTTCCTGTCAGTCAAGTCGTCTTAATAAGCTGCATTCCCTCTTGCTTGCTCCCTCCATGGCCTCACAAATATTAAGTTTTTAGATGCTCAGTGGCATGGCTTTAATATGAAAGGTGGACTATGTCCATACCCCAGACTCACCTAAAACTTAAAGGTTAGGACACTCTCCTATGAAACGTAGAAAAATCAGGGTTTGAGCTTTCCAGGCTGAGGAGGGTACTCAGCCCACCTCACCCATTTCCTGGACAAGTACTTTAGACATTGAGCTGTTATGTCAAAAATGCCCTAAAAGTCTCCCTATCTCAGTTTCTTAGCATAAGAAAACACACCCTTGCACCTAGCCCTTAATGTAGGATTCATGTCTCCCTCCTTTAGCCCTCCATAAGACAGCCCTCTTGTTACCTGTACTCAGAGGGATGTTTTAGGTACCTAAATCCAGGTATGATGACAGATTTCAAAGCATCCTCTCTGATTACTGCATCCTTTTATCTTAAGGGTGTCTCTTGATCCCTTCCAAGGTGTGATAGGGGAGGAAGTCCAAACTCGACAGAAAACAGGAGATACCTTACCAGAGATGGAGATATTCACCATCATGTATACACCTTCCCTCAGGTTGGTACCACCCCACAGATTTCTGAGGAAAGAAGGACTAGAATATGAGGGCTGATCCCTAGGAAGGCATATGTGCAAGGATACCTGTTTTTTAAACCCAAAATGCACATCGGGCTATAACCTCTACTTAACCAAGACGTCAGTATTTCAAGCACACTAGAACCCTTGATTTGCTAAGCAAGTCAAACTCTCCCAGTCTCTTGACACAGAGTAGGGTTTTTCATCTTACCTCCTCCATATGAATTTCTCTCTCCTGAATGTGGGTTACCAGTCTTGCTCTCAGTATTCCAAGTAACACCGACTAGTGTGCTGTGCAAGGCTGTAAACACTTCTCTACATCTACTGGAAGTACTTTCCCTAACAAAGCCTAGGATGACACTTGCATTTTGTACAGCTGTATCACCCTGGTGACTTGTAGTAACTGCTGTAAGTGAATAAAACTCCCTGTTCTTTCTCCTTCTCTGTCACCCCCCCAGACTCCTGCAGAAACATAGTAGTGAATCCCCTGGGTAAATCCCCAGACTACTGCAGAAATCCTCCTGTTAGACACTAAAAGCATGATCTTGAAAAATGTGTTAAGTTTCACACTAGTACTGTTATTCCAGACTTGCAGGTTATCTGTCTCTACCTGTACCATGTTCAGATATCTTTCTGTGCCAAGTTGTCTCCTGCAAGCCGCTAATGAGCAAATTTCATTAACATGCACCTACTTTTTCAACCATAGTCCTTGATGGAGACAGCTGAAAAGATCTTGGTTCCCCTGGGAAATGCTACAAGTTCTTCAGCACAACCAGTTGCCATCTCCCTTTAAAGCCATTTCCTACTTTCTTGCTACAGTTTGTGTGCTTTTCCTTTCCCTCCCCTCCATTTTAACTAATGATTTCCCATATCACGAGTGCTTCTCTGATGTTCAGACAGCTTCACTCAGCTGCAGTTACCTTCCTTAAAGCAATCAATGAGCTATCTTGAAAGGGAAGGCATTAGGCTGGCCTGGTACCCTCCAGCTGGCAGGCCCAGGCTGTTGTTCTTTCTTTGATTTTTCATTATTCATCACATCATTAATTATTCCTTTCCTTTAAAATTCACCCCATACTCTTGCATACTATTACAATCAAGCCAATGCGCCTTTAGATGCAAGTTCACTTTCTTAATTAGAGTTACTATATTTACTGTTCTCAAGTCATGCGGATCCCTCTCCTTCATGGCTTGACAAAATTACTTGGATTGGCTGCCAGGTCTCCGAGCATCCTGCAGTGAGGGATCTGCTCCCTGCTGGCTGAACACACATCCAGCTCTCAGAGTTTTGCTTCTCCCCCAAAGAGGTATTTTCGATTTCCTGACACTCATATCTGTCCTCCTTTTCTCCAGACTTTAATGTTCTTACAGAAAACCAAAGCTGAGTTTCATTTAATGTTTTCACACACCTACGCCAGCCCTAATCCTCTCAGTATAAAAACATAACTTCTTTTCTCCTTTAAAACCTTTGTGTTTCAATAGCTAAATATCTTTTTACAATTTCCTTTTATTATTACTATTTAATTTCCTCTGCAAACTTCTAACTCGGTTTGACTTTTGGCAATGTTTACCCCAGCCCTGTGCTTCCTGGTCTCCAAAATGTAGTTTTCTTTGCTGATTAGCTCTTTCCTCCTTTCCAAATGGAGGCTGTGCTGGACTTTCTAAGAAGGTTCTCCATGCATTTCAGTCTCTTGCCCTTTCCTGCAAGTTTTCATCCTTTCTTTGTGAAGTGAATTCCAGAGAGCTCCTTGCTCCTTGAAAATAAATTATAGGTCTCCTTCAGCTCAAGTACCTTACAACTCTTTGGCCTGACTGGCCTCACCAATCAGCTCACCTTCTAAAATCTGTGCTTTCGAAACTGAAAATCTGACTTGTTTTTGTATATGCCTCTGTTTCATCTAAAATGAATCAGCTCGGTTTGGCTAGTGGCTCAGTTTAGCTCCGAAATTAATGTTAGTCTTTCCATTGGCTCTAGAAACTTGGATCTGTCCTGTTTAAACATTCTCCAGGGCTGAGGGTGTAAACACAGCATTATGGGCCATGGTTTCAGCTGGTTTAAATTGCTAAAGCTCTGCTGGACTCTGGCCAGTCAAGTGGAGTCTCCCTTGTCTAAGAAGCTGAAGTTTTCATCAAAGTATTTTGGAAGCAACTACAGTCTCTTAAATTACTAAGAAAAGAGATATTTTTGCCATCTTTCCACAGATGAAACTGCAATAAAATCTATGTTCTCACACTGTTTATAGTAGACTCCAAATTAATTTACTGTACCTGTCATAATATATTATCAATGCCTTCCATGTGCATTACCTCATTTGAGAGCCTCTTCTTGTATATAGCAAATGGCAGGGAAAATTTAATGTGATACAAATAACCTTTGGATTGACTTAACTCTGCATGCCCAGACTCTTCTAGTCCTCCTACTTGCACTGATTGCAAGTTAGCATTCAGACAGCAGCAGCAGTAATGAGAGAGGGAGAGACCAGTGCCAGTCTTCAAAATCTCCAGTGAGTTAAGCAGAGCAGGCTACAAAGGGGCCAGAGGCTAATTACCATATCAAAGTTTGACTAAGTGGTAGCACACTGAATTGGACAGCAAGATTACACAGTCTGAGAGTGTTAGATCCTCATTGCTTCTTCCCCTCCATTATGCTCTACCACGTCTGTGTCACTGGGCACATCTAAAGACACACCAGAGGAGGACAGAGAAGTCAAAAGGTCTGTAGCACAAGTAAAATGTGCCAGTTGCCTCCAAGGGCATTTTGTATCTTAGGGTGAAATAATGTATTTCTGTAACGTTAAGGGTGAAATTGTTCAGCATAAACTAGCAATGACAAAGCCCATAATGGCTTTCTGCCACCCACCACCCAATGTTAATATTGCCTGATAGCGTGCTGTTACTTATTCAGTAATAATACAGTGTTACTGGTCCTGAATAGCTGCACACAATTGACATGCTTTGAAGTATTTGCATGGGTAGCTCCTCTGTACCAGGATTTAAACAAAGAGAGGCATGAATTCCAGCATTCAACTTGTCCTTTCCTTCCTGCATCTTCCAACTTACACCTGCTCTAAAATACATACCAACCTTATCATGGGCTGCTCGGTTCACTGCAATAGGTAGGCTAAGAGAGCAAACACAGGTTTCAGTGACTACCTGCCCAGTACAGGAACACAGGTCTGCAAACAGTAGGCTAAGAATAAGCCACTTTATTTTTGACAGGTATTATAGACAACTGAGGAAAATAAACCAGCCCTCTTTCTATTTTTAACTCTCTGATTGACACAGTGCCTACTTCAGACTGACTGCAAGCCCAACTGTTGGACGCTGTACTGATGGAAAGGGGGAATGCTCACACCTCTGACTGATGTGGGGCAGGAGGAGGGAAGTGGAGGCAGCAGTGTGGGGAGGAAAACAGAGGCAAAGATAAGTCCCTCGAAGGCAGGGGCAGCCCTTTCAGTGGTGGATGCCTGCTCAAGCTCTCTGCGTGCTTCGCAATAACATCATTGTAGCTGTGGCTGAACTGAGGCTGAGCTGAAGAGAAATGCTGGAGTCTGAAAACACGTCCATTTTGCTTTTTTAATTCCCTTCAAATCGTTCCTTTCTTAAGGTATTGAATCCAGTTCAGTGTTAGGCTAGCACAACTCAAAACACTTGGACCACTCCAACACTAAGCTAAACGCAGCAGTCGAGTAATTGGTCCATCCCCTCTTAGCATATGCTGTCTCCCTGAGGCACAGGTCACGCACAGTTTTCTAAACATCGAAAACTCTCAAAATATATCACCAGAACTCAAACACTTGCTGATCCTGTGTAGTTTATACTACACTCATTTCTGACATGCATCGGAAATTATTATTGGCCTTAATAAAGAGCAAACAAAAAAACCCCTCACCCTCTTTTTCTGTCTTATGTGCAAAGCATTGTTTCTGCTTTGGATGAAAAATCAAAGTCCCAGATGCATGCACACAGAGGCAAAAGAAGTCATTGTAGTTTATATTTGTGCTATAGCAGTTGTTTTCAGCTGTTGTTTTTTGCTTTTTTTTTAGTGAGGGCACAGACACATATATAGCATGTTTTAGCCTGCTGACATGGTCTTACTTTTCTCCATTGCCTTCTGCAGACTCTGTAGATGTATCCCACAGATTCTCTGGTGTCTCTGGGGTCCTCAGTGTAAAAAAAACCAACCCACTGCACTATGCAGCACCACAGAGCTGAGGCTTTGGTGCAGTGTGGTGCTGGACTCTGTTAATGCAGCAATGTTAGAAAGCTGAATTCTAACCTCTTTGTGTGTGGGGAATCTTATTTAAAAGCTGAGAAGGCTATTGTAGTCGGAAGTTAAGGTTTTTCCTTTTTTCAGCAGGAGACACTGGGGGAAAATGGAGAAAGTGATATCATTAGGGCTTATTGAACCTAGATAATTTAGGATAGTGGAAAAGTCTGACAAAATCTATTGCTTAATGTGTTGGGTTTATGAGCTTGGCTACATGAGGTGCTTGGGGGACTGTTAGTGCATAAAACGTGAAAGTGGGAATTTAGAAGCCTAACAGCTATTTCTACACTTGTGTTGATCCTGTGCTTCCTCCCTCCTATGCCATGTAATCTGCACATGGTTTAATGCATGTAATATTTATGCATATTCTATAGTATGCATAGAGTTTAATCTGATGATCTGCTGCCATTTAGCTTAATCTGATTTGGAAGGGCCAGCAGAAGACACTGGAGTTAGTACTGTGCTGGCTGTTCCCCACGAATTATCATGCATTTTCCCCACTACTTTTCAGCCAGAACAAATACATCAGTTCTGCATTTTCCCACATTGGTGCCAGCTGCGGTGTCAGAGAAACATGCAGCTCTCAAGGAGAACAAGTGCATCTTCAAGGCTGGAGACTCACCAAGTAACTATGGCTGGAGAGTGCTACCCTGAAAGCTTTGGGGAAGGGTGTCCCCTCCCACCAGCTGTGGGAGGCAGTGAGCCCACGGGACCTGCCGGCGCTCTCGGCAGAGGCTGGGTGGAGTTTGCAGCGAGTCCTGGCTAGCTGACTCCTGTCATCTCCTGCCCGTGAGCAACTTCCCCACTGTCCTTTCCCCTCAAACGATTGCTTACAGTTTGCAATGACATGAAAATGTTGGTATGCTTCTCACACGGTCAGCAAACAGCCTTCCTTGTTTTACGGTTCACACTCAGGAGTGGAGTGGGAACAAGTCACTGCAGTGTAAGGCAGGGTGGGAGCTTGCAGTGAGTGCATCAGCTGTGCTGGGGAAATGCTGTATGCTTTTACCTGGTGGCTTTGTAAAATATGGGAGGTAGCTTCTCGTGCTGAGGAACAGGACGCGTCTTTGTATGTTATGATGTGGGGACTGGAAAACTGCCTGCAAGCTCATCTGGCCATGATGGCAGTCTGAAGCCTCGCAGTCAGTCTCTGATGTCCTTTACTGTCATTTTCCTATAGCTTGCTCTGTTGCTGTCCTTGTGCTTTTTACACAAATGATCTCGGTGTGAATTTCATTGTGGAAACTTCCAGCTATCAGGCTCAATCTTGATTGTTGTCTCAAATTGATATTCCAGTGCCTCATTTTAATCAGCATCTATTGCTAGGTGGTTTTATAAAGAATGAACAAGTATTTAGATGCAGGCGTTCACTCACTTGTAGAATAATTTACCTGATAATGATTTGGCTTGATATTTCTTGTCCTTCTTCCTCACAAGGAAGAGTATTATGACTGTAAAATTTGCCATGTGCCTACTCCCAGTGTAGAAAAAACAGCATCTGAAAACAGTAATAAACCAACTTTTCCTATCCATCTCCTTAATGGCCCTGTGTTTGTTTTTTTAACAAGCCAATAATAATGCTTAATCAGATCCATAGTTCCCAAGCTGGAAACTGCAGTTAGTATCAGTGATGATTAAGTCCATCTCAGACTGTTGTCATGTTTTCGTCCCTCCAGCTCACCACTAGAAATGAGAGCTGATCTCACAGCACTGAGGCCAGGTTTAAAATCTGACATCATGGTACTTTTTGCTGTGATTGGGCCTGGCTGGTTAATCCCACTGGTGCTGGTGCAATGTCAGACACTAGAAGATGAAGGATTCACATATATTCACTGCTGCTAACTCTTCAGTGGGATGTCAGCTATGGAAGGAGTGGAAGAACTCAGTTCTGAAGTAATTATTACTCTGCTGGATCAGTATGCGTGACTGCCTGAGAGCAGTTTACACTCACGGGGCCATACAAGGATCTCACTCCCGTGTAAATCATGTCTGCTTTGAAGTCAAGGAAGTTCCATTAGCAGGGAACAAGTGTGAGATCAGAATCAAACACCAAAGAGTTGTGATCTTCCTACTGCTAAGAGGCAAGTGTAGCGATTTCACTTTTCAGAGATTGTTACTTTGCAAGCTGACATGTTTGCTTTGCATAATTGTGCTTGACTACAGCCATACCCAGGGAAGGGAGTGGTGAAGTTCAGTGCAGGCACATACATACAAAAGCCAAGGGCAGGCGCCTGCAGAATATTGATAACAGAATAATGCTAGTTGGCAGAAGAGTGAATGTGTAGCAGCAAATCTCTGAATCTCATTCACATGCACTTTGAAGGCCATTGGCACAGCAGGTTATGGAAATGTAAAGTATTATTACTCTACAGCTCCCATTTGTTTCCTTCTGGGTTGTTCTTTCAGACCAAACACCGCACAAGTGCCAAAGTGTTTACCTCAAGAAAAGAAATGCAGCATGAAGGCAGGGGTCGCCTTTTCATATTTTATTCATATATGAATTGTGAGAGAAAACGTGTTGCATGAGGGTGCACAAGGGAGGATCAAAGTCATAGTGGCAAAGCCTGAGACTCAGCATGGAAAGATCAGGTACAGTGCTGCCTGAACAGCCCATTTAAAAACCAGCAGCTCTAGGATGGTCAGAAGCCTCCTTACCCATCATCGAGTAGCTAAGCTTGAATCCTCTGCCACCTTGTTCCAGCCCAGACAGCTCCTGGTAGGTTTTCCTCCTTTACACCCACTATGAGAGGCAGGAGCACTTTAGGCCAAGACAGTATATTTTTCTGGACATTTTATAACTCTGCTCCAGGGATCCCCAGTTCCTGATTGCTCTTCTCCCTTTCCTTAGCCATCCTGTCAAATTTGACAGCTTGCAGATTTGAGGGAGAGCTTTGTTCTGTCTGCCCATATTTTTTTCTCATTTCTTCTCCCCAGAAACTCAAGAAAACTAAATGTTGAGCTCCTCTACCTTTTCAGCTGACCAATGCCAATGCAAACACCAGGTAATGGCTTCCTCAGATAGAGCTCCTCCATCTTGGCAGAGCTGTGGCTGCTCGGTGATGTTCCTTCGTGGGGAGGGACCTCTCCGTTTGCAGGATGCTGGTAAAGCCGTTAGGAGTACTACGTGCACCTCGCTTTAACTCATCACAAATAGTTTTTCTGTCAACACGGCAGTGGATATACGTTAGATCACCTTCTAGATTGTTCTAGGGCTCAGGCCAAAATAGCCTGTTTCAAGAATCATTTGACTGTAAAAAGGTTTTTAAATATCCTTTCTTTTCCCTGGGCTTTGCTTGGGGGCAGAGGCTGCCCTTCAAGCTGAAGCACCTGCTCCAGGAATTAAGAATGAAGATCTTTATTTTATCCCAGTAGCGTGATGTAGCATTGAGGTTGTCATGCTAAAATTGGCTCCTTTTTTTTTTTCTGAATTATGCTCTAGAGCTCCTTATGTTGTCTCACTGCTAAAACCCCCAGTTGTTCTGACCCCCACAGTGGGTGTCCTGCTGGTGTGGGTACATGCCATTGCTGCGTCTGGTCCAGCCCCAGTGTCATGGTTTAAGCCCAGCTGGCAACAAAGCACCACAAAGCTGCTCGCTCACTCCTCCTCCCTGGTGGGATGAGAAGAAAATAGAAAGAAAAACTCGTGGGTCAAGACAAGGACAGGGAGGGATCACTCGCCAGTTATGGTTGTGGGCAGAAGACAGGCTTGACTTGGGGAAAAAAAACAAAATCAATTTAATTTTCTACCAATCAAATCAAAACAAGGATAATGAGAAGTAAACCCAAATCTTAAAACACCTTCCCCCCACCCCTCCTTCCTTCCCAGGCTTAACTTCACTCCCAATTTTCTCTCCCTCCTCCCACCAGCAGCGAAAGGGAATGGGGAATGGGGGTTGTGGTCAGTTCATCACACCTTGTCTCTGCTGCTCCTTCCTCCTCAGGGGCAGGACTCCTCACTCTTCCCCTGCTTTAGCGTGGGGTCCCTCCCACGGGAGACAGTTCTCCATGAACTTCTCCAGCGTGAGTCCTTTCCGTGGGCAGATCTTCAGTCACAGACTGCTCCACTGGGAGCTTTCCCATGGAGGTATGGCCATCTTCGGGGCCATCTGAAGATGCTGCTCCAGCGTGGGGTCCTCCCCGGGCTGCAGGTGGGCCTCTGCTCCCCCGCTCCCCTCCGTGGGCTGGGGGGGGACAGCCTGCCGTCTCACCACGGGCTACAGGGACATCCCCTCCTTCCCTGCTCCTCCTCCCCTCCTTCTTCACTGACCTTGCTGTCTGCAGAGGGGTTTCTTTCACATCCCACTCCTCTCCTCCACTGCAAGTTTCCCCTTCTTAAATATGTCTTAAAGCTGCCACCATCGCTGATGGGCTTGGCCTTGGCCAGAGGTGGGTCCGAGCCAGGGAAGCTTCCAGCAGCTTCTCACAGGAGCCACCCCTGCAGCCCCTCCCCTGCCATCAAAACCCCACCACACAAACCCAAACATCCAGGGAGGCTGAGGAATTCCCAGCACCCGCCAGGGCTGAGGGCCTGTGCAAAGGGCAGCTGACAGCCCTGCAGCCGCGGCCAGTTGTGAGGCTTCTGCCTTCCCCATTTTGCAGCTTTTATAGCCAGTGAGAGGCAGTGGGTTGCCTTGCTAAGAGTCAGTAGAAATACTGAAGCAGCTGTAGGATGTTAACAACAGTATACGGTGTGAAAAACAAGACTGATAAATATGCTCGCAAGACCTGTAGTGCATCAGTGTCACTCTGACTTTGAAATGGGTGATGTTGCAGAGTGGCCCATGTGCCCCAAAAGCTGGGGTGAGCATCCCAGCCAGGCACCGGCATCTCTGCCACTGTCCTGCCACCCACCAGAGGTGAGGACTGGCGGGGGGACGGCGGGTCCTGGCATGGCCTGCAACAGGGCTCTCACCCGTCCGGGCTGGCAGCTTTTCTCTCCCAGCTGCATGCAGCAACCTTAATTAGGGAAAGAGCTGCTAGTACAGTGCTAAGGATCTCCCTTTATTTACTGGCCAAGAGCTTTGTTTTGTAGAAGCCACAGTGAGAAAGCAACAGTTAATGTTGAAAGAGAAACTGAACAAAAATGATGGGTTGTATTGTATTTGGCACCAGCTTGCAGCGCTTGTCAGGAGGAGGGATTGCAGGGGTTGGCTGTCATTTTGTCTCGTTTTCTTGAAGCATGGCACTGTGTAAATGATTGAAGGAGGAGGTATTGACTTACTCCTGCTGTCACCATCCTAAAATATTAGGCCAGTGAGAGGGCTCTCACTGCAATTTACGATCCCCTAAAAGATGATCAAAAGATGATTAAAAAACCTCCAAGAACAAATCAGAGGAAAGGGAAGACTAGCTGCTTGAGAGGCAGGCAGTCTCTTTGTACCCATCTCCCTCCTTGCAGTCAGAAAACACTACAACCTGACTGTGACTCCTAGACAAATGGGTACGTGTATCTGCAGAACTCAGCTTTCATTATGCAGGATTTTTGGTTTTTTTTCAACCCAGAAAGTTTGCTTTCCATGAGCCTAGTGATCTGACACACTGGTGAGGAGGTTTTGCCTTTAGCAAAAGAGTTTCTTTTGAGGAAACTGAAGGTTGTCTGCGTCAGCCTATTCCCATCCAGCATTTTCACCATCCCACATGCAGCCTTGATGGCAAAAGGAGAGCTTCAGAGTGTCCTGCTTGTCCCTGTTCATCCATTTGCATGGAAGTTCCCAGGGTATCTCACAACTACTTGGTTTTTCAACTGCAAGGAGTCCTTCTAGCTAGTATGAGTGATAATGGCAACAACACTGGCACTTTCACAAATGGAATGACATTGAAAAAGTAAAATCCACTATCCAAACTACTTGCAGTGAAATTTATTTCCTAGAATTAAAACACAAGATGATCTGCAGGCATGCAGATAAAGATGGGATTTTAATGATATCCACTATGATTTACATTGGACATAATAATAAACTCCTGCTTCTAATGAGTTAGGTACAATTTTCACTTGGTGAAATTATCTGTCCTTTTGTACCCTCATTATGAGAAAATGCACAGCAAATGCCATGAGGGAGATCTGCTTCCTGTACTGCAGAGATCCCAGGAGAGGTCCTCACACATCAGCGACAGAACAGAGAGAATAAACCCAACTGTACTTTTGCTTTGTGTTACTGGCTACAGCAATTTGGTATAGATTGTCTTTTCTTTGAACCCTTTCTGAATAAAATCAGATTCTTCCCCCAAACATGAGAGTGAAGTGTCTTCAATACAAGGCAGCACAAATTTCAGGACAGTGTCAAATCATAGTATCGTGTGCTTTTACACAGATCAGTAGTTCCCAGAATTTCTGGATGAAGAATCAGGATTCCTCCAAGGTCATGAGACATTTTCATCATTAAACCACCACAGCTGCGGTTCTGTGGACCAGCTGCAGACTACCTGTGTTAACCCCATAGCATGTAAAAATCTTTGTCTCCATTTCCATAATTGAATAAAGGACAACATTTAACTGCTGTAATTATCTTGTGAGTGTTGTAAAAATTCATTCATCCTCACATTGTGCAACACTTTGGAAACTGAGGTTCTATGTCCACATATGAAATACTTGACTACTACCATTATTTTTTCCATAAGACAGTTTTGGACAATATTTTTAATGGTAGAGCTTAATATGTCATACAATGGAGAAGGTGAGTTGAGGTTCATAGAAAACTGTGCTGCTTCCTCTAAGGGTTCAGGACCTGACAGTGGGAACTGTGGAAGAACAGAGTGAGGGAGTACAAATGAAGCAAGTACAGGTCAAGTGTAATCTTTCTTTACAGACACTATCTGCTGAGGAATACAGTAGGTATTGATTCCCAACCATTATTTTGAGCAGCACAGTTTACACTATTTTGTGAAACATTACTCAGATTATAGAACACTTGGAGTGCTGTACCCGAGAGTGCTGTGGAGCCCAGCGGGGTGCCTTCTCCTTGTTTTGACTCCCTAACGACCACTGCAAGTCAAACACATCAAATTATGATAATCATAATAGGATATGGCAGAAGTAGCAAATCCTGTAAAATTCTCTCTATCAGGCTATTTTACTGGAACTCATTTTCTAAATCTGCTGTTTAAAGCTGAAGGGTGTGAAATATCAATTTCACTCTTTTAATTTGAAGATTTCAAAGGAAAAGTTATTGCAGTGGTGCCAAGGTTGTAAATACCCAGCATGAACTTTCCTAGAGAGGTTACAAGATGTAGGGGAGGCTTCCTTCCAGAAAGTAACATGGCATTTCTCTGTCCCAAATGGGACACAGGGAAGGGTGGATAATTGCTCTCATAAAGGTTGTAATCACAGTGAGACTGGGATCTAAATATTTACATTGTGCTTGTCATTTTCCAACAATCAGCTAACCCTGTAGGGTCAGGATTGATTAATTTTTGCATATGTGTGCCGGAGGAAGCGAACATAGGGAAGAATTTTGTCCTTGCACTTACATCTGTAAGGTTGGCCACAGCTGCAGCTTTGGTATACCCAAGGCCTGAGCCCTGCTGGCCCTTCTAAATACAAAAATCCATGTCACACCCCAGAATTTTTTACATTGGTTGTAGGATATGGTTAGTGAAAAAGATAGCATATAAAAGATAGTTTAGAAGTTCATTTGATTCTGCATTAGTAATATCATTGCTCAATCCTGCAGGAGGGCTACAGATCCTGTGCAAGCTCCTATTTCTATGTAGGCACATGCCTTTAAGGGACAACTCCAGTTTTTCAGCAAAGGTTTCCATATTTGTAAATAGTTATGCTGCTGAAGCCAGTATAAATAAGGTTCCAACCATTAAGTTCTACCTGGAAATTTTCACTTTAAATTGCCATACTAAATTCTCATACAGGTGTCTAAGTGACCAGCCTGGGAAACTGCTGAGCAACCAGCAGCTCACATGGGATAACAGCAGTTCACATGGGATGTGATCTGATCTGTGCTGTGAAATCAATTGCAATCTTGCAGCTGCAGTACCATCTGGAAAACTACTAGCGGCTCTTCCATTTTGCGTCAGTATTTGGAGAAGTTCAAAAAGGTCATCTTCCTTGTGGTGCTGGAAGTGACAGTATTTCCATCTGGGGTCAGGGGATAAGGTCATGAGAAGCAATGGCTCCTAAGTTGCAGTGACATTTCCCTATCCCCAGTCAGGTGACTGATACTATTTAAAAGCCAATTTACAGGTAAGCAATGCCATGGTAATGCTTTAGGTACATGGAGAAGTGAGACATGGGTGTGTTTTCCTTTGTTCTATTAATAAACACGGAATAGCTTTGAATTAAACATTTCCTCATACTGTGAGCAATGCCGTGAAGAAGCTATGCTGCTGGCCAACCTTAAACATCAAAGTGAAGGTGTCTTACCTTAATTGGCAGGTAAAACAGACAGCAGAGGTGATGAGATGCTGCGTGCTTTGAAGATAACGATTGAAAATCATAGCTCTTTGTGTCAAGCCAACACCCTTCGCTTTACCTCCTCATGACTCTGGTTGAGGTGCCAAAAGAGAAGGGTAGGAGCCTTGTGCTCTGACAGCTACATCTGAAGAGCATCCCATCCTTCTGCCTCTGGAAGATGAGGAGGATGCTGTGCAGTTAATATTGGAACTACAAGGAGGCAAGTTCATCCCTCCTTCCTTGGGCTTTGGGCTGCTCTAAAGGCATAAGCTGTTTGTTTCCCCAGGGAGGCACTTTTATGTTTTATGACAAGAGGCTATTCTGTACTTTCTTATGAACACACAGCTTAACCAAGAGGCAACTGGTATGCTTTAAACCCAGAGGGAGAGACTTTAAAAATAGGTGAACAAAGCTGACCCTCTACATGCAATTTGCTGAAGAATTAACTGTTGATAATGAGTCATGAACATCACTGGCAGGATTAGCCATCAATTACAAGAGAAATAACTATTGATACAAAGTGCGTTAACCATGGAAAGCCCATGCCCCTTATTTACTTTGGATTTAATTTCTCTCACCTCCAAAAAATGCAATCAAAATTCTTCCTACTCTTTGGGCATTTGATTTCAGCTTTCTGCAACACTATTATGACTAGCAGGTAGATACTGCAGCTTCCAGGCAGGCTCACACAGATCTGAACTATCATAACCCCTAAGGTGGACACGTTTCAAAGATTAGTAGAAGTTATCTTCAAAGGATAAACAAGGAAAAGGACTGTCTTGAGGCACTGAACAGCACTTTCACTGGAGTAGGATTTTACTGGTCAAGATTGCTTTGAAAAACAACTTTATTTTTTTTAATTCTAGCTGTACTTCACAGAGTAACACAAAATGAAGGTCTTAGATTTGTGTTTTCAGGCATAGTTTGTTCCATATGATGCACTTTCTCTGCAGAGTTATTAGCATCAATTATTGCACAGAAATTTTGGCTGGACGTGCTAATGTTTTCCAGTTGCACACATACCCCATTAAGGATCCGATTCAGTTGTAAGGACACGGCAAACACTTGCATTAACACCAGTTCAAGTGAAGTGTCTTATACTTAGTTCTTATACTGTCACCCTATGAACTAGGTAAACATTTCAGAATATATTCTGGTAACTTGCTATGTGGAATTTAACAGGTGAGAGGTACCTATGTCTATTTTAAAACCAGATCCTGCAGGCAATATGTGGAGTACTTCTGAAAATATTGTCTGCTCTTCACTTGTGCAGACCCTCAGATCTCACATGCAGGCTTCTCATGTTAATGCCTTCCACAAGCTCTGGTGTAGAGGTCAGGTTATAAAGGCATGTTATTAGTTTACTTGCACAGTCTCTGCAGAGCAGCTGAATCTGCATCAGAGCCTGAAATGAGTGATGTAAATGATCGCACTGTATCAACTGTGTTGGGAAATTTAAACAAAAGTTTTCTGGAATGAAAAATATATATTTATTTTGCTTTTTACTTTCCATTACAAATTTGTAGTGATTTGTCAATGCCATTTATTTTAACTGCTGACTGAGTCCTTGAGACTGAAATATTCTTTGCAAGCCTGGAATAGTGAGAGCAGCAGCACAAACCTAAATCATGACAATGTCCAGTAGTTTACTTGATTTATACAAGCTATGTGGCATTTACAGCACATGTAAGAAGAAGAGGCTTGCTCCAAGGTAACCTAAAGCTGCTTTTGACTTGCAGTGGATCTATATGATCAGACCAAAGGTTGTTGTGCAAAAAGTTACAGAGTAATTCATGTTGAAACAAGGCAGAGATGAATACAGGAGGAAAAGACATAGCTGATTAAGAAATCAAATGTCCGTGTAATTACGGTTCTTGCCAAACTGATTTGTCCTAAAAGAGTATCTCCAAGCGATACTTCTTTGCTCACTCACTGGATTAACATAACTAAAAAGCAAAGAAAAGGAAAATAGTAACAGAAAAAACTTAGTGGTTCTTTAGGACTGCACAAGAGCTTGCTTTGTCTGGTAATACTAACTGGCCTGAAAGTGAGAATGTATGGCTGTCACCCTCACACAGCAGGTTTGGTTTTCAATTTCAGTGAAATGCATCTTATGGTTTGTTATACAAAGTTGAGCCCAGGAGAATTACATATGACTGCTGTACCTGACGGCAGTCCTCTGGGGACTCTTTCACAATTAGATACATTTTCAAATGAATTCAAGCAAAGAAATAAGTTAATTTGCTGATATTCTGCAATGCCCTTCTTGAAATAAATTGAACAGATGCCACCCTAGGGTCTGAGTTTTATTAATTCCTTTATAAAGCATGGTTTTCTTTTAAAAATATACTCTCTGCATTGGCCTGCTGACCCTGGGAATTCAAACCTTATTATTCCAGTTTAAACACTTGCCAGTGCTTAGACAGTTAACAAAGCTAGAGCCTCTCCCAGCTGAACACCAGATTCCCTGGGAAATCCAATCAGGCTACTTTATTCTGGTCTTTTAAAAAGTCAGGTCAAATAGCTGTTTGAATTGTAATGATCTCCATGTGAATTCTGGTTTTGATAGCAGTTGCTGATATCCTCATAGCTTCCAGACAGACATACTAATTGCATATCTTCTGTCATATGCAGTGCAATGCTGCTGCTGCTGATGATGATGAATTTTTACTCACATCCAAACTTTTAATTGGGTAAACAAAATAAATATGATAACCATGAGCTGTGCTACTTTGGTGAAACTGATACATAGTCTCTTGCTACATTTACCTGAAATTTTAAGACTTGTGACTGGACAGGTGGTTAAAAGGTGCTGTATATATCCAGAAGCTGCAGTCTGGAAAGATCCAGAAGGAGCTCTTGAGTCTTTTCAGCTGCAATTTCCCTAGGCATGGTGTGAAGAGCAATGTCACGGAAGGATTCCAGTATGGCTATAGAAACACTTAAGAGCTTCTCAACAGACTGTAGGGGTGAGAAAGCTTTTCATTCTTCTTTTTTTAGTATTAGTTATTTGATTATTTTTTACATCACCCCATCATACCCTTTCAGCCAGCCAGCATGTAATAGAGGATAAGTGGCAAGGGGACATTCAGAGTATGACAGTTTTCACTCACTAGGTCAACATTACAGCCCTGAAAAAAGAGTAATCTATTTAAGTCCCTATGGTTATGCCAACTCCCAGCAAGGTTAAATTTTGTTCACTTTTAAAAAATTATCTAGCTGTCTCTTACAATATTTCCTTTAGCATTTGTCACCATAGTAACATTCTGCTAGATGGGAGTCTAATCTTCTGCAAACAATAAGAATAGCTGCCTTTCTTTACTCAAAAATTCTACAATTTAAATATAATTCCAGCAATATAATTCCTTCTGAAAGGGTAAAAATAGATATATTTTTCTCTTTTTGCCTTTTTATTGTACTTTGTCTGAATTTTTTCTGGAATAACTAATCTCTTACCTCTTCAAAGGAGTAATTTCACTAGGTCTGTTTGGTTGATTTTTATCCCAAATCTTTAAAAACAATGGCAGTACACATCTGCTTTAAATTAAGTAGTTGCTTATATGCTTCACTGAACCAGGTCCTAAATAAGACTGATCATGGTTAAAGACCTTCTGGATGAAAACGGTGAGTGTGTAATTCTCCTCAGGTAGATTTTGTAAGAGTACATAGCACAGTAAGCTGGAGGACAGTTGTGCATCCCCAGGAGACCACTCCTCAGCCGAAACTGGCACCTGAAGGGTTAGGTACTGGCCGTTACTGTACTGGGGACATTTAAGCTACTGAGATGTTTGCTGTATTCACCTGTTTAGAAGGAAGGATCCAGGCCATTCAATGGTTACTTTAAACAGCTGTGCCTAGTTGCATACCAAGATTTGGAAGGCACTTACTTTACTGGTAATGAAATGCCTCATTTGAGGAACAGTGTTACCATTATCCTTGATGTTCCAGAGAAAACATCTAGCCAATGACATAGAGACTTACACTGAGACCATTGAGAGTGTTGATAATAAATTTATCTAGGAATGTATATGCTGAGTGTTTTTCTAACTCAGTGTGCTGCTATACCTTACTTGGAGTGAATTCAGTGTAATTCAAGAAATGTGGAGACAGAGTGCAAAATATATTGTAATGTTCCATTGTTTCATTTACAGTGACCTCATAGATGTTTAATGCACTGAAGGGCCATAAAAACAAAAGTCCCATACAGGAGCATATCTTGAAAGGCTTTCTAAGACTGAGTCAGTGTCTGTTAAATGTAATTTCTGCTGCCAGGGTACATCAGCACTGGCACTGGAAGGCCCCAGTCCTTACCTCCCAGTCCAGTGCAGCCACACCCTACATCTCCTGTGATGGTTAGTGGGCACTGGCTGATGCCTGCCGTTCCTTCGGCCAACACATATACTTGCTACACTTCCCTTTTCAGCCCTGGTGCTACAGACCATGCTGTTCAGAAAACTCAGAGGTCCCTGATTCACTGTAATACATGACCTAAATATAGACAGGGTCATAATCTCAGCTTTTCAGTTGGGGCCATTGCATACTCTATATGCCCCTGTTTCCACCTACCAAAGGTCTGTAGCTCAGGATTCAGGGGTAGGAGGAGTGCAGTGCATCCTGCCAGCCATCTGTGGTATAAGCTGTGCCTTGCCTCTTCTAGGGTTTTACACAAGTGTTCTACTTCTGCCGCTGTTAAAAAAGAAAAGAAAACAAAAAAAAAAGAAAAAGAAAAAAACAGAGAGATTTAAATAGTTCCTTGTCTTATTACCAGCATACAAATGAATTTTGGCTTCAAAGTTAGCCAGTTTGGGAGCAGCAGAATAATCTGGACATTCATTTTAGCAGTCATGGATTTCTGCCCTGAAGATTTTGTTCAAATTAAAGCAACTTACTTCTCACCCAGCCGTCTGTGCTGAATAATAGTGGCAGATGGAGAGAGGAAAATCCGGATTTTTCTGCTTTCAAGGAACCACAAAAGCTAATGAGGTAATGTTAATTGTTCTATGACTGAAAAGAGGTCTCTGCGCAGCACGTACATTGCTTCCTCTTTCTCTTGAGGGTGAAGAGAATAGGGTATGAAAGAAATGCAACTGAGTCATTATGTTAGGGTGTGATAGATCAGATATTCTTGTGCAAAATTATATACTGAAGTAGGAGGTAGGGGGCAATTTTACTTTTATTTGTTCCTGTTAGAATAGCTAGTAGCACTGTAAGTGCTGCCTGAATTATGAAAATGTTTCACATTCCAAGAAAAAAGTTTTTTTCAGATTACATTAGTACGTTTTAGCTCTTTTTAAAAGTAATTAAGACATCTCAGAGTATCAGTGACATAAAATCCAGTTCTCTGCCCGGTTTTCACTTGGAGCAATTTATCTATGCAGTGCAGTATTCTAGCCAAACACAGCAGTGAATGTTATTTCATGACAAAAATCCTCATTTCAGTAACCATTTTGCTGTCTCTGCTTTTTACCATGGGTCTGTGGGATTCAGGCCTTTATATTCTCTAAGGATCTCACAAAACTCATGATATCATAAATAGTTAAGACTGACGGGTATGGGCAAGTAACATTTCCTTCTACATTTCATCATTTTCTGATCTCTTTGGAGGCATGGTGTTTTATAATGGATGAAGCTTTCACCATTAATAAGCATTTTCTCTGTTGTTTCCTAAAGAGCCATTCACTAGATTAACAAAACAACAGTTACGAGCTAATAAAGGTTTTCTCAGCTCCACTTGAGAGAAGGACACGTTAATGCCCCCAGGCAATATGCAATTGAAACCGTAATGTCAGAGCTGGTCACAAAGACTTTGACCTGTAATTGTGTCCAGAGAGTTCAAAAGCCTGAGAGTTTGCAGGGGAGGAGAGGGGAGCAGATTTGCTAGAGCATTCACGGCCTGCAATTAGGGACGGGATTTCAACAGAGCCAGCAGGCACCCACTAGCTCCTGATTGCTCTCAGTGGGAGCTTCTGGAAAGCCTCCCTGCACATGCTTCGGCGGGCCAGCCGGCGCTGAAGGTGAATTTTGGAGACCTAAGGCTTGCCTGCCATTCTCACGTGTGCCTGTGGTGGCCCCCCACAGCTCCCCAGGGGATACCGGGAAACCAAATTAAGGATGAGAAAAGTAGCTCCTTCCTCTCTGTGTGCAGCCACAAAGTATAATGGCCCAGTGTGTTTCGGTTTCCTCAGTGCTAAAGGTTACACAGCATTTCTTATCACCTGGGGATTTAAATCCTGGGGGTTGAGACCAACGGTTCCCATGGCATAAGTGCTGACTGGAATTTGCATCCAAAATTCAAACCAAATGGAACATTAGCAATATTTTAGCATACATTTAGGCTAATGGTCCTGCAGTCCTTTACTATACACAGTAACTTCATCATGAAAATGCAGTCAATTCCAGCATAAAATATGGCACTACAGCAACAGTACAGATGATTTTAGAAAAAAACAGGCTTAAAGGCAGAAGGAAGGTGAGAGAAACTGGTGCTCAGTTATAGTTTAGTTTGAACACTTCTACTTGCACTGCAGGAACCATGCGAAATGACTACAAATAAACAGAGCTTTTGTGCTACTTTTTGTGAAAGCTGACATATCCAAAAGCTGTCTTCATTAGCCCCCATGTAGAGATAACAGTCCAATATAAACCTCAAGAAGAGACAGCTATAAAATTACTTCCTGCAGTAAGAAACCTTAATGCAACTCGGTCTGTGTTTTGCCACCGTTCCTTTTAAGTGCTACTTATTTTTCTAAGGCTCTGTCCCTTTCTCTGCCTCTTACAATTACAGTTGGTACAGATACATTAAACTTCACTTCTCCTATTTGTATTTTCTTTACCTTGCTAGCTGGACTCACGCTTCTTTTGTTGAAGAAGTGCATTGTTAAAACTCCAGATTTTTTCTTGTGTAAATTGCAGCACTGAAGAAAGGTCTGTTGAGTGGTTTCTTTCATTGTGCTGCTTGCTGTCTCTGAACTTGATGGATAAATCTGGCCTCTAAGCAGCCAGCTCTGGCTGGGATACATTTTTGTCCCATTGGTGTGTATTTTTTGTGGCGTGCAAGTCTGGAGCAATTGCAGTTCATCTCAACAGCAGACTGCTACAGGTAGAGGCATTACAAATACCAATCATATTTTGTGGGGTTCCCCACCTGTAATGTTTCCAAGACATGCCTTGGAAAATGTTGTTATTCTCTCTTAGACAGGCAGATAATGCAGGCAACCACCTTCTGATAGGCTTTTGAGATTTTGGACAGTGCAGTGCCTGTTCTTCATTCACAGATTTGTTAATCAGCATTATGTCTCAGTAGCTACAGTTGGGTATTTAGAATTACGATCTACAGCTTAGCAATCTACTAAGAGTGATAGAAAAGGAAGATGCATGTAGTAATATGAAGAAGTTACAGACATTTCTGAGTGCAGGATATTACAAAATTGCAGCAGCCAGTTCAAGGACTTGCATTTAACCAGACGTGCTCTAGCTTGTAGCAAAATCCTTTCTGTGGCTGTGAATTTTGAGGAAACAAAACATTGAATCTTGGTGATGATGTGCACTGAAAAACAAAGCCATAAATAAGAACAAGTCTCATATTTTCCAGTTCTGTCTTGGGAATTGGTAAAAGTGGTCATGCTCCAACATGCTGCAGCGCAGTCCATGTGCAGAAGTCTTGACAATGAAAAGTTTGCATAAAACTTCATATTCATAAATATTCTAAGTGCAGACCCAAGCTTGGATGCAGGTTTCATTTTCCCTTTAGATTCTTTCCACTCTGAAATGCTCTGGAAATTTTTACCCCCACCCTCTGCACCTCCAGTCTCTGCCTCTAATACACACAAACGACTTTCCTAGGATTTGCCAATAATGAAAATGGAGCGTATTTTCTGTGGCATGCCAGATGGTGCTTGTGAAGACCAGACATGCACGAGGTTCCTAATTAAAGCTTTAAACCTAGGGATGAGAAATGGCAGGTGCAGTCTGGTGGGTGCCCAGATAGTGGACACACAGGCAGGCTGCATTACAACCTTTTTGAGAGCACCCTCACACCCATCCTCAGGGAACTCATAATGACAAGAGGCAGTTAATTTAAAGCTAATTCAGAAATCTCTATCCAGTCTTCACACAATAAAACAAGGTGCCAGACCTCAGCTGCTGTTTGCACCCTGACAGGAAGAAAATGTCCAGAATGGGGCTGCAAAAGCTGCCACCTCATTCTCACCCCAGGCAAACAAAACAACTGAACCCTTGAATGTTTATGGTTTCAGCAGCACTTCAGCCCATAAATAAGAACGGCCGAGAGGGAGTGCCTGTGGCTAGGAATAGAAATGAAGCCTTTAGCTCTATAAAGGCTGTTTCTTCAGCAGTAAGACCTCACAGACCCGAGGGGGAAAGTGCACGCAGTGCTCAGAATGGGTGCCCTCCAGGACAGGCTGATGCCAGCCCTGCCTTTAGGTAGGAGGGACCCCTGGAGCCACTTTCTAGGGCACTACAATTCCCTCATCTGCTGAAAGCCTTGGGTTTTATCCTGTCCCTGCTGCCCTCTGACACCTTTCCTAGTTTTTCTATGGCAAACAGTGTTACATTAAGGACTTCTGCTCCCACCACTTGCGGTGGGTTGTTTCAAGGCGGCAGAGAAGGAGAGACACTTGCACGAGCTTATGACACACAACGACCATTAAATCCTGCAAAACCAATGTCAGCCTCTCCACTGTAAAGCCAGTCCCTACACTGAGTGTTTCCACAAGCAGCTGGAGGGGAGATACCAGCAGAAAGCACAGTGTCTCTATAGCCAGAAGCACTCAGCTGGTTTTGTCTGCCCAGGAGCTCCTCACAACTGCTGCTTTACCTTGCTGCAGAGCAGGTAGATGGCTGTTGACTGCAGGTCTTGACCTGGATTGCTGACATCTGAGGCAGCTCTTATGACACTGAATATGTTGGTTCTGCTCTTCTACAACACTGCACTCCCAAGCGCCAGGAGGGATCTTGGTCCTCAGCCTCATACCAGGGATCAGTTTACCTTAGTTTGTAGGAGTTGATCCTCTGGAAATCCAAGTTGTCCATGAAAGCCCAGCTGGGACAGGTGGCAGGAATCAAAGGGAAAACAGCTCAGGGAGTGGTGCTGAATCCATACCCCTATAAGCTGAGATTATGAGCTCCAGGGGGACTCATTGAGGGGAAGGTTGTTTAGAGGCATGTAAATCTTTGCTCGTATCACAGTTTAGTTTATGATTCCATATAGACTCGCTATGTCCTTCCCGGGTCTCTGGTCTGACAGTGAATTTCTTTCTTTGTTGGCCTTTTCTCAGTTCTGCCCAAAGTCACCATCCCTCACCACTATTTTGAACAAACTTTCACATTTGTTAGAATAGAGTATTCTTAACAGATAGTATATGTACTAGAAGAATTTCCACATCCTCATGAATTGCTAGTTTCTCAGTCCTGTATGCAAACACCAATTTGCCTAAAGGCCTCAACTTTCAGGGAGAGGTCGCCCACTGACTCCCAAATACATGGGGAAAATGTGAGGCAAAAGGGACTTTTGTCACAATTTTTGGAAGGCGTGGCAAAATCTGAGCTATGTCTCTGCCTTGTGCTATGGAGCACTCACAACCGCTAGACCCTGGGTGTAGCTGAGCTAAATCACCAGCTCTTAGAGAAACTGCTCTGTGTAACTGCTTCCCCTGGCCTGACTGACGGGGTAGCTCCTTATTAATTAAAGTTGGTTTGAGAGATCCCCACTTTTTCCTGCCTCTGGATGCTCATTCCGAACCCTAAATAACACTTAGCCTCACTCCCTGCTGGGCCAGTGATACTGTGGGACTATGTTTGATGCCACATCAGCGATTCAGGCTGAATCTCACAAATCCCTTTTTGTTTGTTTGTTTTGGAAAACACAACATGGAGCAACACTTTAGGAGCAGTATTTTTCTCTTTCTGAGGAAGCCAGATGTTTCTGACTTGTGAGCAAGTCTCAGTTGCTGCACACAGATAAAAGGACTGTAAATGCTCGAGCTCCATCTGCTTTCATTGGCTCCAGAACTGACCCTCTGCTCCCACCAAAGTTACGGTCTGGACACCAAGTGTTTTATGAACTGTGAGGAGTAATCCAAGAAGTAGGTGAACGTACTCCCATCCTCATTTTCCCCAGACTCATTCTTTGGCTAATGCTGCAACATTATAGAATTATGGGTGTCCTATAAATACATATTACCACAGATACTCCTGCATAAGTGCACCGTAAAATATGCTATAGCAAATTGTAACATTTATTAAATTGAGCAAGAGAGAGGAATAGCTTCATTTCTTGGAAGTTTGGAAATCCTTAAGAACATGATGGAGAGGATTTGCAATGTGAGTAGATTAATAAAATCTCTATTCCTATTCTAACAGAGGAAAGTAAATTAGCCATGAAAGCAATATCACAGAACTGAAAAATAGCCTGTCTCATCAGAGAGCTGTGGAAACGTACAGCGAACTCATCTGCAGGGTGCAGAAAGTGTGAGATTAGTTCAGCAGAACAGGAAGATTTAGTTAAAGACATATACAAACCAAATTGTAAAGCATGTGTTATTCTGCTTTTGAAGAGCTTGGGAAAGAGCCATTAGCAGAAGATGGGAAAGAAGGTGTGATATTTGGGGAACAGCAAGGACTTCCAGTCAGTGGCAATGTTGAGGGTTGATTGCTCCTCCAGGGAAAGCTGAGACAGCTGTGAAAGGTGGAGGCAATTTAGGGTGTAAAAGGGCAACTGAGGTAAAGGAGCCCGTTCTTACCTGAATTTTACATTTATCGCTGTTACTGTAGGGCCAACCCAGGTCTCTCAAGGCTGAAGAAAAGAACCCACAGGGGCATGTAGCAGAAGGCAGCAAAATAGTATTTGGCTCCAAGAACACAAAAGGGTCAAAGGTTGTATTTCTTAGTTATAGAAATGCAAGCTCATTTGTTTCAGCCCAGTCAAGAGAAGTATTTGCACCCTACAGTTCAAGGAACTGATTTGTGCATTCAGAGAACACAAAAATTAGCTGTTAAATTTTCCTGGTCTGCTAGGATCTAGTTGTGCAGTGATTTGCAATCATGATTTTCTGGACACTAATGTTATAACTGCTGTGACCGCATTTCAATGACGTCCATACATGGAATATGCAGAGGGATCAATCCCTCGTTTTGTGCAGTTTTACTAGTAATATTTTAAAATGCTAAATTCAGCAGACCTCCTTCATTACTAGAAGCTCAGCTGTTTCCTAAAAGGAATGGCACCTTCAACCCCTCTAGCTACAAGACCCAAAGCAAGCACCCTGCCGTTGAATGTTCCTCCAAATTTGCTGTGAATGAAGGGGCAGTGTGTGCCAGCTCAGCAACATTTCAGGATGCAACCCTTCTTGGCCCCTGCCAGTTTTACTCGTTGTTTAACAGCTGAAATGGCCCATAGGTCATCGCAATTTTGTCCCTTCCAGAGAGCCAACAGGAGCTTGGTGAAGGACACTGCTCCCAGTTCTTGCATAGGAAGCAACGTGTGTGGGGAGCCTGCTTGTGCAAAGCCTTCCTCATTCTGCAATGAGTCGCTAGCTAAGATTACTAATTCAGGTCAAGTCATCATTCAGATGACATTCTCTTTCAGGAAGAAAAGAACTATGTAGTTGCTTTATTAGTGAGGAAAGAAAATGCTTGATGGTAGCTGAGACAAATCTTTTTGGAGTGAAAAGAGATTTCTGGTTTCAGAAACAAAAACTCGCAGCTATTTGTTTGTGCTGTGAAGAACAACCAACTCAGAACAGAAAGCAGAGCATTTAAATGCAATGTCAAGAACACAATGGCTATAGAAAATGAAATTTTGTATACCTGAGTCAAAGTACTGAGTGTGAGTAAAGGACTGAATAGCTTACTGATGGGGAAGTTAGGTGTTTTTGTGGTTTGTTGTTGGTTTTTAGTTTTTTCCCCTTCCACTCAGGAAGGCAAATTGGCTTTCTGCACATTTTCATTTTCCAGGTATCTTGGTCCCCAGTAATTTTAGCTTACCCAATATGTAAAAGGTTTCGTTCCCAATCTGTTATGTTATCTTGCTGTCACTGCTTTCAGTTCCATAGATTTTACTTATTTAAGCCTGGCAGATCAAAATGGGCTGTGTTTTGTCTGGCTGCTAGAGTTCACCTTAAGCTGATGCTAATAGTTGTTGTAAAATTGAGGTGTCTGTGTGTATATGCGTGAATGCAAATGAGCTCAGGAAGAATAAATATACAGATAGATCAAAAAATGCAGGATCTTTTTGGACACAACTCAAAGGAAGCTAGGGGGAATTTGAACTGATGATTAACGATTTCAGGAGATGGTGCACCATGTGTCAAGCAAAGGAAACATGGAAAGGGAGTAAAATTACAGTATCAGTCTCTGTAAGTAGCTGGCATATATTGGAAAGGAGAAGAATTTATGCCAGCCCTGTGGGCATGGTCTGCCCCAAAGGGCATCAGGAAATGCTGATTTCCTGCTGGGCAAGTCCCAGCTACTCTGCTTAGGGATGGCATCTGCCCAAGGGCAAACAGCTTCTGCAGGGTTGCAGGAGGAGCAGGAAGGCAGCAAGCTGCGCACAGAAATACCCACCAAACACTCACCGAAAAAGCATGTTTTGGTGCTCTATTCATCCTCACCATCCTCCTTCTGCTCCTTCTCTTTCATTCTGTTTGACACAATCACCTCCAGTCTCAGGCTCTTCTCACACACATCAAAACAGAGTCCTTCTCCAAATGAGTTCAGTTTCAGCAGCTTCGTTGTCTTATGTGCTTAAAGACGTTAGAATTTCCTGCCAGTGTGGGTGCTGCCAGACATTTTCTTTGGCTTTTTTTCTAAACTTGTAATTAAGATGGCATAGAGGTTCTTTGTAAAAAGGCTGTTTTCAAGATTCTCAGCAGATAAAAAATGGAAATGGTACAGATGGTGCCCTGCAGACTTTGGTTCTTGCAGTATTCTAGGAATTCAAGACTACCCACTGTCTATATATGGCCCTTTTTTATTTCCAGACACTCTTGTGAAAAGTTACACACAAGCAAAAAATTACAATCCTAATAAATCCAGATATAGGCTTATTTTTTGGTAAAATGTTTTCTAACGGTGCAAAATGCATTTTCACTTATTCTGATGTGTCCATTTATTTTTTGTGTGTTACAGATCAGAACTGACTACTTTCTGATCAGAAGACCTCAACTGAAATATCATGCCTTGTGCTACTTTTTGTCCACCATCAGGTAAAAAGATTATTAAGAAGGCTGTCATGATGCAAAAACATAATTAATAAAATCTGCCACTTCCCATCATCAATAAGATTAAAAAAAATCCATTATGCTGTCATTACAATGAGAAGATAAAACCTGCCTGAGGTTTCACAGCAAAACAGGTTCGGAGGGTATTTGGAAATGGCTGAAATAGATGGTTGGAGAGAGAAACTAGAACATTAATGAATATCGTAGTAAAAGTCTGTGAGATAGGGTGGAGTAATGTCCTAAAATAGGACTGGAAAACATTTCTGTTCCTCTTCAACATTAGGCAGCATTTGAATGAGACTTTGTGCAAGGTTGGTGTAGCTTAGAGCTCAGATGTGAATTCAGACTAGGGCCTAATCCTGTCAAAATTTCAAAATCTGTGTTGTCATATTTCATCCCAAAATAAAAATGCCAGAGAAATTGTTGAATTTGTGAGAACTCTGCCATGTCGAGAAGCAGAAAACCTCTTATACTTCCGTCCATTTTGGTCTTTATCTAAATGAGAGACATACAAAAAGATTAAACTGAAGCCATAAACTCAGGAATTTCTGACCCTGATCCAGGCATATTGTTGTGGGGGTAAACTGTATGGAAAGAGCATTTAAAACCTGTTATATTGGATTTGCTTGCTGAAGAAAACTGGGACAGCTGTGAAGTTCAGAACTGCATCTGGATTTTGTCCAAATTAAACTTTTTCTGGCTGGTGTAGATCAGAACATTCTTTGAGGTTAAAAGAGTTCTTTCTTTTCACAAAATACTGTATAGGTACAAAAATGCATATGTCTATGCATATTTATGCATATAAAGGAATAATAACAGATATACAGACATCAATGGCATTTCATATAGGATATTAATTTCAGCCATAATTACTAAATAAATTAAGCCTATTTCTTACACTTTTAAAATATTGCCCTTCCTTATACAGCAATTTTTTAAAAAATTAACTCATAGCCCAGGATAGAGCTCATGACAGTGAACCAAACAACAGTGCTGCTGGGTGACGCAGAGGAGTGCTTAGGGAGGAAGGTCTCAAAAAATTAACACCAAGCTTCACATGGCTACACAAATATAACCATTGAGCTGTGACACGGAGAGCCTATATTGTTACTTATAAAGAAACTCCGGTGTTTTTACACTTTATTTCCCTCAACTTTTGATGTAGGCAGAACAATAACCTCCACACAGCTATATAATTGGTTTCACCAGAAGCTCTGAGGGCAATGTCATCTCTTAATGACACTCAACTATTATTTCATAGATGTTATCAAAAATTAATTACAATCCCTACGAGATGCCCCTAACATTAATTTTGATGGCTGTCTTATTGATTGGCTATTGAACTCCTCATTGTGCTGGTTCACCAAGGTCTCAGCCTGACTCTATGCAGAGCATTTTTGCCCTGGGCTAGCTGCCAATCTACAAGACAAGACACCTTGAAAAGGTCAGGGCTACCAAAGGCTGGCCAAGGCTGTACTGCCTTTAACTCAACCGAAACAGGACTTCATGAGGACAAATAATACGTTTGCCAGATTTCTTTTCATGAGGCAGTTATCTAGCTGATGATGAGTAAATTCAGGAGACAGGCTGTCTGTTCTTACCCCTTGTAGGGATTAACACTGAAATTTCATGGCTTGACAAAAAAAACCAGTGAGCAAGGGAGCGAGACAAGTGCTGGCTAGAGGAGGTAAAGGCAGAAAGCACGTTCCCAATCATCCGACCCCATAACCAGACTTCTCCAAGGAGCAAAATACTTGCAGCTCCCTTTTCCTTCAATAGCAAGTGGCTCTGAAATGGAAAGGAAAGCACATGAACATGGTTTTCAATGTGTCAGGCATGGGGTGCAACCACACTGTGAAATGGAGGATGGATGAAAAGGACTGGCACTGGGGAAGACTGAATGGGCAGGGAAAATGCTGGGGAAGCACAGGGCAGCATGGCATGGTGCAGGCTCAGCTGTGCAGGGCTGGTGCTCACTAGCTCTGTTGGTCTGGAGTTCAGGTAATAAGCCCTAATTTTTGGAAGGCTTTATTGGCTTGGGCCATTGCTGGGCTAACGGCCTCCTCACCTGAGCTGATGTTGAAGGAAGAGCTCTGGCATCTCCACTTCTGATGCAGGCATCTGCCTGTGTTCCAGGACACAGCCTGGCCCCAGTGTCTCAATGGCTGGCCTCTGCTGCCCTGCTGGAAAGCACTGAGTTTTTGTGCCTCAGTGGGCAGTGCCTTGGTATCACCTCTGCATGGGGTTACGTTTACCTCCTCTACATTGGACACTGATGCTCAAGGGCAAATAGCAGAGCATCATGTCCAATTTTTTTTTTGTCTTCAGGACCACACATTAACAAGATTAAGCTGTCAGTTAAAAGCTATCCTATGCTTTCTACCTCAGCTCTGTATAGTATCTGGGGTGTTTTCCACATTATAATTTCAAGCAGCTTCTTCACACAAAATTCCCATTCTAGCCACGGCATATCCTATCATCAGGTTGCTTCAGAGAAGACTCCATATGACCCTCCAACTGTTAAAAACAGGAAAAATGTTTATTCCTTTGTATATAGTCCCTCAGAGCTCAGATTTTCCATTACTACTAGGGGTTGTCTTTCACAGTCTGCTGGAAGTTTCTGAACAAGCAGAAGACCACAGCCAACCTGAAAGCCAAAGAGAAGCAGATGCCTACCTGATTATACATGCTGATGGCTGTCAATAGCCATTCGTCCATGGATTTAGCTATTTAGTTGGGGGACCTTGCAGAGTCGTTTGGGCTAGAAGACTGGGTACAGAAGGCGCCTGAGTGAGAGGCTGCAAAGAGAGGGGGAGCAGGGGAGGTGCTAGGGGCTGCCACAGCAGGACAAGGTGCACCGCTCCAGGTGGAGGGGATGTGGCAGAAGAGGGTTTGCTCAGTGCCAGGAAGGAAACAAGGGCTGTGTGTGCATGTGTGGGTGGGTGCAGGGGTGGAAGGGAACATGTCACACATATCCTGTGCCAGGAAGTAATATCATCCTTTTCCTGGAGCAGCAAAATTCAAATTTTTCTGTGGTTTAGAGACACTGGAGCCCTCCCTGCTAGTGTAATATAATTCAGTGACAGCAGGCTGAGAGTGAGGTCTAGCTATGACAGCAGGACAGCCAAGTGTCATCTTTCCTTTGTTGGTGCTACCGGTATGTCAAAGAAGTTTATGACAGCTACATTTGCAGGAAGGCAAGATGAGAGTTAGGAAGTTATTTTTGTAGCAATCCAAGCAAAAACTGAAAAGGACATCTGCTTGGTTGCCCTTCCCTAGTATGCAGTGGTCATAATGAACAGCATGGGGTTTCTATTCATCCCTGGATTTCTGAACTTTGACCTTCATTTCATTTTGTATGGAGAGTCCCCGCAGCTCATTTTTCCTTTTCTATTGTGGCATTTTTTCCCCTAAAATTAGAATATTAATTGAAATTTGAATTAGAATCTGTTTGCAATATAAATTGAATAGGGAGCTGTGACTTTCCAGTTTTCCACAATCATAAAATGACATGGCTGAGAGAGCTAAATCTAATTGTATGGGTATTTTTTTTTTAATCTCTTCCTGCTTCTGTACTTGGTTTTGTGTTCTAATAAGCCCAAACTCAGGAGGCATTTCTAATCAAAAAGCTAGAATTTCATGTCTGATTATGGATGTATGTTTGTAAGAAGAAATAATCTGGGAAACAAATGGGGTTGGAGAAGCATTTCTAAATGATATGCATCTAATTTCTCCCAGCTGATAGCATTTTCAGCATTTCTTGGGTCTATTAGGTTTGTATTCGGTGCACAGTTTCAAACTCCAGTGGCCTGAGATAATACATTACTGTTCCTACAGCAGAGCAGTAAAAATGTCAGCAGTGGGTTTGATATTCAGTACTATAAACAGTGCTTCATGAGAAAGCCCCAGTGATACTGGTCTTGTTCCAGGTACCAATTTGGTGAATCCTGCCTGTTTTTAAACACACATGTAGTCCTACTAATTTTATGGAGAAAAATGTGCTGGAGAAAATCCATGGGAAGGCCCTCAACAGTGTTAACATGAGGACTCATTTTTAAGCAGCTGCTGCATTTTGTAAGGTGTGAAAGTTACTTTACAAAGCCTCCCTTATGTATGCTTTCAGTTTTGTAGCCTGATCTGGACAGCACAGTGTTGGTGACAAAGCTCCTCTTGATTTCATTGGTAGCAGATGACAGTTTAGGTCCTCATCTGAAGTTCCTGGAAAAAGCTTTTGTTGGCTTCAGTGGGTAGACCAAGACTGATCCTCCTTCGTTTTGGTCTTTTAACTGAGGTGCCTATTTCGGGTGTTTGGTGACTCTCAATTCTCTCTTTGAGCAATAGCAAATGCACCTCTGGAGGCTGCCTGAGCCTGCAGCTGAGATAAATACCCTTCCATCAATACCTGCTTCTCTTGCCTGGGATGGCCAGGCCAGCTGTGTGCCTTAGGTGCCTTGGTTTGTGCACATGACTCCAGGCTGAGTGTGGATCTCACGTGGGAATCACCAGCTTCACTTGCTATTGAGTCAGGGAGCCAAGAGACTTTGGCAATTTAAAAGGGATATACAGAGTCCTCCTGGAAGAAGCCATGCTTGATTTCTGAAGTGGGTAGAATGATAATTACTCAGAGAGGTTCTTCATTAATTTCTGAGCTATAAGCTTGGGAAAAAAATTGCCATTGCCTAATGGCACAGACAATATCCTTGTATCAAGGAAAATTGTCAGTTCCTTTTCACTTGTATGCAAATATGCTGTACTCTTATTTTGCCTCTGTCCTGGTTTCAGCTGGGATAGAGTTAATTGTCTTTCTAGTAGCTGGTATGGTGCTGTGTTTTGAGTTCAGTATG
>JAVJGG010000074.1:55023752-55034933 GCA_035590195.1 Aviceda cuculoides
TCTTTTCTTTTCGTTTCTTTTCTTTTCTTTTCTTTTCTTTTCTTTTCTTTTCTTTTCTTTTTTTTTTAAGGAAACCATTGTTAACCTAAAGTTTGGAATAAAAACATCCATATGAAACTCTGAGAACTGTGAGCTGTTTGCCAAATTCTAGATCAAAGGTGCTTGAATGGATTGATACAATTTTTTGGAAAATAAAAAATGCACATCTGGCCTGAGCATTGGTCTGCCAAGTTTTAGCCTAGTGAACTTTGAAATCAGCCTCCTACTAGCAATCCTCTAGACCAAGGCTTCTAGTAGAGTTGCTGGACAGTCGTTTATAGCCAAAAGGCACTTGCATAATGACAATGTTCTGTGCTAGCACCTAACTGATAGACTCTTGATGCAGTGTTGTTTTGTGCTAACGAAACCGGTTTTAATTTGTCCCCCATCAATTATCAGCTGGCACACAAAGCCTGAATGTTAAAATTTTATCGCATCAGAACAAGTTAATGTGGCCGTAAGTCCAGCTGTGGAACACACATCAACAGCAATCTGTTTACACAGCACAGCTCTTCACATATTGTACCATTCATTTTGCTTTATGATCCAGACCCAAAATTGGTTGAAAACTTAAAAAAAAGTTTTTGCTGAAGCTGGTGTTTGTTGGAAACACCCTTTTGTTCTGCACTTTCCTGATTGCCAGATGGGAGGAACTCTGACAGTCTGAAAGAGATGAAAGATTCTTGCTACACTCAGCCCACAGAGCTGAAGCCCACAGAGCCAGACTCTCATGAAGAAAGAAGTATTTCCTGCCATGACTAAAGTGCAAAGCATATTAAATAAATCCATTTAAAAAATCATTCACCGTTTGAATCTCCTCTTGAAACTAGATTTCATGATGAGTTGTAGTGGCAGTCATGACAAAAGGAGTTTGGAAAAAACTGTTGATACTACCTGACACTTGCAAAAGTCCAACCAGAAATGGAGCATTTATGTGCACAAAGTTTCTTTACCACCAAGCAGTTGAATATATACATGCCCAATAATCCATTTGGCAAATGCCCCTTGTGTGGACCAGCAAAGCTTCTTTGGAAATGTATTTATCTCAAAACCACTTATCTGAACTCTGGCAAACTTCAATTAAGCCTTGGCACTATTTGTTTTGGACCCAGAGGGGTGATAGCACACACAGAATCTTTATCATTAAATGATTTCTCTTATTGCTTCCCAACCATTATTAAGGCTGGAAATATCTTCCTCCTGGCTCATTTGATACTAGAACTCTGTATACTCCTAGCTAATCATATTCCTGAATTCAGAGAAGTTAAAATTATCCTGATTCAATTTAGACACCTAGTTTAAGACAAGATGACAAGCACTTAGGATTCCATCAATTGTACCTTCCACATTTCCACTGACTCTAAAGACCAGATCCCCTCAGTCAGATTCCCTGATGGATCCCAGGTCAGGTGCAGATCTTTGCATCTGGAGACATTGGTATGAATGAATTTCATCCAAGGCATTCTCATCCACTGCCACTGGTACATGATCCCCACAGTGCATGGTCCATGTGTTGACAGGCAGGATGCACCTCTGATAAACAGACTCCCTGAGTACATCCATGCTTCTCAGAGCTCCAGCACTGTAGTAATCAACTCCCTCAGAGATTCACACCTTACCCTCCATTGATAGACCCTATGTCTTAGGGTTTAAGCATTCACAGACAGAAGGATTGGGGAACAGGATAATCCCGTGTTCTCCTAGAAATACTGTGCACTAAAATCATTGCACTTTGTTTCTGCCAACTTCTGCAGAGTTTGTTGATAGCGTAACATGATGCTGAGTCCGTGCAAGAGAGAAGCCAAGATGTAAGTACTATAGAGGAAGCTGAAGTACAGCATCCTGGTAGGTGTAATGCAGGCACACTGTTCATGTTTTACAGCTACAGCCTTTGCAAAGTGCTGGGTATCTAAGTGGGTCACCGACCTTTATACTGGCACTGACACTACAGTGTAATCTGGCTAGTGGCCTGCTGGCCAGATCCTGTTCAGGTGGTGTTTTCATCCAATGTGCTACCTTTTCGTGAGAGAAAACAGAAAACGAATATCCAGACAGCAAATGTGTGTGGGTGGTGATGTTGGGGGGAGTCACCCCTCTTTCTCAGTGTAGATAACACAGCAGAGAATGGCTCAGAGGTGCTGTTTCTACTTTTTTAACCCAAAAGGAGAAAGGAAGAGAAAAGGAGTATTAGGAAACATGTCCAAAACCTGTTATAGTTATACTGTCCTGACTACAGTAAAGAATTTATGATAGTGATTTCCAGGTTTTAAAAGGTTTCAGCAGAACTGATTCAATTAAACAAATACTGTAACTTAAGCCAATGGCATTCTTGTACAAACCCCTTTTGTTAATTGATTTTTTTCTTTTCTGAAATGCTGTTGCCCTGATTCAGGGTTTGCGCACCCCAGTGCTCACATCCACATTTTAAAATTTATGCTCTTGCCTTTAAATCAATTTTAAAACCAGCAACACAACTGAGCTCCCTGGGCAGAGGCCTATGGGAATACATTTTCCAAATCTTTGTATGGTAGGTAGATGCACAAATCTTGTTTACAGGCAATGGGATTTGTGCTCTCTCTGTTACACACAGAGAACTATGCCTGGCAAACTACATTTCTGCTGAGGCAAAATAAATGAGTTTCATGATCAGTTGAAGTGACAGTGATGCAACAGCAGGCTATGGTCAGAATAATTCAAGCCCCTTACATCTGTCTCCAGAGAATTATATTAAAAATAAAAATATTTGTCTCCTTTTATGAAAATTATAAAGTTGTGTGGGCACCAGACGACCAAATACGTGTGAAAAGGAAAAAAAAAAAATTAAAAGTTGTCCTAAAGAGAAAAAGAATATAGTCCTGCTGCAGGCATGTCCATCTTAGAATAGCTAACATATTAGCATCAGACAGCAGTGTTTCCTTCTCTATATACTGGTGCTCACTGTACTGAATGGTAATCTCTGTTCTTCGCTATCACTTTGAGTATTGCTAACTGCAAGATACTCCTGGGCAAGACAGTGGGTGCGAATGGAGAACAACCTGTTCACATCAGGTATAAAATCTTCCTTGTTCTATAAGGATCTACAACAATGGGCTCCTTTCAGCATCAGTCACTCAACAGATTTTACATTTAGGTTACAGAGATATACATATAAATATTGCAATAGAAATCACAGAAATCTGAATGGCCGTATCTTGGAGAGTATAACCTACAGTTTCAATTGAGTCTACACCCAACCACGAGTACCAAAAATCATGGAACTTCCTCGAAGAACTTACTGTTGCCCAACAGATAAGAGAGGCAGACCCTCTGTAGGTGCAGACTAGAGGAAAATGGAGCAATGATGATTCGAAAATCTGCCTACACAATTTTTCTAACCATTATAAAAAAGAATGATAGCAAAATGAGGGCTGGCAAGAGTGGTTTCATTTTTGGAAACACTTATGAACAGCTGTAGCAAGAAGCAACAGCATATTCTTCAAAGGAAAACTATTCCTATCTTTCAACAAATATTATATCTGAATGCCTTGAAATCAAGCAACTGCAACAACTGTGACCATAATTTTCCAACTAGTGCTGAACTAGTTCATGCCCACAGAGCACTGACCTGTTTAAAATCATCTCCATTTAAATTTCTACTCAAAATCTCTCCTGAGAATGTAGACAACCAGTGGATGCAAGAAGGGTCTTGAATGATCTCTCACTCTTCCAGTCCTCACCTTCTCCAGCCCTCACTCTCAACTGAGTCATTCCCAGCCCTTGCTGTGTTGTGTCTGATCCAGATTGGAAGCCACCTATGGTCCAGACCTGCTATTTTTTAATTATCTGTAAAGCAACATGCAGACCTCTGGCTTTTTATCAAGAACAATTAGACAGTTGCATAAACTGACCATCTGGCATTTTAAGGAGTAGCAAGAGATTTAGAGTCGGAAGTATACCATTTGCTTTTAGACAGTCTCCTGTCTGCACTGGTGCTGATATCAACCTTAAAATTTATAGTGACACTGTTTCACAGGAGAAGGCAGTTATCAACGCTTCCCAGAGCTTTAGGAAGAATTGCACCAGCCTGCCTTGGAGATACAGACCTCTCTTAATGAATGTGTTGAGGCCCTGGAGTCCCCTGCCTCAGGGTCGACTCTACAGAGGTGTTGTCCATCCCTTGCTAGCAGGGACCCCCACAGTTTCCTGGTGTGGAGAGAAAGGAACTACACTTCCACCTCCTTTTTGCATCATTTTGGGAACATGTCTAGTACAAGATGCATGTATGGATGGTGGCTGGGGGTGCAGCATGGATGGGGACAAAGGGTATGTCTCAGCTTTCTCTTCTCTCACCCACAGAGCATGGTGTCATTTCTTCATGTTTCAAGTGTCTTTGGAAAAGCTGGTGAGATGGAAGTGTTTGCTAATCTGCAAGGATGTACATGGCACTGGAAATACCTGCTTCAGGAAATTCCACCTTGTGTCTATAAAATGAGCATCTCCCCAGATGAACTCCCCATAAATATCTGGAAAATGTCACCATCAACTTACAGTTAAGTCAAGATGTGAACTTTGGCTGACCTGCTTGTGTAGTTCCCTATAATCCCTCACTTCCTCACAAAGCTGGGTGAATGCTCTGAGAAACCCATGGACCTCTTGGTTAATCGTAAATCCACTGGGCTGTTAGTTTGGGGGATTTGAGGAACAGATTTCAGGAAGTAGTGAGGAATAATGATGCTCTGGGATGTTTCATCATTTTCCATCCGCAAAAGAGTTTACACATGTTGTCTGTGACTTCCCCAGTGGATTTGAATTTCCTCCTTGGAAGGAACTGACCTCTCTCAGTGTTTAATTTTTGAGTGATATTAATCCAAATAGTATTTTAAATTATGGTGCTCCATAATGTGAGAATTACCCTATCTCCAACAAGGAAATAGGCTGTCCACACAAATAATAGTCAGATCTACTTAAGAAGTAGGCCAGTAGAAATATAATCTTGTCTGCAGCATTATTATACCCTTTCATTTTGTCTTCTGACACATTGTTTTCTACACTTCCAAGCTGCAAATGGCTGGCTTGATGTGAAGCATGTGGGAAATCCAAAAAGATATACAAGGATGGACACACTGTGACACTCCGCACACATTGTTGTCAGAAATGTTCACACATTTAGCCCATGGTTACCTGCTGTTTGCAACCATCCTAGGGCTCCAGGTACTCTGGTTGTTAAAGGACCCAGCTGAACAGCTCTGAAGGTTTGTTAACATGCTGTGACACTTTCAGGCATGTATTTGATCAAAACACAGACAGGGAGAGTGTGAGAGTATGTCTTTTCAAAAGATATCTGGACAGGAAGAGAAGGTCAGTGCAGAGAGTCTGAGGTGGCTTTAAATCAACTGGTTAGAAGCTGATAGTATCCTTGTCATGGCAACTTAGAGCTCAGTGCAGCAGTTTACTCTGCAAAAGAGTAATAATAATAATAATAATAATAATAATAATCTGAAATTGTATTCACCTCCCCAAAGGCTCTCTGAATTATTTGCATCTGATTCAGTATAATTTTGGTCAATAGACACTTTCTCACCACCTTCCAGAGAGCAGGGTCCAGCAGTGGAATGGCAACACTGGGGAAGGACTTCTCCCTTCAGCATTCACAGCTAATTAGAAAGGATCTACTGCAACATTTCATCCCTGCGCTGAGGCAGGATTATTTCTGGGGAACAGCAACTGAGTGGTCCTGCCAAAATCACACATCTGCTGTGCTAGAATTGTCTGGGGCCTCCTCTAGAGCTCAGGAGAGGGTAACACATACAATAAATGATGTGGAGAATAACAGATAGATGACAACTGACTACAGAAACATAAAGGGATGTGCTAAAGGAATATCTATCATGCTTCTCACTTAATGAGGTTATAACAAGAAGCAATGGATTTAAGATGCAGCTGGGATAATCTGTCATTATTATCAGCCAGCACTTACAAAGCTGAGTGGCTAATGCTAAGCTCCTAAATCTACTTTCAGGTATTTAGAGAAAAATTGTTCAGGTTTTCAAAGGTGGTGAAAAGTTGCCTTTCCAGCCCTCCATTTCTACTGCACCAAGCACAAATCAGCCTAATCAGAAAACTTTCAAAACCATCAAAACATTCATCTCCTACAGACATTTCTCTCCTTTACACTGGTAATACGCTTCTTGTTCTGTCAACATTGTCTCATTAAAGGAAACACCTGGGCCAAATCTTTTCTTGGAGAGCTCCTGCTTGCTTCCGCAGTGATCTCTGAAGCAGGAGCATCGGCATGTGGTGACACGACTGGCTCTGCTCTACCATTAAATTGCATTATGAGACACTCTAAAACCAAGGGCTGTAAAACTCCCTCCTTTATAAAACCATATCCTATGACCATGTGTGTACAATTAGTGTGTGCTGCCAGGTTGTTAGGAACACTAAGCAAACGGAGAGGAAAGTTGGAGTTTGGATCCAGACAGGAGGAGAGTAAGATCCATGGGTGTATAAATTAAAAAGACATTCTGAGGTAACAAAACCCCACACAAGCATAAATCCGGTCTTTTTGTCCGATGTAAACACTGCTGGGCAACCTTGGCTCCAGATCATACTGAGCAGAGAGGCCTGTAAATAAAGAGCTGCTTTTTTTTGCAAAAGGTGGATGAATCTTCTCCTCAGACTGCATCCTGGCACGGCAGCCAGGTGGGTAAATGCTTGAATGTGAGGGAAGAACAATTCTTGACTGAAAGAACCCTCTTGTCCTGTTGATATGTGGCCTGAAACTAGATTATAACACGTGTGAAGAAGTTGGTACTACCATCCAGTAAAAGTGATGAGATTTATTCATAGCATAAGCTACAAGGGGGAGTTATTTTCAGAACTGGTAAACTAGAGGGCACTGCTTTCATCTGCTGGGGTGAACTGTCCCACCCCTGGTATCACAAATGGCTCTTTAGCCCTTTGTTGTGTCCCAAGGTAGGAGTGACTCAGGTTCATGGATTTCCTTTGTCAGAACTGAGGTGAAACAACACCAGGGGAGTTCAAACAGCAACCAATATTTATTCAATCAAGCTAACCTTGTACAAGTGAACTTATCAATATGAACCTTGCATCATCTCATTAAGCTGTTGCTTGAAAGGAGAAGGCACATGTAGAAAAAGAAACAGGAAAAAGGAACATGAAACTATGTCAGTAACCTGTACAACATGTGCTAAACATATGTAAGCCTTACTTATTTGGGGATCAATTCAGAGAAGAAAATAAGGACATCCCTCCCGTTGAGTCACGAGGTTCAGAGTGGACCCTGTTGCTTTCTAGACTCCTTCTCAAGGAGGAGCCCAGGACCGACTGGATCCACTCCTAGTCCTAGACTTGGTCAGTAGTTTATGTTCAAAAGGATGAGGTGTAGGGACTATGGGGAGAAGAGGGGCAGGGGAGTGGGGGTGGGCACGGGGAGAAAGAAAGAAGAAAAGTATTTCGTCAGTCCTGGGTCCAGCATTGGTTCAGCCAGTCTAGAGATCCAGTTCTGGAGAGCGTGCGCCGAGAACTCGTCTTCCCTTCTTTATACCTAAAGGGTCTGACCCTGTAGGTGGGGATTTGCCATCACTGAGCAAGTGCAGTGTGAGCTCAGGAACATTCCAGAAATTAGTCGGTGGTCTTGACATGCACAGTTCACATTCCTGGGATTCTCTGGAAATGGGTCGGTGGGCTTGGGTGGTCATCAGGGAGTTGCTTCTCCCTCCCTGCAGGCATGACCACTATCTGGCCTTTCCTTCCAGCGTATACGTTGTGCTTCTTCTCATGGTCACTTAAGATAAGGAACTACTGCTTTGGAGAATTGCGGTCTCACTCCCTGTGGGGCCTTCTCCTCCAGCCACATTTTCCTGTTTCCGCAACTCCAGCACTTTTACAGAGGCTGTCTTCTCCACCAAAGTTCTTTAATGAATGTTTGAGACATCAGCTATAATTTGTCAAACTGTCACCCCCCTGTGGCCTCTGCTAACCCCAGGAAAGGTGCCCACTGCTTCTTTGCAGCCTCTGGATGAAGAGGTCAAGGACCTGTACCCTTGTGCTGCTCTTTTCAGTTGGCTTTCTTTTGTCTGCCTCTACCTGAGAGGTCATAATCCTCTTTCAAGGCCTAGGTGATGCCCAGGAAATGGTGAAGGCTGTTTTCCTTTCCTACCCCCAGACCAAAGCCCAAATCTGATGGCTCACTGCTGCGTGGGATGAGGGCTGCCCCTGGGCAGAAAAGGAGCAGCCCTTGGGAAGGCCCCACAGCATGGGGGATGGCCGCAGTTTGGAGTCTGAGGCAATAACACAGCGTGGGAGTGGTTTACACAGCCCTGGTGCTTGCCAGGAAACCAGGCTAAAAAGCCCACAACCAACAATTCTTTCATCTCCCCTCCAGTGTCACCCAATTGCTTTTAATTTTTTCAGATGCCTGTGCCCAGTGCCTGTCCTTCCGTCCTGCTGTTTTAAATGGGGCCTGTTGTTTTCCACAGCTTCTGGGCTGCTGGGGTTGGAGGGGAAGCAGCATTGTCCAGATGCAGCAGGAGCTGGAGGTCCTGGGGAGGTGACATATGCTCTCCCCCCTTGACTCCCCTGCCAAGATTGTCCCACTGGTTGCACTTGGGTTTCCTCTCAACAGTATGTGCATCCCTGCTACCACCTCTGCTCTCCTTTTTGGGGAGCAGCTGTAAGGGAGCACACCCTGTGTCCTGAGTCATACCTCACTGGCAGAGTGTTGCATATGTGGAGAAAATGCTGGATATTGGGAGCTCATGAAACTTGTTCAGTTTCTCATGAGACTCTGGGACAGATAGCAATGGTCTGAAGGCTTTTATGAGCTTGAAGACATTCATCTATGCTGAGAAAAATGCCTGGCTAGGGACTTCTGGATAATCTCACCAGGAAACTATCAGCCACTTTAGGGGCTGAAATGCCTTTTTAAATGCCAGTCTTTAAGTGTCTGTGCTTCAGCTCCTTTTACAAGGATGATTGCAGCAATGATTGTAAAACCCTCAGATGCTCCGTAATGAAAGCCGCGTAAATGAAGCAGTCTAACTTTGTTCCCTTACATTGCCCAACGTAAGGAAGGTAGGAAGCTTTTTTTTTTTTTAAATTTTGGACAAACTGAATTTCCTTGCTGTAAAAGGGCTGATTTGTATGAAGGGCTCTGGGTACCAAACAGAGGTGGAGAAAGGTCCCAGATCCCAAACCTGTGGTGCTTCTGCAGGTCCCGTGCCCAAACAAGTGAACCAAACAATGTGCAAGTTATGTTGTCTCCACCCATCTGACCATCCATCACCTCTTCCAGAGCCAGGCATAGGAGCAAGGTGCTCCCATGCTGGGAATTTCCCACCTTGCCTATTGGGAATTACTCCATAATCTGCTGACAAAAACCACATTGTCTTCCTCCTTCTGTCCATGCAGAGCATAACAGCCTGCATCTGCTGGCAGCTGCTGGCAGAAGCTAATGCTGAAGATCAAGGCCATTGGTATGAGCTCAAACACTACATATGTATCTGTGAGAAATCTGTGTGTGTTGGCCAGCTGCCTTGAGTGATTCCTTACTTTTACGTAATTTTCTTTGCAGTCCTGACTTTTAGTGCCTACTAGATAGGTACAAGGAAAATCTATGTGATAATTGCGAAGTGTTGCAGTGACTTTATGTAACAAAACAAATGTAAAAGGAGTTTTGCTCATAGAATTAAATTATATTTTACTATTTATAATCACATTTTTATTGAAGGAAGAAATACTTGGGTTTAGTATCCTGTTCAGTCTAGCCTTTCATTTTACCAGCCTTATTAATTGATTTTAATAAGGGTGCTATAAAAAAGGAAAATTCTGTTTATAGAGATGAATACAAACTCAGAAAGATAGGAAAACACATACCTACTTTGGTCTCGAAGTATGAAAATGTACTATCTTAAGCAACATATTTACTACAAGCAGACAAAGGACAAGCGTTTATTGCTTCTATCAGCACTAATGCAGGGTCCTTTTGGTTATTTCTTTAATCCAAACAGCTTCCTGGTAGATCCAAGATGTGAGGCCTTTCTGTAATGACTTGGCAAGAGAAAGGGTCCAGAACTTCTCTGCAAACACAATTAAGTTGTCAAAGACAAGTCCCATATTTGAATTAAAACTATAAATCTTTCATCTGCACCTACTCTACATCAAACAGCAGGAAAAGAGGCCCTCCCATGTAACAGTCTTAATTACCAGAGCACGGCAGCCTTTGAGCATGACAGAGCCAATGATAGCTGACCTCGTGCTCCAGCCCCAGAGTGGGATCAACGTGATGAATGGGAATCCCTGCCTGAAATATCACAGCAAAAGGAACAGCCTCAGATGGCAAATTAAGTGCCTAACACATTGTTGGGGCTACACAAATATATAATAATGCTCTTTGCTTTGATCTGCTTATACTGGAATGAGCAGTATGTTGAAGGATTCAGTGTAAACATGTCAAGCTTTGCCTAGTAGTGACGAGCCTGTGCCACCTCCTTTCCCACAAAAATGCACGGCAGGGCAGTGCCTTTTCCCCTCTCCGATGCCACTGCTAGTTCCGTTGCACTTGGAGTAGGAGAGAGAGCTGTTGTGGGTTTGTTAGGGTTTTCATTAATAATCCCACATAATTCCCCATGGCCCAGAGTAAGCAAGATAACTGTGGATCTCCAGGGAGAACAGGAGTTATGAGGCTTCATTTTTCTTTTCACAGTACTTGAGCAGCAGGTGAGTCAAATGTCATAGCAGTTGGGTGTTTGGTTACCTTAGAGCAGCAGTTCCCATGCTGTGTAGTATGGGTGGTTAGCAGCCCTTGAGGTCCACAGTGGGGTTTTCTCTTAAATTTTGAATGTTTCCAGCTCAAGGTTCGTGAAGAAGAGCCACGGAAATCCATGACAAATGCTTACAGTAGTTTGTTGGCCCAAAACTTGGCAAATGGCAGGGCCACATTTCCTGGGGTCATTTCTGAAACAACTACATTTTAGGATGGGGCTGTGTCCCATCACACTTAACCCCAGTCAGTAACTAAGCATCATGCAGCCACTCACTCACTCCCCCTGCCTCCCAGTGGGATGGGGGAGAGAATCAGGAAAAAAAAAAGTAAAACTCGTGGGTTGAGATAAGAACAGTTTAATAGAACAGAAAGGAAGA
>JAVJGG010000074.1:55035140-55065299 GCA_035590195.1 Aviceda cuculoides
GTCAGCTGCCCTGGCTGTGTCCCCTCCCAACTTCTTGTGCCCCTCCAGCCTTCCTGCTGGCTGGGCATCAGAAGCTGGAAAATCCTTGACTTAGTCTAAACATTGGTTAGCAACAACTGAAAACTTCAGTGTGTTATCAACATTATTCTCATACTGAATTCAGAACATAATATTACACCAGCTACTAGATAGAAAATTAACTCCATCCCAGCTGAAACTAGGACAGGCTGTCACATCTTCTGGTGTACCGATGCAATCTTTTTGTCCTTCTGAGACATTTCTGAAACTCCTTGTCTCTAATTTCTGTATTGACTGCTACTGAACATTTCCTTCCTGACCTTACTTTTATTTTTTATCTTAAGGCTTCACAGTGTATTCCCTCCACTGATGGGTCTTGCTAGCTCAGTTATTAACTCTTACATGCAGAAGGTACCTTGCTGTTTGACTAGTAGTATCAATTATGAAGGAGAAGCTGCATATGCCCTATAGAAGAACATATCTCAGGTATGGCATATCAGATACAAAGCATAAAATGTTTTAATTGAAAATACATAGAAATGCCCTTTCCTTTTTTTCCTTTTTTCTGCAAAAACCCTTCACAGGAAAGGTATCATGAATTTGCAATTTTGGTATAATAAAGCTACAAAAATCTGATTGTGAAAAAGTTCTGTAGCAAATATTTTACCTGGTAATGAATTCTTCAAACAGTGTTTTCCAGAGCAAAGTCCAGAGTGTGAACAAAAAAATTTCTTAGCACAGAATGTATTCATGCAGGTAAATCAGCTACACTTAAATATTACAATCTTATTGTGTTAGGTTTCTGTGACAAAGAGAATACACTATCTTGTATTATATAAAAACATATCTGTGTATATATATATGCATATATGTGCTTGTCTTTCTATATTTACATTTGTTACATTTCACAAAGAAATAAGTCTGCATTTAGTCTTATGCATGGTAGTGATTATGCTTGCCACAAAAACATTTGAAATTCCCAACAAATGCACATTAAAGCAATAAGGAAAATAAAGAACATTAACCCTGGAGAAAAATTATTTGAGGCATATTTTGGATCTGCAAGGCTGCCAGGTTACACCCACAAGCATTATCCTTATGCCAAAAGGGTACTATTCAGCCTAAGAGCAGACGGGAGCAAGAAAAAAAAAAAGTGATGGTGAAGCCTGTGCTGTCAGATCTGCATCTTTCACGTATTCCTTGGGAGGTGCTCTGTTCACCTGCTATGTGTTTAGGCAGTGGTGGGTAGGGGGTTGCTGGTTGCTCCAGAGCTGTACTGGAGGGAGGCATCTCCTGATGGATGCTGCATGTCTATAGCCAGAGGTTAAAAGTGCAGGAGAGACTGTGAGATTCAAAGGGTATAGCCAGACCTACTCGCTTTGAGGAAAAATGATGTGACTGTATTATAGGGTTATAGACAGACCAGGCTTTCCCCTCCAGTGCAATTAGTGGACATGCTTCATTAGCTTGACAAGCAGAAGGGTGTGGTGGGAATGCAAAAACCCTGATGGGAACTTAGCCTTCCTGAATGCCTGGGAGGCCTGCCACTGACTTTATCACAGGCTGGATTTCACCCTGTGAGCGTGTATTCTCTTGATACAGAATATGAATAATAAGGATGGGAATGGAGTATACATAACCACATATTGCCAAAAAGGGACACAATCCTATTAAAAGCAATCCACTTCTGGCAGGAGAACAGTTACTATGGAATTTAAAACAGGAAGTTGTGTAATTAACTGCACATTTCAGAGAAATATTACGCTAAATACAATAAAAATACAACATGAAATAAGTGACCCAGATCCTCGGGATATAAATTAGTAGAAACCCAATTTACTCTAATGCCCCAATGGAATAATGCACATGCATATTAACTCAAGTGATTGCTGTGTGCCCTACCCATGCAGCATTTGCAGGACATAAAACTTGCCCTGCTAGGCACAGCCTCACTCTCATCTGTATTGTGAAGGATATTTTATATTTTGTCTTTCTATAGACTTTCCCCAATATTTAAGATTTAAGGGCTGAAACAACAGAAGAAGAGTAACTCTACTTTGAAAGCATCTGGCAAAGAAATCCTTAGAGAGAATGAGTGTGACTGAAACTGTAGAGCATAAACATTACTCAAAATCTGTGTATGGACATGTTTTTGCTTACACTTCTTGTCCACAGTGCTTCTGTACACAGGTTAGCAGAGTCTGCCTGTTGTTCATGGACATGATCAACATTGAATCTGTATATGTTAAATGATATTGCTTGTGTACACAAACAGTTACTAAGTGGAAACTGAACTCTCTGGGGAGAATATCCCCAAAACTGTGTGCACTCAATTGTGAAGAGGGTTGAGATGTCACAGTCAGCCCCAGTGGAGCTTTTGTGCAACATATTTACCCAGGACTCATTGATGACAGGTGCATTAGGAATATTTCTAGGGTTATGAATATGCATGTGTCTCTATTTGCAAATATTTGGAGCTACCATGTATATAAATCATCTGCATTATGCACATTTCATGAGGATGAAAGTGTTCTCCAACATAAAGGAAATTTCCCTTCCAGCTGTAGCTCTGAGCTTTCTAATGTATTTTTTACAGTATATAGAATTCTTTCACACAGATTGCTGGTGAGCTGCCATCCTTGTTTTCTGTTTGCTTTAGGGAAAAATACTCGAGTAGCTGTAATTATTAAAGGTTATAATTGCTCCACAGGTTATGAAAAATGGTAGTGGTGAGGCTGGACACTGAAAAGTTACGGAGAGGATGTGAGATAAGGAAATCTGAGAGGACTGCACAAAGAGGGCTTGGCACTCATAAAAGGGCAGGCTTCGCTGCTGTTTAACTACAGTCTGCACTCCTCTTTAGTTTCCATGTGAAAGAGCATTATTAACAAAGAAACTGGAGAAGGGTTAATTTGTTTGTTATTTAAACCCTCCCTTATGCAAGTCCACACATGCTAAGTGTTTGAACAGGGGCCAAGACTCTAATCCAGGCAACCCGCCCTGGGCAGCATGGGACAAGCAGGAGGCCAGGCTCGTGGGGCAGCAGATCTTGGTTCCCCTCTTCTCCTCCCCTCCTTGGAGCGGCTGGCCAGGCTGCAGGCACCAGCTCTGCCTCCAGTCACACCGATGTGCATGGTGCAAGTAGCAGGCTTGCGCTAATCCAGCTCTCATGGGCTGAAATGTTGAGGGACGACCTAACACTATCAGCTTGCTGGATGGGTGTCAGGGGCCGGGAGCTTCTAGCTGCCACAGGTAGCAGCAACCAGCAGGCAGAAATGGGAGCCGGGGTCAGGTTGTAGAAAGAGGATGTGCAACCACAGGTGGGATGAACAGCCCTGAGGAATTTAAAGCCCTCTGCTAGAGTATTGAAAAGGTATTTACTAAAATAATGTATCAGAAATCCAAGATGTAGTAAGGCTGCAGTTCAGGCTGCCTAAAAAATCTTCAAAAGGCAGGAAGAGGGTACTCTGTCTTGTGTGAACAGCTGACACACAGCCTGGAGACCCAGTCATTTGCAGTCATGGCAGACAGAGCACGAACTCCAGCAAATATGGGGTCTGGCCTATGCTGAAGTATCCTATTGCCTAGGAGTGAAAAGACTGGAACAAACATAAAAGCAATGATTTTCACAAAGCTCCAACCAAATTCTTTGGAGGTAGGGAGTGGGAGGGAGAGGGGTCAAAAAATAATCCCATTTTAGTTATCTTTTTCTTAAATCTGGTTATGACTGAAATTGGAAACCCAGACACACCATCACAAGGCTATTACTATGATGTTTCCATTTGCAACAAAAGGTAGACGCCTTATAGAGGTAGGATTGCGTGCACACAGTTTCCAGCCTATTCTGTATGCTCAAGAGATACTTACAATTTGGCTGCACATCAGAAAAGCAGTCAAGCTGTACGAGAAAACCTTTTAAGTTTCACTCAGCACTGTATACTGTTGCATTCAGTGCCCCGAGTAGAGGTTTTGTTAGAGCTACATACTTAGTGAAGCAAAGTTTGCCTCACCTCTTGTCTTTCATTGTGTTTGTAGTAGAAAAGGCAATGGGCAGCCAGCAGAAGCTCTGCCCTCCTGTGCTCCTGGGGACACGTTCTTCTCCTGGCTCCCCAAGTCGCAGCTGTTAAGGATCAAGTCTGAGTAGAAAACTGAATTCAACACTGAAAGGCCTTTCACTGCAAGTATTTCTTGGGCTTCTCTTTGACTTCTGATGGAATTAACGTTTTCAAAAGGATATTGTCTGTAAATTAGAAAATGGGTAAGGTTCACTCAGTTACTCTTAGTCACTCCAACTTCTACAGCCACACCAAGCAACTGCAGAAACCCTGCTGGCTGACAGAAAACTTAGTGAGTAAAGGAAAAATGAAAAGTTACCTGGCTCTGTATTAAAAAAGATGAGTTATACCAGCAGCCTGCTTTGGCTCTGTTCTTAGTGAGACCCATCTGTTCTGAGGAAGCTGAGAACATTTCAAGCAAAAGCATTTGTAATCTCAAAAACTCCTTTACACTTTTAGGGCAAAATGTCAGATCTTACTTCAACAGATCTCTGTTTCTAGATTCAAGACTTGAGTCTACCTACAAGACATTAGTCATTTCATACCAAATGCCCATAACTCAGCAATTTCCACCCAAAACAATTGATTAGATGCAATTGGATCCAGGTGGAATGGGCAGATCACCTGTGATTTCCCTTTTCCATTACTTTTTGCTTATTGAATCTCTTTTAGAAAACAAAACACTGTTTGGTACTTAAACAAACCTTCAGCTACTGCTGGTGGTTAGATTTGGGAATAGATGATAAAAATGTGATATGGTCTGTGTTTCAGTTGACAGTGTCTGAAAGCTATTCAGAGAGATATGGATTTGTATTCTGATGTTATGTTAATATGATTTACAGTGTTATATTTCTAACAGCAATTGGATCTTGGGTGCCATCTAAGCAATTAGATACTATCTAATCAGAGCATGGTAGTCTCAACACTCATGGCAGTATGCCAAGAAGGAGTCTTGCCTGGTCTGCAAGAGTAAGTTCAGCAGATGGTTGCTCCAAGGTTTTCCATCAGCACATGAAGAGTAAGGATTCTTCTTTTTCTCCCTTAAGCAAAGAAGGAAGAAATCAATATGGGAAAGTTGTAAAAGAGGAAAAGGAAATACTTCATGAAAAGTTAAAGATGAGAAAATTGGAAATTACTAAACTTGTCTACTGGCCATTCCCACCAAAGTCTCAGAATGGCATCTGCTGGTCTTGCTGGAGCTAGCTCCAAGCTCACACTGCTCAGGGCTACAGTAGTGAAGCTCTACAGCAGCTGAGCCTTTAACATGGGAAACAGCCTTTAACACTAGCAGGAATTGAAACAGAGGAGCGAAAGCAAGCTGAAGGGCTTTTGGTAAAAATACAAGGTGTAGGCCCATGAATGAGGCATTGCAGGGTGAATTAGAAGGTGAACTTACAGCGTATCTGCTGATCCACTGTAATTGCTTGTGTCCTCAAACACGAGGGAGGCATGCTTCTCTTCAGCTGAAAGATAAGCAACCTGCAATTATCTTTCACTGTGGAATAAAAGCCCACACACTGGCAGTTAATGGGGGTGATTCTGATGCTCTGTTCATGCAGTCTCTTTTTATCCCTACGAACTGTGAAAGTGTCTGTACCCATAATCTAGCCATATCCCTGTGCTGAGCCTTCAAGATATTCTAGTCTCTTATACTGCAGTTACAGTTCCCAGCCTGCTATGTCCCCTCAGCTTGTTCTGAATTAACTAATCCATTAACTGTGCATTAAGGGAGCAGGGAAAGCTAAGGGGTGCTCATTAAAGTAGTCCATTTATAAACAGTGTCCCACTAGGCACCACAAGGCACTGACTATTTCCCAGGCAAATTCGTTTCAGCTCCCCAGAGGACAGAAGGTAGAGCCCTTTGAACAGAGTAGCCTTCTTTCTCAACAGGCCAAGAGCTTCCATGGCCTGGGAGAGAGGGTGAGGTGGGAGCTGTGCTTTTGGCAGACCCTTTCAGGCTTCATCCCTTAGCTTTCTGCTAAGCAATGCTGGCTGGCAGGGAAGCAGGATTAAAGCAAAGAGTGCTCTCTGCACCTATGACAAGCCACTCTACAGCTTCTGGGAGTATGTCCCCAACCCTTGCTCCCCAGATGCTCTCTTACCTGTTTGGTTTTTTTTTTTTCCCCTCTGGCTGCAAAAGAGATGGGAAATAAGCTATAAGAGTAACTATTTCCCTGTGAGTGAATGCTGTGTATTGAAACACAGGCCCTTCCTCCTTTGCTGGACAATGGCTAAATTCACAGCTTCTCTGCAGCTAAAAATGTATCCCAAAAGAGGTTTTTACTTTTTCACTTGGAGCAAAGGTCTTAGGTTGAACCAAAATGACATAATCCAAACACAAAAAGATTGATTTCCAATAAGTCTCAAGTCTCAGGAACTTGTTTGTAACGTGCTATCAAATGAAGTACAAAAGGTGGGCTCATTAGGTCATCACAGGATGCTTGAAATGGACTGATGTGAAATCCAAAAATTGGTAGTGAAGGACTTTTACCCAGAAATATCTCATATGTTTAGATTCCTTCTTCAAAATGTGTCACATGCACTACAAAACCTCAGCAGGTCCTAAAAACAACATTCAATCATTACACAGAAAATTTATTCATCTTTAAAACAAGAACGTGGATTAGAGTGACCAAGCAGTTTGCTAAAAGACAAAACATCATTCTTGCCCAAACAACTTGTTCCTCTATGCACTGTGAGCCAAATCATGAGATCCTTTCCTGGATCCTGCACAAGTCCCTCCTGAAAACCCATCCCAGGATTAATTCAATCACTTGCACAATTAATACTGTGAAATCCCAAAGAAAATTAATATTAACTTTCCAAATACATCCACGATGCTCTTCAGAGAGTGACAGAAACTCTATTCCTACAGAATACTTGCTTTTCTCAGTGTCTGCATAAAAAGTCAGGGTTTGGCAGTTTTAGTGTTCAAGGGCTCAATTTCTCACTGTTGTCCTGAACTTAGACACTGTAGTAGGTGCATAAATCTGCCTGAAGCATCACACTAGTCTGAGTGTCTTCACACCCTGACCTCTTCATTACACAGCTGCCTCAACTGAGATAGATAACAGAATATCTAAACTGACTCCTAGTCAGCTTAGAAAAGTTTCGCTTTTCTTTCTGAGCAAAAGCCTGTTCATATTTGACAGTGTTGCATTGCTGACAATGCACTTTCTGAGAAGTGTTTTCTATTTTGAGTGAAGATGTCAGGCTCATTTCCAACAGATTTTTTTTTTCTATTCTCTCTCTCCTTCTGACTGTTTGAATTCTGTGAATCTGTCTCATTTAGTCATACCTCTTGGTGGGAAGACCTCTGAGGAGCTGAGCCTCTGGCTTGGGAGTTCCTACCCCCCTAGCTTGTTATCCCACCAAAACTCCCCGAAGATTATGCTGTACTCTGTTTACTGCCAGAGAACAGAGCTTGTTGCTTAATCACTGCTTCCAGGAAAAAGTCTTTCACTACTGTCTAATTACAATAGTGTTTCTGTGACAGAGGTCCTACAATCATAGAATATGCAATATGAAAAAAAGGATAATAAAACCCAATCATTAAATTCCCACCTGAAATGCAAAGTATCTTCAGCGTCACACTGACATTTATGTCTACCACAACAAGCTGGAAAATGGTGACCACAGTCTCTGGCTCTACTGCTGTGACGTTGTTGTGTCAGGACTGCCTGATAGAATAAAACACAGAACTGAAAATTCAGATCTCATACAAAACTGTGCCATTACTTATCATTCTGCATTTCAACATATTGCCTTGCCTGAGTGTGAAGGAACACGTATATAGTGAAGGAAAGGGTTATATATGTGTGTATCCTTACAGGCCTATGGAAAGATAGGATTATCCAGATGTATAGGCATGGATAAGTAATTTGCCAAGAAGCAAAGTAATTTAAAAATTATGGACATAGTAGGATTCAAAATAGGCACACACATGGATTAGAGCACTCGATTTTTTCCACATGAACAGTAAGGAAATATTGTTTATTCTTCATCTTTTGAAAGAGATGGACTTTCACTGGAGACTGAAGCTGAGATTTGGGAACATGTTGTCATTAAGAGTCCCATGGTGATCTATCATATGCAGAGCCTGGCTGAGCCAAAAGCCTGCTATCAGCTTGACTAATTCACTTTGGACTAACTAAAATTCCCACTGCAACTTCAAATGGAGGTCTTAGATATCCTCCTCTCACACCAGTATGAATGCTCATCATGTTAGGCAAGAATGAAGAGAATTTTTTTTTTTTTAATTTTATTCTAGGTATGACTGGCTACATGAGGTGAAGAGTCCTGGTTTTAGTTATGGGTTTTTTTTTTTGTAAAAGCACACTGCAAAGCAGGGAAATGTCAGAGTTGGATTTCACTATAGACAGTGAATGAAAGTTCAGAGTGGCTCAGATACAAGGTTTTGTCTTTATAACATAGTGTGCAAACCAGTGTGATAGCTTTGAAAAAATTAGTGCCTTAGCAATCTTGGAATTAGAAATAATTCAGATCTTGATCCTTTTTAACCCAAATCATCAAAGCTTGAGTCAACAAACGGGACATTTTAAAGAACAGCAAGGACTTTGGACATGGTAAACCTGTAAGTGGTATTAAAGACAGTAAGATCAGAGTGCAACACAGGGAAGAAAAAGTTATCTGAAATTCAGGAAGTGTTTCTTCAGGTTCAGATGCAGTGCCACAGACTTTAAAATATGCTTGCTCCTTATGTCCAGTAAATTAAGAAATAATGATAGCCCATTTCATACCACAGCTACTTCTGGTCATAACTAGCAAGTGCCAAGATACGTAACAATGAAAAAAAAGTGGTAAAAATTTTCAGAGATCTGTTTCGTCTCTTCAGGAAACTTCAGTTTTATTTTGAGATAGACAAAAAAAGTGGGAAACAATCTTATCTGAACTTCATCCCAGCATACTGGCCTCATTTAAAGAGCACTCTGCTGCGAAATGGCAGCCTGCCACAGTTTACTGTTTGGGCTCAAACAGAAAATCTGAAACATTGAAATAATAACTAGGCCTTGAGGTGGTCGGTCCTCTAATGAGTCTAAAAAAGCCAGGGATGGCAGAACAATAGTCTGTTTGGTCAAAACCAAAACCTATGATATTTCCACAGCTCTTTCTAGATGCCCATCTCCTTCATGGCAAGCTTGTGTGCTGTTGACAGCAGTCTGTTTCCAAACAAGTTATAACCAACACCTTTGAGGGACAGCCTATATCTGAAGAAGAAATGGAGATCAATTTGCAATGCATAAATATGAAGTTCAAAATAATCAGTAATAGGAAGCTGCCAGCCAAGTATTTAAGATATTAAGCTCATCCAAACAACTGTTCCCTCTTTTTAAGAGAATGTAATGTTAAAACAGAGAAGTAATCTGAAACTGAGAGTCTTTGTTGATGATGTAGAAACTTAGATTTTGGAAGGTAAATTATTTTTCTTTTTGAAAGAAGGCCAACAGGTTTTTGTTCACCTAAAACATTTAATGTCAGGGGCATTGCATTTTCCAAGCCCTTACCGGGTCATATTTATCTTGTCTGATAGGATTGAATTACTTAACATGTATGTTTTGGAACTGAACACTACAGTAACACAATACTGACATGCTATGTTGATCCATATATCCAGAATATAATGTGAATTTACCTAATCTGAGGTTTTTAATATAAAATTCAGGAAGTTGGAGTACACATACCCATATTTAACTAGATTCAATGTAAATCGTGCCATATGTTACACATCAGAGTCAAATTCATGAGAATAGGGTGAGAGTGGAAAAGCTATTTTATTGAACTGTTTCTTGAATATCTGTGCTGAAAGAAGCTCATGCTGTCAATGATCCAGCAGCTAGGGCACTCAACAGAAATAAGTCCATTTTTCCATGAGTAAATACCTCTTTATAAGAACAGAACAATTGCAACAGAAAAGGTGAGGGGTTCACCCCCTCCTGCCCCAGTGGCCCAAGGCATGGCCTCCTGACTAACAGGAGACCTGGACCCTGGTTCTAAACAGGTTCTTTGACTCAGAGGTCTCATACACTCCAGCTAGAGAGCAGAAACTGAAGCTTGAAGCTGGCACGTCAAAAAAAAAAAAGGGGGGGATTTTCAAATCTAATCAAAGAGCCCCTTCATCTGTCTTAGAGTTTTCTCAGTTATACAGTGTCTAATTCATGCTTATGCCAGTTATATTTATTTACTACTCCCACCCTTTTTCTAACCAATTTGTATGATAAACTAAAACAGCACAGACTTTATATACAGGAAAGCCCTTTAATTTACATAGGAATAGCCAGAATGTAAGCCAACCTAAAATGTGGACCAGTGTCTTTTGTAGCACTTCTTACCTGGCTTCCTGAATTTTTGTGAAATTCTAATAGGCCATGCATTTACTTATGTAGATGGCACGGAGGATATCAAAGGAATGTATCAGTTACACTGACTCTGGCCTAAACAGGAGTGAAAACACAGGATAAAACCAGAAAAGCAACTGGTAGGACACAGAAGTAATGGCTGACTTGGCCAAGGTCCCCATCTTTCCAAGTTCACCTTCCTTTTAAGCTCTGAAACCTCATGAGTTGAAGTATTTACTAGCATTACTTCTAATCTTGTACACTTAAAGGTTTGCAAGCCATTGAATATCAATTAAGTTTATGTACAAGTGTAATACCTTTGCTCATTGCTTCCACTTGAAACCTTCAGTTCACAGAAACCACAAAACGCATGTACCTACTTTATTTGCATATTATTTTAATCACAGTAATGTCAGGATCTGGACCCAGTTTTCACAGAAACTGCTTATATGCTTCTGTCAAGCAATCATTTCTCTAAACAACCCGTAGTACAGATAAGCAACACAGCATGTTTTTCACATTCTTGATATCTTTTTTTTCTTTTGCAGTAAACTGTTCATACAAAGTTTGCATAGATAAACCAATCTGACAAAAGTAGTGTGTACAATTTTAAAAAATATGTCTGAATTTGATACGGCTTACAAACAGTTTATGGACAGAAAGGAAGGTGAAATACACTTTTGTGGAATCATTTTTGCATCCAGCTCCTCTTCATACAGACTTGCATGGCTGCTGGCAGAGATTCAGCACTAAATGTTAATTTCTAACTACTGTAAATTACTTTGAAGAGGCTTTTCTAAAAGATTGTATGCTATCACACTTACTGTATTTCCTATTTCTCACTAGGCTGACTTAATTTTACTTGCAGTGAGCTTCAAGCTGTGGTTTATGTTGCCATCAGACTTAGGAAATCGACTGCCTCAAACTGAATTATCTAAAACCAAAGTATTGTAAATTCCAAGTGAACATTTGCAATTGTTTTCTTTTTATTAGCTGCACAAACCTGTTATTCCCCTGGCACTCAAATAATTTGTAATGGGCTGCTGGATGTACTTGTTAATGCATTCACTCTCAGCTTAAGCAATGTTCTTCAGCAAATCCAATAGATGAAACATTTAAAATAAACAGAAAAGGCCTTCGATAGCATTGACTTGGGGCTCATATAAAAACAATTTGGATACTTCAGGCTGGAAACAAGCATTTTGTTACAGAAGCTGATCGTTCCCTGTTGTAACTCATGCTAGCAATTTCTTTCAGATGTGTCCTCACTTGAACATTCTCCTCAATCATATTGCAACTCCATGGAGCCCATATTTCCTCCTGAAAGGTGTCTCTTTGACACACTGTCATGCATTAGGTATCAGGAAAGTAGTCAAAATCATGTGGTTTACTCATGCTTATAATGATATGCCCCAAGTGTGTCAGCTGGTACCATCTGCAGTGCCTGGAGCAGTGTGTGGGAGACTCTGACAACTCAATTGCAGGCTGGAGGTTTTGAAAAACAGTGGATAATTACTATTACCGCTTAGGCACGAGGACTCCTATGTGCAGCATTACAGAGGCCACATCTGTTACAACTATTACTAAGTCTCTGCTGATCATCAATATTACAATAAAAATAGTCATCAATCTGGATAAAAATAATCATTTCTTTTCAGTTCCAGCCCACTGATCTGATCAAGTTGTAACTAATAAATTGATGCTCTGTCACCCTTTCCTTTTGTGTGATTTTTTTTGCACTCTGATTGTTTTTGGAAGCCAGGTAGGATCCTGCCCCAAACAAATACCTGCCAGTAAAATAAGAGGCAAGAAAGAGAGCTGTAGCTACTCTTGCAGAGAGGAGTTGGGTATTTGAGAAAAATATTGAATTCTGAAATCCTAGTTCAAGAATTTTCCGTAAAGCCACAGCTTTCAACTAAGCCTGGTTTTTACTTATCTTGAGTAAGATCTTGGCTCTTAATTATCAGGCTGATAATGGCTAATTTGCATTTTTAGAACAGGTATAGGTTGTTACCTAACTTAAAATGGAGAAAAATATTGCAGGAGCTTTTGCTCAGATGTTGCCTGTGTTGTGACTGTGCAAACTCAAGGCTGGTTTTCATCAGCTTCATTTTATCCTAACCTAAGACCTTACTGGCCATTCACACCTCTGGAGTCTTTCTTAGTGCTAAGCATGAGATTTAACAAACTATGCCATTCTTCACACTTTTTGTTCAGTACTGGTATGTGGAGTATCCACATACTGGATATGTGGATATATACATATCAAGTATATATCACTTGATACTGTGAGTACCAGAAGACAAACCCCAAATATTCTTACTGTGAAAATTTAAATATTGGATGTGATATGGATTTCTTCCCAGCTGCTTAGCTGGTCCTGCATTTTATGTTAGGCCTACCAGAAACAACATGACAAAGCTAAGTTTCCAATCAGCAGAAATGAAATCTGAGCTCTTGGGACCATGAAAGAAGGTGCGTCTTGAAATGGCCAGTGATGGAAAACATGCAAGGGAACTTCTTACATGATATGATTCTGCCTTGCCTCCAAACTGGTAATTCCTGAAGGAATGTCTTCAGTGCCATATCAGATATCTTAAAACAATGGTTGCTGCAGTGTTCCAAGTTTTGTTTTCTTTGCACAGTCTAACAACAGACATAACAACAGATAAATATCAAGACAAATTTGTTAATATTGCATTATTGGCAGACAAAAAAAGATCACTTTACATTGGAATGCTGAGCTCCTGCCAACCGCCAACAAGTGGATAGCTCTGTTTTAGAACTTACTGCTAATGGGAAAAAATACATGTGCTGCACGAAAATAGAAAACGTCTGAAAGCATTTGAAAAGGTTTAGGTTCCATTCTAAGAGTCCTCAAAAATCAACCCTGCTGACAGAATTTGAAAAATACAGCTTGTGTAAAGGCAGTGGCATTTAAATTTTTCGTAGTTCTTTACATCTCTGCAGTGCTCTGTGAAAAGGAACCACAGGAAGCTGATAAATATTAGTCTAACTTGCAGATACAGAAGCAATTTCATACAAAGAAGGAGTGCCTTACCCAATGCCACCCAGAAGATGGTCAGATATGAAAAATGATGGGTTTGTAAGAGACAACATAAAGGAGCAGGGCTGGTTTGAGAAGTATAAGGGTCTGCGATGGAAGATTAGTTTCAATGTATATAATTAAAGGCTGAAAACTATTTAAATAATGCCTTTACAGATGAAAAATGTTACAACAATATATTTTTTATGTTGCTGCAAATATTTTTGGGCACTGAATAGGAGGCCTTAAATGCAGAGAAATTCTTAATACTGTGTGGATCAGGTAAGGAGTGAGATTTATGCTCATGATGCTTCCAAGAAGCCTGACCCTGTCAGGTTGCTGCTGGTGGTCAGGCAGACAACAGACTTGGGCTTTGTGGCCCTCTATTTAAGCAAAGATCTGGGAGGTTTGCTGTATTTATGTAAGACTGATGTTGGAAAGGGAAGAAGGACTCTGGAGAGGCTGTGTTATTGCCCCCTCCCCACAGGGGTACATTCCTCTGTTTAGGGAAAGAGACCGTCCACCTTCCAGCTCACGACATGCTTTTTACAGCATGTCCACTGAATTTCAGTCCTTGTGTGATGATGGCCTTCATGGAAGGGGTGCCATCACTAAAACACAGCACTTCATGTGCTTCTTGCTCTAGGGTTCTCTTAATTTCCTTAAGTTGGTTTTCTGTATCAGCTTACAGACAGGCCTGTGGGTTAGGCGCACTCACCATAAAGATGACAATCACACACCTCACGCAGGTGCCTGCATGTACAAACGGTAATAAGCTCATATCCCTGCCTTTGTAAGGTCACTGGTAAGACTGTGGCACGGGTACTGTATAAATCATTTGCTGTACGAGCCTTTTCCATGGCATGCGCGCACACACACACACACACACACACACACACAGAGAAAACTGGTGAAACAGATACATTTTACAGCAACAAATGTATGGACTGAATCATGAAGGGCCTGAGCCCACCTCTTCCTTGGGTTCTTCAGCCAGGAGACTGGAACAGCTCTCAGAGTGATCTCATCATATAGAGTGAATAAGAATACATCTTATAAACTACTAGGTTTTGATTGCTTTTTTGTTTTGTTTTCTTCAAGCCACTGAGGTGCAAAAAAGGAAACAAAAGGCAGATTTTGATTGATCTGGTAAATATGGATGTGTCTGGAACCAGGAAGAATACATTAAAGAAGTGATTAATGGCCTTGATTATGGCGAGTGTAGTGAGAACACTGGCTTTCGCTGTGGCTGCAGACTGCAGCTCGCTATTCCCCCACTGTCTGGCACAGCTTGTGGTTTTTTCTAAACAAGGCTGCAGAGACAAACAATAGAATTGTGATCATACTGATTTTGCTAATGGTCAGTTGCCATTTGCACTGTCAAATTCTTCTGTCAAAGACCCGTCTTCACTGGAGTTCAACATACTCACATGGTGGGTCCAAATGGCAATACTGATTTGACCATATTTGTTTTTTTAAATTGCTCCAGAAAAAAAGACAAGATTAATTTCTATGGATACAAAGGAAGACATTTTCTGATCCCCTGTTATTACAAAATTCAATTTGCTTTAAATTTGCCTGCTTTATCATTTCCTTTGGGTATTCAGCTAACAGGATTCTAATATAATAGTTTAAAAGAACCTCCTCCCTATATCTGGTCATGTCTTACCATAATCAAAATGCTTGTCTAATGCTGGAGCTCTGTACCATAGGACAGTATTGCTGCACGACAGGAATTCTCCTGTGGGAGTCTTAGGCCAGTGAATGCACCAGACTGGAGAATATTGTCTATCTCAGACAAATGAATATGTCTAGCATATACACAGCAAGTGAAGGTCCCAGGCAGGCAGACTAGACGGGGAAAAGAAAGCACAAAGGTGACAATCATGAGAATAGCAATAGGAAGGCATATGGATGGCTGTTTTCATTGTTTTTCTTCAGTCCCTTGAATGCCAAAAGTGCCAGAAGGAGATGGCTGTAGGAGCAGCTTTGGTGAGGACAGGGAAAGAGGGGATGGAGGCTTTTGAGGAACAAGGCAGCTGGACAGCATGACTGAGTGGAATTGACAGGATAGAGAAACTAGGTTAAATTTAGCAAGAGGAGCTGCACAGCAGAAGATCTTCAAGACTAGGACATTAGATCTCTAGAGAGCACTGAGGAAACAGGCCAACATGCAGAAAGGCAGATGCCACAGCCAGAATGAGAAAGATGGCTTTGGCAGCAATGTCCTGACAGCCCAGAAAAGGGAGAAAGCAGTCCTGTGAGGAAGACTGCAGTGCTGAAGGGTAAAGTGATTAGGTGTGTGTGAGTGGTTTGGCTGCAGGGATGGAAAGGCAAGGCTAGATGGCTAAAACGCTGTAGCAGGTGTGGCTCATTTACTCCATCCTCCCACAGGAGGTGGGTTGGGAATCCACAGAAAAGGATTGAAGCTCAGTGCAGTGAGGACAGTCAAACAGACTGCAGGAGGTTTACAACAGATATTGTGTTGTGCTGTTTCTTTTGCTGCCTGTGAAGGTCATCCACAGGGAAGGAGTCATTTGGGATATTTATCAGACTGGGAGCACTATGTCAAAGACTTTGTAGAGACTCAGCTAATTCACTAGGCTTGTCCACCTCCTTCATCCTGTTGATACAATGTCACATTCACTACTTTGTTGTGCAGAATAAGCTCCTCATTATTTGTGCAGAACATGTACAACTTAACCCTGCAGTGGCGTAGTAGGTATCTGACATTTACACCTAATTGCTGTGACCTGATACTTGTGTAACTAGAGGATGAAAATGCTTTGCTTTATCTGAAGTGGATTTTCCATGTAATGACCATATAACTAAATTAGAGATGGCTAAACTTGCTGAGATTTAATATGAGCTCATAGCAAAAAAATGTGTTTAAATAAACTTTATGTTCAGATAGGCCTTGACAACCGGCAAAAATGCTATTTCTCATTCTTTGCTAAGATATGATCTCATTACACATGAACAATCACTGAAACACATGCAGAAAATGGCATAAGAAAACCCCCTTTCTGATATTATCTCTGGCTGTCAAGTGTTAGATGCAAGGCTAATGAGCTTTGATCCAAGTGCCAACCAATTTAATTCTCCCCATTATCTTGGCTGAATAGGGATATTTATTAGGTTTCCCCACACGTGCTCGCTGTGGCACAAAGGCAGTGAATCATTCTTATGCCACAATAACAAATCTAGGCTTGACTCTATCCATCAAGGAGAAAAGCTGTGATTCTTGCTCTGCAGGAAAAACTCAGGACATAGCATTGCTCCCAAAAGCAGGTGTCCAGGGAGGGACACACCTAAGGGTCCATGTGGCATTCTGGTTCATGGAGGGAAAAAAACTTGACTTACTGAGGCTACTAGTATTGCTGCCATGAGTCTGATTTTGTTCTGGTGAGGAGGAAGACAAAGCAAAACCTAACCCTTACCTTTGGATCATGATTTTTTTTTTCTAGGAATGGAGCTAATGACCTAGGCAAGGCTGCCCTGTGATCCATGCTGCAGATTCATTACCTCTAGCAGCAGTTTCTACTGCACTGTGCTGATGGTGTGCACAGACCTATCACTTATAGGAAATTGAAGCAGGCGGTGCAATCCAAGTCCAAAGGGAGGGAAAAAGAGGACAGGACACTGTTAACTAGGGCCACCCAGAAAGAAGAGCTAGAAATGGCTTGTGTGCCCCCAAGACCTTCTTCTGAGAGATTGGCAAGGACCTCAGCTCAGGAGGTTATGAACCATCCTAGTTAATACAGAGTATCAGGCTCAGCTGATCTGTCACAGGCCTCCCCAAATACCTGTGCCTGCTGAAAATTAGTTGGTATCTGCAGTGCATGGGTTCATGGGGATACAGGAGCAGGTTCATGGCTGAAGTAAGAATCTCAGAATATAGACCTTAGTAACTGGTGCTGTTGCTAACTTTTACTCAGCTGGCTTGTAATTTTGGTTTTATAAAAGTGAGCACGGTGAGAGTGGGAGTCCGGAACACAAAAAATAAAGAAACTGACCTTCCCTTACTTGAACCCATGCATTTTTTTTATTCTTCACAAGGCAATGTGATGTCTTGGGGATGGAATGCCTACCTTGAATGTCTCTTCTTTTCTCAGCTTCTGTCAACTGTGTTTCCTTAACATTATTTCAAGATCATTTAGGTATTTAATTCATTAGATTGCAAAATCCTGCTAGTACAGCAGGGCATTTCTCAAGCCATTAGACATGTCTGTGTGTAAGTTCACACCCATCTGATGTGCCAGCTACAATTCACAATGATAAAGGTTTATTGGAGACTTTTCAAATATATTCCATTAATCAGATTCAAGGCAAAATCTTTCTCAGCCTGTCTCAAATAGACTTTACAAACAGCACGTACCATGCAGCATTGTTCTCCATTAGGTAGGACACATCTGATATAAAAAAAAAGCTCACCAGTAAACCGTGCTTTTACAAATGTTCCTCCACCATACTGAAGAGATAAAAAGCAGGCTGTGGGATTTTCAGGACTAGCCCATCCCAGGTTACAGTCTCTAGCCTCTACATTTTCACAGTATTTCATGAAGTTTTATCAGTACACTATGACTTAATCAATCTGACCTTTAGTAAGAGGCATAAAGCTAAAAGCCTGTGTAATTCTTCAACAATTAATCAGAGCAAATCAAAGGAAAGGACTTTTCAAAAAGAAAGAGACAGAATAACAAATTGTAACAGGCCAAATATAGAAGAATCAGATAATTTTTCACCTGCGAAATTCCCCTGGAGGAGGCAGGTTAAAGAATTACCCAGCCATTGAGGGAAAGGCGCCATATCTTTCCACATACCTAAGATCTTTCTAAGACCACAGACTAGACACCTTTTTAATATCCTAAGCTTAACAGCAGGTCTAATGTTTTTAATACTGAAATATTGTTTTAGAAAAACAAAACAGAAACAACAACAAAAAAACCCCAAAAGCAGAGGATTCTACAGCTTACTCATTAATTTCAAGAGACTTGTCAATTTCTAATTGCTTGGGCTTTTGTATGGAGACAGGGAGGAGACTCAATCGTCTCTCATCCATCCTTATCAGACTGTAGGCAAACCTGCCAAGTTTTGGTCACTGAAAGGAGTCAGATTTGAAAAATGCACTCTCTGAGTGATGGTTCAAATTTTCCATTTGAATGTACTGTGAATCTTCAGAGTTTTATGTGAGACTGCTTCAGATTGCAGCAGACTCTAGCCAAAAATGGGGAGGCACACTGAAACTCAGTGAGACTTGGCAGTGCATTGACTCTGCTGGGGCAGGAACAAAGGCTCTGCTAAGAGCATATGCTATCTATTAAACTTTGTTCTTTGTGTGTGTAGACCGAGAGGAGGAGAGAGTGACAGAGGTAAGAACTCCAGCTCTCTTTTCTTGATTTCAGACAAAGCTTTTGCCCAGATTATCTGATAGCTAAAGGAGTCTGGAGAGAGCTAGACATTTTGGAGAATCATCTCTCAAAGCAAAGTTCTAATTGGGTGTTCCCTCTGCTTTACAGGAAACTTATTCATTGACCACAATCTAAACAAACTCATTACAGCATACATGAAAGCAGGCACTATTGCAGCAATTGTCTGCTTTGTTATTGATGAAGAAATCTCATTTTTTCAAGCCAGGAAATCTTTAATTGTTAGGAGACAGAAAATGTTTCCAATTAAGCAGTTCACCTGCATCCATAGAAATGTATGGGTAACCTAAATGGGAATGACAATGATTCCTCAGATCTTCCATGAAAATTACAACGGTTAGGCAAAGCCCTGGAAAAAAGCCATTGAGCTCAACAGTACTACAGCCAAGGATGTCCAACAAGAAAGAGGATTTGACCCAGTGTCGTTTTCTCAGGGATTAAAGTCCTCTCTCCAACTGTCAAACAAAAAAAGTTTAAGATACATGTGACAAAAGTGAAAAAGCAAGCATCATTTTGTAAAGAAAACCTTAAAGCCTGACCTAGCAGGAGGTAGTGGTAAAACCACCTCTGCTTTCAGTATCGCCAAGATTTCACCCTTAGTTTCAGAGAGCTATGAGTTAAACAATGGGGTAGTAAGGCTGGTCTTAGCCTGCCTGATCAGTCCCTGAAAAGTCTCCTTTCCTCACCTTTGTCCCGTGACCTTTTGAGAAGCATTGCAGACACCAGTATAGCTACAAGAAAACTGGAAGGAGCAATTGGTACACCAGAGGATTGTGCTGCCATCCAGAGGGACCTTGACAAGCTGGAGAAATGGCCTGACAGGAACCTCACAAGGTTCACCAAGGGGAAGTGCGAAGTGCTGCACCTGAGGAAGAATAACCCCATGTACCAGTACACGCTGGGGACCAACTATCTGGAAAGCAGCTGTGTAGAAAAATTCCTGGGGATTCTGGTGGACAATAAGTTGCCCACTAGCCACCAATGCACCCTTGCAGCAGAGAAGACCAACAGCATCCTGGGCTGCATTAGGAGAAGGATTGCCACCAGGTCGAGGGAGGCCATCCTTCCCTTCTACTCAGCACTAGTGAGACATATCTGGAGTGCTGTGTTGGGTGCTGGGCTCCCCAGGATGAGAGAGACATGGAACTACTGAAGCAAGTCCAGTAAAGGGGCACTAAGACAGTTAAGGGACTGGAGCATTTGATATACAAAGGAAGGCTGGAGAGCTGGGAATGTTCTGCCTGGAGAAGAAAAGGCTCAGGAGGTGCCTCATCGATATCAATAAAAATCTGATAAGGGGAGTAAAGAAGATGGAGCAGACTTTTCTCAGTTGTGCCCCGTGACAAGATAAGAGGCAGGAAAATCTATTTTAAAAGAAGAAAAATATCACTCTGAGGTGGTCAAACACTGGAACAGGTTTCCCAGAGAGGCTGTGAGTTTCTATCTTTAGAGGTATTAAAAATTTGACTTACAATCATAGAATCATGGGGTCATAGAATGGCTTGTGTTGGAAGGGACTGTTAAAGGTCATATGCAGTGTTTCACACCCCTCATAGTAAAAAATTTCTTCATATACCTACTCTGAATCTACCCTCTTTTAGTTTAAAACCATTACCCCTTGTCCTATTGCAACAGGCAGTACTAAAAATTCTTGACATGGTCCTGCGCAACCTGCTTTCAGTTGCCCTGCTTTAGCGCAGGGTTTGGACTAGATGATCTCCAAAGGTCCCTTCCAACCTCAACCATTTTATGAACCCTTGCCAACCAGTAGCTGCATCACTACTACCACATGCAGGCATCTCTGGGCTTGCTTGTCCAAGAGGCTGAGTAATGGACTCATGAGTTTCTCTTGTAAAAGGCTGACTTTTGGTAAAAGAGTTCTGCCAGGTGGTAAATTGCGTAGACCAGACAGGAAGAAGTTCAGTACAGCTATTGAGCTGTGCAGTAAATTGTGATGGATAGTCCAGAGTGCCTGTAGAATTATTGTCCTATTTCTCTGGCAAAATTTGTGATCTTTGAAATATGCTTTCCATACTGAAGTGAAAATGAAACTGCTGACCGCGTGCACAGGTATTCTGCGGTACTGTGAGCTACTGGGGACATGGGAGATGATACCCCTTGATTTGTGTTGGAATTAGAATGAAATGCTGCATCTCAGGCAGATCAAGGACTGGGATTTAGCCTCCTGTAGACCATAGCAATACTCTGGAGAACCCAGGTAGAAAGCATTTTATCTGGCATTTTATAAATATTCCAGGCAGAAGTTTTATGGAAACATTTATCAAAATATCATTTTGTTGGGGAAAAAAATTCCAAGCAGTTCAAGTTAACATATAATTGTACCTCAGAAAAGGAGATGATAAGATTGACAAGCAGCTGTTTAACTTCCTGTCTGGAGCAAGACAAAAGATAGGCATCATCTCCAGTTATTGAACAAAATTACTCCACCAGCACATCATCAAGAAATGCTTCTAGGTTTTTAATATAAACAAGTGTGTGTAGTTTATACAAGGACGTCAGACATGGTAAAGTGATCTTGAACAATTACTTGCTGCACTACATCTGCTAGAAATTTTTGTCCTTACTCACTTAGAAAACTCTGAGGATGCATCTCCACAGATGTCTGCTCTCAGTAGAGTACTTCAGCCCACATAACTCTATATGCAGCCAAGTCTAGATAAGGCTACCATGCATCCAGCTTTTCCAGATGTGTCTCCCTTTTCTATTCAGAAATTATGTTTTTCTCTATTTTTTTGGATGCCTGGTTAGATCACAGGCCACCATAGAGCTGAAAATCCTAGAGACTGAGCCTACTGCCTATGGTGCATGGATAGCCTATTAGTTATTGCCCAAAGTGGAACAGGCACACTAAGACTAATGCCTCTAGACAGCTCGGGACTCACCAGGCACATCCACAGGTGTTTCTGCCATGGGAATCCCAGATTCCTTGGTACCTCAGCTTCTTCCAGTGCCTTAGTTATGTTGCTTCTATAAGGTGCAGGTCTCACTATTCTCCACCACAGCATGCAGTGGGAACACAGTTGCCTTCAATGAGGGAACTGATGTGGCCTATTCATTATGGTGCCCCGCTTCAAAGTGTGCCTAAATTCTTCTCAGAATCCTCACAGAGGATATTAAGAGTATAACCTGCCCATTATTTCTCCTTAACACTGTCATTTGGTTTATGCCTCAAATCACACAGACGTAAGCCCTTCCCTATTTCTCCAACAAAATCTTGCCATTCCCCTTGCTCATGTAGATATCTAACTCACCCATTATACATTATATAAATGGAGTTGTTTTATTGGTTGTAAATGTCTTGTTACTCAGTTTCACGTCCCCATGCTTTTGTTTTCTGGGAAAGGTAATCTTCCTTAAGACATTAATTATTTTGTACACTTCTGTCATGCTGTCACTTCTTTTTCCTCTCTAATCTAAGCATCTCTACATTTTCCACATTTTCCTCCCATAAAAAAACCCCAAACCCAACCTCAAACACATTTCTATTCCTCTAACCATTGTTGTCATGTATTTCCCTGGACCATTAGTGTTCCTGCAGTATTATTTTCAAGCTGGGTGACCAGGAAGGAATAGGGAGGACATGTAACTGGTTTATATAATAATATTATATTATTTTCAATATTGTTTTCTATGCCTTTCCTGCTACATTCTATGAGTTTGCCAACACTTTTGCTACACACACAGTGTATGGTTTGGCCAAGATGTGTGCTGTGACACTTTTTCTTCTGTATGGTTGTGATTAATTTAGAGCCAAGAAATATGTCATTCTGATTTTTCCTTCCAACTTGCATTAATTTGCTTTTGTCTGCAAGGAATTTAATCTACCATGAAGCCACCTAGCCTCATCTACTCCACCAGAAGTTCCTCACAGATTTGTCTCACTTGGACTATCTTATCTATGTCCATGTCATTTCCAAACCTTTCCTCCTTACTGTGTCACTTGTTTTCTAAAATCATTCCTAGTGAGGCTCTTTTTTCTTTCTTGAAAAGCAGAAGTTTTGTCCCTATTTCACAGTTTCTTTGAAATTTTCTGAATTAGCAGAAGCACCCCACTCAGTGCCACAGACACAGTAATTTAGTGTGACAGCCTTTTTCCTGAAGATAGAGTGAAAGAGAAACAACAGTCAGCACAAATTAAGCAACTGTGATACATTAACAAACCTTGTCCTGCTTCAGCCCCTGGAGTTTTAGATGCTGGTGCTGGTGTTCTCATGAGGATGAGAATTTTCCCACCCTGTTCCTCAAAGCACAGGGGGAGATCTTGTTCCCCTAGCAGGAGAGAGACTGCAGGGTCTGGAAACAAGCTCACACAGGATTGCCAGGAAGGATGTCACTCTCATAGCTACAAAGTCTATGGCACTATTGTGAATGTGGCAGTACTAAATCTAAAAAGGCTATTGGTTTATATTGCAAAGAGGAAATGTGGACACACAGAAACTCAGACCGTTTGCAGAGATGCAGAAACAAAAGACAAAGCCATACGTGGTGATAAGCAAGGGTGAGAGTGGTGAGAGAGGAAGGGAAGCTACTGATCACTTGCATTTTACAGGTCCAGCTGGGCTTGCTCCCTTCTGAGACATGCAGCTAGAGTCTCTCTGTATTTCCTTGATTTTGATTTGCCTAAATGAGAAGTGATAAGATGGCTTTGTGTCTCCTGGTGTGAGCAGTCCATCCTACAGCTCACTCACTTAGTCTAGAAGGTGAGAGAGGAGGCAATCCCAAAGCAGGCGGCAGCTCCCAGCACTTCTCCACTACCTCGAGCTCCTCTCCAGGCTCTGACTGTTCACACTAGCCTTTGTCTCTGTCTCTCAAGAGTTCAGGTACTGCTCCAGGTGGGCATTCCCGAATAGGACTGGCCAGATGGCAACAGGGCTAGTTAAGGAACAAGTCTTTGCGTGGGTGTGGTAAGGAGCAGCACAGACCTGATCTTTTTATTCCGTGTGATAAATGAAATATACATTGCCATGCAGGTCTCCAGGATAATCGCTGATTTCAGTGAAGTCTTGGTTAGGATTTTTCAAATTACATGCTATAACCTGTCATTGGAGTAAATTCTGAAAAGCTTTTAGAATTCAGCAAACTTGCTTATCGCCGAACATTATGATAATCTACCCATTGCAAACATTATTGCTAGAAGTTCAGTCATACCATTCCTTAATTCCTTTAAATTTCTGGATGTCTCCAGTCTCACCCTGGAGACTTTACTGCTATTTCACATTTCTTCCATTTTACTTTTTGATCTCTCAGACTCTGGCATATATTGTAACTTTGTTACTTGGAAAATAGTAGGTATTTCCTTTGTATATCAGTGATTGACTTTAGCAAATGTTTTATCAGAGTTAGCATGAAAACAGAAAATTGCAGTATCCAAATACTGTGATCAGTTGCCTCTGCTCAAACCTCTTTAGCATCTGGGAGTAAAATATGTCTCTGTGTAATCTGTTTCCCATTGTGGTTTTAAAGGTCTGCAACATTTTTATAGGCTCAAGGACCAAAGTAACTCAAGACTAAACTGTGTTGGCTCACCCTGGGGTAACCCCTATAAATGACAAACAAATCAGCATTTCACAGTTAAAAAACAACACCAAGTGTTCTACAAAATCCCCCAGAAGTTTACTGCAGTGATGCTAACAATGCTAGACATTAAGGCAAGGAATTTCCTTTTTGGATTTCAAGAGAAAAAACACCACAGCTGTTTCTCAGTGGATTCCCAGCCAAGTTGAAAAGGTTACTGACCCAGCCATGATGTAACACCAAATACTGCAAATGGTGAGTCCCCCAACCAGCATTTCGCCAGAGCACTATCCAATAATAATTTTCACCCCACAAAGAAAGTATTTGTCTAGCACACCTCTTGCACTAAAACCTCACCTAAAAAGGATGGCAAGAGTCTTTGCTATTCTACTAGTTGAACTGTTTGCGGCAAATGTTTGTTAACAGACTGGTAGGAATAGGGAAAATCTGTTCCTGAAAATGATGTGCATTACCTTTAAGTCCTTGGAAGTGTGAATGGTTAATGAAAATACTATCTCAGCCTCAACACTCGTATAATCTATGGTGTGCTTGATTAGAAACTGCAAGGGTAGTAATTTTGTATTCCCAGCAACACATCAAAGTTGCTACATAGCCTAAACAGGAAAGGCACAAGCCAGGGGCCAGAGGACCTTTGATGCTGTGACTCACATGATGGGGCAGTAATGGAGGCCCCATAAGTGAACACATGGGCAAAAACCTGTGTGCAGGTCACCCGCTCCCCTCCAGTGGGGTGGAAGCTGCACTGGGTGGCCCAAGCAGCATTCTCATTTGCAAGATACTGGGAAAACTGGAGGCCAGGGAGGGTCCAAGCAGCAGGGGAAAGGTTACTGGGACAGCTGACCCCATTTGCACAGGCATCGCCCATCGCCCCATCTGCACTGGACTGGGACCAGAGAGAACCCATGGGGAAGCAGCTTACTGGGAGGGGAAGCACCCAGGAAGCAGTGCTGGGGGCTGACAGGAGGGGACAACCAGGGTGACCAGGAATGCTTCCTTCAACAGGACAGTGAAGAAAAGCAGTCATGTGCAGTTATTTCCCCTTGTTTACTAGGAAGTGAGAAAATATGACTATTGTTCACAGAGTGAACGTTTCCCAACAGATTTTCTCTTTTTAGCATGTATTCATTTATACAGCTGGCATTTTGAAGAGTTAAATTATTGCATCCCTGAGTGGGTATCTACAGCCTGAGCCTTACAGCATAAGATTACCTGAGACCTGCTCTTAGCTGTATGGCTAGATTCAAGCTGTTAAAGCCATTTAACCTTACCTCATGCTTATCCTTAACTATTGCATGTGATAGTTTCTACTTCTGCAGCACTAGTCCTCCATATATCCAGGCACAGTGATTTTTGGGGTGCAGCAGCAGGTGGGTGAGCAGGCATGCTTCAGAACACACTGCAATATGCCAGCATGCACAGAAGAGGGAGAAAACAGCCACCTTCATAAAAGAATGGCTGCTTCTGGAAAGGATAGTCCCCAACTGACCATGTTGTCATTGATAGTAGCGAAGCAAAACAGACATCATAATGCCCACATTTGCACACAGGGAGGAAGGCAAAATGTAAACCAAACTCTATTCGCTGTCTGGAAGGGTTATTTCCAAATGTTCCCTCTCTGCTGCAAGCTAAACAAACTTTGTGTACCTTTGTACTCACTTCTTTTATTTCAAGTACGTTCACATTGACTCTCCTTCCTTACTCAAATTACAAAAGATTTTGAGGAGCAAGTGTGTGTTGGTAAACAGAATTTCAAAAGCAAAAAGGAAAGAAGTACTTCTGTTGCACTTAATCTGCCCTTCCTCTGTGTCCAAAGCACCTAGCTTGCCCAGAACACAGCTTTACGGGACAGATGGCATTTTTTTATCGTCCTTCTCATTTACAATTGAAGAAAGTCAGAAAGGAGTTTGCCTGCAAAATTTTTGCGTTAGAAACCCATACCTTCTTTTCCTATGTAAACACTATAGAGGTGGAATGTCAGTGAGGGCACACTATAAAGACAGAATTGAAAAAAAGATCTAGAGAGATGTTTAAAGGGAAAAATGTCTTTAACATTTAGCTGGCTATGAATCTCAATCTTATTTTTGACAGGTCTTGGGAATTCAGAACCTGTTTACACTGCCCACTGCAGTGCTGAGCAGAGATGCCAAAATAGGTGTCAGCAGCCTGTCTGGGTACCAGTTGTGATAAAGCTCTGCTGACACAACACAAACACAGCTATGTGGATCTTCTCAGACCAATGCAGGGCAGAGGCAGAAGACTTTGCACCTGTGCATGCCTGCATGTGTAAAGACAACCCAAGACACTCAAGTGCTTTGGACATGATATCCTTAATTTCTGGAAAGCACTATGTATAGATATATGCATATACACAGGGAATGTCCAGTAACTCACAAAGCTCTGAGGAAAGAGGATAATTTTTAATATTTAGGTCACCCACTTGTTAACTCAGGTAGAAAACTATGGAATAAAAACCATCCATGTGAAAATAAAAGTTAAAAGCAAACTGAAATACACTTTCAGGCCTTTATTATGTATGTCAGAAAAACCAACACACAATTCCAGTGGGGAAAAAAAATCAATTTCATGTCATTGAAGTGACTAACTTGTCACTTCATTGTGAAATTGGATTTTTTTCTGTTTGCTAGCTGCCCTCCTTTCTCAGGTACTTAACTTTCCTAAAGTTTAACTTTCCCACAGTTTGTCCATTAATAAACCTTGCTTAGTCACTGGTTAGGAGCCACTTTGTCATCATTCATGGATTTGAAGCTGGGAATCTAAAAGGAATCTACATAGATAATCCCCATCACATTTTACTCCATTCTAATAACCAATTAAAGAAGGAAAGACCACTAGATTCCCTTTCTTTTTTTTTTAAATTTTGCATACTATAGACAATAACAATGGAATAGAAATACATCACATTCTGAGAAATAGCAGATCGACTGTTTCTTCTTTCAAATGGAATAAAATTTTGGAATAAACACAGTCACTTTTCAAAAATATCCCTGCTTCACAGGGAAGATAAGTTTTTTGATTAGCAGTCTCACTTCAAACACTGATATTTGATCTTATTGGCATCAAGGAAACATGGTGGGATGGCTCCCTTGACTGGAGTGTTTGAATGGACGGATACAGGCTCTTCAGGAAGGACAGGCAGGGGAGGAGGGAGTGTCTCCCCCTATGTCAGTGACCAGCTGGAGTGCATGGAGCTCTGCCTTGGGATGGATGAGGAGCTGACCTAGACCTTATGGGTCAGGATTAAAGGTAGGGCAGGGACTAGTGACATTATAGTGGGGGTCTGCTACAGGCCGCCTGACCAGGAAGACCAAGCAGATGAAGCTCTCTATAGACTTATAGGAGCAGCCTCACATTCACAAGGTCTGGTCCTCATGGGAGACCTCAACCACCCCAATATCCAATGGAGGGACAATACAGCAGGGCATCAGCAATCCAGGAGGTTCCTGGAATGTGTTGATGATAACTTCCTTCTCCAAGTGATGGTGGACCAAACAAGGAGAGGTGCTGTGCTGGACCTTGTTCTCACCAACAAGGAGGGGCTGGTGGGGAATGTGAAGCTCAAGGGCAGCCTCGGCTGCAATGACCATGAAATGGTGGAGCTCAAGATCCTTGGGGCAGCAAGGAGGGCACATAGCAAGCTTGCTACCCTGGACTTCAGGAGAGCAGACTTCATCCTCTTCAGGGATCAGCTTGGTAGAGAACCATGGGATAAAGCCCTGGAGGGAAGAGGGGCCCAAGAAAGCTTGTTAATATTTAAGGGTCACCTCCTCCAAGCTCAGGAGTGATGCATCCCAACAAAGAGGAAGTCGAGCAAGACCACCAGGAGGCCTGCATGGATGAAGAATATGCTCCTGGACAAACTCAAACACAAAAAGGAAGCCTACAGAAGGTGGAAACAAGGACAGGTAGCCTGGAAGGAATACAGAGAAATTGTCTGAGCAGCCAGGGATTAAGTTAAGAAAGCTAAAGCCCTGACAGAATTAAATCTGGCCAGGCACATCAAGGGCAACAAGAAACGCTTCTATAGGTACATTGGTGATAAAAGGAAGACTAGGGAAAATGTGGGCTCTCTCCCGAAGGAAACGGGAGACCTGGTTACCTGGGACATGGAGAAGGCTGAGGTACTCAATGACTTTTTTGCCTCAGTCTTCACCAGTAAGCGCTCCAGCCATATTACCCAAGTCACAGAAGGCAAAGGCAGGGACTGGGAGAGTGAAGAACCACCCACTGTAGGAGAAGATCAGGTTCAAGATCATCTAAGGAACCTGAAGGTGCACAAGTCCATGGGACCAGAAAGACATGCATCTGCGGATCTTGAGGGAACTGACAGATGAAGTGGCTAAGCCACTATCCATCATATTTGAGAAGTCATGGCAGTCTGGGGAAGTTCACACTGACTGGAAAAGGGGAAACATAACCCCATTTTTAAAAAAGGATGACCCAGAGGACAACAGGCCAGTCAGTCTCACTTCTGTGCCTGGCAAGATCATGGAGCAGATCCTTCTAGAAACTACATTAAGGCACATGGAAAATAAGGAGGTGATTGGTGACAGCCAACATGGCTTCACTAAGGGAAAATCATGCCTGACAAATTGGGTAGCCTTCTACAATGGGGTTACAGCACTGTAGATAAGGGAAGAGCAACTGATGTTATCTACCTGGACTTGTGCAAAGCATTTGACACTGTCCCACATGACATCCTGGTCTCTAAATTGGAGAGACATAGATTTGATGGATGGACCACTCGGTGGGCTGGATGGTCACACTCAAAGGGTTGCGGTCAATGGCTCGATGTCCAAATAGAGAGCAGTGACAAGCGGCATTCCTCAGGCATGGGTATTGGGACCGGAGCTGTTTAACATCTTTGTCAGTGACATAGACAGTGGGATTGAGCGCACACTCAGCAAGTTTGTCAGCAACATCAAGCTGTGTGATGCGGTCGACACGCTGGTGGGAACAGATGCCATCCAAAGGGACCTTGACAGGCTAGAAACGTGGGCCTGTGTGAACCTCATGAAGTTCAACAAGACCAAGTGCAAGTTCCTGCACCTGGGTTGGTGCAATCCCAAGCACAAATACAGGCTGGGCAGGGAATGGATTGAGAGCAGCCCTGCAGAGAAGGACTTTGGGGTGCTGCTTGACCAGAAACTCAACATGTGCATTTGCAGCCCAGAAAGCCAACCATATCCTGGGCTGCATCAAAAGAAGTGTGACCAGTAGGTTGAGGGAGGTGATTCTCCCCCTCTACTCTGCTCTGGTGAGACCCCACCTGGAGTACTGCGTTCAGCTCTGGGGCCCCCAACATAAGAAGGACATGGACCTGTTGGAGCGAGTCCAGAGGAGGACCGTGAAGATGATCAGAGGGCTGGAGCACCTCTTCTATGAGACAGGCTGAGAGAGTTGAGGTTCTTCAGATTGGAGAAGAGAAGGCTCTGGGGACACATTATAGCAGCCTTCCAGTACCTACAGGGGGGCTATAAGAAAGTCGGAGAGGGACTTTTTACAAGTGCATGTAGTGATAGGACAAGAGGTAATGAATTTAAACTGAAAGAGGGTAGATTTAGATTAGATGTCAGGAAGAAGTTCTTCACTGTGAGGGTGGCAAGGCACTGGAACAGGTTGCCCAGAGAAATTGTGGATGCCCCATCCCTGGAAGTGTTCAAGGCCAGGTTGGATGGGAC
>JAVJGG010000074.1:55065399-55084512 GCA_035590195.1 Aviceda cuculoides
AGTGTTCAAGGCCAGGTTGGATGGGACTTTGAGCAACCTGGTACAGTGGAAGGTGCCCCTGCCCATGGCAGGGGTGTTGGAACTAGATGATCTTTAAGGTCCTTTCCAACCCAAACCATTCTGTGATTCTATTTACAATTCATGCATTTTTGTAAGCTGTAGGAATGCAGTTGTCCTTTTTCTGCTTCCTGAGCTTAAAATGACTGAAAAGACTTTGAAAGAGCTCACTTCTGTTCCAACGTTTCTGGTGGTACAGGAGAGGCAAGCCTAGAGACATAAGTGGAGTTACCTAAGGCTTTAAAAGGAGCTGACTGACCTCGTTTTGGCAGTGCATACTGTCACTCAGCCCTGTGAAAAGAAAAAGTCAAAGAATTTTTTACAAAGTAGTGTTTTGTGAGAAAAGGCAGCTCCAGCAAGCCCCTAGCAGGTTTCAGGTTTCACCTCATGAAGCTTATGTCTGTGCAGGATGTGTGCTGCAGAGCAGCTCCACCATTATGGTTGTGTAAAATGCCATGATACCCAAGCTAGCTGGAAAGACAATAGCTCTGATAATTGAAGCAGGCAGCCTGCAGCGGGACCTGGGTTATTAACTGTCCATCTTGGAGCTCTGTGCTACCATCCATGGGACCACTGCTCTAAAGGTTCTAGTGAGCCTGAGCATCTGTGCAGCGGGCAAAGGACATTGCAGGGCTTCCAGGGGATGCAGCTCTGAAATAACATTGCTATGGGAGCTATTGAAAGCTGGGGTCAATAAGACTCCTAAAACTTCCACATTTCTTGTTTGGAGCCATCAGATCAGAAATCTTCACATGTCTGGGAATCATGGCCAAGCTGGAACATTTAAGCCTAGGGAATTCCAAATTAACACTCCTTTTGAAAAGAGACCTTTAGGTGATTTTTAAAATACTTTTTGTGGGAAATGTTCCTTCCCACATTCACTTTTTAAGCTAACAATGAATATTTTCCTCCAAGAATTTCCATAAAATGGAAACTTTCAACCAAAATTAGTGAAATGCTACCAAATCAAGTTTTGATACTATTTACTGTACACAAATTAAAGTCACTGTCAAAGGTTAAGGCTGAGGATTGTCCAGTCTTTCTTGCAAAAGTTTTTTCTTTGTTTCCAACACTTTGTATCTCAAAACCACTACCAGGAAAAAGCATTCGTGCCATTCTGGATGCATAATGCCTCTGCGCTATGCAGAGTGCTGAGTGCCAAAGAGGCTCCAGAATCAGCCTACCAGGAGACAGGAGCCTGAACAGTAGAGAGGTATGAGGAAGATTTGAGACCTTTTATGCTTTTATTTCCTCATTTGCTTTTCAAGCCTCAATCTTTTCAACAACTGCAACAAAATCCACTTATGCCCACATACCAACTTTTGCCCTGCATGAAGCTGGAAAAACCCTTCTTGCAATTGTCTCAATTTCAACCCACTCCTGCTGGAAGACACCTGATGGAAAACCCTGCAGTAGACAAGCCTGCCCATGGCCCAGTGCAGGTCTGTGGGGTGCTTCTGCCCGTGTGCAAAGTCAGTGAGGCCCCATCCAACCGTGCTCGAGTCAGTGCAGCTGGACATGCCTGGCACTGTCCTTATGTCAATACTTCTTACTCCATATTAGTATGGCCATTGTTTCTAAATATCTCTGAAAATAAAATTTCCAGCTCAGATGAATGGCTGACTGTAGCTCGCCATATCACCACGTCTTCTAAATTTTGCAGCCTCAGAGCCCCAAAGCAAAGATTTGACAATAACATCCTTTATACCTGCAGGGATTCTAGCAGGCTGAAAGCTTCAGGTACTGCATGCGAGGAGGTAGGAAGACATCTCCAGATTGAAACATGGCAGCCATTTAAGGATACACAGCAGTAGAACAGAATATTTTGGCAAAGGAGGGTGGAAGAAATGCTGCATCCAATTGAAATGGCAGGAACATTTGCAGGTGGGAAGAATGCAATTATCCAAGCTGGAAGCAGTCCAGGATGCCATTCATACTGCAGACTTGGCATTTCTCAAAATGAAATAACAGATGTTTTTGTGAACTTCTGTCAGGCATACATCTTATTAATTAAATCTGTAAGAACTACTCTGCCTTTAGCTTTTTTTTTTTTTTTTTGCAAATAAACGCAAAAACCCTGAAATATTATATATAGATAGATATATGCATATATATGTATATATACATGTACTTATACACATCCATCTTTTGGTTCAGAACAGATTAATTTTCTGAAGTAGATGAAAGGGGGAAAAGTTGATCTCTGGGGCCTCATGATCATCTCTAGCCTCCAGTTGCAAGAGAAACCCCAGACAGACAAAACATGAGAAGATATGCTGGAGGCAGCAATTTAGACGGACAGGTTGATAGACGAGGTGATCATACAGATTTTGCTACTTTCAACTTCTCAGAGGCAGTGAAATAACTACAAGGAGGAGGATGTTGTAGGAAAGACAGGAAGGAGGAGAAATGTAACTAATACACTGAGCAGAAGCAGGTGTATGGCCCTGCAAAGAGACAAAACTTGTTTCCCCACTCTGCAGCTGACTTTTGCAAGATGTACCTGATGAATGGAGCTTCCTGGCTGGGGACTTTGTAATAGGTAACACACACATACAAAAACTTGCTCCCTATTCAAAATTCCTCTACCACCTACTTCTTTTAAAAACCCTGACAGTGGAAAAATAGGGGGAAACAGTCTTGCTGCACTGCCAGAAAACAAAACAAAACAAACCAACACAACACAGGAAGGTTTTTTATATACTAATTTTTTGGCAAGAAGTGCCTAGAAACCACCTACATAGCAGAATATGGGCTTTCTTAGACACTAAGCAACAGAGCTGAGCTGTTTCCTGTCCCCAGCAGTGGTTTGTTTGTGTGAGATCAAAGTGCTGTGAGACACTACAGGAACAGAAAACTGAAGTCAAATGTCTCGATATAAGTCTCCGTCCAGGTCTCAGTGACTTAGATAACTACATTAATTGGTCTTCCTCCAGTGACATGGGAAATTCAAGTGACTCTCTGCCACCCAACAGTCCAGTCCCTTCGGCTGATCATGCACTTTCTCCTTTGTGATGCTGTGGTGTTTGGGATGAAAGCAAGATCTGAGGGCAGCAATTCCATCCACTTGAAAAGAGAATTCTTCAAGCAATACTAAAAGGGAAAGTTGCTACAGAAGATGCCATGTCTCTGACCTTGCCTCTCCAATTAAGATTTCCAGATTTCTAGAGCAAACTAAAACACTATTTTTTTTCTCAATGAAGAATGACCTCTTTTGAGCCAGAACAAATGAAGCTAGAACATTTATCTTTTTCTCAAGTCTTATTTATACACATGTATAGAAGTTGGGCAAGTTCTTTGGTAAATAAAAATAAATGAATTAAATAGCAGTAATAGTCTTATTCTTTCAGCCAGGGTCATTAGTTTGATTGGGCTGAATAGGAACATAGGGAAAAAGCAGATATTTTATCTCTAAGCCACTCAAGCTAGCCCAGTTATTGTTGTAACTTGACATGAACAAATGCAGTAGTATGTCCAAATCCGGTGTTCTCTCTTAAAATTGATGTTGAAAAATGGGGAATAGTTCAAAAGAGCTACATGACTCAGTGAATGAATGATCCATAAAACATGCCTGCTGGTGGGAAACTTGGTACATTCAGTCTGTCTGCTTTATCTGAAGGCAAATCGACATGGAAAAGTCTGATGATAGCAGATGATCCTTTAGTGAAGTATAAGAAGGCAGAACATAATTTCAAGGTGGGAATTTCATCACGGTTGCAAAAGCTGAAAAATAAATATTTTTGACAGTAAGGGTGATTAGCACTGAAGCACTCCTCTGAGGACAGGCTTAGCTGGTTCAGTGCAGAGCCTGTTAGACATTCCCAGGAGAGCTCCATGAACACTGGCTAGTTTGTGTGTCTCAGTGACAGGCCAGGATGCTCCCTCAGGGGCTGCAGTGCATTGACATGACACTGGACTGAGGCTCAGCAGCCTGGTTTCTCCTGGCTCTCGTTGTCTTTCTGCCCCTGCTGCTGAGCCTGGCTGGTCCTCAGGGCTTGAAGCCTCTCCGCTCACCTCTGCTTTGCGCTGTGCCAGCGTAGCATGAAGTTTTCAAGCCAAGATGGATGCTCTTTGAAATGGTACCCATACACAAGTCAGGCTAGGGTTTGCGCTGAAGTAGTTGTCAGTTCAGGTTCAATTTGAAAAGCAACGGTTCAAATTAGGTTTTGGTTCAAGCTCGGTCAAGCTTTCTTGTGAACACAGAGGCTGACTCATCAGCTTTGCTGGGTTTAACTGAGGATTTAACTGGAGATTACCTAACCCATCTGCAACTGCCAGTGTCTCTGTAGCAGGGGCAGCATGGCAGGGGCTTCAAAGGGCCCTTTGGCTACACAGTGAGGGACAGTTCCTCCTCTTCATCCCTCTTCCCCAGCCTTGTAACACAGCAAAATCAAGTAGGGCCCCCAGCACTGTGCTGATTTCTGTTTGTTTCCTTCCCAAAGTGGTGAGAACTGTTTGGGTCCACCATCAAAAGTTAATGCAATCTCCAGCTGCTTGGTGGGTGTAGGCCTTGTATCTAAACAGGAAGAAAACTTGTTTGGAAACTATTGTGAAACCTAGTTATTTACCCTAGGAAGCCAGGAGGTAGCCTGGCTGAGGGGACAGTGCATGTTCCAACAGACGTGGGAGATTTGCAAGATTAAACACAGACTAAATTCTGTGTATACAACTCAGAGTATATAACTAGACTGAAATCATCCATTCATGTTTGTTTTCATCTAACCAGAGTCAACAGATTAAAATACTCCTAACTGCTAAAGAGTCAGTGCTGGGTTCTAATTATCCTGAGATCGGACGTGGACCTAGAGGTTGTATGAAATGTTTCTCTTCCAAACGTGCAGTTTCCTTGGAAACAGAACTGAAAACAAACTGCTTCAGATGCACAACCATTAATAAGAAGAATTTGTTCAGTTAGGTAAGTGCCTGGGACAGATTATGAACCACAGAATCTTTGAGGTTGGCAAGGACCTCTAGAGATAATCTCATTCACCCCCTCTATCCTCATAGGAGGATCAATTAGAGCAGATTGCTCATGGCCATGCACAGTTGGGTTTTGACTGTCTCTAAGGACTGAGACACCACAACCTCTGTGGACAACCGTTTCCAGTGTTTGACCACTCTCACAGTTAAAAAAGTTGTTTTTTTTCCTTACACTGAAACGGCATTTTCTGTATTTCAGTTAGAGCCTGTTGCTCTCACCCTTTCACTGGATTCCATTGAGAAGGGTCTGCTTCTGATCAAAGTCAGTAAGGAGACCACCACCTGAAGTATCATCTGGTTTGGAGCAGTACTGGAGTAGGCTGGGGACAGCTGCAGCACGGAAGGACGCTGCACTCAGGGCACCTGCCTTTTCCCCTCACTTACTTGGTGGACATCCACTCCACCCACTCTTGCAAAGCACTCTTAGACCTGTCCAGTGCCTGTTATGTATTATTGTCAGAAAGCATGAAGGGTGTATTCAAAATAGAATAAAGGCACCAAGATGTTATTAATGGAAAAACAATATGTTTGATCAGACTTGGAAGAACTAATTCTGGTTCAGTCCCATGAGCAACCTGAGTCTTCTAGTGCAACGCCTGTCCTTGTGAATGCTGATATATAGCATTTTTGTCTTTGGTGGCTGAGTGAGACTCAGAGTGCCAGAGGGATGGTAGAACTAGTTTACTTTGACTGTTATGAAATGTAAGATGGAAGTCAACACAGAACAATGACATAATTTTTAGTCTTATTTGGCGTTGACTGTATTCCTCTGTTCCAGTTACAAGAACTTGTATCTTAGGTCTGTGTGTTATGCTGGCCCAGTCCTATAGTTCCTGTTCAGGTAAATGGTATTGATTTCAATGGGAATTTTGTCTGAACTTTATCTTGAAGCAGAAAAGCTTTAATTCTGAATATATGCAATCTAATGCAAAATCACCCACAGTTGATCAGATGTCAGATTAAATTTCAGTCACGATACATTCATTGGCACAATAACAGAATTCCTGTTGATATCAGCACAAATCATCTTCAGATCTGAAGCGCTGGTATTAAGCAGAGTTCAAGCTTAAGAAGAAACATGTATCTGAAAGAAGGTGATTCCAGAATCCTATGGTGACTAAGTTTATTCTTTCTTTCTTTAATTTAACCCTGTTTCTTCATACACCTCTTCTGGTCAGAGTTAAGCCCAGAAGTGAGCCATGCCTGTCATGTATCCCTCATTAATTTAGATCAACAAATGGACCCGTCAGCAGAAAACTGTTCAGTCATGTTTGTCATTGCTAACAAACACATCTCAAGATATACACTAAATACAATTTCAGTCAGTTCAGTGAGATGAACTGAGTGTGGTGTTGACCCTGGCTTATAGCCTAGAGACACACTATGTGGATCTCAGAATGTTTTGTCCGGCTCAGAGAAGCAGGCAAAGTACAAATTTCTTCAGACTTTGTCAGAATTTACATATTTGCAAATTGGGCTAGAAATCTCATGAGAGCAAGTTTGCTTGGAATAGTATCTTGAATAAACATAGGAAGAGAATTGTTTCCCATGGGGCAGTTCAGCATTTCCACTTCCCATCTCCAAAATGGCAAAGGTGCCCAGAGATGCTAAAATGGAGCAGCTGACTTCAGTTCTCTGAGTTACGAGAGGTGTGCAAAATAAGACTTGCCTGTCTCATTTTACACAGGCAAGACACCCCACTGAACTCAAGACATTATTTACATAAAAGCTGTTTACAAGACTGAAGCATAAATGCCTGATGTTATCAGTTGTTCCTCCAGGCCTGAACATCTTAACTTCAATCAGTTGGGAGCAAAGATTTGACTGCTGGGGTTCAGACTTCTGACTTTAAATAGAATATAGCCTAGCTCATAATCATGACCAGGGATTTCAGATGGTGGAGGACAAGTTAACAAAATAGAGAGAAATTATTACAATAGCCCAAGCAAGATACAGTACTATGCCTACTAAAGGATTCTGGCTTCTGCAGATTGGTGTTTATTCCCAAGCCACTTATCATTTGCAGACTTCTCAGCCTTCAATTAGAAGCGTGACCCCCACATAAACAAAGGCATAAGGGGCAGCCCCAGAGGTCAGGGAGCTCCTAAGCCAAGCAGGAGATAGCAAGGTGAGGAACAGAGCCCGACACCAATGCCTCAAAAGCAATCGGTACCCGACTCCTACCATTTGGATTCAGAACCGGGAGCTGTGGCTGGAGCCCAGACCAAGCTGGTCCTTTTCAGCAAACAAACACAAGAAAAGCCTTGGCTGGAGTCCCTCTCCTGCTGCCGGCTTTCCTAGTGGCTTAATGCTTTTGTTCTGGGGAACTTGGTTGAAATCCCACCCTGCCTACGTGAAGTAGGAATATGGACCCTGCTTTCTCTCTTCCATTCTCAGCTGCATTTTCTGTTATGCATGAGCAGCGTGGCCTGGTTATTTTGTGCAAGAGACAGTTTAGTAGGCAAGTTTCAAAGACACTGACCAAGGCAAGGAGGATGTCTGGCAGGCAGGGCAAGAGCAGGACGCACTGTGAGCTACCCTGCAGGACTAACTGATTGCACATATACCCAGTGTGTGGCTACATGTAAGCAGCCTGGAGATTTTACTGGGAGAAATAAAAGAGCAGAGGAAATTTAGCTTCTTCTCAAGTTAGGGCACAGCTGAACAGGAGGCTGAAGGATCAAAATTTTGGACACAGGCAATTAAAGTGCCAGTCTCTGTGAATGTAGCTACTGGTGCCTAGAAAGAGATTAATTTAAATCTGCATATCAGATGTACACTAGAAGAAAGGTGCTTTCAGTTCAGAGTAGGATTTAGCAATTGTGTGGTCAAAGAAATGTTAACAGACTGCAAATATTTTTTGAATTACATTCTAATTATACTGGCAATGCTACTGTAGGTATTAATGAAAATGGAAAGCATATGGTTTAGAGCGACAATAAAAAAGGCATGTCTTGTGCGTGAGATGGGTTCATATTCTATCAGTAAAAGTACAAATATGGGTATTTTTGGAGAGTCAGAAAAAGCTTGGATACTTGACACTGAGGAAGGAACTACCTTGCATTAAAATGCAGATTGGGCAAAAGAGATAAAATTTTTTACATATTTTATACTCTTTCTGTGAGCAGATTACCATATAGTGAACCTCTTAGTAGTTTTAAGATAAACTAATTTTTAAGTTATTTTTTACAGTTTGCACATGATGCTAATCATGCTTGTAGCTTTATGGTGCTGACTACAATGACTTTTTTATTTCCAGAATTCAAGTAATGCTTTTATAAACTTGTCTCATGCTTGGTTTTTTATAAAGCTGCACAGAAAGGTCAAAGAAAGGTTTGTCTTTTATATTATGACAGCCCCCAGTGGGTTAAAGAATAAAAGTGGTTTATAAATAAAAGCCTCTTTCATCTGTGCTTTGATCCCCCCCATAACAAAACCTCCTTGCAAGTACTTTGCTTGACATAGTCATCATTTCTTATTAGTTTCAAAATATCTGCAAGACGTCTTGATCTTCAGTTATGGGTACACTCTGCTGGGAACAGAGAAGAGGGTTTATTGTGCAGGGAGGGAAGATGCCATACACTATTTATGACCATGATTTTTGGCTCCCTGACCCTTGATAAACTTGACTGGTGATTAGACCCCACACATTTCAGGGTAGGTCCATAGCTGTACCCAGCTGGAATTAACTCCAAAAGTTACTTTTCTTAGACAGAACCTTCATCCCCAACTGAGCTTCCAGTGTGTCTCTGTGCCAAGAGCCGTGAAAACAGAAGTTCTTCAGGGCAACTCTGGACATTCATGCCAGGTGATTTAAGAAGTTTGTGCCACCAGCTGTCCTCCTAGCCTCGCAGGCAGAAGGAACAGGAGGTACCTCACATCCATGCCTCTGCCTCCATACTCCCCTGCTCCATTTTTGATCTGGCCTGAAACCTATGGTGGGGTGTTATGCCCCATGGAGAGTGGCAGCAGGTTGAGAAGCTAACCCACAGACCAATCCCAAACTCCAGTAGGGATGTGGGATGGATGGCCAAAGAGGGGAACATTCCATGCCAGGCTTTGTGGGTCCCTGACACACAGGCAGAGCGTGTGTGCTAGGGTAGAGCCAACAGTTCCAGACTCTCATTTCTGTGGTCTGGGAACAAAAGGGACTTTGAAATGAAGAGAAACCCCTCTCTTTTAGAACTCTAACTGGGCTATGCAAAAGAGAAATAATTAATCTCACACACTGAAATAGATGAGAATATTTTAAAAGGACCATCTTTAATTCTGTCAATAAATTATTTTTCATATTTAGCATCTGAAATTTTAACCTGCTGGTAGCTTGCTGCTTACCCTCAAACTATGTGGGGTTTGTTTAGTCCCTTTTCTCTTATAAAATTAAAGTTTACAAATGTATCATTAATTTTAATTTATTAAAAACAGTTTTCTGCATAAAAGTGATTCCAGCTGATCATTAAAAACATACTTTAAGAGGCAAAGAAAATATATTGATTGCATAGAATTTGAATGGCAAGAAATATGTTTTTAATTATTGTTATTTTATTAACGGACAAGCACTATCTTATTAAATCTAAATTGCATGTGCACCGACGAACACTAATGCAAACCATTCCAAAGACAAAAATTAAATACACGTTGGTACATAATAAAGCCCTCATGTACAACAGAGGTGGTTTACAAAAAGATCTTTCAACTTTTGAACAGGCCAGCATTCAAGTATTTTGCCATCTGAGTTCATGGTAAGGTCCCTAGCATAAAGTATATTGCTTAAAAAAGCCTGATCCTTTTTTCTGTTGGGATCATATGTTTGTGTAGCTCCATTAACTTCCGGGCTACTGCTTCCAATTTTTAACAGTTCAAAACAACATTTGGGCTGGAAAAGCTGAAGCCATCCAGCTAAAAAGTAGTAGGGTAGACATAAACTATCAGATATTGACCCCAAAATTGCATTTCAATGCAATTAAATTCCTAGGTACAGCAGAAAGCCACTCATCTTGACTCCCCTTTCCTCCCCTTCCCAGGCAGCCATTCGGTCATTGTTGGGAGTCAGAGCAGCTGAAGGTGGTTGTGGTCAGCATCATGGACCAAAGCTCTCCCTCTCAGCCCTGCTGGTGTTTGACTGCAACCTGAGTTTCCAATACACAAAAAAGGTTTCTTCCTCTTAAATTTATTTTTGGTCCAACAACATAATAGGCCAATTGGAAACAGCCCAGCCCTATTCCAGCTCTTTTTTCTGATTCTCTCACGCCAATAAGCAGACTCTCTAATTCTGCCTTTCACCAAAATACCTAGAAAAGCCACAATGCCCATATATGTGTTGCAGGTTCCTCTGTTCTGAGCAGGGACAGTTGCTTGGGCTTTTAGAGTGACTCTGCTGTTGCTTCACTTATCTGGTTCCAGAAAAAAACCCCAAGCATATTTGGTTATTTTTTAATGAAGGGAGGTTATCACATCATTGATCTGAGCACAAATACCTCAACCCACAGCAGCAGTGGGTTTGTCCAAGACATATTGGAATACCAAAAAGGAATTTCCTGTATTTACGTGGAATAAACTATTTTCTGCAACAAGTCTTAAGAATATGAACACTGTTTAGAGTGAGAAGTTGAAGGCATGTAGACACAACAAAGCTGATTTTTGTGTTCAGAAGGGAAGTTAATGACTTCCAGTTGTTCAGTGTTTCACAACCAGCTCCCTCAAAATTCTAAGCTGGAGGTTCAGCCTCTCTGATGCTGGGGATCAGATGCCAATGTCAGAGCACTTGTGTGGTCTAGTGGGAAGATAAGTCAAAACTCTCCTAGCATCCTGTTGGCCATGGGGATATAGATAATTCACTGGAAAGTAAAGTAATTACATTTGGCTTATGGATGAGAGGCTCCAGGGGTGGGTGCCCAGGTCCTACTGGCTTGTCATCTAGATGACAACGTGCAGTGGTGAAAGCTGCTATGGCATGGAAATGAAGGGGACATGGTGGCAGCTCTTCACAGCTCAGCAAACCTGCTCAGTCACCCCTTAGGCAACTTTTTCTCTTGCTGCTTGGGAAGCTGAGGAGACAGATGGGCAGAAGGGAGTTATTGCTGTGGCAGACCTTTGCTGTTATAGACCTTTGCCATAGCACATTTTGACATCCTTGGGAAGGCAAGACAGTGTGTTCCCTCAACTCCTTTGCCACAGTGCCAAATCTGATTTGTGTGCTGGAAACTGGATGACACGGCATAATGTACTGGAAAATTCCCTAATTCTGATCCATAGCCTACATTTTCCAAGACATTTAGAGTATCTTCTTTTTTTTTACTACCTTCTTTAGGTATATTTGAGCAAAAACAATTATTACACAGAATAAGCCACATCATGATGATTTCATGCTGGCAAGCATACTGTGAAATCAGTGAGAGCTTTTCCCAAGTGAAGGCCCAGAGGATTTTGCCTTAAAACAGAGAAAGAGGAGGGTTAAGTAACAAACCTTCCAAAATGCCAGTTGACTGGCTCAGGTAACACAATAAGCAAATTGTCTCCAGAGTTTCTCTACCTTCAAAAGAGTCCAGCTGGTTAATAATTTAGGAGAGTTCCAGTAGCTTGTATAATACTTGCATACAACTGACTTTTCTGAGAAAAACACAAATCTTTTCATAATGAATGACCAACAAAAACTCAATTTAAAGACAAGTATGCTAAAATGATCAACACTGAGGAAACCAAGTCATTTCATTGTTGCTGGCCTTCACACCATACCTGAACAATATGCCAAGCACAGATGACACTCTATTACAAATCTGAATCCCCAAAGACTATACCTTGAGCTGTCTTGGACTACCTGCCTGAATTGAAGGCACTGAACTGAAGTTCTTTGCAGAAGTTATTCTACCAGTAATTACAGAGCATAATTTAGCTACTGAGGTTAAAACTGATGAAGTTTTAGGACTTTGCCTAAAAATGCTTATTATTAATACAGATTTAGGCTCCTTTGCCATTAGCTTACAAAACCCCTCCCTGACCTACAATGTTCTGGTCTCACAGAACAAGCATTTTCAAGTATCAAGAACACTTTTTCAGCTAAAACAAAACAGCTTTTCAAACTTTGTTTGTATTTTGCTATGTTGGGAGTGCAGATCAGTCCAGAACTTACCCTGCTCAGAAAAGAAAAGCAGAGACACAAGAGATCAGGTCTGCATGTGAGTAAATGTATGTCCGTTTGAACTTCATGAAACCACTACTACCAACAAGTGAACCACTACTATGAAGATTATTAGAGTCCTAAGATGGGTTTACGCTAGGATGAAGTAGCTACACAGTGAAGCTATGTAGTTAAACTTCTCTAGCATATGTATCCTTGAAACCTTCTCAAAAGAGATGTTTAAACAGATTACTGTTATGCAAAGGCCAGCGTCAGGGTACTGAAATCTCATTTTGAACCAAGTATCTGTCTGTCAGGCTCCACATGAACAAGGAATGAAGCACAGTCCCAGAAGCTGAGCAAGGTAAAGAAACCCTGGGAAGAAGACTGAGCTGGTAAAAAACCCACCAGAGTTCAAGTTGCAGACACACAGAAGACTATTTCAAGCTATGGGCTCTTTATTCTGCATGTTCACTAGCTTAACAAAGCTTAACAAATCAGCACACCACAGCTGAGCTGTGGTAATCAACAGCTCCTGGGAAGCACACAAGAAAGCACAGAAGTCTCCACCTTGATTCATGCATCTGCAGGTGACGGGTGGCAGCCAAGAGGAAGGCAGCTGGCCAATATCTTTGTTGTTGAAAACAGTGGTGGCCAGAGCATATGATGCTTTCAATATTGTTGATTTCAGGCAGAAAAAGGCGGCTATGAAACTGTCGTCCAGAAATGTCAGAAGTACTGAAGTGAAATAGAGGAACACATTGTTTTTAAACAGAAGCATAGAAGTTGCCTGAGGTCAAAAAAGCACAAAAGACTTTGAGGTCACAGAGCCAATCTTGGAAATCTAGGGCTGTATCCCTAGATGCAGGGCTAGATTTCGGGGCTAGGTTTCCCTAGATTTCAGGGCTGCATCCCTGAAAAGAGACTAGCTGGAGATTGGGAACAGGGCTGACAATTCAAATTGAAGCTCCTAGGGGACTCAGACTTGGCTTTTGGTGACGCAACAGGAGACCACGATCACAGGCATTGGGCAGCTTTGGAGAGATTTGGTGCTGTGGGGCTAAAGCTAAACAAATGCAGATGATAAGAGGGTAACATGCAAAGGGTGTGGATGGGAGAGAAAACCCAGCAAAGATCATAATAATGCTATGGCCATCAGTGCGTAATTGCTTGAACAAAGAAAGAAGGGGTGTGATGATTTCTTGGAACTGTGCTTTATGTAGAGAAATTTATGACTAACATAGTTGTCTGAAGCAGCAGCCTTAGAGCATGACTGCTCAAAAACATTCAAAGAACAACAGATGTAAACCTTAAGAGAGTGCTTGAGAAACTGAAGGATTTAATTAAAGAGGCCCCAGTCCTGAAATACTATGACAATAAGCACAAAAGTAACTTGTTCATGGATGCATCCCAGGAGAGTATTGGCACAAAACTCTTTCAATAACACAGTTGAAGCTGGAGACAAGTGGCTAATGCATCATGGCCACTAACAAAAACTGAATGTAAATATGCCGAAAGAATGAAGGACGCTTTGGCCTTAAGCCATGGCTGTAAAAAAAATTCCTTTATTTATGGGACACCACTGTTAGCTGAAACTGACCATAAACCATGTACTGCTATTGCCAGGATAGGACTGATAAATACCTCCTGGAGAATACAGAGTTTGTTTTTTTCAGTTACAAATGTATGTTTTACAAATTGAGTAAGCCTGGGTGAGATTTGGTGTTTGCAGGCACACTCCCCATCATTTTACAAAACTTCCAGACATTGATCACGGATGCACCAAGCCTCCTAAAAAATAAAAGAAAGCCCTCTCCACTTGCAGGCAAAATGTGGACTCTGACTGCCAGTATCGCTAATGAGTTTGAGATAACGGGAAAGGTAATTCAGGCTTTGGCACAAAACTGCCAGTGCAATACTGTAGCCCCTTATTGTACCTTGGCAGTGAGGCCTGAATAGTAGGATTTTTGAAGAAGCTTGAATGAAGAATCCTGAATGTATTAAAAAGAGCTACATGACAGCCATTAAGGGATGAGAATTCTAAGAGAAAGACCAGAGGCTGTTGAGAAATCAATGGTGACATTAAAGCAATTCGATATTATTTTAAAAGTTTGCTTATGCCGGCAATACAGGACAACTCCCTCCGGAAGAACCCATGAAGTTAGCAAAAGAAAGAGAAGTATTTGTAAATATTCTTGTAATTTTTATTTATTACATGAATAATAATTAAAATGTATTATTATTGTTGGTGGTGCTGTTTCTATTGTTACTATTATTTCCCCAACATGGCCTTCCTAGAAGTTACTCCAGCCAAAGAGACAACCATACACTCCATATTCATTTTAACTAAACATGACATACCAAGCATGGTAACATCTGACAACAGGCCACAATGCAGTGGGTATCACCAAAAGTAATTTGCACTGAAATACAGATTTAGTTTTATCCACACTAATCCCCGGTACTTTCAAACTTTCAAGGCTAATAGAAAACTGTCAGTAGAACACAGTGCTGTCTGTAGAATAAAAGACTGGGGGAGTGATACTGATCCCCATTTATCACCAGTGTAGGTAGCTGTGGGGAACTGACTGGACTCTTGCAAGGGCAAGGTGGAGTGTGCTGTGTTGCAGAGAGACTCTTGGTGCACTGGGCTGGTGGTTCACACTCAGGGCAGTGGCTAACAGAGTTCCAAACTCCCTGCTTATCAGTGATCCGCAAATACTTACCATTTCTGCACTCCTATGGACACATGCACATTACTGGTGTGATTGCCAAAAACCCAAATATAAGCATGCTACAGAGTATCAGAAGAATATTTAATGACAGTTTTATCTGCATCTACACAGGAGTACTTGCTGAGATGGAAAAACTGTTTAAAATCTTGCTGAAAATTTCTACATCAGGACCCATGCCCAGTGAAGACAGTCCTTAAGGGATACTTTTTGAAGATGTCAGTTAATTCCTGTTAGCAAACCTAACGATTTTTACCATCGTTGCTCCTAAAGTCCTGTCATTACTCAAACATCTGTTTCCACATTTAAAATGGAGATCTAAGCCTCACAGAAGAAAAATTTGAAAACATTAGGCTTAATGGCAAATGGAAGAATTACCCAGTGCACCATCTTTTTGACCCCTTTGGGGATGGCAAAGGGTCATGGTTCTTTTTTTTTTTTTTCTTAAAATACATAACTGCCATTTCACAATTCTAAATGAACAGAAATCAGGAGCAAATTCCCTCTGAGCATCAGTGGGAACATTGCAGAGTTCATTTAAAGCCCAAACTGAAACACCCTGTTGTGGAGGGGGAGCATGGAGCAACCTCAGCCGCTGCACAGGGAGACCTCCGTGCAGGTTTGGGGCTGGTTTGACTGATGGTTGGGCACACCCTTTTCCCACTCAGTGTGTGTCCGGAGCTGTATCATAGGCTATCAGCAGGTCATTATCCATGATAAGGATGCCATCATACACAGAGGAAGTTCTTGAAAAGAAGCTGCCTGTTGAGTGAAGGGTGGATGAATGTGTCCTCAGGGAGAGCTGGATGCTCTCCCTCATTTTGTTTTTTGTGACTGTGAAGGAAAGGAAGTGTTTAAGATATGAAGTTAGCTATTTGTTTTGTTATCACGAAGCTGCAAAATACTTAGGCAAGTTTTATTTCATGCTGAAAGTTAAGCTTAGAGGATTTTTTATTTTTGGAAGGCCCTGATGGTTCAAGCCTGCAGGAGATAAAACAGACTCCATTTGTTGAATTTCCTTTCTCTGGAGTTTTATTATTTCCTTTGTATTTATCAGGCTACCTCTTCTTTAATATAGATGCCTTTTTTTCCTAAAGTACTTTTTAGAGGTAACCAATTAAAAAACCACAATGTGCATTCATTACACTGATAAAAATACAATTGTGTTTTCTATTATGCAGCTTATCTGGAAAGAGTAATTTCTGAATTTTCTTCTAGAAAATAATGTGGAGAACGGATGTACTATCCTTACCCTTCCTGCCATTCTGCACTTAGTTTACTCACAGATACAGATTTTGACCTAAAATAACACTGGGCATTGCAGTCATTCATTGAGACATGAATATCTGAGACTAGCACACGAAACTAATTGCAAAACAGAGCAAGCTTTGTAGAAATGTCACAAGTCTCTCTGGTCTCATATTAATAGTTGAGGAAAATGGACTTCTGGCCATCTGCAGGAAACAGCAATAAAGTGAAAGTTGGCAACTCTTGTAGATCAGAGGTAAGCAGGAGGCGTAAGAGTGCTTCAGCCCTGAGCAGGTGAGAGCAATGCCAAGCTGCACTGCAGCACAGCAGTAAGCAAATTTTGTGTACACAGTTGCACCTTGAAACCTCCATGTCACTGCTGTGAAGAAATGGGAAAATGTTAAAAGGAGATGCAAGTTTTGTTTGCATTTACCATGGGCCAAATTTGTATCACGTGCAACTTGAGAACACTGTGAAGTTTTGCTTCATTGGTACTGTTAAGACAAAATTCAGAAAAGATTTTCAATAGTATTTCCTTGGGAAGAATTTATCTGCTGGCAACAATTCAAAAGTTAAGGAAGATTTATACACTAGAGTCCCATTTTGTATTCCTTGGGTAGAATCCCAAATTCCCTCCACCTTCACCTCCAAGGAGTCATTAACATTTATCAGGTAAATACTCCGTAAAAGGCAGATTATACCCCTATAAATCCATTACAATTACACTGATTTCAGAAATGTTACTGAAGATTTATGCCCATGTAACTGAGCTCAGAGTTTGTAAGCTTTCTAAGGAAGACTCTAAATATTTCCTCAAGAGAAAAACAGCCCTTACCATGCACTATTTTTTCCTGTTCTATATATTCTCACCTTCCATCATAATGAAGTATTTTATATAAATACAACATGAGGTAACGACATTAACTGAGAAGGAAAATAAATTCACACTAGAATATCAAGCTGAAGTCTTTCCACCTGCTTTTTATTAACACAGACCACCATCTTAACATTATTTAGCATCATATTCTTATTTAATTCAGCCCATCTATTCCCTCTTTACCTTGCCTACTCAACAAAAACCTTTCTTTTCATTGCATTTTAATACCAGGCATATAAGTTCCAACCGGCATCTTTACAGACTCCTCAGACTAAATTCTCTTAGAGAAAGTGCATTCATCAGCTATTTTCTGTTGCATATCCAGACACTAATGCACACTTCTGTGCTGATGAACTATTTTGAAGTGTCAGCTCAGCCTTCACTAAAGCTAGGCTGAAGCCTGTGATGTACTTGAATACTGGAGATGCTCACAGGAGTCCCAGTCACTGACCCTGGAGCCCTTTTGTACCGCTGCTCCACAGACAACATCAAATCCATTATTCCTTGCATGAAACATATGCATTTAATGCATTGTAACAATATGAATACTCTAAATTAATGGAGATTGCAAAAGGCATTTGTTTACTCATTTGTACAGAAGATCTAGTGACCCTAGGCATCTACACAGTCAGTCTCAGAAATGTCTTGAAGTGTTATTGTTTCAATTATAAAGTTACCTCTTCTAAGACTGTGTTTGCAAAAAGGCAAAGAACTAGTGATCAGTAGTGTGTTTATTCATGTGAATGAACCTCATTGTGACTTTTGTGGGAGGAAGTGGAATCACATAGCCTCCAATTTGTTATAATTCAGGTTATTTATTCACGTAATGGAGGCATGTATAGAAGCTGTGGTCCAGATCAGGAGCCCAGAGGCGTGGGAAGTCTGCATAACCACAGGAAGCAGAGTGGATGCTCTGTAGGAACCCTATTACTGGGGATCATGCCACGAACCTCAGATCAGCATCTTCACTTAAAGTGTCAAACTACTTAAAAGTATAAGTGAAGAAAAAAACCCCACATCATCTTAGGGCAAAGTAAATGGCTGGAGGAGAAGGTTAACAGAAAGAAAAGCACATGATCAGGTATACCAAACACCTGCACAACCAGATGGTTCCAGACCATGATCAGCTGTTTATTATGTAAATATACATATTTATTTTCCTCTTCGCACATCTCAGTTGAAGTATCATTAGCTAGTAATTTTCTCATATATGTCACAGTTTTTTAAAAAATCTCCTTTTTATTTCAACAAAGTAGGTGGGGTAAAAAATTGACAAAAATGTTTCCATCTTTGGCAAGACTCCCTGCTGGCAGTGACAGATCCCAAGACAGTGCGTAGTGGGCATTGCATGTCCCTGTCATCCTGATCAGTCAGGTATAAAACTGGCTACAGCCCATATCACTGAGGGATCTCAGGGGCAATTGCCACCTGGGGGAATAAGGACAGACAGTCCCCAGAGGATTAGGAAAGGTGATGTGATCAACGGTCTTAACAAGATGGCTGTTGCCCAAAGCAAACTCTAGCCCTTCTTCTCACAAGGCAGCAGGTTTATGGGTTAGTGTAGAATCACTGAATCATTCAGGCTGGAAAAGATCTTTAAGATCATCAAGTCCAACCATTAACCTAGCACTGCCAAATCTACCACTAAACCATGTTCCTAAGCACAACGTCTACACTCAACCACTTCCCTGGGTAGCCTGTTCCAATGCTTGATAACCCTTTTGTTACAAAAATTTATCCTAATATCCAATCTAAACCTCCCCTGGTGCAACTTCAGGCTGTTTCCTCTTATCCTATCACTAGTTACCTGAGACAAGAGACGGACACCCACCTCGCTACAACCTCCTTTCAGGTAGTTGTAGAGAGTGATAAGTTCTCCCCTCAGCCTCCTTTTCTCCAGACTAAACAGCCCCAGCTCCCTCAGCCGCTCCTCAAAAGACTTGTGCTCCAGGCCCCTCACCAACTTGGTTGCCCTTCTCTGGACACGCTCCAGCACCTCCATGTCTTTCCCTTAGTGAGGGGCCCAAAACTGTACTCGAGGTGCGGCCTCACCAGTGCCCAGTACAGGGAAACAATCCCCTCCCTGCTCCTGCTGGCCACAC
>JAVJGG010000074.1:55088340-55110014 GCA_035590195.1 Aviceda cuculoides
TTTTAAGTGCTTGACTGTGCATCATAATCAATGTACTTGTTACAGCATTGTTGCAAATCATTACAGTTTTTGCATAAAATCAGTACCTTGCCTAGTTTTTAAATTCATGCTGCACAATCTTGACAATAAAGGTTTGGAGGTATTATTCTTCCACCAGTAGAAATATCACTAACCCAGTCACTTGCCAGCCCTTGGTGTTTCTTTAGACAAAACAACAACTGTGGCCCTGAACTCATAAGAACACAGTTACTGGATTTTTAATATAGGTTCCCTGAATATTAAGTATACATGTTTTGGCTTTCTTTTTTAATGTGTGAATTTAGAAACTGTTATGGAGGATTACAAAGTGACTCCAATTTGTACATAATTTAGTTTTTTACTTAAAAAAAGCCTCTAAACCCTCAAACAAACCTGGCTCAGATTTCTTTTTTTGATAGATTCCAAACATTTTGTTTGTGGAGAAACTTGTAAAATCCATCAGGAAGAAACCACAGGGCAGGGAGAGTATTTTGGAGGGTTCCTTGACAAAATACAATTTTGTGTTCTTCAGAAGCACATGTGAAGTACTAGCTCAGCTGACAGTATTGCTGCAGTAACTACCATTGGCATTCTGGGGAATGTCTCAGAATTGCTGTTGAGCTGCTGGTTTGTTGGCTTTCTTTAATCTGACACATAGACCCAGAACAGTCCCTAGGGTGCTGGGGAATAGAAAACTCTTGGGGATGCTGTATGGAATAGAATCATAGAATCATTTAGGTTGGAAAAGACCTTCAAGATCATCGAGTCCAACCATCATCTGTGCTCACTAAACCATGTTATAGAGTACCCCGTCTATGCGCTTTTTGAATACCTCCAGGGATGGTGACTAAACCACTTCCCTGGGCAGCCTATTCCAATGTCTGACAACCCTTTCAGTAAAGAAATTTTTCCTAATATCTAACATAAATCTTCCTTGCCTCAACTTGAGGCCATTTCCTCTTGTCCTATCTCCAGCCACCCAACAGAAGAGACCAGCACCCACCTCACTACAACCCCCCTTCAGGTAGTTGTAGAGAGTTATGAGGTCTCCCCTCAGCCTCCTCTTCTCCAGACTAAACAGCCCCAGCTCCCTCAGCCGCTCCTCATAAGACTTGTGCTCCAGACCTGTCACCATTTACTTTGCATAATTCATTACCAGGGATCTTGCCATTTCCGGAGCTGGACAAGTAACTAATAATGTGATTTTAAAGGTCTCTTCTAATCACAGTCTTCTAGAATTTAGTCACTGCTTGAAAGTACTTTCAGAACAATTCTGTAAGGCAAATCTTATCCTACAGGCTGTGAGCAAAACATTGAATATGAACATTGAGTATATACAAGGCTCAGTTTCCTAAGCCACATTTTTTGTTTCTGTGCTCTGACTGGATAAATAGAACTTTTCCAATGAGCTTTCTTCTGCAGATACTCATAATCCTGAACTGGATCTCTATTTTGTACCTTAAGTGTACAATGCTTGCATAAATTTTGCTGTTCTGGCAAATAGTTTTGAAACTACTTTTATCAGCTCCAAGAGGCACTGCAAATGGAAACAAAAGTGATATAAAATCATTCTGAACAACTGAAAAAATGTGAATAATTTCTCTTAGATAATCTTAACAGTATGTTTTCATATTATTGTTACAGTGAAAAGTAAGGGAAACGAGGTTTGTAAAAACTCTGAAATAAATACGCCCCTTTGGACATATCGAAAAGTTTGTTTCTGCCTTAAAATTTCTTGCAAGATTATATATTTGGGAGCAGTATTATTGCAAAAACCGCAATAATTAGCAAATAATTTCCAGTATTTATTTTCTGTAAATCTACTGAGATTGTCATCACTTGACAAAACACATGCTAAAAACTTGTCACATTCACCAAAAAGCTACCCCCAGTTATGCAGTAAATACTGCAAATAGCATATATTTTAAAAGAATAATGAGGATTTCCAGCTTTGCTTGAGAACAAAAGTTGCTAGTGCATGAATCATAGACTATTTCTCTGGAAACATCTTTGAATTCTTCCTCTGGTGTTTTGATCCCTACCATCTAGCACGTGTATTTTCTTTATGATACCAAGGCCTGATATCTCCTTCCCCCAAACTAGATTCTTTTTTGCATTGTCTTGCTTACAAATATACAATGAAGCACACCTAGCCAGCTTGCCTCCAAATTTCCAGCAACTCTGCTCTACCTGTTAAGAGCTCCATTTTCTATTCAGGGGATTTACTTAATTTATTTTACTGCTCGCATCATGGTTTGTTCACAATTTCCTTGGAGCCAAGAAGCCCCAGGTCTTCTACACTTACTTCAATCATGTTCTTCTTAATGGGGACCAGACAGCTGAGGCTTCTGCTGAGGCACCTCTACCCCTCCCTACCCCAGGGTCTCATTTTGAAAATGATTATTTGAACTCCACAGTAAGGAGAGGTTGCACATACACAGTGCTCCAGAGAAGCTCTTCCAATCTCAATACATGGCCACTCAACCTGAAAAGGTTCAACCTCATTTAGAGGTGGATCAGGAGGAAAAATAGTTTTAGAGGACAATGTTTTTCCTCCACTGAAGTGTAGTGAGAAATCTTTATGCTACTAGCACATGGCAACCTCACATCCAATATATTGCATATTTCTCTACTTGTGGGCAAAGCTTGCTATGTATTTGCAAATGCTTACTCCTTGTTTCAACAACATTACTTTTTTTCATTAATTACAACACTTAAAACACTGCCATAGCTGGCTTAATAACTCATCCTGGAGATAAATAGGAAAGGCGACAAGTGAAAAAAGTGCTGCCTCCCTGCAAATTAAAGCATGTATTCTCTTACCTTTACTGAACCAGACAAAAACGTCACATCCTACAGACATTCCTACAGGGGCAGGTGCCTCACAGCTGAATACCCATGCTGTGAAATGCTATTTAACACACACAAGCTTTAAGTCCCCACTCACCCTTACTCTCTTTTACCGCTCTTGGATTCTGCCAGGACAAAGCAGCACAAATTTCCTTTCCCTTTCTCTTTCCCTGACAGTGTCCTGTAAACACATACATTTTCCTGTTGTTCCTACCTAGCAGCAGAAATGCAGAAGGAAAGATGAATCAGTGTGCAGGTCTTAAAAAACGCAGTTCTTTCCCAACAATTGATTTCCTATACCTATACCTTGTACAAAGCAGCATAGAAAATACGTATATACATATACTTCTATAAAATAGGAGATCACAAGCACGTCCTTTACCTGGGGAGTGGGTTAACTGAGATGTTTATTAACAGAGGTGACCCAAGCAACTGTAACAGGCAGCAGCAGATCTCTCTTTCAAGCATTTCAGCACTCAGACCTGGTCAACACTAAAGTAGGAAATACAATTTAACTACTAAGAAAAGACTTGCCTCAATTCTTAGATCACCTCTCAATCAGCTGCTTCAGAGCTAATCTAAAGGCATTTTTCATTTGCAGATTTCCTGCCCTGTTTATAGTGAGACATATTATGCAGTATCTAAAAATAACTTGCACCATAGCCCTCAATTTTGTAGCTGTTCCACAGGACAACAGAGCCGGGGTTACAAGTTTTTGCCTCAGGCAAAAAAGATAATTGTGAGAAAGGCTGGAAGAGCTGCCAGTGCCTCCTTCTAATAATTGGGCGAAGTGGGAAAAAGCTGCAGGCAAAATGCCCTGATAGCTCCATTAGGTGAGCTAATAGCACATGTCAGCAGCTTTCATGGTAAAGGGGTTATGTTTTGTTCCATTAGGTCTTTACTGAAGCTGGTAGAATAGAAAATACGTGCTGTCCAACATAGTGGAATCTGGTGCTCTGTATCACATTGGTGGATCTGTCAAACGGACAGGAAAAAAAAAAAAGCCCTTATTACACTCCTTATCTGTTTTCACAGATTTCAAGGATTTCAGGCCAGGAAAACACATGATTATCCTGCTCGACTTGTGCAACAGAGTCCAAGGTTATTTACTTGTAATTCCTCTTTCAAGTCCATATCTTGTGGCTGAAATACAATGTAATTTCTGCAATACCACACATTCTTCAATTAACGGCTTTGAATTAGCTGAGAATCCCTCATGTCCCCATATAAACAAGACTAGCTGTCAACCACTTTCATGGGTATCTCTGTGAATTTATCCAGCAGCAGCCACCTACCATTGAATCTTGTTATGTCTTTGTCTACTAGATTAACCACCTCTCTCTCTCTTCTATCAGAAAATTGTTTTTTTTATGTAGGCATGCATCAACTGCAATAAGTCAACTCTTAATCCACTCCCTCTGCTTGATAAGCTAAGTAGACCTGCCTGTGGTTTTCACCATAAGGCAGGCCTGCCAGACCTTAGGGCATCCTGTTGACCATTTGTGGTCCCTTCCTAAATTTCCAGTGCTGTCCTGAAACACAGCCATCAGATTGGACACAGTTTTCTGTTCTGTAGAAAAGCAACATAATCTCCACAGCCCTGATCAATACACCCATGCTTAGATATGGCCTGTTCTCCTAGCAAAGCACCAGGGAGGAACTGATGCTGGCTCCAGTACAAGCCCAGGTAGAGAGCAGGTGTTTTCTGGAGAACAGCCCTCTGCCTGGCAGGCTGGGCTCCAGGTTTGGCTGCTCCATCTCCTTGCCTCTCTGCATGAACAATAACACGGAACAAGCAGCAGTTTGTCCCTGATGTTCACATATAAATTGGTAAATTTACATCTAATTTACATTTACTAAATTTCTGCTCTGCACATCGGTATACTAAAGCTCATTTAAAAATTGATATTAAAGCAAAAAACCTCAGGCCCTAATATCTGCAAACACAAGAGCAGACAAAAGCCCCAGCCCCGAATACTTCTCCCCGTGGGAAGACTCTCATGATTTTCTATAGCATGTGTTAAGGCCCATGGAGGTCTGCCCATAAAAAGCATTTGTAGAACAGCTTTACCTGGTAGTTGAACCATTAAAATCAATTAATCTTTTGGCACAAGTGGAATTATCCACATGCATAATGTTTGCAGTATCAAAGTCCACAGTACTTACCCTAGGCAAGTACAGAAAAGTACAGGAAAAGCCCTGATGGTTTTCCTAGCATGCAAATCCCTTTTTTTCATCAGTAGAATTGTTGTTGCAAAGGTTTGCCTACACAAAGCCAGGTAGGGGATTGAAACAGAAGCCAGCAAACTAAATCAGAATATAAAGACAGGTAATCCTCCTCTTCCAGTGCAGGGCCACGTTTGTGACAGAAGATGGACTAGCACAGGGAGACAAAGGGCTGCAAAGGAAAATTGCCACTGAGACACGTAAGAGCCACTACAAGGAGAAAATGCCATCTGGGCAGGAGTGCAAAGCCTACTGACATTAAAAAAAGCAACACAGATTCTTTCCATTGACCTCAGCAAGCTTCAGGCCAGACCCTGAGTTACACCTCTGATGTATTTCAACCTGACGAAATCAAAGTGATTTTCTTTGAAAGCCTGATGCAATGCAGTGGGATATGAATTTCATGACAGTGCTAGGATTGTTTTGCAGATCCTCACAAGTGCCTTTCAACACTTGAAAAGTATTTTCTTCTGTAGATGAGCCCTTGAAGTCCCATGTCGTGTTTTACCATGGGAGAATGATCACAGTACGCCTCCCTCAGGGGCCTGGTGGGGCACCAGAGGCCATCAATGCAGCCAAACTCCAGCGGTTGCACTGCACAGCTGCGAATGTATTTGGAAGGACACAATAGACTAGTACCATGTGGAAATAGCTGTCACTTCAGAAGCATATGCTTCCATTATAAGTAAAGACACTTGTAAGGAGTCTGTCACAAAAGTTGTGGAGGCTTTTGTGTATGGGATCAACACACCATCCCATACACAGCATCTTTTGAATCATGGATTACTCTTCCATGAAAGAAATGAGTCTAGCTGAAGTACACAAGGCCTTTGGCCTGCTTATACCCTGTAAAAGGTATATATACCTTATATATAGGGGGGCTGTTCAGCAGTGCACTGAGAGGCTCTCCCTGATGCTGGGGCTGTTCAGGTTGGGTTCTGAACATGAGACTCCTCATTGAGGCTATTAACAAGTAGACCTGTCTGGATCCTGCCACTACATATTTCACTATAGGAAATTCCTGCGATAATGGAGTAACATACTACAGCTGCTACACAACATTTATTTCAAGCTTTTATCAATTCCTGGAAAGAAAAATATTCTTTGCTGAAACAACTAGTGTCACCCAGTTCTGAAATGAAAATTGCTGCCTCTCCCACTCAGACTTCACAGGCTTGGAATTTCGTTCTAGCACCAAAGATTTTGAAAGTCCTGCTGCTCTGAAAACACATTTCCTTTTACTATTCACACATCAGGGCTTCATGATAGTGACTTGTGAAATCATTATTGTAGCACTCAGGGCATGTAAAAATGTTGGTGCCTGCCTAGAAGGCAGCATATGTGGTATACAAATCTCACCTTCCAAATTCCTTCTTCTGTGTTTGTAGGACAGGGACTCACAGAGATCTTGAATACGACCAGGACCCCTTTGGGCTGGCTGCTCTACAGGGAAACACGAGAACCCTTTTCCTCAAAAGGGTACACACAGAAAAGACACAGCAAACAGGGAATCTGACAGATTTGTAAGAAGTCAAGCATAAAGTCAGCAACAGACCCAGGCCTACAATCCCCTGATATAACTCAAAAGTTCCTTTACCTTTTCATAACACATATTTTTTATGCCTTCAGCAAGACCCTGCTGTCAATGACTCTTAGCTTCCTTATCATCTCAACTGTTAAATACAGCTCAGGACGCAAATCCTTCCTGAAGTGAGAAATTTAGTGTGGCATAGCAACCGCTCATACCACTAACCACTAGCTTTGAGGCATCCCTGTTTCCATACGTTAGTGTGGCAAGGCACAGGGCAGGAAAGCGGAAGGGGTTTATCACCCTTGAAACCTCCCAGGCTGCACAGGTTACTGATCAAAACTGCAAAGAGAACAGAAAACCCAAGCATTATATTAGCTTTGGTGCTATGAAAACAGATCAGTGAGCAGTAACTGCCTGTTATTTCTCTCCCTTTGCAGTCATCCCTATCAGTGTTCAGACTCAGGCATTCACTGTAAAAAGACACATCTCAGCAAGCTGATATCACAGGTTCACAGCCAACAATGAGGCATGAGGCCCGTACCTCTGCACCATAGCTCGTGAATATGCTGTGTAGAAGCAAGTACCTCACCTAGTCGATGGTCTGCCCCGCCAGCATCCATAGCCCTGCCAGACAGTGCTCAGGACCTTCCCCATGCATGGTTCATGCAGCTGCTGTGCAGCACACAGCAGATAATTTTCTTCCAAGGCAAGATCAAATCACCTCTCATAGGCCTTTTGCTATGTGAGCTTTCAGTCTCTCAAACGTATACCTCACAGTCATCTTCAAGTCACTTATCCACTAAGTAGACAGTATTTTTCCAAGTGTCTTGGGATATATGCCTCACTACTCATGGCAATAGGAGATATGTAAAGTCATCATAGGATAATGATAAAAGGATGAAAGCTAACACCATCATTATCTACATTATCTGTACCACAGAAAGCTATTATGGGAAAGAACATGGGTGAAAATTGTAACACAGCAGATTTTCTTTCCACAGCACTCTGCCTCATCATTAAGAAACCTACCACAATGTGGGACGAATTACGTGGGTTACATTACCAGGCCTTGGAGCACAGCAGGTAAGTAATACTTCCTAATGATGAACTCTGAGGCCAGGTGCAGGGCGTTAGTGATAAGACTCTCATTTATGCCTATACAAACACAGAGCAACAGACACTGAAAGCCACCATTATTCGCTGGAATTTAATGAGTTACACACCAAACAACAGAGCTTTTGAAATAGTTACACATCACATGGAGCATGGCAGGAGTGTAAGGAAGGTCTTCTGTCCACAATGCTCAGCAAAGTCCTTGGAAGAAATTGCCTTTGAGCAATGCCTGGGAGTAAAATGAAAGCCACCTCTTCATTCAGATAGATATGGACTGATGAAGTAACATTGCAAGGTGATTTTAATGCAGTTTAATTTCCCTTGTGTGACAAGCTTAAAAGAGAAAGGGACACAGGAGGAGGAGTAAGTGATAGAGCACTTGTGAGACTAATTGCAATTGCTGAGGTCCAAATTTACAAGTTTGTTCCTGAAGCAGCTTTGCAGCTTAGATTTTTTTCTAGTGGAAACATATCCTTTCAAAATATTAAGTACATAATGATCTGCTTCATTAAAATAGTCCTTTTTACCTGCAGATATTCAGTGAGCCATGACCTGGAAGTAAATTTGCTCAGAGTGAATTGGCAAAGTTTTAATACCCCTAATGAGGAGGCATTAGGTGTGCAGGGCAGGAAGTACTACAGCGGCTAGGAAGGTGGGTCCTGCTCACACAACCTATTGCCGCTGAGATCAAGAGGGGAATTGGGTCAGTTGTGTTGCTGCCATCACCCTCAAGAGTCCCATTAAAATTAGTTGCTACTTTTCTGAGCCATTAAGACATGTGTTATTGTTGGAAAAAGTCCTAATATCGATCAAGGGTGGTACCAAGCAAGCCTTGCTGACCTGGGGCAGACTAGCTCAGAACCATGTCCCCAGCCTGTCAGCACACAGGAAAGCACCACTATAGGCCCTTCAGTAAGGTGCATTTTTTTCTCTTTCTCTTTTTTATAAAACTTTGATAATCCCTAAAAAGTCAGGAAATTCAAATGTTTATTATCAATACTTAAATTTATACTACGATTTTTTTAAAATAGAATATGCTTTTCAGAATTATTTTTAAAATGCAGTAGAAGACATTATGCAGAAGTCCTATAGTTGGCAATATCTCTCTCCTACCACCCTGTGCATGTGCAGCATGTTTTAAAGCTTTAGTCTGCACTTGGACCCATTCACCTAGATCCTGGGCTGAAGCCCATTAAAACATCAGGCTATAGGACCACTGACTTGGAGTTGGGACAGGGTCCTCCTTCAAAGGGGGTCATGTATCAACTTGAATGATGTCTATATATTAAATCAATGGACCTAAGATTAATAGCAGTCCCTTTCAGAAATTAACCTCACCTTGCTGGTACGCCTGTGTTGGAGATTGCATTAGATTTGGAAGTCCTCTGGGGCTATTTTTTTCTTTTAAGATAATTTATCCTGTCAGGCTACAGCAACCTAAACATTGCACACCATATTCTTGAATTAGCATTTTGAAGGTTTCTCCTTCTTTGTGGCTACACATCTTGACCTTTGACATCTTCATATGGAAGAGAACAATGGGTGAAGAAGCAGTAATTTCTTAACTACTTTAAGCAGAGGTCAGGCAGGGCGATAAACTGAGAATCAAGGTAACAATGCAGCAGGCCGTCCCATTGTGGGCGCTTCGTGTGTCAGTGAACTTGATTCATACTTAGTGTGAATAGAGGAACTCTCAGCTATTTCAGGAATGTCAGCAATTTTGTCTAAAGCAACTTTGATCTTGCTCCAATTTCCCAGGCTCATTCATTAGCTGAGAGGTGGAGGGTAAGATAGGTTCTCTCTTCTGGGAGACTGACTGCCTGCTACTTAAATAAATCACCTACTTTTTCTCCCTGTCCTTCTTGTAATAAAACAATCCCTCACAGGTCTTCTAGCCATACGATGAAACTTTTGACTCCAAGGAAATCTCTTTCTGATGCATGGGCTAAGAGGAATGCCTTTGATTTTTGAAACTGAGGGTCAGTTTCTATAAACATACCACCCCAAAGCTGATCAGTCCCCATCTCCCTGCAAAGTAACATGAGACATGCTGGTGACCTTTCAAGACTTCTGATAATGTGGAAGTTGAAGAAGTTTCTAGCCTTAAAAAAAAAAAGGGGGTCTTGTCTTTGTCCTGCCAGATCTGTGCATTCTGAAGTGTGGAGCACTCTGTTCTTTCTCCCTGGACAGGCTCTCTTGCATCAGGACTGTTGGGGTAGTCTCTGAGCCTCCCCCCAGCAGCGTGAGCACCAGCTGGGCTAAACTTTCACGTACTGTTTGCTCTCTCACTCTCTCCACAGGGTTAGGAGCATGTGCAGAGGAATCTCTCTCTGGGCAGGGTTTGGAGCAAGGGTTTTTTTTTCTCTATTCTGATTTGGGATAAAAATTAGTATTCTAAGCTATCTTGCATTTGCATTGGTATCATAATAATACTTTTAAAACCAGGACACTTTTCTCTAAGGATCTTATTTTTTTTCTTCCCCAAATAATTAAAGCTCATTTCCCACCTCTTTTTCTCTCCTGCCCCTGCTGCGAAGCAGGAAGTCACTTTTTACAAAAATGTTAAGTGGAGAGAAGCTAATTGATTCATCCAAAGGTCAGAGGGTGTCAGCAGCGGAAAGAGAAAATGAAGTGGAGCATTCTCCTGTGCTAGCTTTCAGAAAATAGGCTCTGCCTCAGATTTCCTCTATGGCACTACCTACGTTTTTCAATTCCTCTCAGTTCATTTAATCTCAGATCCCAGTTTTTCAGTCTCCCAGAGTTCCTGGCTTCGCAAGCAACATGTTCATGTTCTCAAACAAACAACACTCAGACTCACCAGCACAGTTGTTAAGTCTCCTAATCTTACACGTACTTACTTTAGGAAAAGAAATCACAAGCACACTTGTTCAAACAAACTTTGTGCCAGCTTTCCCCACATTTTAATCTTATAAAAAAGTTTCAGCTACACAAAGGGATTCAGAAACATGTTATGAACATTTTACAAACATTTTTTAAGATTAAAGTTAAAGCATTCTAATTGCCAAGTGATGAGATTTTGGAAGCAGTGGGGGCAAGAATATCCTATGGCTCCATCTCCTCATAGCCCACTCTCTGAATCTCCCCTACTTTCAGCAAATGCCTGGAGGTGAAAGCTGTGTGAAGCACAGCCCCTGGGTCTGCTAGGCATTTTATAAATGCCAGTGCTGACTGGATGCAGAACATGCAACAGGGTCATCATAAGCCTGGTCTGCTAGGATGTGGTGAAGGCTGGCTGTACAATTATCCAACTACGTGCAGTATGGGTCAGTACTAATGGGAGAGAAAGCTATCTTTTTCACTTACCTCCTTGAGTAAAATCATCCCTGCAGATGCCAGAGGCATTATCTTTTGTTCTTATTTTTATAGCCCTGCAGTGAAAACCATGATATCTTGTACTTCTTTCAAGTCCAAAATGGTGTAGTATCAGAAGCAGAAATCGTACTTCATGCTCCTAAAAATAACCTCTCCCAGTGCTTTGTGTGTGTAAGGAGAGGTGCTGCAGGGAGGAACTTCTCATATGCACTGTTGCTTTTAGAACTACTTAGCATGCAGCTTCCTTGGACAATGAATGTATTTTCCCCTGTGAGGCAGGAGGATCTGCTACAGTCTTGCTCTGCTGCACAATAATCAAAATGTTCAAGTATGCTATAATAAAAATACTTGCTCTGAAGTACAACCTTAAATGTTTACTTTCCTAGTGGTAACAATGATGCCTTATCATGTTTTGTTTTGTTTTGTTTTCTCCTTCAGCCTGTTTTTTCTTTCCATTTGTTTTGTTAACATGTGTGGCTAACAACTGGATTTTGGATTCCAGATGTTTTGGCAAGAGAAAGCACTAAACGGCCATATACAGCCCAGAAACCTCATACCACCCAAGTAGCTGTTATGTCAACTGGCTAGCGTAAGCCTACCCAGATAATTCTCCCCCCTCTCTCCCCCTATATGGCTGCTAACCCTTTAGTCATCAATACAAAATGACAGAAATTCTTTTCCACAGCTACTATTACAGAAACACCCAGGGTGGGGGATATAAAGCCACATGCAAATAAGATCCATGTGGTTTTGATGGGAAAAAAAAAAGGTATTTTAATTAAATAATGAGCTCAGGCTCTTTTCTGGTGAACACAATGATCAGCTCAATGATTAAAGGTATGGTTACACACACAGACACACATACCTGAATGCATGCACACATATGGATGCAAAAGTACCTCTTTTGCAGGCTATTTATGATGCTACTGGTTTTGATCTGAGGTTTTTCCTGCAGGAAAACGGAAGTAGCAAGAAGAGGCAGGCACTAATTTTATGTATGTGTTGGTGGGAGAGGTGTGTTCTTTGATGAGGAGAAGGCTATGATTTACCTCTTACTGCACAATACCATTACCACTTGATATGGACTTTACTAAGGCATTCCTTCACTGCTGGTGGTCATGAGTTAAAAGAGCAATAGATTGAAAGATCCTAGACTGCACCCCAATAGAGATTAAGCTCTGGAGCCAGCCATTAAAAATGGAAGCAAGAAAGGTGCCTAAGAAGTCAGAGAAGTAAAGCATTACAGATTACTTTAAACAATTTTCTATGTCTCTTCTCTCAGGGGAAATACTGATGTGTAAATTACTGGCCTATTTCCATGCCTCCTACTACATTTTCTCCCACTCTGAAGACCTTATCATATGTTGCAATAATTTTCTTTTCTTTTTAGTACCAAACAGTTGTGGTCCCATCACAGCCCCAGTGCTTTGGATGAAATTGGTCTCACCATAGCCAGACCAAGATTCTGTAAGTTTTACTCTGGATGGTAGTCTCAGGGGAGAAGTCAAGGATGTCAACTCCTGAAAAGAGTTGAGCTTAATGGATTGTCAGTTCTGCCATTGCCTGTGGTGATCAGCAAAGGCAAATTTCTTTCTCTCACCTGGCTGGGTTACGCCAAGCTCTTGGAGACTCTAGTGGCAGATCAAATGCTGGGTCTTGGGATTCAGTGAGTAGGAGATAAAGGATGACTTCGTTGCCATTAATTACTGATAGTGTAGGGCTTTATGGGGGTAGACATGATCAAAAGATAGATTGAAACAGGCAGAAGAACAGTGGAGTAGAAGAGAGATGGGTAACGGAAGCTGAGACTGGGCAGCGATCTTGGAAATGAGGGGTGTAATCTGAAATCTTATCCAGAAGATGCCAATTCAAAGAGAAATGACTTGGTAAAAGCCACAGGCAAAGAAAATTATTTTGGCCATTGTATTTTTAATGGAGTAGAAGAGAATAAGGCTGAGATCATCTGCAGAAAAGGAAAATGCATTATGAGAGGAGAGCAGAAACCACAGACAAACACTTAACCAGAGAGACAGGAGGGAGAGAGACAGATGTTGGAAGAAAGGGTTGGTTTTGGTGTAGAACAGCCTAGGCTGGAGTCTGCCAGCCCGGTACTTGTGCACAGGCCAGCATGTCAGCATGGGCCACAGCAGCTCCTCCAGGCAAGGCTGCTCTCAGCTTTATATGCCCCAGGACAGTACTGGTAGGAGCTGGATCTTAAGGGAGAAGGAAATGACATCAAGACTGTGAAAATGTGGGAGAGCTGAGGCACAGAGGCTCTTCCCGCTCCCACAGGTATACCTCCTGCCTTCTGTCCATCTGAATCCAGGGACTTCCTTAGCCCAAATGCCATGATCTCCTAAACTTCATACCCTCAACATGGAGATATTAGAGCTTTCCAAGAAGAATTCCCCCAAATCATCTAATAAGGCAACTAATTAAACAACACTGAAAAAAGAGACATAACTGAAAAAAGAGACATATAAAGCATTGCAAGTGACATTGCTATTATTTAAACTACCAAGCAAAAAAATAAAGACTGTGTTTTCATGGGCCTTTTCTTTACCAAGATGACCACCACCACAGACTCCCTGCATCATAACAGATATCATACAGACAATCTGTGAGCAGCAGGCTGAATACATTATATCCAGTGGCAATGGTAACTGTCTGCAAAAGACTCAAACTATTTATTGCCAGACAATCTTTTTGGCTCAACTCAAATAATATCAATAAGTCAAATTCACCATTGTGAATTCCAGCTGCACATATAGGATCCCAAACGTGATCTGGAATTCAGCTGCACTTACACAATTTAAAGCTTAATGCCATATCTACATGTGAATATGAATGTGAAAATGAATATGACTCTTTCCAGTTAAGAAAATCTATGACCATGAATATGAATGGTGAATATAGTGGCATTGTCAGTGCCATAACTGTAAGTCTACCAGATAACTGTAATGTCTAAGGCTAGAAAGACATCTCCTCTGCCTGATGGAAACTGTGTACAGGGGTATATTCTTAAGGTCAAATTCTCCTTTGAGTCTTTTTGACCATTTACTGAACTCTTACCACAGTGAGGGGTGTTGAAATAAATGCCTCCAGCTTTATGCATTGCAGACCCTAGGACATAGCTCGAGGGCTAACGTTTAACAGTAACCCTTCAAGGTCCTGCTTTAGTTCCCCAGTGCCAAATACATCAATCTACTTTCTTCAGAGCTTTTTAAAAAAAAATAATCTCCTTCAGTTTCATTCTCTTTTTCTGGAAGATTTTAGAATCTCTGTAGTTGAAACTCTAGTATTTCTTTAGCCAGGGAGATTGACATGAGCAGAATGGGTATCTGAAGTTCATTAAAAGCAAGTCATGTGAATAAGAACCTACAAAGAAAGCTATTAATCATGCCTGAGAAACCAACAGGGCTTCAGAATCTGGCCAACTTGTACAGTTTTTGCATTAAATCATAAAATACCAACCCTCCTGAAAGAAGGCCAATTCCAGGGACATGAGTGATGGTAAAGGATGGGCTGTTACCTCATTACTCCTATTCCAGTTTGTACAGATGCCATCCCATTTGTTTTAAACTGATAGGGGCTGATATAGAGTGATCACAAACCAAAAGGGAAGACTGGTATTTTATTTTAAGTAAAATAAAAGTGTGTCTCTTTTCCTGAGGAAACCAAGGCAATACTAGCAGCTTAAATTGTATTTTTTTCATGTCAATAATTACAGAAGTAACATAGCTAGCAATTTCTAACCATCCAAACTTAGCTGCTAGCATACCGCACATCACACATCCACCGAGATGCCATCTTTTTTTCTTAAAAGAGAAAAGGCTGATATTTCAATTAGGTTAAAATCTCAAAACCAAATCTAGGTTTTGTTTATTATTACACCGCTCCTGAATAGTAAAATACTAAAAATTGCAAGCCAAAAGAGAACATTCTCTGTCTGTTTGTATGTGTAAGCATACATGTGTGTATGTATGTATGTATGTATGTATACATATATATTCAGATAAGTATATAATTTAACTTAGTTTATTCAAGAAGTCCATTCATGTTATTCAGTTTTAACAAGTTACAAAAATGAACTGTCAAAAGTTGATTGGAAGGTTTAACACAAATATTGGTGCAAGTTTTAAATAGTTCTTTTTTCAATTCGCCAATAGCTATAATAAATAATGATGGTGGATTCCATATAGAAAATATTCCATTTTATTCGCCACACTCAAAACCCTAGTCTTGGCCTACCCCATAACATCCATCAACAGATTATTTGCACAACTGAAAATGACAAGAAAACAGAGGTTCCAGTTGTCGAGACACCTGGGCAGAAGCTCAGACACCAGCCTGTTTCCTCTCTTATTCTGAAACAGAAGAAGATGCCCACTGGGACCAGGGGGGGCCCAAAATTTCCCCTCAAAGGAAGAAAACTCTGGAGCAAAAAAGTGTAAACAGCAAGTCAAATGGCTGTGAAGGCCAAGAATGTGGAGGAAGTCTCTGAGCCACCAGCTGCTGGAAGTTGGGGGAATGAGTCAGAGGAAGGTTCAACCTGTACGTGCCTTTTGCATATACTGAGCATCTGTAACTGACCACTGTCAGCAGATTATGGGATGCTGGACAAGACAGACCTTTGTTCAAGCCCAGCATGCCACATTTACATTCTTGTGCCAAGTGAAAATGGAGCTATTTTAAGGCAAAAAAACCCAGCAAGATAAAAATATTTTATTAAATAAAAGGTACCTGCCAGTCTTCTTGTCAATATTTGTCTCCAAATCTGCCTGAAACTACTCTGAAGTGAAGAAAGTATTGGTGATGGCATCGCTTATTGCTGAATCTTCCTTCACTGTAACAGTCAGTCAAGGGCAAGATGGTTGGCTTTAGCTTTGTTCCATGATCGTCCACCTGCCACTGCCACCACAATAACTGCCAGATCCCCATGTCTTTCTTTGATTGCTCCTTGTGTCCTCCCTCACTTTTCTACCTGCCTTACTAAAATTATTTACTGACACAGTGAAATTTGATCCTATGAATAAAAGCTTAGGTGCAGAAATATAAGAGAGGAAGATGCAATTGCCTCAACCAAGGCCTGAAGTAAAGTGGACTAAACACATATATATACATACACATATACAATATATGTACCTTCCCTTTTCCACATCCATTCTCTGTTTAAAACAAATATTGGAATCAACTGTGGATAGATCACAGTGGGCCCAGATCTGAAACTTGGTAGGTGTCTACCTCCCATTTAGGATCCTAAACTGAGTCACTAGGGATTTAGATACTTGAATGCTTGTTTGGATGTGGTCATGCAGAAAACAAGACAATCCACTCATGTGAGAAGTATTTGTCTTTGTTGGGACCTACTGAAGATATCTTTATTTCATGACACTTGATAGGCGATATGCCACTACTTAAGGTCTCTTATTAACCCTCCCTGTGTTGGATGTCGAACTTCCCTAACTCTTCCATTGCTCTGGGTGCAACATTTTCCTCACTTTATCTAAAGTGAAATGGATGTCTGCTTTACCCTGATTTTTTAAGTTTATTTTGCTTTAGAGGAACATCAGGAAACTCTGATTGCCATTTTAAACAATGTGGTTTCAACTCCATCTCCAATCTGTTGCCTACAAATCAAAATATTTTAAGTGGCACTACTCATTTTCCACTCTTCCCCTAGCCTGCTAAAACCAACATCATTAACTTGTTTCTCTAATTAGCTCTACTACATCCATTGCCAAACCAGATTGCTATGAGCTATGTCCTCTTAAATTGTTTGCTTATTAGCGGAACTTATTTGCAGCAAAATATAAACAGCAAAGAGATTACCAGTTACTCCAGAGCTGTCAGGATATTTCTAGGATGATTACTGTAATGTCCATGTCACTAGCAAGTGATAATCCAGGCATGTGACCACTGATGTTTATACCTACCAGATAAAGGACCGCTTTGTCTATTTGAGTAACTAAGAGTTATACTGGGGAGTTTCTTTGAAAAACTCATGGGACTTAAATGCAGTCACCTTTCAGACAGAAGCCAAAGTAGTTGCAGACCATTGGCAGAAGACTGTTCCTATTTTATACATATTATGAACATCAGTATGAGATTTAAGCAGCAACTACAACTCTTAGTTGGTATAATAATTAGCAAAATGAGAAGAAAAAAAAAAGACCAGGCAGAACTCTCCTCCCTCATGCCTCCCCTCCATCTTTTAGCTTGACCATACAAGTCAAAGAGATGGCAAAATTTCTTGTGGCTCTGACTGGAACTATGAGATCCCTCTGCTTTTGAAATAGACACAATATATATTTCCTATTAAATGGTAGTTTGCTTTTTCCTGCTTCTAGCATCACTCAATGTGTTTTTTAAGTTCTCAGTGTCTAAATAACACAGCCTGGTTTCCTTTCCTACTCCTTTGTTTTTTGTGGTGATTTGTGGCCTGCACTACCAACAGCTCTACAAGATACTAATCTGCCTTCTACAATAAGACAAACTGAAGCTCGGAATCTCTCCTGGATTTGGAGGACATGATCTGAACAGCTTAAAGAGCCAAAAATATTAGAAAATTTCAGTCAAGGAAGGCTTTTACTGAGGTATTAATTACTACAGTGTCAACCCAAAGATGAAAAAACCCCCACATTTCTAGAAAAGAAGCACACGGAAGAAGATGATGGAAGTATCTTGGCCCATGGAAGCTTGCTGTAGAAGTAAAGTTTAGGACAAGTGCCAACAAATGTCAGAGAGACCACTGAAGATGAAGACTAAATCCAGTAGGGTAGCTTTAGAAAGCACTGTGCAAGGATTCAGCTGAATGACTCCTTCTACAGTCAAAGAAAATCATAAGGCTAAAAAGCTTGCAAAGTATCTTCAAGATAGCTAGCACCTCTGATATTTCTTTTTCTCCACCATCCAATCTCATTAAAAATTCTATATTGGGTATTTTTCTTTTACAGTTTAAGTAACGGCTAGTCTCCTATTGAGTTGCCAGCATGTAAATTATAGTTTGTGTTTGTTTTTCTTCTGGTGTTATCAAATGGTAGTGGGGAGAGTGGCACAACAAATGGCAGGATGAGTTCATCTCTGCTGCAAGTCTACTGATTTGAGAAGCTGTAGAACCAGTGCAGTTAGGATTCAAGCACAAGTCATCTTAACTGAACAGTGGGTTATATCATGGGCATGGTTGATCCCTTCCTCATCTTTTTGGCATGCTTTGGAAGAACTCATGAGTTTTCCATGCTGCTGGTTTGATGATCACAGGGCTTTTTTTCTTGGGAACTGTGGATTGGTGAATAATATGGGCCAGCAGCAGCATAAGCACAAAGGTGAGGTCAGCATCCCGTTGGATGTCAATGGCAACCCAGCTGATGTAATCTTTCACCCTTTGTCCTAATGTAAACCTCCACAGCTCAGCTCAAACTAATGCATTTTTACTGGAGTGCCTGGAGCTCCATCTCTGCACAACTGGCTGATTTCTCATAGTTCTTACAGTCCCCGTAATAAGAATGAAACACAGTCTTTGAAGACTAAAATGCTGTTCTGCAGTCTGAATGCACTTAATTGGAAAACTCTTTGCATGACAACGTAGTGCAGCTGGATGAACGGCTCCCTTTCCTTCTGAGGACAAGCGGAAACAGGAGAATAATGCAATGCCTTCTCCAGCCAGAACGTGCCTTGTACAGAAGCCTCATTGTATTCAGGTGCCTTTGTAACTGTGGCCCTGACACAAAGTCACAAAGGAGGTACAAGCTGCTCCTTACAATGGCCTGATGCATCAGCCCTGTGTACAGAGAGAGCTGTTGGCTGGGTGACACTTAGAGTGGTCTACAACAGTGCTCTTCTCAGCTTTGATGTGAGTAACATGCCTACTAATGATCTCACAGGCCAAGCCAGGGGTGGTCTGTATGTCTTAAAACTTCAAATGGTCCAGAAGCTCAAAAGACATGCTGTCTGATCTAGAGAGCTGGAAGGGGAGTGGTGTTCCTTCAAGGACAGACAACAGCTCCCATTGCAAACGCAGGACTAGGCTGGATAAGCAGGTAAGACCTGAGGCTCACTTCCCAAGTCCTCTAGGCTCAACCCTACCACAACTCTGGCACAGCAAAAGGAAGGGCACCACAACAGCTTGCAAGCAGCCCATGGCCACCCCAGCACAGCACTCCTTCCACCAGGCTAAACACTGCTCCCTCCCTCACCTAGCTCCAGAGCAGATGACAGTCTGCTCCATTTGATGAAGCGCTTGGCTGCATGAGGTGATTCACACAGTCCAGTGCTGTTGTATAAAACATAAGCACCTGCTAAAAATCTTCCCAGAACCATGTATGGGTGTATGTATCCAGAAGCACCACAACAGAAAGGAACTGCAAACATGCTGCTATGGGATACAGTGAGAAGCTTTAACTCCTCAGAGAGCAAATTAGCAAAGCTGGCGTTATTTTGCTTGACAGTGAGCTGGTTCTATCTAAAATAGATGTGGACCTTGGATCAGAAAGCAGAAGCTGGTTATTTTGTTCCACATCTCCATGTTCCACATGGAGACCCCAACTCTCCTGCTTCTTATTTTAATTGATTCTGACAGATTAGACTTGGTCTCATTAACTGCAGATTAAATTCTGCTGGCTTGCCTTTTGACACTAGCTGCAGTAATGCCAAACAAAGTGTTGTTGCCACACCTTGATGGTAGGAAAGCTTGAATGGCTGGCTATCTGAGGGAAAGGTGATCTCATGAGGAGGGGACAAAGTCTGCATGAGTGATTTCTGGCCTTGCACTGAGGTGCTAGACCTTCCACCATGTCACTAATCATCTCTGACTAAACACCTCCTTTGCAGAAGCTACTTAGCTGGGCAGAACTACCCAACTAGGTGATGATTCTGGCTGAGATGGACACCAACGCATCCGCAGAAATCCAGGAGCACAGTGAGAGCCCTCCACTGGCACTGGTGGGAAGAATCTCCAAACAGAAAGAGACAAAAACATAAGGGAAGATTTGGTTACAGGAGAGAGGAATGTATCTGATTCTGCAGAAAAGTATCCCAGAAAAAGTGCGACCCCCACATACTCTGTCCCTCACTCAATCTTATGCCAACCCGGCACGGTTTAATTTGAGTTGAAAGGTTTCATGGATGAATTTCAACAGCCAGATTCCCTCTGTCACCATCCTAAAATGAGTATGGGTAGAAAAAAGCTTTGCCTTTCTGTTGGTGGTGTTGGGGACTGTTAACCCTCAGGCTGACTTTGAATCACTTAAGCAAATGGTCCTCATACTGCTCCTTGTGATGGCAAGCCTATCAGTCTAAATGAAACTACCTGGCTTTTGTTCTGGAAATTAAACTAATATTGGATGTTTCACATTGAAACCTTACTGAAACAAAAATGGATCAAATACTCAATACCCACGTACTGCAGACAGGCATCTGCTTGTATGCAAAGTAGGAGTGGCTCTGTGCATATTGATCAGATCTAAAAATGAAAAATGATCAAAATGATCAAAGTTTAAGTCATTAAAAATACAACTGGAAATGGCAGTTTCTGAGAAAAGTAGATTCCTGTATGACACCTCCCCACCCCTAAATAAAACCTAAATAAACCCCCACATAACAACAAACCACTGAGTTTGTCGTGCTGTCTTTCACTTTAATACCATATGCAAGTACCTAAAGGTAAGACTAGCACTTTATATGCAAAACAGAAAAAGAAGTACTTTTTTTAAAATGTGCTCTATAAACATGCTCCAGGGCTTAAATAATGAAGCAAACTTTGAACTGTCTTTGTTGTTCTGTAGGAATCCGAAGGGGAAAAAAATTGGCCTTTGAGGTTGTAGGAAGTGTTGCTTTACATTCTCCTGCAAAACCCATAATTCAATTATAAAAATGCTCTGGGCTTCAGAACAATTCAAAGGTGAGAAATGAGACAGAAGTTGTATTCCAGTGAAATCCTGAGATACGGCAGACTTTCCTATGAAATCTAATTCACACAGCTGTGGCTTTATAAGAATTAGACACACCTAAAAGATCAAAACCAGATGCCAAGAAAATGTTCCCAGGACTGAAATGATAAACATGCTGACATCATAGTCATTGATTTGTTTTTAAAATGCAAAGGCCTGCACACAAAGATTATGCTCTGGTAAAAGTCCCATCATTTGAAACATATAACTGTTTCTATAGATTGCTTCTCAGAGCAGCTGGAAAAACATGATCTACTAACGATAAAACTGTTCCTACAAACACAGCAAAAAGGACTACAGGGAATGAATTACAAGACATTTGAATTTAGAAAAAGATGTCATTAGTTACAGTAGTAAGAGAATGTTGTTCCATCCCAATCAAAGACAGTGTGCCTGGGTTATAAGTATAAGATAGATCTGTGTGCTCATTTTGGCTAGGGCAGAGTTGCTTTTCTTCGTAGTAGCTAGCATGGGGCTAGGTTTTGGATTTGTGGTGGAAACAGTGTTGATAACACAGGGATGTTTCGGCTACTGCTGAGCAGTGCTTACACAGAGTCAAGGCCTTTTCTGCTTCTCACTCCACCCCACCAGCGAGCAGGCTGGGGGGGCACAAGAAGTTGGGAGGGGACACAGCCGGGACAGCTGACCCCAACTGA
>JAVJGG010000074.1:55110114-55153876 GCA_035590195.1 Aviceda cuculoides
TCTCTGAGAGAGTCATGTTTTCGTTCACACACACACAGAGACACACCCCCCACCCCCAAAAAAAAAAAAAAAAAAAAGATGGAAAAAAAATAAAAAGGAAAAAGCAACTGTCATTAGGGCTTCAGACCAGCATTGCTAGAACCTGCCCTCAACCCCAAGTTCTCGAACTGCTGATTCCTCAATAGCTTGATGGATGCGATGCACCTCGTCCTGCGTTAAAGTCCTCTCCGGGTGGCGGTAAATGATACGGTAGCAATGGCTGACCTTCTTTGTCCTACAAAATATAAACCAAAAGAGGACTCATAAATACACGTGCCTACAAATGCAAATACATGAGGCCAAACACTTACCCTCTGGATAATTTTTTATCTGTGGTCTAATTTTGTTCTTGTTGCTTGAAAATCACCTTAATGCTAAAATACACAGTCCGGAGAGGTGGGAATGAGCTGAATTTTAATTCTGGCAGAGGACTTTGCTGAAGTCCACCTTACACCTCAACTTGTATTGCGATGTGGTAGCTACTTACCAGAGCAAACAAGCCCAGGAGGAGGGCTATGCTAACACCACTGCACTGCTGCTGACACCACAGCTCTCATTTCCATGCTAATGGGGCTACCTCGAGGGAGCAGTGTGAATACATAGCCCCCTTAGACCAGCGGCGCTGGCGTGATGGGCATACGGAAAATACCACGCAACCTCTGCGTGCTGGAGAGCAATGTTGCTCGCTAACGTGGGGCATCTCACAAGCCTCACCGTCCAGGCTCCAGCCTGGGGAGGAGACTGAACACACAGCTGCAAAACAGAGTAAAACATTTGTTTTTTGTTTTTCAATTCGGGTGATTACTTTGCCTTCACTGGAAATGAGAAACAAGGGCAAAATGCATCTGAAGTCTCCATTTGTGGGAGGATAGAGACTCAGGATGAGGGTAGCCGTCACTCCCAAAGTGGAGCACCAAACGGCAGCGCCCGGGCACCGGCTGCACTGCAGCTGAGGTGCAGGAGCATCCCATCAAACTTGGGAAGAACTGGGGCGAGACATGACAGCAGGCACACATGGCAAAATTTCTTAGCCCTTGCTGTGGAAAGGAAAAAGCAAAGGAGAGCAGGGAAAAGGAACAGAGAAGAGGGAATGAGGGGGAAAAAAAGTATTTAAGAGTTGCTGAGTTAGGCAAAGACAAAGTTAATGCAAAACCAGGAGCAAACCAGTAAGTTGAATAAGACAGCAAAAAATATTCTTGCTCTCCATCAAAAACAGGCTGGAGTACATAGCTCTTGCAAGGGCATCTCTACAATTGCTGTGCTTGTGTTACTGAATTTAAATGGCAGTTGTGGCATCCTTTTTACTTTTAGTTTCAAATGGAGCCCACACAGCTTCTTCTTTCAAAGGTAAACACTCGCTTCAGTGAAAGAAAGAAAATCTGAGGGGAAAAATAACAGGAAACTAGAGATCAAGTACCAGACAGAAGGATCTCCCAGGCTGGCAGAACTCTGCATTTAATGGCACACAAAGGCATTGAGTAAGCTTCAGGTCATCTGTCTCCTGAAAATTGTTTCATGTTAGAAACCATGTTTATTATGACTACGTGATTAAAACTAAGGTTATATGTGCTCATACAGAAAGATAACTCTCAAGACAATCATTTCAACCTCAAATCCTACTAGAAACAGGCACAGATAGTTTTTATCCCAGAATAGCTATTTGATCCCAACTTTGTCCCACCCAACATGGGTGGGAAGCTTGCCCTGCTCCCACTGGCAGTTAACAACAAAAAGGTTTATGTCAAATTAAAGCATTCCTCCCTTTTTGTGTGCTCTGAAGATAAAGCAAGTTAAATCTAACTAGCATAGGAAAGGGCAAACTGCATTTCATAGAGTGTTAAACTGACTGCAGTTAGCTGCTAAAAACCAGCCAAGAGGTTTCCCTGGGTGCAGGTCAAATGCTGTAGAAAAGCGATCTTGAAAAGAGGGGGAGGTGTAACTGCGGAGGTGTTGCTCTGCTCTGTTCCACCTCTGCAAAGCAGTTGACAGGACAGACCTGGGAGAAGCAAGTAAATGGAATAACAAGAGTTTGGCCAGATGCTACGTTATAAGAGAGAAATTTGAGTAGGAGAGAGGGATAATGAATTGAGGCTCAACAGAAACAATGTTCAAAACTAGGCTGGCAAATACCATTACAGCTGGCGGTATTTCAGCTTTTAACCGTGCTACAGCAACCCACCTGATAAAAAACATTTGCAAATTGCTTTGGCTGAAAATCTATTTAGAAGATGTACAGTCACAGGCTTGATCCTGAAGTCTTGTATATACTGGGAATATGTCCCATGATGGAAAACTCATTACCGCCATTTAATGTGATGTAAACACAAATTTGCTTAACGTATTTAAGTTGTTGTAGGGGTAGCTACAGCACTCTTTCTTCACTGGTCATGGTTAACTGAAGGTAATGATTTCTCTTGACCCACGTGCTTGTGTATTCCCCCCCCTCCATCCTAGTGAGCAGTTCATTCATGGGACAAATTAAATAGATCAGAATAGGACGTAATAGTTTCTTGTGGGTGTTCTGGAAAACCAGCATCTTTAGGAGGCATTTAAATTAGGAGACGGTAGAAGTCTTAAAGAGCAGCACTGGACTAGAGTTCTGTAAGCTGCAGCTGAAGTTAAGCATTGGTGCAGGAGAAATAAAAGAGGGATTGCATTAAATGTATTTATCTATTTTAATTATAGCCAAAAAATGATGTAACTACTAATACATGTCTGGCTACACATAACTCACATGGTTGGTATGTTACATCCTTTTAGCTAGGTTTATTTGCATCTATGTTACTAATTAGAAGTATAATGGTTCAATGCTATTTCACTAAAAGACACACTGTAAGTTTCAAAACCTTAAGCATTGTTTTCAGAGCAGTATTACCTAACTTTTCAAGGGAAATGAGGAAGAGTACTTCTTGGCTCTTCCCCCCCTAATACTTCCCCCCCTGTCCCAAATAAAATACTAAGACAATGGGATTAATCACTGCCGTCAGCTGCTACTGGAAACAATTATTGTCAGCAAATAATACATGTTTGCTGATTCCCTTTCTTGCTTTCCTTTTGTTCTGCAGAGTCACAGAGTGCTTGCCTACCTTAAAGATAGCTCTGCTAATGCATAATGAACTCTCTGCTGCATGTCATGCTGCAGCCTGATGATACAAAAGCAGTAGCTCTCTATCCTGAACAACAGAAAATTTGAGGCCAAAACCTAGAACAGCAGCTTCACCAGGTAAAGCAAAAATAAAATTAGCAGCTTAACAGCGAGCGCATTGGGCTTTATTTACCTAAACTGCACTGCCAGACAAGTCCATGGGGTTCGCAGTCATGCGGACTCCTCTCCCATTAGGCTTCAGCTGATCTTAGTGTCACAAGTCTCCTCTGCACCAGCCTGCGGCTTTCAGGTAATGAAACGCAGTGAATACAGGGAAGCACTGCTCGAAGGGAAAAGGAAGACAAGGATTTATTCTGATGCCGCAGGAGGAAACAAGAATACGGTCCGTGAACAAACACTGGAGAGAAACAATGCCTAATGATCTTTCGTGCGTTTTTTTGGAGGAAATAGCTTTGCCTCATGATTTTCAGGAATTGGCACGCAGCCGCCTCCACGTGCTAGGGAGCTGCTCACTGCCAGGTCAGATTCACTGCATGGGGCCAGCCTGAAGGTCAGTGTATATGCTTCAATATTTCAGCCTGATATCTGAGCACAGCAAGAAATTAAGGGCCTTAGTCTGCCACTAGCGTCATAAAATAAACATGAGAGCAACCTGACACTGGGACCAGGGCTAGAATGAAAGGGTATGTTAGGCAATATAAATTAATACTTGTGTGTTAGCTTTCCCTGCACCAAGTCCACTGAAGGATGGCTAGAAAGCTGAACCCAGAAGCTACCAACAGCAAAACACCTAAACATACTGGGCAATCTGTCTCAGTAGATAGGTAAGACTAAGACACAGGTCATTTGGTAACCAAAATGTTGCCTAAAGAATAAATGCCTGGTACTGGCATTTGTCTCATCCACATGCAATACCATAACAAGATGAAAATTTCTCCATCCTGTACTTGAAGAGGGAGATAAAAGGGGCAGCAGTGAGTGGGGAAAAAAACCCACTTTTTAACTGTGTTCTACTTTCCATCTGTCTTAAATAAAGCACAGAAGCACAGAGACCTCTGAAGGGAGGTTACCCTGCTCTTATGTGGTGAGGACACACAGTAGCAGACATTTTTCTAGAAAGCTGGATTTACTTTGGGGAACAGAAAAGTAGAGATGACGATCTCCCACAGCATCACAGAGTGAAAAAGAGTACCATCTCTTTTGTACTCTGAGCAGTGCGCTAAGCAGTACTACTCACCACCATACCTATATTGCACCTTTTCCTACAGAATATTATTTAAAAAGAAAGATCTACACACATAGTAATGCAAGTATTTGAGATTATTCTCTCTCTGTTAAGTGAGTTGTGTTAATCAGCTTCTTTAAGGGTCTCTCAATTCCTGCCATAGCAGTTCGTATCCTATATTCCCCCAAAAGATTAATTATGTAATTACCTTACATAAACCTTCACACAGTATCGATGACCACTACACGCTTCACAGAGATCACATCATGCTCTGAGTATGCACGGAATGACCTCGGGGAAGAGAAAGGTTTGTTTTGTTTGCAACAATGTACTGAGAGGGATAATGATGGGAAGAAATGAAAATACTGTCTCATGTTACTAGCATCATAGTTGCAAAAGCCATGTGGAAAGCACAGTTTTGGTTTTGCTTTGTGGCTCCAACAGTTCCAGAATGGTTCATGTTGTAAGTGGAAATGGGGGGGAATATTAAACTGCAAGAAGAATAAGGAGAAGGAGAAGAAGAAGGAGAAGGAGGAGGAGGAGGAGGAGAAGGAGAAGATGCAACTACCTTTTCCTTTTTGTTTCATGCTTTCAAACCACATCTACAACTGCTAAATGTCATACTATAAATTTTAAATTGACAAATAGCATTCTTTGCTAGGAACCACAAAATGGAAAATGGCAAAAGCTTGTGCTATATACCTTACTGTCAATGTCAAATAATTCAATTACCATGGTGATATGCATGTAGAATATAGTAATTCTCTGAACAAAGGCCTTTCCTAAAGATGCATTCTCATCAGTCCTTTCAAATGCTAATACTCCATTGCTCTGGAAGAGCGTATTGTATACAACAACATATTTTAAAAAATGGACGTTTTTGTTTAAGGCGATTTTGATGCTAGTGAAAGGCACTAGATCACCTCCAGAAGAAAGAATTGTTTTAAACCCACAGAAAGTGAGGAATGGTCATTTCTGTTGCACATCTTTTCCAGCTGACACCTGGCAGAAGGATGGTTCAGCTTCAAATATAGTTCAGGTCAACATAACCATGTTGAGACTGTCAACGTTATTTGACCACTGTGGATTTTTTTGGTGGCCACTTTAAAAGAGATGCATGTTCACTGACAGATGGTTGGACTGAAATATTATTCTTCTATTTCACAAAATTGAGACAGTAATGGACTTTTTGCTCTTTTCTAATTGGACTTGGTGAAATCTGTATCTGAATACCAAACCCTGAACCTGCTTGGCCTTTTCATTCTTTCTTTTCTTAATATTAATTCCATTTTAAGCTTTTCTCTTAATGTAGAAAAAAAAGTCAAAATTCTGTTAATAGCCAGCTTATTGAAAGAAATGAAGAACATGGTATGGGATGCAGTGCCATAGGACATAAATAACACCTGCTAGTTAAGATAATGAAAGGTAGGTGAAAAATGAAAGCACTTAGAAACTTTTCAGCTTCTCAGTCACTGAGACACTGTTAAATAGACATAAATGAAATCTAAGCCATTGTCAAGTATCCGAAAACACTGGACTGGTTAGAGAGTTTTGATCATGATTTTCCTTTTCTACCTAAATCTATCACCTAATTTCTTACATTGGAAGAGATATAAACAGATATACACTGAAAAAAAAAATTCCTAAGCATCACTTGTAAGAGAAAGTCTCCTGGCTGTTAGACATACTCACTAAATGTTTAGTGAAACAATTCAAGCAATTACTTATGCTTTGGCCCAGCACTTTGGCCGCTAATGACCTTTTCTCATTTCAACAGACCACCTTGGTTTGTTGATACATGCCAGCAAAGGCACAGGGCTCCCTTCCGCCAGCTCCCAAGCAGAGGGAACTCTAGTAAATAGACCAAGTTACACAAGAAACTGAGAGAGTATTTCCCTTGTGCACTGTTACAGTCATCTCAGTAACCAGCCAATGATACAGTCAACCCATCTCAGATCCAAGCACTTCCTATTAAAAAGCTCTTAAGCCTCACAGCATCAAAACTAATGGAATCCATTACACGCAGGCAACAATGAAATATCATTAGGGTGAAGAATAAGGAGAAAAATATCCTCCTCCATTATGCCAAAAGAAAATCCAAACTCCCCACAGGATCATAAGCTAACTGTGACACAGACTTTTGCTGCCACAGAAGGCCAGGAAAAAACTGCAAAGCCAAAAAGGTTTGGGACTGTGTTCTTTTGTTTTTGTTTTTAATACAATGACTCATTGATTCCTTGAATAAAGCAATGATCAATGGTTGTAAAGTAGGTATGAAACGAGTTCTCAGGGGGATGGATTCCAGCATCAGTGATGACTGCTTGTCCTCCAATCTCCTGCTCTTTGGGAAAATCATCTATCAAGCACAGGAGATGGAATTCCCATCATATCTGATCTGTGTCAATACTGAGGAATCTATTCCACGTGGATTTAAACTTGGATGTGACTCAGAGTTGTCCCTCTTGTAAGATGAACTTTGTGCTCTCAGTTCACACTGGGCCTCCTCAATTTTTAGGGGCTCACCACTCCATCTAGTGACTCAGTTCAAAATCCTGCTCTAAATCCAGGAAGATTCAAGAGTAGGCTAGAGGCTGAATATCTTCAAGACTTGGCTTGCTGTCAGCATAGCAACCCTGGAGCACTCATCATGCCAGATAGGTGCACTATTATGCACTTTTAATGGAATAAGTCTCTCAACTTACTAAGGCCGAGCCTTTCAGGAATAGAAGAAAGCTGTGCAGTGGGCATGCACACAAAGATCAGAACATGTGCAAGCCTGTGAGGCTCAGAATAGGGTACGAAAACCTACTTTTTCTACAGTATGAAAGATACAAGGACTGCACAAGTGGAATAAAGATGGGAAAAGCAAACTTTCCGATACAAACACACACATACAGAATAGAGTGGAATAACTTCTACCCACTGTGGTGGAAAACGAGAGAAGGTTGTTTGGTAAAATACTTGAGACACTTAATTTTATGTAATAAACATAGAAAAATAATTGGATGCTGAAAGTAAGAGAGAAAAAGTGATAGTCTTGGCATCAGACAGGACAGAATACCTGTTCTGTGTACAGCACAGGGTTTTATTTCACTTCACTTTCCCTAGGTTTGACTGAAAATGTTCCATGTCAAATGCTTTTCAAAGTTTTTCCCTAAAACAAAATGCAAGGGGCAATACTTTTTGTTATTTGTTGTTTAAAAATTGACCACTAGAGGCTTAAACATTCTCCAACCCAGCAAACAAAAGAACAAAATAACTTGATTTGGATATTGTGTCTCATAGGAACTACTATCTAAACTCCTTAACCTTCTCCTTCCCTGTGCAGTTCAGAACCCATGGCAGGACTACATTTCCCATGAGAAGCCAAGGCAAAAAAATTCTATGACGGATCTCTTCCTCTCTGGAAAAGAAACTTGGCTGACATAGCTGACGAGGAATCAGAGCATACTGAGAACAGAAGCATGCAATACCTGGAAGTTCTGGCAGCGCTGGCAGCTGAAGCATTTTGGCTGCTAGCCAGAAAATTCTTACAGAAAAATTTACATTTTCAGTGCATAAAACCACAACAAATCAACATATTTGCCGTCATTGCTGGCTCTCCCACTTTTTCCACATTTCTCTTTAACCTCCTAAATCCCTAGTAATTTAGTGGTAGAATGAGGCAGCTCCGGCAGCAACAGGCTCTGAGGGTCTGGCAGAACTTCGTGACTTAGATTCCTTAGTCAGGGACACAACCTGTTTGCAAAGAGTAACTCTGGAAGACACACTGTGCTTGCAGAGTCGTGCTTCTCGTGCGGAGACATTATATTTGTGGCCTTCTGAGCCACATTGTACAAGTAAGAGGACGGAAGAAGCTCTGGTCCTCCTTCTGTCAAGAGCAGTATTAATGATTCCATCACTGGTCATTAGCCACTACAGTATCACTCGAAAGTTTCCTACCATTGGCAACTGAAATGCTATCTGGAAGCACTTAAGAGTGACAACCTATCTCAATAATCCAAACAAATCCAACACGAGAGGTGAATTTGGACTCCTTCAAATGCTATCTAAAATATTTATAGTAAAAATGTTAAGTGTGATACCTTTTCAGTTCTTCTGAGTGAAAGATCAAAGAAGAGAAGTATAAATATTTAGCAGTTTTTTCCCCCAACTAGATGTTAACACTAAAGGCTACAAAAAGTATTACTAAAAATAACATAGCTGTCAAATTAAAACATATTTCATAATCGACTAAAAAGGGAATTTATATGAGAATTTAAAACAATTCATTCTCCTAAGAAAGGAAGATGGATGGGAGTGACAGCTGGTTCAGATGTGTCTCCACTGAGTACTAGCAGAAATCAGGGTCTACAAAGTTAGGTGGCAGACAAGCATATGGGAAGGACTGAATGTTGTTTCAGGTACTTGCATAGATTTCATTGCTGAGATTAGTGGTTTTGTCCTCACCATGCCCAGGAGCTAGGTGTTTAATAAGTTCCCTTTACACTTGCTGAGAGTTGAGGTAAAGAGGAACACAGCTCTGGACTCAAATCAAGAACCTAAATGATTTTTCCAAGGTCACACAGCAAATTGATGAGAAAAGGGACACTTGGATAAATGCAGGCATGCACCCTTTGAGTTACCCTTCCCACTTCCAGTCACCCTTCTTTTCTGCAAATTGTACAGCAGCCCTGGAAACAAAACAGGCTACCACAGGAAAAAGCAACTCACCCCATATACAATGGACAGGGTAGGGAAAAGAGCAGAGCCAACATCAGGATAACCAAATGTGCTGTTTGTTAAGCAACAAACTAATCAAAAGTCAGGAGAAAACAGGATGGGGAGAAGAAGAAGGGAGCAGGAAGAGATGAGTTAATCTGAGACCAGAAGACAGGAGGGGCTAAAAAACTGAAAGCAGTGGTTAAAAGAAATCACTTGCCCTTTTTCGTGCAAAAACAACACATTAAAAGCATCTGCCCCCCCCCGGGGCAGCCTGCAGCACTAGAAAGCAACTTAAAAACATTTGTACCTCTGTGTGTGCAAATATAGGGGGGTTCTCAGTGGGGCTGCTTACAGTATCTGTTAAACCTGGTGAAAATTCTGCAGCTGCTTGCACAATTAAGTGCTGTTTACTATCTCCTTCCAGTCCATACATTATTTTTCCTCTCAGAATTGTCAGGTTTTACGAGCCTTAATCTGGCTAACTGGATTTGTTTTGGAGATGCAGAAATTCCCCACGTTCCCTCCCTGAGGGTAGCGTGGTTCCACACAGACAGTCACAAGAAACCTGTTCTCATTGCTTTTCTGACAGTTGCTGCCTTGGGAAGACAACTCAGAAAAAGCCCTCAAAGTAAGGATACCTACTGGCCAGAAGATTAAACTACTGTTAACACACAGGAAAACTGGCTGTTACACACTTCTCTTGCTGGGTCCCATTTGCACAGGTAATACATTTGGACCACAATGATAGACAAAGAGCCCACGTCTTGTAGATGAGGCTTGTCTGGTTATTTTGAGTATAACAGTGGGGAATGTGTCACATATGACAACACATACCAATCAGGTGCACTGGCCAGAACTTTTACAGCTGTCAAAATAAGCATTAGTTTGGAAAACTCTAACTGCCATGTTTGGCATGTTGTCCCCTTAATATTACGGCTATTCTTTATGAAAAGACAAATGAAGAGAAAAACGTGAACGTGACAGGACGTACGCATAGTGAACACCTCCTACAGTAACGAGCACCATGCAATAAAACACCATGTGGCCATGAAGGCTAAAAGCTCAGGGCACAAAAGGAGGTGCATCATTCTGTAAGTACAGTGAAATTGTTGGTCTGCCACTCAAGAAAGGAAAGAAAGCCATTGAGACATTACACTGGGAAGATCAAAATACCATTTTTGCTAAGACTACTTCCTCACTCGCAGGAATTAATATGAGCAAAGAAGGCATAAGATTTCAGCCCAGAATGGGGAATACACAGGGCGCACTAGAGTAAATCAAATGTTCTCAAATTGTCCAAGAGATGAACTTTGCCCTAAGATACTTTAGAAAAGAGCAGAAGAAATCTCAGGGCTGTTATCAGTTGTCTTCGAGAGTTCATGGAGGACAAGTAAAGTACCAAATGTTTGGAAAAGGTCAAACAGAGTGCTTATTTTTGAAAATGGAAAAAAAAAGCTAGGAAGCCATAGGAGCTATAGACCCTTTGCTTTTACTTTAAGTTCCCAGTAAGACTCTGGTGCAGATAACCAAGCCACTTGTAAGCACACAACAGAAATAAAAAAGACAGAAAATAGAAAACATGGATGTATCGAGCAAATCTAGTCAAAACAACCCAATTTCTCTCTATAAAGGGGTAACAGTCTGATAAATCAATAATCAATAAATGAAACAATAAATTGCAGGAAGTAGCAAACACCATGGGGTAACACCATGGGGTGCAGGTGTGTGTGTAGGGGTGTGTATGTGTATATGGCACATAACTTCAGTCAGCTAAACCAGATAAGAAAAAATGGTCTAAGATCAACATGCCACAAAACATGGATCCATTGGCAATTGCAAGAAGTTTCAGACAAAGTTGAAAAATCTTAGGAAAAATTTTTAAAAGTTGTAACAAAAAGTGAAAAAAAAAGAAGAAAAACACTAAATCCAGTTCATAAAATTAGGTAGTACAAAATCTGTCTTCCTAAGTGTTTCACCATGGAGGGAGTTGCATGAAGGTAGATGAGAAAATTGGTGATCAATACCATTACTACTAAAAGGTGATATTCCAAATGCCTGAAGTAGCTGTCAGTAATTTGTCATTTCTGAAAGCAGTTACCCACAGTTCATAGCCAAATCTGAAGGATCGTTCTTGTAGGGTTCTTCATCCTGGCTCCCGGATGATGGAATATTTACATTAATGGAATAGGTGACGCAGCAGAAGTGTTTGTTAACCGGCAAATTACGTTAAGCTGGGTAAAACAGTAAGTATAACTGAGGACAAGATCAGAATAATCGTGACAAACTGGAAAAGCCAAAGGATACGATTCAGCCAGGACAAGTGTAAGCTTCTGTATTTAGCCAAGAACAACTAGCTGCACGCAGAGGATGGGGAACACCTCGGCATACAGCGCTGCTGCACAAAGCATCTAAGGACCACACAGAATCATGAGCTGAAGGTGAACCTGTGGTGGTGGTGTGCTGCTTTCAGCTAAGCAAGCACCACTCTGGGACAAACTGCTGGAATGCAGCCAGAGTGACATCCTTCTGCCCTGCTCACCACTGCTACTGGCTCAGCTGAAGTACCCTCTCCACACCTCAAGAAAGACGTGAGGCGACTGGACACACATCACTGGGAAGCAATGAGAACAAGCACATGTCTAGATAACACGAATTGTAGGGAAAAACTGAGAGAACACAGGTTGCTCAGCCTAAAGAAGAGAGAGCATGAAAACATCCTTCAAATACATAAAATGCTGCTGCACAGAGTTAGGTAATAATCTGTTCATCAACATTCATAAGCTGCAGGAGATGAAAGTAATGAGCTCATATTGCAGAAATGTTCAGCTTGAAAATATGCTTGGAAAGGAGGTAGGGTCCCCATTGCTGGAAATCTTTAAGGACTGGTTATACAAGTGTCTGTCAGGAATGCTATAAGTAGAGCTGATCCTGTTTTGGAGTAGGAGGATGAACTAGGTGGCAGTACTCTTCAACTCTTTAGCATAAAATAATGTAATGGTCTTTAAAATACAGAAGGTTACTTGGGTAGCAAAGATAGTTAGTTCCTTGTAGCTCCAACTGAATACACATAGTGTATTTGTTTATCCCATTGCATTAAAAGGAGATAGGGAAAAAAGTCCAGTTCAGGAAGCCAAGGAGGCAGGAAATACAAACCATTTCTGCTATACCTGGCAAAAGAGCTCTAGTGTGGATTTCAGGGAAATAAAGCAAACAGGGAAAAACTTTTGAAGGGGAACAGCAAGGACTGACAGTCTGAGAGGGGACAAGAATCCTCTGAAAATTACATAACCTCTTTAGGCCAGCAACCCTTTCATTAGCCTTACAGGCCAATGTTGAAATACAGCAGATAAGCAAGCAAAGTGCTGCTGAGTTACCTTTCACCGCCTAAAGCCAACAAAAAACCAAACAAAAAACTCAGAAGAGTCCACTCTAAGACAGCATCCCAAAGGGACAATGTCACTCAGCTGCTTGTCCCCTTTGCTTCAGGGATGAAAGATGCCTTAGGAAAGCTCTAAGGAACAGCAACAGAAGATGCTGCATATCCTTGATAGGCTGAACTGCATCTTTCCTTTTTTTGCTTTTCTGAGTTTATATCAAGAAGTTAACCCTTTTCTTTCAGCTTTCCAAGTTCACATTCAACCCCAGGCAATCTTAAAGTAAGGACAAAGTCTTTCTTCCAACAAAACAATGTTGCAAACAAGCTTTTGGAAATCTGCACCCCAAGGCAATTTGGGAAAGTCCAGGGACTAGGAGACATCTGAGACACCAATCCTTGAACGAAGGCTGGTTAGCCCTGAGGAGGACAACAGCTCTGGGGACTGTGGCCTTTTGACATAGAAGCTGATTAACTTTAGGCCCTGTTACAGGTAGTGAGACTGAAGAATACAGAGGAAATGACATGTCCAAGGACATACTGCAGATCAGCTAACTCATAAAAGAAATACATAGAAATGTAATAGAAATCTCATCTTATGGAGCCTCAATATAATGCTCTGAATAACCAGCAATGTCTCCCTTGTATTCATACATGTTATCCTGGCCTCCCCGTTCTCACTTGCTGTTCTGTATTCACGTATTGTACCTCTTCCTTATGTATAGAGTAGCTGCACGGAAGGAGCTGCCTTTCACTTTATCTACCTACACTGCCTTTTGCAGCAGAGAATGAGAGGCCATGACTCTGCTGCGAGGGAAAATAACCCCATGTACCTGTATAAGAATATATGTATATAAGTGTATATATACATTCATAGCCATTGCTGCAAGGACTAGTTTTTTATTAATCTTTGCAAGTTTGCATGGACTGTTAAGATCACCAGTTTGAGGGAAATCTTGATGTTTACTGAATCTTTTTCAGGGATTAAATGTTGATCTCATAAAAGTTCCATTGCATATGTGTTCTTACATTCTTACATGAAATATGAAGTTACCAAGGAACAAATAAACTATTTATGACTTATGCCTGTACAGTAACGAAGAATGGCTTAATGAGGGCACGTACTACTTTGAAAGTGCTGCAGTCTGTTGTTCCCTGAACTGGAGACTCTCTTAAACAGGTTTAAGATGTATACTCTCCTTTCTCCTCAAAAAAAGATCAAATTCTTGACACAATTGTCTTAAGTCATAGCAGAAAGCCTCACACATGCCACGGTCCTGCACCACAGTCCCACATACTCACCTTACTTGTAGATAATTCAGTGTAGGTTGCATACAGCTGCACCCAGACAGCAACAATAGCAAACTGAAATGAACTCGTTATTCCTACATTACTGACTTTAGAGTTAAGAAGAGGAGACTGGTATTTATTATACATAAGATGCAGCAATTTGGTGGCATGACCTTAAACACCATCATCTCTGCTAGTAGTTCTTCTTTATTTGAACTACAGTAACGTACAAGGAAGGAGATGCTTCTTCTGAGATTACAGGTAGCTACACCTGAACAGTCATCTTGCCAAGTGTCGTGGGAAGGCCACACCATTCAGATCGGCAGAGTTTGTTCTCTACTTTGCCTATTTCTTGTCACACCTAGCCAAGATGGCTGGTCTTCTAACATTGTGTTTTGAAACATACACAGTACCAAAAAATATGAAAATTATTAGGCACCCTGCTGAGAGGGCTGTGATGCTACTTACGCTCCCTTCGGAATCATCAGTATCCACCACGTCTCTCCACTGCACTCACACGCACAAACGCTTCTCCCCAGCCCGTGACACCATCTCTGCAGAGATGGCTGAACAAACACAGGTGCTGGGGATGTGGATTCAGTGAGGGAATATACCTCCTTAAAGTGGAAGAGATGACAGAGGAAACACTGTGGCCTTAAAGAGGAAGAAGAGGGAGACTACAATAGCCCTGTGGCATTTTGCACTGTAGCCTCTACCAAAAGGTGGAGAATCAGAGACACAGTTTGGACAACCCAGTAAGATCAGATTGCTGAGCAGCATGAAGTAGATAAAGGGAGAGAGACGTCTGCAGATCTTGCTCCTGAAACACCCACACTTTTCATCCACAGGATTTAATCAGTAACATGATACTTGATGCTATTGTGATTTTACTTTAGCATCCATACGAGGAAAGGTTAACACAATCTCACACTTCACTAGGATAAACCCACCACAGAAGCTGAAGCATCAGTCCAAAGTACGGGTTGCATGGGACTTGGACAGTTATAGGACAATCAAAATGTTTATAAGCACTTCTAAGCTGGATGAGAGCTTTCTTATATTGCTAGCACATCTGCACTGGCAGGAACAAGCTTAGTCTCTCGTATCTCAACAGATCTCAGTTTTGATTCTGTATATTCTACAATACATCACAGAAACTCCACAGGAAAGCAGTGAAAGAATCTGGATCAGGCTCAGCATTCACCTACAAACCCCATGCTTAGATCCATACTGTGTTGGATCAATCTTAGAGACTTCTTTTTTTTTTTTTTTTTTTTTTTTCCCCAGAGGTGGAGCCTGTATCTATTTCTTCTCCCAAAACACTGGGTGAGCATTTTAGTAGCACATGGGTCAGTCAATAAAACTGAGCGGCAGTGCTGTTTGCACAAATCCTTCTCCAATCCTGTCTCCAGGTGCTTCTCCCTGCTTCTCTGATTTGCCCTACTGTACTAAACCAGCACATCTGCCTGAGTGGCTGCATGTGTGATGAACCACACTTGTGAGCTGATGTGGTTGAAAAATGACCAGGTAGGAAAAAAGACTAAGATATTCCTAATTGAGCTCATTGAATGGCCACATCAGTCACTGTGCCAGCACAGTGTGGGAGTAAGAAGAGCACAAACCACAAACTTACACTGCCAGGAGAAACACATGTGGAAACAGGGGCTAAAATCAGAAGCTGGTAATTCACTGAATCCACATAAGCATTAAACACATCCTCCTTTTTTTTCCCTAAGTTCATGTAAAAATGTGTTATACATTATATTCAAAATTAAATTCAGATATAAGGGCGAGGGCAAAAACCCATCTGGCTATCCCCAAATGCTGCTGAGTCCAGCATGAGAAGAGGTAAGCGAAAACAGCTATGACAGCTGAACTTTGCAACAGTGCAAGCTCTTTTGCCACCAGTTAAACCTGAGGTCAGTGGTCTGAGCAGACCTTATGTGTGTAAGGTCCTTCACAGGGCCTCTGCTCTAGCACAAATTTAATTCTATGCAAGCGAAGTTCTCCCTTCTGGCAAACGTAATACAGATCCTGGGAAGAGAGACCTGTGCTTCTAAGCTTGCTCTTTCAGTATTTAATCAAGTATAGCAGCAATGCTTAAGAGGTTACTGCCATTAAAGATGAATCTGTTCAAGATCATTGCCTTTAATTACTCCTCTGTATTGTGGGGCATGAGCCCAAGTGGACTGTTTGGCTTTCAGATATTAAGAAGCAAAGGTGGATAGAAGTAGGGTGGTTGGGATCAAGAGAAAGAAATAGTAATGGTGAATCACTCCTTTGCTGATAGAAGGCATGGTTGCCTTTAATGAATAGTTACATGGAGCATGTGAAATAAGCTAAGTGGGACTGTTATGAAACTTAACTATGAGATACTTTGAGTAATGAACTATAAAGCTGCTAACTGGATTCAGTAAGTTGTTGAGTCATTACCATAGAAGACTGGGTTGCTGTGAGTGGCATATGAAATCCATATGGCTAGAGACATTGAATAGTTTGCTTTTGGTTAAAGAAGATGGAAATGAGCATACATGTACATGGATTTTCAACAATAAAAAATTAATAATAAAAATATAATTAGATGCAATTATATACCACCCACACTAGCATTATTTTGTCATTTATCTTTTAGTTAAAGATGTCCTGTGACTGAGAATTAGCAGGCATGAAATTATCATGGATTTTTAATGTTTTGGGAAAAAAATACAGTATGTTCTCTGCACTGAGGTATCTGTTACGACATCAACTCAAAGTAAAATGAGGACTGGGCAGAAGGATGCTGGGTACTACATAGAAATCACTGATCTCTCACCTCTTCGAATATTTTCACATTCAAACTGAGATGCTAAATGAGCCGAGCACTTAACACAAAAAAGAGAAGAACTTATGAAACCACCACTATGGATATAATTCATTCTGGAGTAACTACTCAAGCAAAGACCCAGGGCTGAGCTAGTCAGACAACTCCATTATCTTTCACCTGAAGAAAGTGTGATTAGTGGAGGAAATGTCACATTTACACCTAAAAATTGTTTCAAAGACAACTTGCATCTTTTGGCACAACTCAGCCATTTCAAAAATATTGTAAGAGAGAGAGGCAGAGACAGCAAAGAGCACTCCTTTTTATGACTTCTCACCCTTGTATTAAGCCATCGAGTTTAGCCTGAATATCGAGTACCTCAGCAGTTGGCACTTCCCAGGCAGCGGTGCTGGGCTGCTCTCCGCTGATCCTCAGGGATGCAGTGCCGGGGCTCCTGGAGTGGAAGGCTCCCTGCACAGGGTGCAGCGCCCACCGCCCGCGTGGCATCGGCCTGGGGTGCAGCACAGAGCGGCAGGACAAGGAGCAAGGGGAGCTGCACCTTCTTCATTCCCTCTGCTGCGAAGGGGGAGAGGTGGTCTCTGCAGCTACTCGAGAGCACGTGGGAAGGGGACAAAGGGCAGCCAACCTGGATGGGGGAGGAACATTTACTAACAAATAAGCTTCTCTGGTGATTTTCCTCAAAGGTGACATTGACAGCACTGCATATAAAATGAGCGTCTCTTCTGAAGATGTCCTTGCACACTGACCACAAGAAGAATCAGAGCATTACTCCCAACTGCAGCGCTGTCTCGGGCAGTGCAACAGTCGTGACCATTACACACTCTACTGCCCTTATGGGTATCGTGGTTGGGTTTTGCTGTTTCGGGTTTTTTTAAATGACGACTACTCTCAGTCTTCTTCTCCTGGCTTTTCACTCTTTTTTTTTCCTTCCACTTCCTTTTTGGCTTGGCATTTACTGGCATTGAGCTGTGAATCCTGTACATGGAGCCAACTTAAGCTACTTGGGAAATTCAAAGGAAAAGAGCTGCAAAAACTACCTGAAAACTACTTTCAGCACAGAGGTACCAACTCTCACTTGTAACCCCCTAGAAACACTACATGAACCACAGAAGCATAGGACAGACTTGGAGAGGATTCACAATTCCATCTCTCCGCTGTGTTTGTACTTGGCACCTCTCTTTCAGCTTCATATCAATAGCAGCTTTGATGTGTCTTTTTTTTTACTTTCCAACCCTTTTAAGGACCCTTGATAAAGGGCACATTTTTTCCTCCATTATGTATCTCAAACAGAATACCACAAAAGATCAACTTGATCTAGATGAACTTCATCCATCCATACTGAAATTCTGATGGCAAATTATCGCAACAGTTAAATTTGGCTTATGGCATAAACCCCTCCCTGTATCACTCGGCTACAGACATCCCAGTTGAAGTGTTTTGTGGCTTGCAAAGGTTAGCACTAAGAGAATGGATGGACCAGGAGGAAATCACAGAGATTTGTTTTAATCAGGAAATGAACAAAACCTGTGCCTTGCTGAAGATTTACCCTCTCTCGTGTTATAAACATACCTATGCACTCACAGTAACCATGATGTTCACTAGCTTTGCCCTTTCTGTTCAGGACAAGCATGCCTGCCTTCTCTCTGTTTTCTACAATGAGCAGAAACTAGGCATGCTTGTTTTAAGAGGTAGAAAGCAGCACTGAAAGCAGGCTCAAGGAAGCAAAATACTGACAGAAAGAACTAGCTGGTCTTTTGCTAGAAACCAAGAAGAGTATCTCAAGAATTACAGACAATGCCAAAACGAAATTTAAGTCTACTCGCATACTGTGATGCTTGAGCTACAGAGAATTATTGAGAATTCAGCTGAACTGCTGAAAGCAACCATGTCCATCTTTCTATCCATACCAGCAATACAATAAAATACATTAGCTTAAACTGGTCCAGTAAAAAATATTTAAGAATGTGAAAACTTCCAGCCTATGCAGATGAGCAGAGAGGTGGCAATTCATTCAGCTACAAAAATGGGATCAATTCCAATTAGAAGTTCATACCTTATTTATAGCAGCCTGGCCTGCCTAAACTAACATGTTCATCTCTGACAAACATCAGACATCTCTGGCCGTGGCAGGATATAGAAGGGGAAGCAGGGCTGAGAAGGACAGCGAGTGACAAAGACTCGCTGCATGTCATTCAGTGAATCATTTAACCTCTTTGCATGTGAAGAGAAATGCAAGTGCCTCACTTAGCCTTTCTAAGAAGCTCAATTCAGTGAAGCTCCCGTCCAAATAAAGGGCTCTGAAATCTTTGAAGAATGAAATATAAGCATTTGACATACCTGGATTTCATGTGCAGGACCATCTCTGTGAATACCTGTAGTCCTGCTGCAGGACTGCTCAACTCTTATATGAGACAACGTGGATTGTCAGAGGTAATCGGGCAGTGTGGAGTGGCAACACATGCTAAGACAAAACTCCTACTATGAACCTTGGAATATAAGGAGGGTAAAACTTTGTGCATAAATGCTTTACAATATATTTACTGAAGTAATATCTTATCTGTTTAAATTTCCTCTTCATCAGATATTTCAATATGGAATAAAGCAGTCTATTACGAAATATCTGAGCAGACTAAATGGGCAGTTTATTAGACTTGAGAGCAATGACTAGCAGTTGATCTGTCACCCTCAAGCTTAATAAGTAAAAAAAGTCTGTTTCCCCTCATCCATCATGGTGAGGACAGCAGTAGGTCCAAACACAAATATGATTAGTCTAAACTGCAATCTTTGATGTAGCAATGGCTGCAAAGGTTACCCGCAAAATTGAAAGGCAGTAACCAACTATTTTTGCATGAAAAGCACAGTCTCCAAGAGAAGGTAAAGGGCATCCGTGTGATTTCTCTGCTGGACATCCTCCAGAGCCACAGATTATTCTCTTCCCATAGCAAATACCACAGCCTCTTCCTCCGGACAGAGCAGGCAGTGAGGTCTTCAACCGCGGCAGGAGCTGAAGCAGCCCTTGCCCCGCTCGCTCCTGAGGCAGCACCAGCCCTGCGTTGCGGCCACGCAGCTGGCTGGGCAGCCAAATGATACCCAGGCGGCTGAGGCACAACCCCCGCTGCCCTGCTTTTTTTTTGGAGGACAGGTTATCAGCTAGATCAGTCCCCTGATTTAGTTCACCGATTTGGATGCCGTAACACAGGGGATGGCACGAGTGCAGGAGTGAAGACGGGGAACGGTTAATCAAAATACAAGTTTTTGCCACAGCCCAAGATCCCAGTTCCAGGACCAAACCCAGAGAACCTGCCAGCTCAGCTCCTACCTCCTTTGGGCTCTCATAAGCAATCACCAATGCAAATGTGGTATCTTCAGTGGGTACCACCTAGGACCAATGCTTGAAAGTCTTAACCTGACCTTTCTTAAGTTTGATGGAAAACATCCTTCGCGTCCCTCTAACTTCAGTGTGAGTTATTGCAATGTATATGATACTGCTTGCTTGTAACTCATCTGAGAATCAAGAGAACACTGAAGTGGGTTCACCTTGCAATACATTCATTTTGTAAGTAAATTTTTTTCTGTTCCTCATAGTTGCAGAGGTTCATGGGAGAGCAAGTAGAGGCTTGTGGGATTTGAGTTGTTTGTCTGGCTGGAGGCATAAGAGAATCTGATTCATTTGTGTTTCCTTTCAGATATGCAACAGCCATCAAACAATCACAAAATAGAGCTGTGATTAAACAACCGATTGCAGGCGAGCATGGGGATGCCCCCACACAGTAAACCTGTCCGGCTTCCTGGAAAAGTCTGCAGGCTGCGCCGGGTTCTGTACTGCTGTGTTAGACTGCTCCCTGTCCTCAAACTAGCTCATGCACAGGCTTTCTAAAAGCAAGGCAAGCCTTTTATTTATATCTTCCATTTGCATTTACATTTTTAAAGGGACAACTGTGATTTTCCAAATAATTAATTAAAAAAGCACAAAGAACCCATATAAATATTGGACTTGAATTTGGGGGAAACAACTACATATCTTGGTTTAACTTTCATACTGGTAGATCTTTATACTGAAAAGCAAAGTAAGTGTAATTGGGAAGATGGAAATACAGTTCTAACTGATGTATGTTATTTAGTACATATATTCTATAATACAATTGCATTTTGTTACATTTAACAGAACAGTGCTCAAGTAGAGTATGTCGAGTTCAGAAACAAAAAAACCCCAAGTACTTCCAATACTTTTGTGTTAGCTGAAAATTGCCAATAATCTTTGTTGCAAAAACATTTTCCTTGCACTTTCAATGTTCCTCTGAGACAAGAGCAAAAATACTTTAACTGTGAAAATGATCCATTTTACAGGCGTCAAACTATTTTTAAACCTTACTCTTCAGTCTGCTCCTCTGTGCCTAGATCATCAGTAATTTATTTGTGAAATTCCCTGAGGAAGAGAATTCAGAAAGGAAAGGTAGGTGGGAAGCAAAAAAAGCCCTACACACACACACACACATACACACACACACACACATATATATATATATTCCCTAGAGGGGAAGTTACTAGGTGCCAAATTGACACAAAACAAATATCACCTTACTTTTAGCATGGCTCCGTTGAAGTGAATGAGATGCCCAGTACTACCATGAAAAGCAGAACCAAAATCTACTGCTGAACATTCAGAATATGGAGGGAGCAGCAGACCTAGCCAAGTGTTGCATCCATCTATCCCACGACATAAATCACTGTAAGGTCACAGAGGAAAATCAGACAAGGTGTAAGTAGGATGGCATGTTCACTGACTCCACTTGAGAGGAACAGGAGTAACACCAGAAAATTTGAAGGTCGGAGTAGGTAAACTGATAAGGGAAATGTGGGGTGGGATGGCATGAAAGAGATCGCTTGAAGCACTCCCTCCCATAACCAATATGCGCTTAAGTCTTAATTTGGGTGCACATCCAAGAGGGATACGCTTGGAGTCCTGGACTGGGGTCCTCCCCTATCTGACAGAGCAACATCAGGTGATACTGCAAGCCTTCCTTTGCTGTCAGTGGAGGAATGACTGACAGATTTCAAAAGCTGCAAGCCCACCAGGATTCAGTGCTTCCATGAACCTCTCTTTCTTTCCGGTGTACTGAGAGAGTGGGCAGCCTTACAGCTCTCCTCCTGCTCATTTACAGTGGGACAGTGCTGCAGGCAGTATCCTTTGTGATGAGGAATTAAACATGTACTCCTTCAAAAGGCCCAAAACTACTACAGGATCAATAGCTTAAAGACAACTAATAAATCTTACTTAACTTTTTTTTTTTTTTTTTTTAGCGGGAGACTTCTGCAGCTATGACACTATATCCAGGTGCAAAACAAGTAAACTGCACTTCTGAACACCTGAATGACTCCAGGTGCATGTATTATATGCACACTTGCCAAATCCGGGTTGCAGGCTTGTTAAGAATTCCTGCCTGTGTAAGGTGTTTCCCGAAACCCAGAAGGAAAATATTCATTGAGTGCAACACAAATTCAAGCTTATGTTTAAAGCAGGAATTGCTGATCCCAATTCAGTGAAGCAGCAGATTTTATTGCATGCAGCAAGGAAGAAGGAAATGCTTGTCAGATATGTCTCTGGAAAATTCACTTACAGGAACATGTCTGTGTGCACATAGAGGAAGGGCCTATTTTTGGGAAAAGGGTGTCCCCTGAAGGTTTTGTACATCTGTTTTAACGAACCGCCCTGGAGATTTTCTGTATTGGTTTTCCAGAAGAGGAGGTTGTACAAAGCACTGCAAAGCTTGCCTTTCTGCAAAGGCTGCTACCTCTACTGGAAAAAGACCAGCACTGAATGCACATTTTAATGTTACGCAAGACACAGTTTAGACTACGGCAGCAAGAAAGGCAGAGAGACAGACATTTCAGAGCCCATGCTCTCCTTCACAAAGGCAAAAACCAAACCAAAAAATTGAAGAGACATCCTTGCTGAGTTCTCCTGCAATGTGCATTGCGGCTCTTCTGTCAGTGCCTAACAGAACAAGGCATGAAAACACAAAATCAAAGCAAATAGACCTGTTGAGAAAAGCTGGGGAGAAGATAAGTGCTGACGTGGCAAGTTAGCCAGCTCTCCTACTCCAAAGAGAGACTTAAACCATCTTCCTTCCACTCGTGAAACTGTCAAAATCCCACTACAGGGTTTAAGAGCTGCCTGTTGGGGAATGCCAAGCCCAGAGCCTCGCACCTACACATTGTCTAGAGAAGCCTGGTCTCAAAACACGAGTAAAAGCAGCTTCCAGTCATGCCCTCTTCACACGAAACTCACTCAGGCAAACAGTCACTGCCCTCCCATCCACCACGGGCAGCGGGTTGCGGTGCTGGCAGTAAGCGCCATTTCACATTTTTCTGCTTCCCTCCTGCAAGTAGCTCTCTAACAGGCTGCTGTTTCACAATGCTCTCTTTGTAGAGATGGTATCTTTTTCTTTTAGAAGATCACCAGGAAGACTTTTCCACAGTTTGTTGTGGAGGCAGAGGACAGAGGGGAAATGGACAGTTAATGTGAGAATATCACCTGCTGTTTGGATGGGCTTAGTGCACATCAGGATATGAAGTTCAGGCACAAACTTGTGGTGGTTGCTTCCTGCACTTCAGCTCATCCACATAAGCCCATAGACATAACAACATATTTACATGGACATCCAACACTTGCACGCTTTTCTCTCTGCCTGCCATCTATCCCAAAGCTGTTTTATTGGCTCTAATGACATAACCTTCCTACTTAGCCATGCAAGGAAGCACATGGGCTACGAAATCGACTTTCACTGCTGGTTTGGATTCTTCTGCTAATTCATATGGTTTTTAATTCCATGCCCTTTAGGTCTATAATAAATATCACCCTTGGTAAGTCGGAGCAAGAATTAAGCTAATATTGAAAGAATCTGTCGGACTACTTATTTATTGTCTTAATTTTATGACTGTCTTGATGTAAATCCTATCAGACATTGGCTAGGTCTAAACAGAAAACACTAAATCACTCAATGTACTAATTCAATGGAAAAGCAGAAAAAGTAGTATATTAAGTACGTTACAAATGAAGTTGTTAAATGATTCATTACTCACTGGTTTTGAAATGCTTTTTGTTGAGTAACAAATAAAACAAAAACCCTATCCAATAATGCAACATACATTTTTCAGGACATTTACTATGTCAAATGTTGGACTTACCTTCTGCACAATGGAAGCATTCATTTATTAGCACTTAGATAAAGCTTATCTAACACTTTCGATGCTGCAAGGTCTTTGTTAAACAGCTGAAGAAATATAATTGTATTTGTATTGAGGAAGAATTTTACTTTATGTGAGTGTGGAATTTACTTTCATTGTGGACACTCTGCATAAGAATCTGAACTGCAGCTTGCAATCATCTTTATGTCCCTCTAGGTTCACTAAGAGCTGAACGCATGTATCAGCTCACAGGATCAGACCCAGAGCTGGGCTTGGAAAATTGTTAAGAATTTTCATTTTGTTATGATTTAATGCAGTAAACTGCAAATGTTTTTCATTTGTTAAACAAAAATACCACTCACCTAGGGGAAAAATTTCTTTGCAAAGATGCAGTTGTGCCAATTCAAGTGCATTTATTGAATTCAATTATAGACAGTATTTCTGATTAGTCAGTTCGCCATCCTATGAACCCAGCAAGGAGCAAAGGGCTAAGGAAAGAAAACAGATAAGGCTGCAGATTGCATTTTAAATGCTTAGCCGCTATAGCTATTGATATTAAGAATGTCCTTTTGATGAGCTCAGCATTTATGAAAACTCTGTAGTCACATTTATATGCTAGTCAAAGCTGAACTGCATTGGTAATATTTAATCTCTGGGGGAAGAGTCTTTTCTCTTGAAGATTTTCATGACACTGAAAAAACACTATGTTAATAAATAAAAAAGAGAAAGAAAGAAAGAAAGAAAGACCCTTCAAAATGCCAGAGCTTTTTTCATATGGCTCTTTCTCCTACCTAAGACAGAAACAGCGGCCAATCCCTGTTCCAGCTGGACCAAGGGGAACCCCCCAACAGGAGACTCAACTTTCATCTTTAAAGATGAAAAAAACGAAGAGGAGGAAAAAGGCACCTAGAAACTTTATCTTTGTAATCAAATGAGGAAAACTGTTCTGTGATCTATTAATACCTCTGTCCTCCCGGAGAGAGGATAAAAAGTTATTGAAAAATCTTTCAACACTTCTCTTTCACTGTTGCACTGGGGATCGTGTGCTCCAACTTTACTGGCAGTCTGTTCAGGGCAAAAAGGAAAGCTCATCCTATCATGTCCTTGATGGCATGCTGTTCTCGAAGGAAGGGACAGCACAGGATTCCAGTCTAAAAATACAGACCCAGATTTTCTCCTTTCCAGATAATACCGGGGGACACGCTTTCAAAATGGACTTCATCGTGGGAGGATCCTTTCACTGGAAAGCACCCTGCAGCGAAGATACTTTTTAGGGCTCTGGGACAGAACATGACAGGGGTTAAAAGGCACAGGTAATCTCTGCCGCATTAACGGCCTTCACGGAGGCCAGCGATGACAGGAGCAGCAGCATGCCTCAGTGCGGCTGTCCCTCCGGGCCTCACTAACCCCACAGCGGTGTCCGAGGAGAGGAGGTAACACTGAAGAGGAGACAGCTGCAGCGCTGAGGCTGGGAACGCCTCATTTAAAACACTCTCGAGGTTGCTCTAGTTTACGCCAGCTACCTTCCTCAGCCTGAACAGCCCCAGCTGCTCACGTGTCGTGTGCTCGAGCCCCCTGACTATCTTGACGGCCCTTTGCGGGACTTGGTTTGTCAAGATCTTTCTTGTACTGCCCAAAATCAAAGTATCTGATTGAGCCTAACTTCCTGTGAAAAGTTATTTCAGGTTTGAAAAACCCCCAAATTCTGCTTTTCATTTCCATATAGCAGATGCTTCCGTACTTGAAAACCCTATTTGACCTTTATGAGGGATTCCATCCTTTCCTGCTGCAGTGGGGTGCCTTTAGCCTCTGACTCTAAATTCAGAATAATGTGGGAGCTGTGGCTGTGTTTCCTTCAATTTGTATCTTCGCACCATCCGCTATTTTCACATCACGTTAATCTTTGGTTCCATATCACCGTAAATATGCAACAAAATGCCAGCACTGCAACTTGCTACTTCTGCAACTGCTACTCATACAACAGCTTTCAATTCAGTATAAAAGTAGCTTCTTCCTGAACAACTTCAACCTAGCTAGTGTTTCTGGTAATTTTATTGACTACTGTGAAGTTACCCAAAGATAAATCTAGCTCTCTGAGTTAAATTTCAAACAAGAATTGTGTGCTGCTTTGATCTGGAGGTACTCATCTGCAAGTGAGTTGAAAATTAGTGTTCTGCTAACCCATAGAAAAAAATCTCAAATAGCAGAGATGAAATATGGGGACTGAGCCTTAAACAACTTACAGTAACAGAAGGATTAGTGCTGTAAAATGGAACAAGAGCCCTCTTTAAGCATCCAGTACCAGTTCATTGAGAAAGCAGTCCCATGGCCAATAAAGAACATTTCTCTGGTAACAAGCCAATGGAGGAAGTTTTTTCTCATCCATTCATGACTGGGCTTATGTACCAAAGCAGAAAGATTTCATTCATATGTTAGTCTAATCTTCTTACAAACCCACTGGAGCAATTTTGCTCAAGAGATTCTTGTGTCAGTGATTATTTATGCACTTTTGTCATAAAAAATTTCCTTTTAACTGTTTTGAATGTGATGCCTTCTAATTGCATTGGATTTTCTTGTTATATCTGCAAATCCATAAGTATGAGCATGCAGCCAGCGTTCTCTGCGCTATTAATTATTTTAACATTCTGCTATCATGTCACCTGCTATCTGTTTCACCCCCCCCCAAGCCTAAGCAGTTCTAATACATTTCATTCATCCTCACGTCTTGTGCATTTTCATATCTCAGACAACTTCTGCTGCCTGGATATTTTTTTCCTGATGTTTGTCAAGATGCAAGGACTGGCTATGAACACACCTTCTCATAAGGGGGAGAGGCCCACAATTTATATAATAGCACCATAATATTTACAGCTGCATGCAACCATGTTTCACTTAATTTCCCTTAATGAGAACAAGGAACAATCAAATGGATAGGAAATGAAATTAAAGTGCAGGATATATGAGTTCTCCTTAAGGACTGACAGTAAGTTGAAAAGACTACTCTCTCCTACATCAGCAGAACTACCTACATACACAAGCACTTGCGGTGTGATGTCGCATCCTTCTTTATCTCAAAGTCATAAATTACAGCAGTCCTACTTCCTAGACCATCAACAATTTGTCCCTAAAGTTACTCTGTATATTTAAAATTCCTCAACATCTGCAAGAATGACAAAATATTCCTTTCTGATAGGCATTTATCCCTCTTTAGCCATGTTTGCCAATAGATTTTATTGTTGTCATTGCTCTTCTTCCCCGCAATGAGTTTAGCTCATTCTAAAATAAGGCTTAAGGGTTTGTAGGTTGCACAGGAGCTGAATTTCACAAAGGATTATATATTTTCGTTATCAGCACAGTCACTTTATTCAGCTTGAGATTCCTTCAAAAATCCTGGCAACTTGCTGCAATTTACAGGCTCATATTGCTCCAACCTCCTTCCTTCTCAAACACGTTTAAGCTTTATTACCCCTCCCAGAGCTGCTGTTTGCAGGTATCTTTCTGATAGATGGCACATTGGCACTACAGACAACAGAGCAATCCAGAGGTGTCTCAGCTAGTGTTCCTAGACCTAGGTTTGGAGCAGAAGCAATCCAGCTTCAACAGCACGGTGCCTGGTGCAGGACAATTTACCCTACTTCTTCATAGGTAGATGAACCTACACATACCACAGTTCTTGGTGGCTAGGCTATTTCCAGAACAAGGCGACTCATTTAAACCTGGCTGAGGTACCCAAGGGACCTCTATCAGAAACTGATAGAGTTAGATCTCCCATAAGCAAACCAGTTAGCTATTCTGAAATGTCCAAGGCATCCTTAATGTCTCCCTGCTTCCATAGCTTACAAAATTTGAGTGGCTTTTTGTATTTTCATCAGTCTTACTAACAGTGCATGTACGTATTCAGACACTTATTCTTCAAAGCCTCTGTCATGTTCTCCCTGCTGTCAGCAGACATCACAGGTGAAACGTCAATCTTGTTGAAGTCGACAGTGAACTGCCGCTGACTTCTCTGGGGCCCACCTTTCATCCCGTAAGGTCAGCAAATTGTTCAGACCCATGATGGTACCGGTTCTCACAGCTCTCCCCCAAGAGACTAACGGGGGATATGAAGACATGGGTATGAAGCAGGTTTGAAAATCAAGGCATCCAAGACACCTCCAAACCTTTGCAACAGGCTGATACCAGAGGTGGAACTGGAAACAAACAGTGATGCTCCTGCAGCCCAGTGCCCTCAGCAGCATGGGTAGCTGCAGCCAGGTTGCCTTGGAGGAACAAACCAGCTCTGCAGACTCTCGCCCAGCGTCCTCAGAGCCCTTAACCAGCAAGAGAGAGTCACAGGGAGGGCTGACGCTTATTAATGCAGAGGCTATGATTTCCACTGGCCCTGCGGAAATTTTACCCAGGAAATTTTTATTGCTATTTGTAGTAGCCAACACGGCTCAGCTTCTTCTGTAAAGAGCAAGACAGATGGTGCTTTTGAAGACAGCACATGCTGCCTCTGCTTAAGTGCCCTTTTCAGGTAAATTTTAAAAATGAACCAAGCTGGCACCTGCAGGTCAAACTCCGCAGTTCCTTCAAAATCCAGGAAAAGTAAAGCATGCCACACACACAGCTACTATAATTCCCCAGGCTGGCACTTAGTCATCAGTCAAAGCTACTCTCACAGCCCAGAAGTAGACTTCTTTCCCCTCCACTGCTCTCTAATGTTATTGAAATAAAAATAGATGGAACTGTGATTTTTCACATCTGATGTTAAGACCTTGTCTAAGCACTAAACTTTGGCTTCTTTCAGAAGATGTGTCTTCTATAAAAATACACTACATCTGTGCTGGAGCTTTCTTCATAAGTCAAGCAAAAGTTAGCAGTTGTTACAGCCTGCTACACACACACACTGACCTACTGCATGCCCCTTACCACAGTGAAAGGTTCATTCACACCCTGTATTTGCTTTATGAAACAGCCTCAAATTCTTTTGCCAACAGCAACAATCGTTTCAAACAAGTGAGTCTTTCTTCTACAGTCATACATTTTAGCTTAAGAAAGTACCCACACTTCAAACTTTTACAAGGTAGGGGAGACACTAGGGGACAGAAGCAGCTGCAACGCTCAAAAACCTCTCTGATCCTTCTAGCATTACCTGTTCTGCAAGGCATCCAAGTTTCATTATGTACAACATGGAACATGACAGGTTTGTTGGGAAAAATATATATAATGAGGCATGATTCTGGACTTACTGAAAATAGGTACATTTTCAGAAGGCCCTCTCAGAGTTTATGAACATCAGGTCTGCTTTCAAGGAACCTGAGGTCCAGATGCGCAGGAATGTGCAAGTGCCTACATCCAGCTGACTCCAGAAGCACGAATACCATCGCTGACCTAAGCTGACAGTAAAGTCACTTTGCAAAATTTTACTCAATATCTCAAACATAATTATTCCTTCACAACATCATTTGCTTCCAAGCTAGTAAAGTACACAATTCAGTTACCTATGCCAAAGTTGTTCAAAAACAGTACATCAAATAGAAAAATCACTTCACTTAGATGCTATTACTAACAGAATAGCTTGAAGAATTCTGCAGTGAAAAAAAAAAAGTTTTGGCAACTTTTTCATAAATTTAAATAACTGTTGGAGAAAATGTGTTTATGATCATATGGGAATCCTAAAAATAAATACATAAATAAAGATTTAGCTTATAAATAAATTAAATTTAAATCAACAAATAATATTTAAAATTTGTAAATAAATAAATAAACCCCAAATGCTTAGGTTTCAGTTGAAATTTGCTCCAAGCTTTTTTGGGTTTCCTTCTTTGCACAAGGCCCAGATGTGGACCCATGTAAATGGGAACAAGCTTTACATGACTCCCCATGATCCGAAAACACCATGTTTTATTCAGTGTAATAAATACTGGCAATATTAATGTTTTGCCTGGTAGACACATTTACAATATTACAAGGATTTTATGAAATCATATCACTTTTGCCTAACTGATGACGTTTAAAATTCTGCCTCAAAAATGCATTACTTTATATTCCTTGAGTTTCCCTCATAGCCAGTGATTTTTCCTTTTCATTGTTGCCAGTTCAATCTGTGAATTTAATTTGTACTAGCTACTGTACTGACACACTTCATTTTGATTTTACAGGTACATGTAACGAGTTATTGGTTGGAGGTAGTTTGTCATACAAGTGTATGAAAGCATTCAGTGAAATGCTACAGGCATTCATGAGAGAAACACAGCCAGATACAGTGGTTTTTCCTCTGTATGATCTGAGGGATCACAATTCGGCCAGCATCTAGTAGATTTTGAAAGATCATGTTGAAAATTGACAGACCAATATTCTGACACAGCACCTCCCATGGTAAGATAATACAGCACCTGTGTATGTTGCAGAAAACCAAACCACTCTTGCCTTGTATGTGGTTCATTTTGTTTATTAATTTTAACATCTGCTGTCTGTCTGTTCTCCTTTTTCTCAGGGTTGCATCAACCTAGTCTGGCTTGGTCTTCGTGAGGCCCAAACCATGACCTCCTTTTAATTAGGTTCCTGCTTCTCATTCTGTAGATTTCTTTATGCCTCAGTTTCTTCCCGAGCTGTCTGCTTACAGCTGCACAGCCAATTTCTGCGTCAGGAGGCTGCCATGGCAGACACTTGTACAGGTGGCAACATTCTGGCTTGCTGAATAAAATCGTACCCTAAGTTACTTCAAGCGCACCTCTTTGGCTCAACTTTCTGCTCATTTGCTCACTGACAGGAGCATTTTAATTAAGATGTGAGAAAAAAAGAGCAAGGCCAAAGCTGTGTGCATTGAAAACACTAACTGCAGTTTCCAGACTGGGAAATCTGGCACTTCCAAGGCTTCTGATACCATATGTTGTAAATGCTAAAGAAACAAAGATCATTAATTATGTTGAGCCCCTGGTAGCCAGGCCCTTAATACTCCATGGGCCTGCAATGTTCCAGCCTCATATTTTTCCATCACTGATAGGACTGCATAAAGTCCGGTCTGTTTCCCTTGTCTTTTTATTGCCTAGTTTCACCATCTTTCCTCCTCTCTACCCCTTTTTGCCCATGTGCCCTCTGTCCATTTTGACATTTGTACAATTTATCTCACAATGAAGATCTGCTCTTGAACACCATCTTTGGGTGTTATCACAAACCCATTTATCTCCACAGCCTGGACAAGAGAACCAAACTCTCTCTCTGTGGCGTTCCTGATGGAGGGAGGGATATCCATTCAACAGAACTGCCATCCTAAGACCACTCAAAGACTTCCCCACATGCAAGCAAACACTCAGTAAAAGCTGCGCAGAATGAATATGTGGCATGATATCAAGTCTTTGTCCATGTGGGGTTGGTACACAGAGTCTGAGCCTGGTGTGTTCCCACAGGAACACAGGGAGAACATTCAAATCCCTGAGAATGAATAGCTCAACAAATGAGTTGTTAAGAATTTAACTACACAAGTCCCAAGAGAAAACCATTGAAGCCTATTAAAAATGAATTTGAAATTGCTCCTTTATACAGAAAAGATGCTAAGTGCAATGTTGCAGGACCTCCCTGGATTAGGAGAACATGTTTATGGGCCACTGGGAAGTTTCTATTCCAGGAAGCCTGAGACAGCGCTACTGAAAGAAGAATCCACTCCATTTTCAGGGGAAAGTGCCGGACTTGGAGCAACAGCCCCTGAAGTAATCCACCAATATCAGCCAAGTTCTTCTGGGTTTAAACTTATCTTACTAACATCAAAATCTGGCCCATAATAAGCCACAGTTTAAGCAGCTCAGGAGCCAGATCATGTTCTCTGATTGTGGAAGTAGTGCTTGCTGGCCAGGCCAATCCACTTGGGGTTACTGCTATGTGTCAGCCTTGGGAGATACCAGACTTTTGGGGGCTGAAAAAGTTGATGCCAAGTGCATGGTGTACTGTCTGGTCCCTGGCACACTGCTTGGTATGTAGGCATCCGCAGAGGTACACGAAAACCTAGCCCATGCCTTCAAAGACAGCTTTTCTGTAGAAATAGAATGAAAACACCTACACTATACATAGCGCTTCTCTCCAGCTAGTGTTTTCTGGGAGAATGCATCATTCACATACAAGCACTGTACTTACTTTTCTGAACTCTACTTTTTCTTTCACCTCAAAATGGTTCTGCTTGAAAATGGTCTGATTACAGGAATGCCTAATTACATTCTGCCACTACACTGAAGACCAAGACAAGCACTCTCCGTGTAGTGGACGCTATGCCCTCTGTGTCAATGCTAATGCCTTTCTCTCTTGAACAACCCACCTCTGGGACTCAAGGATCACGTGGGGGTTTGCTTTGCCTTTGGAGCGGCTCAGGCTGTGATGGAGTTCTCTGTCTTACAACAGCTTCCTGAACAAGACACCTAGGTCCCCTGACAAAGTTCTTCCTCTGTCCATTTTAAAGAATGCAAATTGAAGAGTGCAGTGTCCTGTAGTGTATTTTTCAGGAACAATGTGCGGACATTTCCAGCAAGTGCTCTTAATGGAAGCTTCTTTGCCAAGTATTGCCTCCTTCCCTAGTTGTGGTTTTGAGAAAGCATGTTTGTTCACAATAGAGGACAGCAGAGCAGAAATTTCATTCTTGTACACTTAATCACTAGTAGATGAACTAGAAGGGCTTCTTTTTTCCCCATAGGGTCTACACATGTAAACATTCAGTACTGGGCTTATACCTACCAGTCAGGATGGTAAGATACAGTGAAATTAAAATCAAAATAATTGAAAGTGACAGCACTAGAACCAGCAAGTTAAAATGAAGGGCCAAAGAGATTTAAGTACAGCAGAACCACTTAAAAAAACCACAGGAAGAGCAAGACAGAGCAAGGGACAGATGGGTTAAAATTGTGAGACAATCAGAAAACAGGAAGCAGAAAAAAGTGAAGCTCCCAGCCAGATTCCAGAGCAGACTTTAAAATGGCCTGTGCTGCTAAACAAAAGTTAGGCCATTATTTATTTACCCAACTCATATTGATTTGGAAAACTAGCAAGAGTATTGCAAAATAAAAACAGCGTTAGAAAAGCCTACATTTTGATTAGCTTGTGCTGCCATAATTTGCAGAAGCGCATTGACATTATGTGTGATGGGACTCAATAAACAAAATTAATATAACATGGCTACCACTCAGCATTTCCATAACGTTTTATGCCTTCACACCGCTTTGCAATATAAACTTAATAAATTAATCTCCATAAGGTAGGCAAATCTGATTAGCCCTATTTTACAGATGAACTAACTGAGGCTTGGCAGAAGTGATGTCACCCAAAGTAGCACAGAGAGTTGAGGGGAAAGAGTAGCAATTAGTAGAGAGCAGTTGGGGCCACAGAGACCTTGCCATTCCTTCTGGCCAATTATTGTGCAGGACTCCCTCATTCCTACAGCAGTCTAAAATTTAGAGAACTGCCCATCTGTCCGTTAGCATTTCCGTGTTCCTTCAAAGCATTATTAATAAAGAAACACATGCACGGTCTGACAGAGGAACCTGGTTTCTGCTGCACAAACCCACACCAGACGCTGCAACCCTCTAGCTTAGTCTGCTAAATTAACCTGGACAGAGCAAGAAGTCTCCTGACCTGCTCCAGCCAGTAGAAATCTAGGCAGTCCCAAAGACACATAAAAAGGAATAATTCCCAGAGGAGAAGAGAAATGGTACCAGCAGCAACCTATCTCCTGCAGAACTTCCTCCCATCAGACATCATGGTGGGCTCTGCCCTCCTTCACTGGCAAGACTTACACACGTTCTCCTCTCATTGCTTGACTATTGTGCTGATTTTGGCTGGGATAGAGTTATTTTTCTTCATAGTAGCTAGTATGGGGATATGTTTTGGATTTGTGCTGAAAACAGTGTTGATAATACAGAAATGTTCTAGTTACTGCTGAGCGGTGCTTCGACAGAGTTGAGGCCTTTTCTGCTTCCCATCCCAGCGAGCAGGCTGGGGGGGCACAAGAAGTTGGGAGGGGACACAGCCGGGACAGCTGACCCCAACTGACCAAAGGGATAACCCAGATCGTATGACGTCAGGCTCAGCATATACAGCTGGGCTGGAAGAATAAGGAAGGGGGGACATTGGGAGTGATGGTGTTTGTCTTCCCAAGTAACCATTATGGGTGGTGGAGCCCTGTTTTTCTGGAGATGGCTGAACACCTGCCTGCCCATGGGAAGTGGTGAATGAATTCCTTGTTTTGCTTTGTGTGCACAGCTGCTTTACCTATTGAACTGTTTTTATCACAACCCACGAGTTTTCTTACTTTTACTCTTCCGATTCTCTCCCCCATCCCATTGGGGCAGGAGTAAGCAAGCAGCTGTGTGGGGCTTAGTTGCTGTCTGGGGTTCAACCATGACAATCTGAAACAAAACACTGGATCTGAATTACCTTGAATGTTTCTCTTTCAGGGGCTCTCTCAAATTCAGAATCAGGTTTGACTACGGATTTCACATATCACTTTTGATTAAATAAAATACAGTATGTGAACATCCACACAGTATGAAATTTAGATCCACTGAGAAGCAGAAACATTTTCTTATCAGGATCAGCTGTATGGTCTATAAGCTTAAGGAGAGCAACACACCACAGTGAAGTTTATACAAAAATTAGTAAGATGTGTTTTCTTTTCGGGGAAAAACTTCTTAGACAGAAGCTTCCCATTAATTTCCTTCCCCCCACTAAGAGCTAGGTTCACACCAAGGCACTGGCACATGGAATAGAACAAACTTTGATAAATCTTGAAACATTTTTTGGAGAGGATACTGAAATCCTTTAGCTCTTTCTATAAAATTAGGCCACTTTTCAGCCCCAAGGTGACCAACTATTCTCATTTCAAAGAGCAGAATTCTTCATCACAGGTTTTTGTGTAAACTTTAAGTGCATCAAATCAATCAAAATTAAAAATAAAGCACAACTTTAAGTGTACACTACTTTTCGATGATTGATTTATGAGTGATAAAAATATCTGCACACTGCAATAAATAAATAAGGGATAATGGTTACAGTATATTATAATAATATATGTTGAAAGGTCGATTAAGAAGCACTGTATTTATATAGAGTATAAATACTGTATGTGAGGAAACAAGAAGAGAGTGTCTCAAGGTCATTGCATGAGCTTTCCAATTGCATTAGTACAGAAGTGGCAATAGAGAAGATACGACATTTTAGCTAAACAAGTATTTTGTATGAGCCCAGTTGAATAAACTGTTTTGCAAAGGGTACTTCAATTGGATAATGCTGTGGTAATAAAGAAGGGCAATAACTTTTTTACAATATACAGAGCTGCATTATCTACTCTGCAAGTGCTCCTGCTCTCTCTCTTTTTCCCAGAGGGTAAGGGGTGTGTAGTAGATTCATCCTAAAGAAGAGGCTCGTAAAATTTGAAGAGATTATTTGGCCTTAATTCATAGTAAAGAATTACAATAACTGACAGACAACAGAAGGGAAATGAGCTCAGAAGCCACTTCTTGAACAATACTCAACCTTACCATTGTTGGTCAAATAGCTGTCTTGCAATGAAACCCTGAAAGTCATTTTACCAGGGGAATTAGCACAAAGAGAAGAAAGCTTGTCAGTGGGATTACAAAATAAAGTGATCTGATTTGATCATATATTTATAAATCACTAAGCTTTATCTATACAAACAAAACTCCTTCCAAACAACATTTGTCAAAATATTTACTCCCCAGTCATCTCAACTTACATCTTTGAAGTAAAAAGGGAATTTGATTTCCTGTTCTAGTACTCACAAACACAGGCTCTTAGAGATATATTATGTTGGGGCTCTGGCCCATTTTGCAGACACCAGAAGCTTCCCTTCTCACCTCACACTTGCAAGCAGCCAGTCCAGACCTGTTCTTACACCCACACAATTAGTGACATAAGTAATCAAACGGATGTAATTAAAAAATCAGTCAATCTGCTAATGATGTATACACAGCATGACTCCAAATTTGCAAGCCAGCCCACCCAACCCCCTTCTGGTAGCCTATGGCCTGCTGCCAGTGGTTTGGGAACTGCTGCTGAATCACAGAACCATAGATTGGTTTGCACTGGAGAGTGGCCTTCAAAGGTCATTTAGTCCAACACCCCCTGCAAAGAACAGGGACACATTCAACTAGATCAGGTTGCTCAGAGCCCCATCCAACCTGACCTTGAATGTTTCCAGGGATGAGGCATCTACCATCTCTCTGGGCAGCCTGTTCCAGTGTGTAACCACCCACATCGTAAGAAATTTCTTCCTTGTACCTAGTCTGAATCTACCCGCCTTTAGTTTAAAACCATTACCCCTTCTCCTATCACTACAGGTTGAACAACCCCAACTCTTTTAGCTTGTCCTCACAGCAGAGGTGTTCCATTCCTCTGATCACTTTTGTGTCCCTCCTCCGGACCCGCTCCAGCAGGTCCATGTCTTTCCTGTGCTGAGGACCTCAGAGCTGGACACAGTACTGCAGGTGGGGTCTCACCAGAGAGGAGTAGAGGGCCAGAATCACCTCTCTTGGCCTGCTGACCACTCTTCTTTTGATGCAGCCCAGGCTGTGGTTGGCTTTCTGGGCTGCAAGTGCACATTACCAGCTCATGTCCAGCTTTTCATCCCCTCAAGTCCTTCTCCATAGGGCTGCTCTCAATCCCTTCATCCAGCAGCTTGTATTGATACCGGGAGTTGCCCCAACCCATGTGCAGGACCTTGCACTTGGCCTTGTTGAACCTCATGACTTTCACATGGGCCTACTTCTCAAGCTTGTCCAAGTCCCTCTGAATGGCATCCCATCCCTTAGGCATGTCAACTGCACCACTCAGCTCAGTGTGATGTGCAAATTTTCTGAGGGTGCGCTCGATCCCACTGTGCATGTCATTGATGAAGATATTAAACAGTACTGGTCCCAATACAGACCCCTGAGGGACATTACATCTGGACATTGAGCCATTGACCACTACTAAGTTAACCACTTCTGACTTTATGAAGCAATTAAGCTTAAAAAAGAATTAAGAATTTGTAGGTGGTATTTACTCATATCTTGCAATCAACTGTATAGTTAGTATATATCTAGCTGATTATGTGATGAATGTGCCTGCACGCAACTGATGAACCAGCATCATTTGCTATGACTGGACATTGATGAACAGGATTTTTGCTACTGACTTTTGCAGAAGCAGATCTGGGTCTTCCCAGAGCTCTGCTTTGTTGCTGAGGCTTTCTGATCTCTCATTCCGTGGCAGCTCATGCAGTGTTCAAAGATGAAACTGTCACAAGATGAGACTGCTCCAAGCAGTGAGAAGAACTGGAATTCCCTTCCCCATGCTGTCAGGGAAATGTCTGGATGTGGAAATTCAAAGGCACATTGAACCACAAGGAAGTGCCAGGATAACAAGCCGCTGAGAAGCAGGAAATATTTCAGTTAAAAGTAATCACAAATACCACCAGAGTAAATTCCCAGATCAATATCCACTCATCAAAAGTCACCTTTATGGCACATTTTGTTTCTTTGATTAGATTACTTACAGCCCAGGAGCACAGCTTTGATTTATAATTCAGTCCACTTGTCACCAATAGCAGGTCTGAAAATACATTTCCAGAGTGAAAGACTCAATCAGATACAGAAGGCAAGCTGCCAAAAGGCAGCCAGTTACTAGTTCTAAGTAGAATTTAGTCTGATTTGATATTAAACAAGCTGACTCACTAGGCAGAAAATAATCAATCAGAGAATGATGAAAGTATTTTTGTACCCTAATTCTGTTCCGTGGTATTTATCAAAGCTTCATCCATCTGGGACAACTGTTATTCATCATGGGATTTAAAAGGGGCTCTTAACATCAATTTGCAGGAGATTATGTGTAATCATAATTTCTTTTTACTAGCCATTAGGGACTCTCAGGGGTACATTTCTCTAAGACAGTCATGCAGTTTTAGGACATCTACTCTAAGTAACAGAAAGATAGGGCAGAGATTCTTGAACTAGCAGCAGTCTCTACCTGGAAAGCACATGGGATAAAGCCTGTGGATGTTACACATTTTATACAGAAACAATACGAGGTTAGACTTCATCAGACATTAGGAGCTAAAACATTTTAACCACTTTCTTGAAATCACCAATGACTGGATTATTTGGGGTCCTTCCCCTGCAGATTCACCTTGGTGCTTATCACGGTGGATCCTACCCCATAGGCTTTTTCAGCTGTTCTGTCTCCATAAATACGTGCAGCTTTACTATCAGGCATATTGGCACAATTGATAGCCTTACTTTGAACTCCACCACAGACTTTCATCTTAGAATCAGGCCCTTCTCAGCAAGATTAATTGTGACAACCTGAATTTAAACACTTGGCTAATTGTTGTCTGGAGCCCTGCTGAGTTTCAATTTTCCTATTTGTCTTAAATTTAATTCCTTTTTTGTAAGAGTGTCAAATTCAATCAGATTAGTCTTTTCCAGTACAAGCTTGGCAAACCCCCAAAAGTAGCTCCAGTGCCACCTAGGCTTTTGGCAGTATAAAGAAAAAGTATATTTCAAGTCACATATTTATACATGCAAATTGGATCCCAATCGCAGCCTTTTTTGTTTAAAGTGTCAGATTCAATCCCTGAACAATTTAGAACAGCTAATGTTTGTATTGTCTTTCTAAGCCTCATGCAGATTTCATTGCCACCTGTTAGTGGAGATAATACATTCAGCATTTTCTCCACCCTAAGCAGTGCAATTAAATAAGTACTTATGACTGTATTCTTCTTAAAAATGTATTGTCATTTTTAATTGATCATATTCTCCTATGATTTGAAAAACCTAGTTTTCTTGTTCTAAAGAAACAGTTTAAAGATATAGCCAGAAGCAACCAGAGGCACCGTATGTTTTCATCCTAAGAAACCTGAGAGAAACAGAAGATTGACAGTATTGAAAGACACAATTAAAGATTAAAAAGAAACAAACCCCATTCCTGAGACTTCTGCCTAAGCACAAACTACAATGATAATGGAGACATGATAAACAAAAACTGACCAGCATTTACTTCATGAGTGGTGGTTTTTTTCTTCCCCGTTTCTCTTTTCTCATAAGTCATTTTCATTCCCTCTCTCATGCTCTCCTTTGCTATCTCTTCCTCTGTCATTCCTTTTTTTTATGCCTTCCTGCACAATGTTCTCTTCCTCTCTCTTGCCATCTGGGTGGTTTTTTCATTCTTTGCAGAGCTGCAATCTTGCATTTGTGCTGTGCCACCATCTTCCTTCTCTTTCTTCCCTCAAATACCTCCAAACAACCACAACCCAGCTACAGGCTTTTCTCTCCTAGCAGTGTTTTTCTCTGCAGCTTCCCACACTTTTCCATTCCAACTATTTTCCCCCACTGTTTCCCAGCTGGCTTCCATTTTCTTTCCTCTTACTTCCACCTTATTTCTCCTATTCTCTTTTTTTCTTTCCTTAGGTACCTCAGATTTTCCTTTCTCTCACTTCTATAATTATCACTTGTCTTGTCCTTTTTCCTGCTTCTTTCAGGTCTCTCTGTTTTTCAAGATCCACAATCTTCTTAATTTCAGATATCCTTCCAGTACCTTCTTCCATCTCTCCATCTTCTCTATTTCTTTCCAAATCCCCTTTCCCTCTTCTTTGCTCTCTTTCTACACCACCTCACTCTGTTTGGGTTCTGTTTCAGCATTGATGTTACACTGCTTGTACAGCCACCCTGGCAGACTACACCATAGGAAGGGAGGGAGCATGGCTGTCCGTGGCAAAGAGCCAGAGTAACTCTTCATCTCAGAACTCAACAGCTGAACAGCAAAGTGAGTTGAAGGTTCCTTGTTTGAGAGCTTCCTCCAAGCCCTTACACAGTGCAGAGAGACATGGCTTCCCCAAGCTCCCACCGCGTGCATAGCACTTTGGACTGCAGCTTATTTCAATGACTTGTGTAGGTCGTGGGGACCATGCGCTCAGATGGTTTCTTGGGCTTTTTCTTCTGGGCCCATGCTGAGGATTTACAGAGAATCAAAGAACACCGCAGGGGACTTTACAAACCAGGACTAGCCTCGATGCTGGATCAGGCTGCTTGGTGCCCCATTTGTATACACTTATTCCCCAGTAAGGCTGCCACACTGAGCACTGTACTATGCAGATAACCCTCTGCCTTGCCACATCCCCACTTGTAGCACTTTCACTCCTTTCTCAAATCTTTGTACCTCTGTTAGTCAGAGGTGTGCCTGCCCATGATATGGAGAGATGGGGTTTCTTCCCACATCTCATCTCTGACAGAACTTGAAGGGTACAAGAAAGCCAAGCTCTGCCCAGTGCCAGCCCATGGGAGACCCAGAAGTAGTTGTCCTCCTAACACTGGTGCTGAACCGCACGGTGAACAGTTCACAGGGCAGCAGAGTTGTTCTCTGCCACCCTACTATTCCCACTGCTCAACAGTGCTGGTGTGAAACAGGTGGTTGTTGCTTACCCCCTTATACCTCTTGTAGCGACCAACCCGGCTGAAGTTTATTGCTGCTACTGGGGTAACTGAACTGCTGGTTCAGTATGGATGGTCTTCAAGCCCGTCTCCACTTCTCCCTTTGTGGGACCATGGAGATGGCATGTGAAAGAGCCAGAACACAAAGAACAGGATGGTTTCCATAGCCATGGTGACAGCTGGTCGTGATTAGTGAAGCCAAAAGAAACCTAATCTTTATCAAAAAAGGGGATCTCTAGCATGCTTTTAATGTTATTCTTTTCAGTTTAGCTCTTTTAATGCTTTCCTTGCAGCTGCTGTTGAGTGATGGTGTTTGTGGAAGATGAGTGCAAACAGTGCTGGACTGTGGATGCAAGGGGCTAAATCAGTTTGCCTTTGATCACTCCCTGGATGGAGAGAGACAAATTCCCATGGATGGTCAACCCTCTCTAGCCAGCCAAGAAGTGGTATTCTGACAGATAAACAAGCATCTTCTTGTCTTTCTTCCTAGCTACAGAGTAAAGGCTAAGAAATAGTCATGTGTTAATGAGGAAGAAAACAAGGGATTAAAAATGATCATTTGTTTTTTGTAGGATAAATGACTCCTTTGACTGAATTAATTCTGTTGACTTTTTCCTTACTGTGATATTGCTTCTCATGCATGGTAACCTTCCCTTAGGCTTTAAAGCTAATGACTAAAACTTATGTTCAAAAACCTCAATGTACATAGGTATCTGCTTCTGAATTCTGCCTCCCCAGCTGATTTTGCCCAGCCAGGGGAAAGAGAAGATGAGCTAATTATTGGCTCCCTGTCTGCTTATCCAGGAGTACTGTTAATCCAGGATTATCAGGATCCAAATTCTAACTTGTCTACAGTTTGAGGCTGCTCCTTTCTGAGGCTGTGTTGATTCAGACTGCACACCAGTCCAAAGGGAGGGGACCTGCCCATGTGCACATGGAGCCAGAATGATGCTAAACTTCTCACGGGCAGGTATTTGGGGGCTTACAGAGTTTCAGCCTAAGGCAAAGTAGCACAGATTCAGCTCCAGAGATAAAATTATGGCAAGAAGAAACATCATTTCTTTTGTCCACTGCTCCCAGGAGCCTCCCCTTCAATACCTTATTGCCACTTGCAGAATAAAGTGCTACTCACTGACACTAGCTGTGTCAGTAGTGGACTCTTAAAAAAAGTATAGGGTGGTTTTGTTTTTGCAGATGGGGAAGTGTATGTCTTCCTGCAACCTCATTATAGGACTCCTGACAGCTATTTGTAATAAACCCTCCTCAATGACAGGAACCCATAGGAAAGGGCATTTGATTCTGTGCTAACATTTCCATAAAAAAGATGCTTCATCAAAAACAATTGTTTTGTTAAAGCCGCTGAAGTGGTGTGCAGGTGGCCCTTCCCTGCCTATCCTTTAACAGCAAGTCACAGCAAAGCTGCCCGCTGTTTAATTGACTGCCTTCTGTACTGACACTGTGTGCCTTCAGCACATACATAAAGCCAGGCAGCAGACTCATCAGTCTTTGCCATTTGAACAGCACAGAAGAGCTACAGCCAGCTGCATTTGGGAAGGGGAGGATGGTGTCCCAAAATATCCTCAGAGGCTGAAAGATGCTGCTTCTTTGTACAACAGACTTCTATGGCTATCAACTATTTCCTTAGCTGTTTTTCTCTGCAGAGGAGGACAGTGATCACAGGCAGCAGATCTGGGGATCCATGCACTGCAAGAAGGTATCAATACGGGATGAAATATTTGGTATATTTGCAAGAGATAGTAGGATTGCTGCCAGCATTCTCCATCCTCAGCAGGTCTGACAAAATTGGATGAGCAGTCAAGATGCAGGAGGGCAGGGCTACCTTTCAAGCCAGAAGAATGGGCCAAAAGGGTTACTGTGAAGTTTAACTAAGAAATGTGAAATCCTGCATGTACGAAGGAGCAACCCCACAACTTTGGTACAGGCTGGAGGCCCTATAGCACCGCAGCTCTGCAGAGAAGCATCCGAGGGTCCTGGCAGGCAACAAGTTGAATATGAATCAGCAGTAAGCTCCTGCAGCAATGTAAGAGTATCACCAGTAGGTCAAGGGAAACAATGATTCACTTCTATTTGGCACTCATGACGGCTGCATTTGGAGTAGTGTTCAGTTTGGGGACTGAGTCCAGAGGGAGGCCACTGAGATGGTTAGGTGCTGAAGCATATGATGTTTGAGAGGCTAATGGAAGTAGGGAGAAAAGAAAAGGACTCTAATAACTGTCGTCAGCTACCTAATGAGGGGTATAGAGAAGAGGGTTGTAGAGAAGACATACCTTGTCTCTTCTCAGAGATGTACAAATGTCAATGGATAGTGATGTCAGTCTGCAGCAAAAGAAATTCCAACTGGCCATAAGGAAAATGTTCTTCACCATGACAGTGGTTAAGCACTGGGACAGCCTGCCCAGAGACATCATGGGATCTCCATTCTCCATCCTTCAACATTTTCAAAATTTGACAGGAAAACACCCTGAGCATTTTGATATAATGTTGAAGTTTGCCCTTTCAACGTGACATCCAGATATCACTTCCAACCTAGAGTATTTCATGGTATGTATAAAATGGCAGCATCCAGAGTGCTACTACAGAGCACCAGAGATGGGAGGGGTTGAGGCACAGGGATGTTAGGTACTGTTAAGAGCTGGAAGAACCTGAATCCTGTTACTTTGTTGAAAAGGGCAAACTTTTGAATGGTATCCATAATGTGAACTGTCCTCTTTAGGATCCTCTTTAAAAAATGGATGACATATTATGTTTATAAATGCAGGTTTGCAATGACTTCATAAGAGGATTACTCCTAGAGATAAAGCACTGCAGTTTATAGATCCTTCCTCGTCAAGTCTTTTCTCATGGGTACATTTAGTACCTTTCTTAAAGGAAAAGAGTCTGGCAAATGTCATCATGAAAGACAACTGATTTCCTGGAAGACAAGTAAGAGACCTCAGAACATTTTAAAAACAAAAGGAGTGTTAGGATTTTCAAGCTGGTTTGATGATTTTTCAAAGCCTGGCTTGTGGTTGTGCAATGCCTGTGGTCAGCCATACTGTACTTGAACAAAAGTAATTTCGGAAATGTGTTGCTGGAGTCCTTCCCATCTCTACAGCATGAGGAACCAAACTCCCATAGCTGTGGGAACCAAAGTCTAAGGCAAAGTCCAGAAGAACATGAGTAAATGCAGCCTCACCTCCAACTTTTAGGAGCCCTGTGTTTCCATCAAAGCAGCCAATGCACATCAGAAAGGTCACCTGAAAATTAACAAAACTGGAAATACAGCAAGAATCACTGCTTTCTGCTTGCGAGAGCAAGGGCCTTTACGGCACTGCTCATTTGTGCAGTGCAGGCAGAAGCTGCTGACCTAGAATTTTGTTCCTAGCACAAAGTGCTTCAGCAGTTAGATGAGAGGGGTGAGAGGACAGCATGTAATAAAACTGCTGTAGAGAAAAAAATTGAGCTGATGAAACACTTCCTGTTTCACTTTCTGGAGATGGAAGGACCATCTCCCACTGCCTGCTTTTTTCCCTGTGATATTAAAAAAAAAAAGGGGGGGGGGGGGGCCTTC
>JAVJGG010000074.1:55153887-55170293 GCA_035590195.1 Aviceda cuculoides
ACCACCCCCCCCCCCCCCGGGGGGGGGGGGCCTTCCTGAGCACTCTGGAGATTAGTACAGTATTTAAACCCATTTAATTACTGTGATGAATTATATGCCTGCCATTGATCTCCTTGTTCTTATTTGCCCCAAAGTACTATTAGGCTGTTCATTTTGCCTTTTAAAAAAATAAAGTTTGAAGCGGGTTTCTGTTTACTTACGTTAATCACTAATCACAAGAATCAAAATGAACTGTACATGACTAATTGACCAGTTTGTTTCACTGTCCTCCATGGCAATGCTGATAAGCTTTTCTGACAGCATGCAAATCAAGATGCTATCAGCAAGAGAGCCGTTCCCTGTAAAAAAGCAAAAGGAGCAGACAAGCTGCAGTTATTAGCTAGGAAAGATAGCAGCCACTTGAGGACAAGGAGCTGCCTTTAGTTGGAAAAAGCAGACCAGAGAGGGGGATGAGATTTAATGAGCTGCGAGGACAAGAGACCTGCAGTGTAATTAACTCCCAGAAGATCTCATTGAATATTCAGGAGAACCCTCAGTCAGCAGTCCTTCCACCTTCATTGGAACTAAAGTTTAATTTGGTGTCAAAGGGCAGAGGAAAGACCTGCATTATCAAGCATGGAAATCAATGAACCATGTGAAGGAAAAGGTCACACCCCCGCTTTTGCAGCCCAGAAGGTCTGAAGGAAAAGCTGAAGACACAAAACTGCTCAGCACTTACTCATCACTGCTGGGAGTGGGAGAGATGGATGTTTCACCCCAGAGGCTTGTCACTACCTTTCTTTCAATAAAAGAATCTGCATTTCCATGGAAGATGGCAATGAAGGGTTCAGGAAGGGTTTTTCCTCTGTACTAGTGGCCATCATTATTGTTTCTAAAGCCTAAAATGTTGTGGCAGAACTTTCTACCTGGTTTAACACAGGTATCTAACAGACAGGTGAAATGAGCACTTCCATCCACAGTGGCCTTAAACATTTCAAAACAGCTTAGTTCAGTGTATTTTCCTGGTATTACTGGGCCATGTATCCACTCTGCTATACCCATAAATAAAAATTCTAGCTACTGTCAGACTCCCAGTCGCTATATGGCAAGTTGAATAACTTTCCGTGCAGAATCCTGAGCAACATCTAGCAACCTAAATTGATGTAGGTCACGAGTAGCATTCAGGTAGGAGCAAGACCACCAGATAACAGGAAAGTACTTCCCACTTTCAACTGCACGCATGTTGTCTGAACCTCAGGCTTTCCCCAGTACAGTGGAGCCCTCTCCCTGGGGAGGCACTGCACTGAGAATGGTGGAAACACACCTCAACAAAACCCTCTGCAAGTTGGTCGCTTGCCTCTGCTGGGTAATACCATTCTTCTAGTGAAGTAACCTTTGCCTTTCCTCTTCCATTCCCTGTCAGGCACACATCAGCTCCCATCCTGTGCTGTATCTGCTGCAGAGACCTTGGATACTGTCCTACTACCTGCTATTTTCTGAATAGAGTGTGGCATGTGTGGGGACACTATAGCATTATCATTATCACAGTGCTTGGAAACTAAAAAGGATTTTCATTCATCTTCAGAGTAAATGGAGTAACAACAGAAGGACAAACCCATGTGAAACAAGTAAGCACACTTACTCTCCCCAACATGTGGCCCCATAGACAGGTAGCTCTCAGGAAATGACACTGTCTCCAGCCACACAGTGCAACAGCTTAGGCAATGCCTGGCGTGGAGTTACTTCACAGGTTACCTCACACAAGGTTGAGTGGTCAACACTCCAGTTTCCATACAAGTAAAAGGTGGCCTTGAAATCAATTAAGCTGTAAGGTCTTACTTCTTGTTTTGCTGACACAAAGACACACTTGCTGGCAAAAAAAATAATGTTTGTTTCATCCTGCAAATCAAGTAACTGCTATTTCTGCATGTGTGCAGAGTGTAGAAAGTACAGCTTGTCATTTACTTCAGGGAATACCTTGTAATCTTTTTGGAGCACAAAGGTTTCCTGAAACTTCTTTACTTTTCAATTTCCAAGTCCTTTGTCATGCCCAGGGGAAAGTGGCCATCCCAAAAGAGAAAGCTTGCCTCCACGTACAGAGATTTTGCTCAGCTGAAATTCACAGCCTCAGCAGACCATAGACTAGTCTGCAGCTGGTCTTTCAACTTTGGCTGTACTTGCAGCTATTTACACTTGAACTCCATCTTCACTAGTCCAGTTCCTTGGCCTTTCCCTTCACACTTGCGTTACAGTTTCCACCTTGCCAATCTTTTTGGAGCCACAATTGAGCTTACTTGGTCAGCACTGAGCTTTAGCAGGCATTCTTCTTCCCTCTGCCAGATCATATGGATCCTCTGTGCAACAGAACTTGGGCCACGGTTGGTTTACACACCCAATGAAACTTGTACATCAGATGTCCAAATCACAGCCCATAACCTTTTCCTGCCCATCCCTCATAAAATACAGTGGATGCTGTGCTAATTTTAAGACCAAGCTGTATGCATCACTTCAGCAAGTTGCACACCCCACGTATTTCTACAGTAGAGAGCTGAAGTAACTCTGAAGCCTGCCCAATCACCCCAGCTCAGACCTGGATGGTTCCCACCTGATCCATTCACCATCTGATCAAGCCCAACTTTACTGTAAGACTACAGCAGAGCAAGACCACACCTTTTCAGCTGCAGCTAATCACAGTTCATCAGCCAGACCCTCGAAGAAACAGTGGAAATCCTTCTGAATTGCTTTCAGAATCAAGTCATTAGTTTCCATCCATCTGAGCAGTAAACTGGAAATTAGCCCCACAAAAAGCAATCTAATCCTGCTACAACTTCTACATACTAAAAAAAATCTTAGGAGCTCTTGACACATGGTTGTAATGCATTTTACATTACTTTGGTGTAGATAAGGCCTTCATAATCACTTCATTGTAGACAAGCTAATGTTTTTTTCAAATGTTATTTCAACATTCCATCATTATTCAGATTAATTCCTCCAGTGACAAAAACGTAAAAGCTGAAAGATCAGCATCCATTCTCAAATCTTTGTACAATGATCATTTCATACTGGGAGCCACCAGCTTACAAAAAATCCCTGCTACTACTTCAACTTCCTTGCAAAATCCTTCCTACAAATTTCACTACACAGAAGGGAATTTCAATCTTGTACGAAACCTTCTGTGAATAAGCCACAGATCAGTAACAGAAATACTCTCCAACCTCTGAACATATTTGTCCATCAGAAATGTGTCTTCATTTTTTTACAACAGCTGTAGAAAAATAGTAACTTTCCAGTTCAATACAGAGTCTGTGCCAGTAGGTTTCCATAAACTTACAGAATAAATTAATTTGGATACACAAAGAATTTAGCCAACAGCAACAAATCACATGGCTAAGTTTCAGAAGTGTCTATTACACAAAATAAAGGAAGTTTTAAAGATGTTTCTGTTTGACAGGTCTGTATAACTGCTCCTCTGTTGAATGTGGCTAAGGTGTGAATTAGAGTTAAAATTGTAATAAAAAGAGACATTTTCATTAACATTCATCCAAACTGCCTGTGTTACCACAAGTTTGCTTTGATGGCTTTCATTATCTTTGTTTGCTTTCTTCACTCTTCAGACTAGCAAGATCTAATTCACAAGAATATTTCCAGAAAGGCCCATGAGTTAGCTCAGGTTATAAGTGTTTGCAGAGTCACCTCCACAGCAGACTTCTGGTTACAGAGACAGGCAGTCCATCTGCAAAAATGGTACCATGTGCCTTCAGTGTTCAACACTGACTATGAACAACACAGAACAGTCTTGGCCAATTGCCTGTAGACAGCTAAATGAACCTGTATCAAACGCTCACTGTGTGTTTTGGAGCATGAAATTTCTCAAAGTCTTTATACAGATATTTTGCAAGCAGAAAAATGGGTGAAATTCAAATGAAGAGGAAAAGAACATTTTAGGCCACTGTGGGTGGACTAAGAGCATGTGGGTGGCCAGCTGCAGTGGCAGAGGATGGTATAGCACATCTCGGTTACACCCTATCATCTGCCCATGCCCACACTATTTGCTGGAAATACTGCATTCATTATCGATTCATTTAGTCTGTAGAAACTCAAGCCAGAGCTTCCTTTAGTTTTGAATTTTTCTACAGTGAAATTTGATCTTCTGGGGTGCTGAATTGCTCCTGCAAAGTGTTCAATGGACCAAAGCCCTACAAGCCTCATGGGACAGAGAAGACTACCGGTTTGCTCCACTCCCGAAAGGATCTTGCACTAGGGAAAACTGATTTGAATGACAATGCAAAACTCTGCTGGGGGCAGGAACAGAAGCTTCTGCAACCAAGTATTAATCTTAGCTTGAAGCTAAAGGCAGAAGTGCAGCCAAAATAGCCTCTGTCCTCAGAGGGGAAGGCTAACACCCTCCACCATGCTCCAGCCAGCCCAGCCACCTACCACAGCACGCTCAGGGGCCCTCTGGGTACTTTCTTTGCCCCTGTGTCTTTTCTCAGGACACAGTATTTCTTATAAGCAAGTGTTTGGTATGCCCACAGAGAAAGGAGGCACATACAAGTGTTACTGATGCAATATATTCCTCCACAGAAAGCAGGGCATAAGGACCCCACAATTCTACTGATGGATTAGCATTACCTGCTGAGTCTCCCTGTTACCCTGAGCAAGTGAAAAGACTTAAGGCAAGATGTAATATCAGCCCTGTGAAGAGGCATCACCTGTGCTGGAGAAGTTCCTAGCTGGAGAAAGCTGACCTCTGGCAGGAGGGAGCTGGAAGCTACCTGGAGTGGGGGTAGTAGTTCTTGACATCACAAAAGCACTTCCTTGCATTTTTCCCAACATACGAATAGTTTGCATAGAAATCGCTGATGTCAAATCTGGTCAAAGCCAAGTGAATTCCTGTTTATGGAGTATAAACCTTCTGGAGTGCTATAAAACAAATTAAGACTCTGCTGTTCGCAAAGATCAGCTACAGAACCTGGTCAGCTACAGCACCCATCAGTCCCACCACCTAAGCCCTGTACGAAAAAGAGCACTGGCTGGACAGCATCAGTCTTCAGTCATCAGCATGGTTATGCCAAGATAAATGGTCTAGTGCTAATTGTCCTTGTAGTTGATGAAGCTATGTACTTCCTAGCAGGGTGGATTTCTCCATTCATAGACAATTATCTAACCACTAACAAGGAGCAAGTAGTTCATTGCTTATAAGGACCAACAATTAATGGAAGAGGTAATGCCTTGAGAAACTTATGTCTGGAGAAGGAAACTAGGGAGAAATCTCAGACTACACCATGGAGAGAGAAACCTGGAGGAAACTGTGAGAGCTAAGTTTTTTACAATAAATTACATATAGACACAGCCCAAAACTTTGTCCCCCAGAGCTGACTGCATTGGCACTCTATTAAAATGCCTTCCACAGCCAAGTCAGCTTCACTGACGCAAGGAACTTGTAACAACTATTGAAAAACTGCAGCCTCCTGCTCCCTCCCACTAGCTCAGATAAAATTAGTAATATAGGACCTGATGCAAAGTCCACACAAGGCAGTCAGGGTCTTTCTATGCACTTCAATTGATGAGTCCCTCAATAGCCAGTATGGCATGAAGTGGATTCTGTCCCTACAATGAATAAAGAAGACAGTCAACCACTTCCACCCAAGCAGGTGCTGTGAAGAGAGGCACACCGAGCACCACAGCAAGCACACTGTTAACTCTGCTTATTCCCTGCATGGGAAAGAAGGCTCCACAGACATGCTACAAGCTGTGTGGTGAAACACCTACACAAAATCCTGGAGAGCCGGGCTGAACATAGTTGCTGATTGAGAAATAACAGAATCCCAGATAACCTGAGACACATCTTCAGGGCCTACCACAGGGGTGCACCATCAGTAAGACCTTTTGTTTATTTATGGACTTTCTTACCCTATCTGCTGAATGCCGTTTGAGACACACACACCACAAAGCAAGACAAACTAGCGCTGCAAGATCACTGGGAGCACTGCTGATGTCAGATATCTTTAGTTTCTTGTAATTTCCAGGCATCAGATGTGCTGTGCAGCAGAGCTGGGGTGCAGGCTGGGAGACAGCATTATCTCTCCGTAGAGATAACTTCTGCCTTTCTTGCATCAAGTCATATGCATCTATATGATGCAAATGCTGAACTGGTCAATAGCCTAAGGAAAATCAGCTCATAGGTGTAAAATAATTTCAGCACAGACCTTGTGGTATACACACTTTACAATGGAGGAGTCAGGATTAAGCACTGGTGTTAATAAACAAACAAGCTCCAAATTTATCTGTTTGTTCCATGTTGCAGATATTTCCATTTCAAAAAACGCTTTCATGGCTTCAAGGAAAACTGGTTTCTAAGTGAAAGCATCTTTGTCAGTAATTATCACAGCCAACCCAAGAAGTTCTCAGAATCTGGAGTCATTAGTGTAACCGGGTAAAACAGGATAAGCCCTGGCCATAACAGAACTGTTAATGCATAAAGGATAAGACGTAGTTTTGTTATCTGAAGACTATGTTACTTACTATGGTTGGAAGTAGGTCAAGTGCCCTCAGGAAATAGCTATTTGGTTCTCACAGAGAAGTAATCTGATACTCACACATCTCCAGCCTTATTAAAACCTCAGTATGAGGCAAAGTCTAGGATGTCAGCTTAGTCTCTTGTTGCGTTGAATGGACAAGGGGTGAGGTTTGAAAGGAAAGGGTTTATTATTCTTAATCAGAAACTCATGCAAATCACACTGTTAGTGAATCACATGTAGAGCTGTTTAGTTTTCCAGCAGCCCACACAAGACCCATAATGTGAGGAAACAACAGAGCGGCTAGAGGGTTGATCTTGCAAGGTGGTATGCACTGCAAAGCCATGCAAGAGCTTAAGTATGTGCTTAATTTAAAGGCCATGAGCAATCCTCACCATTATTTTTTTCAATAGAAGTACTTGCTTACACAGTTGGCTGAGAATGGGATGAGACAGAGGATATAAGGAGAAACATCCCTGCATGCTAATAAGGATGGTGACTACCATGGAGGGATTTTTATGGATAGCTGTGTGTCAGCCCATCAATTTTGCTTCTCCAGCTGGAACTGATGCAATCTACCAAGCACATGCTCTGTCCTGAGCCATATTTTTATTATTATTAATCTTTACTTCTTCAATGTTTGCTTTTCTTTGAGAAGAGGCAATGAGGACCCAAAATGGGATGAGTGGAGTTAGAGGAATTATGTAACTGTGGTGTGTGTTTCATGAGAGGTTTGAAAACTAGGCCAAGTGAGCTCCCTGACATAGATTTTTTTTTTACTTGCCAAGGGGAATAAAGTGATACAGCCTCTATTTGTCCACTTTCAAAAGAAGGCAAAACTCCCCACTTTGCTTTCAGACTTGACACAAAATTCATGTGATGCTTACGGGAAAACAAATTCCTGTGAGACAAACAACACAAAGCATCTCCTAAAGATTTATTCAAATTTTAATTTTATTTCAGAACACAAACATTGTACTAAAACTTAGAAGGTCACAGGGAAGGCAGGTGGACTGAGTAAAGAGATATAGCTTCAAAGGGCAGCTGTGGTAGAAATTCTCACTTTCTCATAGCACTTTGCCAGCTTGCCTTGCCCCACTTGTCTTGCTCTGAATGTCTTCTCTGATCCCTTTTGAGAAATTCAGAGTCCTGTTCTTTGGCCATTCAGGCTCTGCTATGCTAGTTGATGGCTGCCATGAGGATGCTACAAGACATTTATAGTTGAGGTCTTGTATCTCACCCATTCAAACTGGGCCCCCTGTCCCCTCCAGAGTATGAAGGTCTCCATGGATGGCAGATGGAGTAAGCCAGTGGGGATTGCAAGGACAAGTAGCTCTAATGTAGCACATCCTAAACATAAACTCTCTGCACATTTTCTACACAGTCCCAGCAACTTACTCAAACCAAAAGTGAGGACAAGGGAGCATCCCCATAGCAAATGGTGGGGAGTTGCTACCTGCCTTGCCCTAGGGATTTGCAAGTGCAGCCTCCTCACAGGCACACTCAGGCTGATGACTGCACAGTGTCTCTGCAAGTGAGGAAAGCACATCCATTATTCAAGCCCAGCTCATTAAGTATGATTATTCCTATTGTACAGCCCCATTATAGAAGATCCTCATGTTGAATCAGAGGGATGTGCCAACACCAGAGAGGGGATTAGTGCCAGAGTACGAGTGGAGAGTTCCTGGCTCCCACCCCATCCCCTGACTGCACCTCTTTTTTTGTGCGAGGGCTGTTTTTTCTCAAGTGATATCTGAGGGGAAAAGGAGAAACAACAAAAAACCCAACAGGTTTCAAAATAGTTTGCATTGCCTGTCAAAGTCTTGTACACGTCCCCAAGTGCCAAGCCAAGAAACTCTCCTTAGCGGCTTTTGTTGGAAACAATTAACATTTCAACTTTATCTTTTCTCTTCTTTCAGACAGCTATGAAAAGATTGTAAAAAATAACAATACCAGCATTCATTGGGGCTGGCTCAGTCCTGCTCTGTCTGAGCTGTCGCCAGCACATGCCTCTGCTGGGAAAGGGTAGCCTGAAAAGTTTGAGGACTCTATTTCCCTTGAGTTTGACACTCCTAATGTCAGGAGGAAAATCCACCAGTGAGACGAAAGCAGGCCAGACCAGGAACAGGAGCAATGGAGCTGCACAGTCAATGCACAGAGACTAGGAAACAACCTAAATGGCTCTCAAATAGCACATTAAGCCTGACTTCCAGCAATAATGCTTTTTCCCATATTAATACAAAATGCTTTCAGATAGGTGTCAGCTCTGTCTGCAGCTGGCATACTACATTACTCCCAGGGAATCTGGTGAATCAGTGAGGCTGTTGTTCTTCAGCTGAGGTCAAAAAGTATAAAAAGAAGAGGGGAAAAAACAGGCTGCCTAGCTCAGTATCTGACCTTATACAGCTCTTCAAATGCGTGAACAGGGCAACTGCATTCATTTCACTGGTGAGGAGCAGAGTCTCTTCACCCTTGTGACAGTTCTAATCAGGAACATATCAGTGTTTTCAACTGAGTTACACCAACAGGAGGGGGGAGGCAGAGATTCTGCATTGTCTTTATGTTCCTTAGATTATGTATGCCCTGAAGAAATGAACAGAGCACACAATCTGCTGTTAACCCCTGGCTTAAAATTAGGCCCACAAAGTCAATCACAGCTGGAAGATGAGTATCAGATTCTCACTAGGCCAGTATTACTCAGTAATAAATTAAAGCACAAAAAACTGTGACACAAGTCTTTTCTTAAGAGCCTGAAAATATAAGTCTATAATAATTGCAGGCTATGGCCCTTGAAAAACTTACGTGGTATTCAGAGTGCCACTGATATCCAGATAATCAATTAGCAGTCTTTCGGGAGCTCTGTAAGTGCCTACTGCCATGTAGATTTGCAGTCACTTGTAGAATTAATGTCTATTTTGCCTGCTGAAGTAGAACTTATACTTGGTTTGCGTGCATGAAAATGCTGATTCTCAAAGCCAGCCTTTGTTCTGCTTGGCTTAGCTATGGTGATGGGTGTCAGGCTCATCTCCAGGAGACCAGGTCCCCACCACTGTAGATTGTCAGAGACAGCATCTCTTTATGCTTGCTGACCCAGTGTCATGTCCATTGTGTTACGATGGCCTGGTGTAGACTATCATCATTTCGGGGGGACACTTAGCCACTGCAGCACCCTGCAATGAGCGACAATGCTCTTATTTACTGTATCTGGAAAGTGTTCTTCTGCAAGTGTCTAATTTCTGTAGTCCCCAACACTGCAATAGTTTGGCATGGTCTTACAATGGTAAAGAAATTGATGCAAGTTCTGAGTTCTGGGGTCCAATGACCTGCCAAACGGAACAAACGGCAAAACTGCGACTTTTGTCTAAGACCATGCTGCCATCAATCCACAAGAATTCAGATTTGGGGACAGGGTGAAAAAATCCAGCAGGAAAGGGGAAAAAGACCCCTGTCTCTAACAGTGGGACCTCAGTAAACTGAGCATCTCATCACCCACTAGTTTAATTGAAGTTTATATGGTGGTTGGTACTGCAGGCACGTGATACAGATAAACAGATTTTGGGGCTTTTACCTAAAAATCAGTATTTTGAAAAATGGGTTAAACCAGCAGTTCTAAAACATGTGGACTGAACACAAACACTTGCAGCAGCACTGTCCACAAGAACAGCAGAGGCACCAGTTTCATCAGCACTCAGCTAAGTCACTCTGATTAGCAAGTTCCTCTGCAATAGAACGAGCTGCTCTGGAAGGCAAAGAGGAAGCAAGTACAGAAACTTGGATTATGGTGTGAGATGCACACAGTAGCCTATGCCACTCAGGAGGCTGGCAGAGAGTTGTGTCAGAGCTGCAGCTGCTCAGTGGACTTCCCTAGAGAGGCAGCAATTACTGCTACTGTCAAAGTGACGAGACCATGAAAAAGTACAGAAGTGTTGCCCTTGAGAGTAATGGCTAAAACCTTTGGGCTGGATGTATGCATTAAATGAGAGTATGACAGCAGCTGTGGATGCAGCAAGATCTCCAGGCCGTGATCTATTCTGGTGACTGGCAATGGGCAGTGGAGTGAGAAGAGTTATATTATATGAAGACCTGTAAGTATACACACTTATGGCTGCTTGGATTGAAGCAAACAGGTTAGCTTCATTCCTTTGGGGAAAAAAAAAAGAATGCAACCAACTTGTAGCAGGCAAAGTCATTAGCATGCAAATGGATTTTAGTGCAGCAAAGACACCTACTGAAAGGTATTAAATAATGTTGAACACAGTAGAGTTATGCATAGCTCCCATCTACTTTACTGAACTAAAAGGGCTCATCTGAAGTACTGCCTATCAGCTGAAATAGAATGAAAAGCTACATATCAAGAAAAAGAAATGCTAAGCTTTGTTAAAAACAATTACAATGGCAAATTTTATGGGAAGTGACATTGATAAGGAAACTAACTGAATGGTGGTATGGGTAGTCATTTTATATTATTAAAAGCTTGGTATCAGTAAGCCAATAAAGAATTTGTGTCCTGGTTTCATAAAGGTTTAAATAAATAGCTAAGATCTTGGTTTGGCAGTCAAATCAAAAAATGAAGCTACAGATCAGTCCAGGTGGAATTTAAATGTTTTAAGGTTTAGTTCAATGGATGAAAAGTAAAACAACAAAACAGATCCTATTCAAGGCACATAGCAAAAAGCAATGAAAATGAAGGGCTAGTCTTAGGCCTCATCTACTAAACCAGTGAGGTGGAATAAGTCTCTCTAATTAATCAATAACCCAGAGGGCAGGGAATTCACTTCTGGCTATTCCCTGAATAATGTTTTATATGGTATTCAGAACGGAAGGTGACGTGATATATATTTATATGGAATTGCCCTGAATTTATCCTACTGGTGTTCCATTTTGCTATAAAACACTGAAATACTCAGAAACCAAAGGGAAAGAAAATTACTTTATAATTTCACGATAAATTGAATCCCCCCTGAGAGGTAGGATATGGACTTCCATCTTAATTTCAAGTAACATTTTCTATAGAGTGAAAAAACATGCACAGAGGAGACTGGAAGAAAAACAGAACAGGTCTGAAGAAAGACTCTGCATCCAGGGGTGAGGGCACCCTCTTAAATGTGAGGGAACATGAAGATTTGAATTCCAGGTTCCCATACCACAGACAAGAACACTGACTGCTATCTGTTGAATAGAAAGAGGGATCAAAACCTCCCCTACTTCATGAGTGCAGCCAGGAAAAAAAGTTCAGCCTGAAAAATTTAACTCATATCCATAAATAGAGTTTCCCATGAAGCCAACAGATTTGCACCGGCACAAACTGATTAGTCACACTGGAAAATGAGGCCTTCCACATACTAAAGAAATTTTACAGCTGAGGTTGACATGCTCTTGGAGCCATGCTGTTTCTCCATTCTCTCCTGATTGAATCTCCTGGGTTATACACTGTGAAGATTTGCCCTTCTCCTATTCTGTCTGACATTCACTGACTCTCTAGTTCAACAGTAAATACTTGGTCACCTCTGAGAACTGGACTATCAGTCTGGAAGCACAATTATGCAAATTCTCACACTTTATTGTGGAGGAGAAAATAACCACAGGATGTAGCTCAGTGATCCTCCTCTTGGGACAGGCTGCAATGTAGGATTAACTAAATAAACAGTGACATGAAGGTATTTGTCAGTACTAGCATACTAAAGGCTTACAAATAAGCATATTAAACACATCATTTTTCCTCACATTGAAAAAAAAAACAATCAACCTGGAGGGATGCAAAGATTCCTTTCCACAGTACATATCTTGATTAGTCAAAGGATTAATACTTACTAACTCTATTTTTACAGTCTGGACACCACTTGGTAGCCAGATGGCAGCTGAATTCCTTGGAAAATTGGGCCCTCATTTATTCTGTTTAGCTTTTATGACTGTGTTCAAACTCAGAGAAGGTTCAGACATTGGGTAAAATCACAAGATTTTGAATAGCATCACCCTGAGTATAGTGAAGTAGAAGGGATGCTCCAGCCTGCATCTGAGGTGAGGCCTGTTATGAGAGTATTCTTATCTCCTCTCCAAGCTACAGTCAATTAATTGATTAATTTGTGATCTCATTAAATCACAAGTGTGGATCTGAAACATCTTCCTAATTCTTTTCCTGCTGTCTCTGGCAAGAGGCACCATTTCCTGCAATATGAGCAGGACAGAAACACAATGACTAGCCACATCATGCCCTGTGTAAACCTGTATATCATCAGCATGTGCTTGGGACTTCCAAAGTCAGGAGACACCCTCCTTTTACTGTTTTCTTTCTTTAACTTCTTCAGTCACTATTTTAACCTATTTACACTCTTTGCCTCCACAGATTCCTGCAAAAACCTATTCTATAATGTAATTATGTGTGGTGTGAAAAAGTACTTCTTTTGTTTGTTATAAACCACTTGCCCAAAAGTTATTTTTCTCTTCAGCAGTACTTCATGTGTTCAGCATGGGATTTCATCTGTCACTTTATTGTCTGGTTACTCAGATACCTCAGATCCTTCCATGATTCTTTACAATAAAGTTCCTTTTCAGCTAATCTGAACACTTTCTTATTACCTTCTAATTTTGTCACCCCACTGTTTGCCCTCCTTTCAGATCATATGAGCACAGATCTCATCATGGACCCTGTAGAATTCCTTCGTGACTTCCATTTCCATTGGGAAAAATAGCCTTTTTCCTACCTGTATTTTGATAAATCATTTAATCCTGAAAGGACCCTTTGGTTTTGGGTTTGTTTTTTGTTTTTTTTTTTTCTTCTCCATGGCAGTTCAGTAACCTTGAGCTTTTGAGAATCCACTTCTTTTTGAAAATCCATGTATTCAATATTATGGGCTTGCTGACTCCAAAGAACCCTAGTGGCTTGCAAAGCATGCCTTTCCTTTGTAAAAGTCATACTGACTCTTCTTATATATTCCATGTCCTCCTGATTATTCTTCATTATACTATCGACTTTCTTCAGAACTCAAGTCAGGTTTACTGGTTTATGGTTGCCTAGATTCTCCCTGGTAACCCTATTTAAAAGTTAGTGCTATATTCACTTAGCCTCTGGTCATCTGACACAAAGCTAGTGTAAGGTTACAGGCTCCAGGTAGTATAACAATTTCATATCCAAGCACTTACAAAATGCAATACAATACAGTCTTTTCCTGGTGGTTTGCCAGTCTTGAGCTTTTTGTTTTATTATCTAATTTGAATTGTTTATCACCTCTAGTGTCACAGTCAGGATCAAGCTGAAGAGACTCAGGCTTTCCAATATAAAATCTACAAGTTCAGCCACTGGTGTTGAGCTAGACAGGAGTGGTGAAAACACACACTTCAAATGTAACTTTAGGCCACTCACTTAAAGACTCCGTTCAAGAGTTTCCTACTTATTAAAGGGAATAATAATAGTTCCTTGTTCACACTCCTGGTCATCTTAGATCATCCAGCATGGAGGTGTCTGCAAAAATGCTTTACACACGATGAGGTTCTACCCTTGTGAGGGTATCTCAGCCATTTGGTAACACCAGACATAAATAATTCCAGTAAAGCAATGCTGTTACTTCAGCCGAAGGTGACCCGACATCCCTTCTTGGCTGGAACAGGCCAGGACTACTGGGACTGTCCTGATCTCCTGTCAAAAGTCTTTTTTGGATGTTACTTCATCCTGGATTGTTGCCTGACGGGATTTTTTCCTGTCTCCATCCCAAGCCAGGGCTCTGGAAAAAGGCCTAAAGCAATTACACTGAAATCTTTTCATCCTGTTCACAGCCCAGTCTGCAGTTAGCAAAAAAGTTGTGACTATTGGGAAAGTTTGGCTTTACTGTGGAATTTAGGGACCTGCCACTTTTGGCTGAGGAAGAAGCCTCTAAGTGAGGCAGAAGGTCTCTCACAGGGCACCAATACCCACTACAGCCCACGTACCACTACCTCCCAGTTTTCTCTTTACACAAAGTTGGTGACTATAAGCCCAAATTATTTCCTTGAGCATTGTTTGCAGGGGGAGTTTACTGTAACAGCAGTGTGCTCCCTGCAGGTTGCGAATACGCACCCAGAGCTTGCTGCCTGGATGCCCATGACAGCAGTACTCATAACACTAGCATCCTATAGGTGCGGTAACTCCAAGTAGGAACAATATACGTTACTTATTGCCTGTGCATGAAACAGCCTGCATTTGGTAAAGTTGGAGCATATTGAGCTAAAATTGCTCTTAAAAGCATATTGAAGAATAACTGTGCTTAGTCTTCTGAAACAGGATTACTTTAAAGACGTTTTGGTTTCAGCTGGAATCAGCAGGTCTGCTTGGAGAACAACAGCCTGCATGATGTAACAGAGCTGAACTCTAGAGTTGCCGACAGAGGCCTCCCAAAAGATAAACCTGGAGGAAAATAGACTTCAACTTGTGTTTACAAATGGGCGGGGAGTACACATGAATGTGCAAAGCATCAGCAAGCCATGCATCAAAAGGGTGGTACCTGAAAGCGTGGGAAATGTAGTTCCTACTGACTAAGGGTGTAAGTTGCCACTGTTGGGACTAAATGACTGTCAAAAGTAGCATCGTGTGTTTGCAGCCAGACTTGCCAAACTTGTACATGCATCTGTGGCCTAAGAAGTTTTTCACTTAATGAGGTGCCTATTTCCATAAAAATACAGACGCTGCAGTAATGCAAAACAAGAAGGTCTTTAGGCTGGATAAGAGTTGCTTCAACACATACATCAACAGAGCCTGAAGGGACATTGCAGGGTTGTCACCAGTGAACTGGCTGCAGGGAAACTGAAAGAATGAGCAGGGCAGCCACAGCATACTGCAGTACTTGCTCTCATTACAAAACCACCAGCAACATTCACGCTCACTGCAACAGCTGGGTCAGAGGGGCGGTGGCAAGAAGCTCAAGAAGCTGAGACATGTCTGGGATACACAAGTACAGGTCACTGCGAATGAGAAGCTGGCCAAACCTATGTATCAACCTGGCAGGTCCCTGCAGCCTCCAAATTTCTCAGGTGCATTTCCACAGACTGCTTCAGGCTTACCTGCATTAACCTTAAGGGGAGAAAAGGAAGAGGAGAAAATCCACAGATCAGCTAGAGAAAATAACCAAATACACGTCAGCCTAAACTCTGGGCCTTTCCTGTATCCAGTGGGTCAATGGGTTTTTACCCAGCATACTGGTGGTTTTGCTGCTAGCAGGAATGCCGCAAAAAGAGTAACTGTTTTCTGTGCTTAGGAAACCCAGAGGCCAGGAATACCCAGGCAATTAATGCTGTACTGGGACTGCTGTTTACTAGAGATGGTAGGAAAGCAATTTAAGGAATTTCCAAGTGATATAAACAGGCAGGGCCAGATCCAGGCCCTTCTCAGGGCAAGATCCAACACCAGTGACACAGGCTCTGACTGGCTGCATAGGGAATCAGCCCCTTTTTCTCCATTGCCTAAATCATGAACACCACCAAATTCTGTCATATTTCCCAGGGTGATGTGAGAATGTGAGAACAGGGTAAGACCGCGTGTGTTTGAGATTCCTAAACAAATCTGTGTTCTTATGTGGCAAGCAAAAACTAGCAAGGGGTGGTCCCCCTTCCCACAACGTAAATCAAGAATAAAGTGCAACTATGTTTATTTTCTTATATCTGAGATTCATTCTGGAGGCACCAACAGCGCTACAGCTATCTTTGTCTCTCTAAAAACCATCAGCTCTGCCCACATACTGAGCCAACATTCACTGGGACAATTTTCTGCCAAGCAAAATGGAATTTTTATGGCCCAGACATAAGTGCAAGTTGCTAAAGCAGAGGCACATGGATAGTGGTGTAACTATGGCTATTTATTAACAGTTGTCGTGGTTTAACCCCAGCCAGCAACTAAGCACCACGCAGCCGCTCACTCACTCCCCCCCCCCCCCCGTGGGCTGG
>JAVJGG010000074.1:55186074-55227855 GCA_035590195.1 Aviceda cuculoides
ATACTGAACTCAAAACACAGCACTGTACCAGCTACTAGGAAGACAATTAACTCTATCCCAGATGAAACCAGGACACTGTCCAAAGGGACGCTAAAAACTGAAGGCTCTAATTAATGATAAATTAATATATTACCCTCTCAATCCTAGAAGACTTTACCAGCCCAGGACAATTGATGAAGAGAAAGATGTCAAAATACAGCCAAAGGAAAAACCTAAAAGAGAAGGGAAACCTACACCCCTCTCTTTCTTACCTGTTTTAGGCATTTTTGGAGCCCGCTGACTCCAGCCCCTGCCTTTCCAAGGGGCTGCACGCAGGTTGGGATGCTGCTGCTTTTTAAGCCCGGGTGCTCCCTCTGTGTATTAAGGAGCCCTATTTATGTGAGCGGCTCACGCCTGTTTTTCTCCCCACATCACGCAAGAACCAGAGGATAGTCTGACCTCAGCAATGTTTTTGGGTAGAGGTTTCAGAGAGGGCCAGGGGCATAACCTGTAAGAACAAGCAAAAGAGAGTCTTGTAGGGTAAAAATTAATTTGTGCTGCACTGCGCCAGCAGTTTTGTTTCCCAGATTTGTTTCAAGACAAATGCACTGTTCAGCTCCCCTCCATCATCTGGGGGAGAGCAGGTGGAAGAAGGACGAATTACACATTGACATGTTCTGCAGAGGAACTGGGGATGGACTGGGATTTTCCTCCACCCCATCTGCAGCACCCTAACTATTTTTGCCCAGATGCCTTTGCCACAGATCTCCCCCTTCCCGAGCAGTTGGATGTGAAGGTGCACGCTTCTTTTCCCCTGTGGCATAAATCAAGACCAGGGGGGAGAGGCAAGTGAAGGCGGGGAGGGCGGCAGAGCCCTGACGGATGCAGGATTTATTGCATTGCTCTGCATTTCATCCCGTGAGCTTTGCCTCCACATATGGGGTGTGATGGGGGCTGAGCCATGAAGGAAAACGTTTTGGCTAACTTTAGTTTCTCCTTCTTCATGATATGCCTGCCTTTATATTCCTCCAGGGCTGCTCAGCAAAGCCCCATGCTTCATAGTCCTGATTTCTGCACAAAATCAGGGCAGCAGGGATCGCTGGGAGCCCCTGTGAAATCCTGGGGAGCCCCAGTTCAGCTACTGTGGGACAGTTTCGCAGGGCAGGTGTCTGCCTGGGAGGCTTTCCCCAGGTGGCACCAACAAGAATGGCTCATTTCCCTAAACCAAAGGGAAAAAAAAAGTTGTTTTGTTCCCACGAAAAAAAAAACCCAAAAAACCCACCAGCGAGACACGGCTGTGGGAGCAGGCAGCGCTCCCATCACCTAAGCCCACTCACCTTGTCCAGGAAGCCAGGTTTCTTGCTGGCTTCTCCATGGATGTAAAGGAGGATGCTTGGCTCCTCCAGCCAAAGCTGGAGCGCGAACACTTTCCAGGCGCAGATACAGACCATCGACGTGCTTGGACGACTTTCGGGCACCCCCTGCCCAGAGCGGTCCCATCCCTGGGAGGGATGCTGCAGGGATGGATGGGCAGTGTTTGCTCTTATCACTGCCCTCAAACACCTCTGGGGTTTCGGACCCCGCGGGCCAGGAAAGGCAGCCCACGCTGCAGCCGTTTCTTCCTACTACCAAAGCAATTAAAAGCAATTCAAGGTCCCCCAGGCAAGATGATGTGACCCAGCACATGTTTTGCAGGATGAGCATTTAAAGAAATGGCTCTGGGGTCGTTATTTGCAGATCCTGGCCATCGTTGCACCATGTTGGTGCGGTTTGGGTGCATCCACCAAATTCTCAGCTGAGGCTGTCCTGGAGCTGTTTCTCATAGCATCCCCATTCCACGCGTGGCTGATGCTCCGTCCAGGACCCACGTCTCATGACCAAGGTAAGGGTACCCATATGGAGAAGCCGAGCACCCATGCAGAGAGCCCTTTGCAAGCACAATTCTGCCTTTTGAATACAGCACTGCAATGCAAATACTTGCCCCAGGAAACCCCAGGGGTTTCAAATGATGTTTGTTACCAGTTGCATTTTTGCACTGATTTATCTGAGCTGCCGCATGGTACCAGCTCCTACAGATTGCTGCACTGATTGCGGTTTTTTTGGAGGGACAAGCCAGCCATTGCCATCGCAAGTCTTGCAAATAGCTGTCTCTCTTGGTCATACTCGGCACAGTAGGATTTGCCTCAAAATCGTTCCTGAAATCTGGAAAATACGCTTTTACCTGAACCATAGAATGTGTTACTAGACTATAAACTCTGCAAGTACTGATCCTTCAATCCTGGGTGTCGACAGTCCATAAATAGGGTAAAACTAGACTCCCAGTGGGAGAGCACAGTGGTGGGAACACAGCATCACCAATGCTGCATCCTTTAACAGCAAAAATTGCCAAATCCCTGTCTAAGATGAGAATAACTTATTCCTGCTCCTATGTGTGGCACAGACGCAACTTGACTTCCACTGGCCTGTGTACCTATACATATGTGTCTTGACCGTATATGATATGTAATATATATAGCATACATTTATATAATATATATCAAAGACATTTATATAATATATATCAAAGTATACATTTAGCTTTGTATTTAAATGTTTTTGATTTATCCCCAGATCACCGTATTCCCTAAACTGAGACAAATCTTGCTACCAAGGGGAAAGCCAGAATTTTCCCAGCTCTCAAAAAATCCAAATCACACACACACACTGTTGTATGTTCATGTAAAATATAAAAACAGTCCTAAGCAAACAAAAATGTCTATTCAAATGCCAAATGAGCGCTGACATTCTTGGCATCAGGGGCCGAGGCAGGAGCGGCACGGCCCAGGGGCTGCCCTGTGCAGCACTAGTGTTGCTTTGCATGGTCCAGCCCTTACACATAAAAGAAGATAAAAAAATACATGAAATGCTCTAGAATATCCTTAATTTCTAATGTTTCAATAAAAATAGCCCACCAACCTGACTTGTACGGCACAGTTCGTAGGTTTTGACTCAATGCCAGCATTTGCAGGGCTCTGATTTTGTTAGAAATATTTTATCCTGAGAAGAAAGAGCCTTTTCTCCCCTCCTCCTGGAGCATCAGCATATTGCTGGAGTCTTCCAGGGACACCATTCCCCATCCCCAGGTATACCCTGAAGCACTGAAGCCATGGTGGCAGCACTTTGGGATGCCGTGGTAGCAGGGAGTGTGCAGCCTCCCCAGCATCCCCCAGTCCCAAACCTGCGAAGTGGCTGGGAACAGCCAGGGCCAGGAAAAGGATTGTGGCACCATCCTCTTTGCTCCCCTTTTCCTACCAGTGCCTCAAAAACAATGAATTACCAGCAAAAAAACCCACTAAAAATCAGGTTGCATGAGCAAACACCAACCACCACTCGTATCTGATGTGCACATCGCCAAGAGGAAACTTGCTTGGCTTTGCAAAAGCTGTGAGAGAGAGAACTGGCCTAAAACTGCAATATTTATACAGTCTTGTTCATATATCCTCTGCTGAAACCAGACCAAGCCTAGGGGGATTTTCTTGGCAGACCCTGTATTGCAAATGGCAGATTTATTGGCGCGGAGTGAAGCAATCCCAGGCTATCAGTGCCTGCACAGTATCTCCAGCGTGAATTGAAAACAAAGATTTGATTGTCTCTGTTTATCTGAAATGATTTATAAAACAGTTCTTTGCTTGGAGCTGGGGGAAGAAAAACATTTGTGTTCTTATCTGAGATCTTCTCTTTTTTTTTTTTTTTAGGGAAAAAATGTCGCGTGGTTGAATTGAGTATCAAGGCAGTGCTGGCTCTCACTCCTCCTCCCCGTGCCCACAGGTAGGGATGTGGTGGAGGAGTTCCCAGCCTGGGCACCCTCCGCTCCCAGCATCTCCATCTGGGTCACGTTTGCAGATGTCAAACACTCTGATACAGAAACTGCTGCAATTAATAAGGAGTTTCCTAGCAAGCTCATTACGCTGCAGAGCACAGCCCTGGTGCAACCGGCACGTGCGTCCAGGTGGGCAGGAGGTGTGGGGTTATGCACAAGGGTTGTGGGTGCCCTTTGCGAAATAGAGATATCCTCTGCTTTTTTCTCCTCAGAACGAGAAATGAGACGTGATCGCGATCCCAGTGCAGTCCCACTGCATGGCCTTGGGGTCTCAGCCCTGGCAGCTGCTCCGGTGTGGCTTTGGGGGGGTCTTGTCACACCTGGGTGGCTTTGGCAAACAATAGTCTGTGGGCCAAGGGCTCCAAAACCCAGCAGGGAAGGAAATTACAGCATTCACGCTAAGGAGGGTTAAAATAACTTGCTTAGAGCAAACATCCTGCAGTCCCTGCACGTGGAAGAACATGTCATTGTCTTCAGGAGGAATTGTTCTCAGGTTGATATAAATGAAGCTGGTGCCCGCAATGGGCTCAACCAGCCAGGCTCCCCCGGTGCCAGTGGGAACGTGCCCGGGCAGCAATAAACACCTGGAGGAACTGGCAAGAGCTGGAGGTAAATTATTAACACACAGCCGATGATGTTCATACTCAGCAGGGAGAAGATCGCTGTTTATTTTCCCTGAGCACAGGCTAGCGAGAGTATTTATTCCTTTATTTATTGATGGCACACAGATCTTAGTCCTGTAACACATCTGCTGGGCAGCCGGCAGCCCCAGGAGGCTCACCGCAGGGTCGCCGGCCCTACAGCCCTACCTCCTGCATGGACTGCTCTCCCCGTTTCTGCACCATCTCCACACCACCTTACTGTCGAGTTAACACCTGAAAAAGCAGATGACAGAGGTTAATTAGGTACTGGGCTATTAATGCTGGTGACAAGCTGTTTAGGAACCTGCATGGAAGCCCCACTTTGCATCAGGCCACGACTTCAGGCGAGACCTGGGAAGGTTTACACAAGGAAGGGTGATGGGAATGCTGCACCACAGCCCCCCCGTGTCCCCCAGTATCAAACTCTGCCGTTTCACAAGGGTGTTCCTCAGCTTTCCTGAGATGAGCACAATTCCCAGCAGGTGACCTGCAGCTGCTCAGCCCTCCCTGCCTGGATCTGGTCTCAAAGCAGGATTTAACGCACCAGCCCAGCTTAACATCACTGGAAAAATTAAGGTATTTCTGAGGCAGACTTGGTCGCGGGGTGCACAGAACAGATTTATACTTATTAATCCCAAACCCATCCCCTCACCCTGGCACAAAGCACATCCTTCAAACTGCTTTTTATTGCCCACGCCAAGCTCCCAAAGCAAATCACAACATTTTAACTCGTCTCCAAAATTGCTGAGGAGCAGCCAGCATTGCTCTGGGCAGGCAAAAGCCCCGGCAGCCAGGCCAGCCCCTTGTGCAATGGTCATGGATCTTCTTCCCTGGTTCCACAGGTCATCGGGGCTGCCTCCGGCTGGGGTGGGCAGGGATGGTTGGAATGTGTTTCCTTCCTCCAACGAGCAGCTCTGTGGCTGAGGAAGGGAGGATTATTCTCCTTCCTTCCTTCCTTCCTTCCTTCCTTCCTTCCTTCCTTCCAGGGGGGAAGTAAAAGTTATTTACTGGCTTTTGCTCTGCTCTCCCAGACACAGATGCTTCTGGCATTGCAATAAGAGCAAAAGTTGCATTGCTTAAAATGTCCTTGTCCCTGCCTGGGGAGCTGGCAGCAGTGTTCCCAGGGCATGCAACCTGCTTGGCCTCTGTCCCGCCACAGAGGGATGCACATCCCGGGAGTGCCACTGTCAGCCCCCGGGGGGAATGAGGACATTTTAAGCAATGCAACTTTTGCTCTATTGCCATGCTAGGAACATCTGTAGAATATTTCACCTTTTGGGTCTCTGCAGTGTGCCTGTGACCCAGGAGGTGGTCCTTGACCAGGAGGTGGTCCTTGATGGTCCTTCTTTGGACCACAGGTGAAGAGTTAGAGCACAAGTCTTATGAGGAGCGGCTGAGGGAACTGAGGTTGTTCAGCCTGGAGAAAAGGAGGCTGAGGGGAGACCTTATCGCTCTCTACAACTACCTGAAGGGGGGTTGTAGTGAGGTGGGTGCTGCTCTCTTCTGTCCGGTGGCTGGAGATAGGATGAGAGGAAATGGCCTGAAGCTGTGCCAGGAGGGGGTTAGATAGGACATTGGGAAAACTATGTTCACCGAAGGGGTTGTCAAGCATCAGAACAAGCTGCCCAGGAATGTGGTTGGGTCACCACCCCTGGAGATATTTGAAAGATGTGTAGAATGTGGTGCTTAGGGACATGGTTTAGTGGTGGACTTTGCAGTGTTAGGTTTACGGTTGGACTCAATGATCTTAAGGGTCTTTTACAACATAAATGGCTCTATGATTCTATGGTCTTGGCAGAGGTGATACAGGAAACCTAAAGACCTAAAGGAGACCCATATCTTCTGGAGTGGTGCAAGCCAGTGAGTTGAGATGAACTCTCAAATGTCTCAAAAGGCACTGGCTACATAACACATGGATGACTGAAACCCAGTAGGTCAGTACCACTTCTGCTGTTGGGTATGAGCTGTTTCCATCAGCTTGTTCCCTTGGAACCAAGAAGGGAGGTCTCCCTCCTTCTATCTGCCCTGCCATCCAGCAGAAAACCTAGGATTTTATAGAAATAACTCCCTGTCCAGAAATGTCCTATCCCGATACACCCAATACGCAGTGCCAAATACATTTGCCTGCATGTTCCTACAGACATGTGAGCATTCGATTCTCCATTATTTAGTGCCCTCCGGAGAGGAAGTCAAATGTCAGCTAGAGAGGAGAGTTAGAAGTGGCCAAAATGCACAGTGACTGCATTTCATCCTCTTTCCTATCTAAAGTATAAACATTTTTCCATTCAGCATAAATATATATGAACCAACAGTAGCCACATTCCTTTTCAAGATGAGCAAATTCATTTAGAAACAAGCTTAAGTGACCAAACCTTAACAGAGTCCCTGAAATAAACTTCGAGAAACCCTGATGTGACCAGGGGCTACAAGGTATTCAGACAGTGCAATAGTCCTGCAGTCAGTTGAAAATGGGTCTCTGCTTGTAGGACCAGACAGTAAACACTGGAGTTTTTGTTTCTGAGATAGTAGTTAACCATGTACTGAGGACACTTTCAGAAATTAAACTCTATGAAGTCTCCACTTTCCCATGGTATAAGTGAGCTTTTGTCATGCCTCTCCCTGCATGAAATCTTTTAGTAATCCCACCTGATTTTAAAGAAGTCTTTCCCATCACTTTACTCTTTTTTTTTTTTTTTTTTTTTTTTTTTTAAAGAAGATGGAACCAAAGATTAGATTCATGCAGCCAGTGGCAGCCAGTCACTCTGTTGCTCAGATGCCTTTAGAAATTGCAAACAAATGTGTTTCCGGTGCTAAAAAAAGAAACTCTAAACAAGCAGAAATCTCTCCACCAGAGCATCTGTCCTAGTCTGTGACTTATACCTCTTCCATGCAGTCAGTTTTCTAAACAATGACCCAAGTGTCCTTGTTTTATAGGAAATTCTCTCATCAGGAACTCCCTCCTGCAAATCCAGACATGCAGAAGTTCAGCACAGGAAGTCAGGCTGTCATGGCTCCAAGCATTGTTAATCATTTTTAAATGATCATTAAAAAGCAGCAGCAGTAAAAGGATGCAGCTCTGGTGAGGTCAGATAACAAAAATGCCTTTTTTGGGGGGGTGGCAGGGTAAAACAAAAACACATTTTGCAGACTGAGTTTTAAAACACTCTATTCAACTTCTTGGAGCTTAGGACAGGAAAAGAAAAATACAGTACTGGGCTGACAGTTTCTGAGGTAATTCCTACTCTGCTTCCTGTGGCCCCCCATTTCCAACAGACAGACCCACACTCCCTCTGTCTCTCTTTGTGCAGCCACAGAGACTTTGCTATACCCAATGCTGCCTCGCGTCTAATACCTCAGGTCTCCAAGACCTGCCGATGCTCAAAGTGCTGTACATTGCAATAATACTGTTCACTCCACAGTTTCTGGGTGCTGTGCCCTGCCTTGAAAAGTTTTAAAACTTTTGACTTGTTAAAGTCTTTGGGTTTTAAACCTTTAAAATTCAGATCCAATTTAAGTCCTGTGATGCAGTCCAGTTTTTGCAGTCTGTGTGTGCTGTACTTATGCTTTGCCATCATTAATTATGCCTGCCCATGACTTTGGTGTCATTTGTGCCATCAACTAATGCTGACATAAATGTCATTGATCCTATTGTTATGAGAAATTAATGGTGCAGTGTATTTCTTCTCCCCTTCTGAACCTTTCCTATACACTACCATATGGTTTCTGTACCAAGGGCACTCCGCCATCTGGACTTTAGAGCCTAATGCCCTGAGGAAGACATCAATATAAACCAATTTATGTTAAGACCCAGACCCCAGGCATACGGTATCAGTGTGGCCATACAGCTGGCCCCAGCAGATGAGAATGGATTATTGAGTCCCCAATAGCTTTCCCATTTCCTCCCTCCATCGGTGGTCCAGGTTCTTGGCTGTGGCAGGCATGTCCATGCACCCTCTGGGGCCCCCCAGTGTGGTTAGAGACATTGCCCACCCTGCCAGTAAGCTCCTGCTGCGGCCCCTCACAGGCAGTAAAAAGTCTGATTGCCCACCCTGAAGCCACCTAACCTGTCATCGTGGCACTGCCTCAGCCAGACAAGAGTGGTCTCAACAGAGGTATCAGAATCAGACCAGTGGCCAGCAACCTTTTTCCTTTTACACCCCCTTTCTTTTTGTGAACTCTCTCAGACCCTGTAGTGTCTCAGCCCCAGATATACTCCTGCCATTCCCTCCCCAGATCTTGGTCACCACCGTGCCTCCAGGGACTGAGCCCTGCATCATCTCCTTCCCACACTTGCCTGAAAAATAACTTCTGTTCCAGTCAGGAGCAGAGGATGGATATAGAAAAAACCTTTTCACCATAGATGAAGGCAGGACCTTTACCTCCAGCCCGATTTTGTTAGTGTCCGTGATGCAAATGCTGCCCATCACCAGCACACAGAGAAAACATCGACAACCTCTGGCGGCACCTCCAGCCTGTGCTGCCTGGGCCAGCATCTCAGTGGGTGCTCTGTGTCCCAGCTCTCTCATTTTCAGGTTGCCACCTCTGCCCCTACAGCTAAAGCTCACAGCCCAACAGCCCACTGCACCAGCCAGCACAACCCTGCGCCCACTGCCAGGAGACCACAGTGAAGCTTTCAATCATAAATACATGTATTTTAAGAAAAGCAGAGAAAAACTAATGGCTGATGGCCTTACAAAGCAAACAACAAATACTTGCTTATTAGTCCACACTTAACTTCAAAATTCAGTCTTGCACCTTTTTATTTCTTTTTTTTTTTAATGTTTTTTTTTCTGCTTTCTTCCTTGCAAAGCATTGAACCAGGCTGCTTGGCAACTACTTCACAGCTGTAGTTGCTAAGGAACCGCCAAAGAAAGTAGATTAGTCTCCAGCAACCTATTTCATTGTCAGAGATGTGTATTTTGCATAAAGGCAATAACTGTACACAAAGGGTTTTATTGAATTTGGATGGGCAAGAAAATTATGCAGAATTATTTTTCCTTCCAATAGCTTTCTCTGCTGTCACAAAGCTCCACACAAAGATTTGATCTTTTCCTCAGGGAGCAGGATTTATTTATTCAAACTTGTGCACTCCATCCCAGGGCCAAACTGGAGGACGTCGGCTTGCAGGCTGCACTCCGGTTTCCCTGAGGAGACATGCATGAGGGGTATCTGTGCCCCCTGCCTTTTCTCTCCAGGCGTGCTCACCTGCCAGCCACAACCAGCCCCTGCCCTGCCCCAGAGGTGGCAGCCGGGGAGGTCACAACAGGGTGCCAGTTGACATGAGCCCAAAATTGCGCTGTACTGCCAGCAGCGGGGTCATTCAGCATAGCTCATTTTTCCCTGCTCAGCTTCTGACTGCCCCATCCAGACAGCAGGGGAGGGTAGGCTGCACTCACAAGGCAGGCAGCAGAGCCTCCCCTGCCTGTGCTGACACGCTGCCCGCAGTGTCCTGTCTGCCCTTGGGCTCTGCGGCGCTGCAAGTCACCTCCACGCACCTCTGCTGGCTACAGCTGCCAGAGCAGCACCGAAAGAAACCTCTTCCAAAGACTCTGCCTTCAACAAGGAGCAAATGCCTTATCAGCCACTTACTTATCCCAAACAAGGAGCCTGACTATGTATCTCTATTTTTCCTGGGGACACAGTTCCTCCAGTGGTCTTGCTCCAGCATGTTTTCCTGCACCTGGAGCCTTGTTTGTTGGTAAAATTTCTGACAATTCTTCAAATGGTGTTTGGACATCAATGGACAAAGAGGAAGGGATGACCCGTTCAAGGATTACAGCAACTAGGAATTTGGAGATAAAGAACAAAAATAAATGCAAGAGGTAGTAAGGACTACTGCAGTCCTCCTCAGAGCTCCCAGGTAACACTGCCCATACCACCCCATCCACTAACTCTGCTGTTCCCTAACACTGGCTGCTGACATAAGCACAGATTTGCAGACTTTTGTGCACAGACTTCTGGAGATCCATGGACCACTTCTAAGAGGTCTTACAAAGTTAAGTGATAAAAATACACCTATCACCAGTAAGCATAAATTCTTCGCTACCTCTCTACTAGCAAAATGTTCAGGGATCTGCAGATCAAAAACAGAAAACCAGAAGAAAGCCAGAAACCCAATGCCTATATCCTTTATGGAGTCACTCAGATATCCAATCCAAGACATGAAGTGGTGAAGAACTCCTCAGTCCACTGATGCACCACCCTAGTAAGTAATTTCACTCTTTTTTTGTTTATTTTTTTAAAAAGTAAGTCTTAAAATGGCAAAAAGAGAAAAGTTTCCAACCATGAAAACTAGTGCTGGTTACTATACTGACTGGTTCTAAAATGAAAATTGCAGAAATTTCCTACGCGGGGTGAATTTAAGTTCCATGGGCAGTCACAGTATGGCAGGTGGAAGTACACAACACCAAATGAAATGCACACATTCTTCAGCAAACAGCAAAACTAATAAAAGTTGGGTTTCCTACAGACACGTGTCTTCTTCTGCCTGCCCAGTGTAGTAACCTCAGTTACTCTATTCTTTCATGTCACCAATGTGCCATGGCCAGTCATCTTCTACATGCATGAAGACTGGCTCTGACTGCTACCAAACAGATTGTCAAACCGCTGAGCTGTGCCTGCCTTTTTCTCTGATGCATTAAGTCGGGTCTCTTTCCTCTCTCCAGCTACTGATTTTCAAAAAACCCATTGGGACATATTTCACGTTAAGATTTCTATCACCTCCTTCAAACTCAGTTAAATTCGGCCAGCAGGTCGCAGAGTTACCTGGGGCGAGGGAACCAATACACAACTGGAGACACAGCCCGTGTTACCACAGAAACCTCAGTTCCTTAGGAAACCTGGCTAAAAGTTGATATACAAGTATTACAGTTACCGAAAAGAAACAAAGCTCTTGGAAAATTAGGCAATACACAGTTAAATCTTAAAGAAAAAATGATAAACCAAAAGGTATTGTATAATATTTACAGCAATTCTGATGTAGGCACCAGTACAGGAATTTATAGGAAAGGGCTTCTGGACAACCTATTTCAGGTACCTTGAGTCAGCAGGAAAGCTGTCATTGTAGGTTTAATAGAGAGAACTGTGCACTTACATTTTTTGAAAACTGACGAGACACACATCATCTCACAGCATGTTTTGGTGGGCTGGGTATTTATTACTCTAGTGAGCAATGCTAGATTCTTCCCACCAGCGCAAGATTACGATGTCAACATGGTACAGCTACTCAGGTGCTAGTATGGGAATTAAATTCACAGCTATGTAGCCATGAGTTGAAATGCTACCATATAGACAGATGACATTCAACAAAACATGGTGCCATCAATCTCTCTTCTCCATTCCCTTATTCTCCCCAGGAGACCCCTAATTGGGAATGTCTGTGTTATACTACCTTATGCTACAGTGTCTGGAGGCTGATGTAACTTTTTCAACATACTGCAAAATCCAGCTGATAACCAGTCCTAGGTCATTTTCTTAATTTACCATTGATTAATGAGCAATCCAGCTGTTGCAAAATTTTCCCAATAGAGCAATTTGTTAGGTCAAGGAGAGGGGAAAAAAAACACCACCACTTAAGTTAGAGATGTTTTGTAGAATCTTCTACAAAAAAACTGTTACAAACACTAAATTCTCCATGTCCAAGTTGTGAAACAATGGCTTGTGTTATATTCCCATGGCCATTTCTTAAAAAAAGAGAGAGGACTGTAATTCCCTTCTCTGTTTTCAAAGTATGATCTCACTCTCCAGATCTAGTTAAGGGCAGAAGCAGCCTAAAATTGTAAGGACAAGAACAGAAAGGGCACCCATGTACTCTTTTCAATAGTCCATGAAAGATTTTTCACACAAGTCTACACAATAACCTGGTGTGATGGTCCAAAGCAAAATTCTGACCACTGTCATGTAGCAAGATGTGTAAGAAGAGGTTCCAAAAAGAATCAAATAAAATGTGTGGATCATGTCACCAAAACATACTATTGTTATCCCCTTGGTCTGCTTGGAATATTGTACTTCAGGAACTTTATACAGCCTTTTAAGGAAACCATGGCATTTATTACCAGCGGTATAGTTAAGTACGAAAAAAGTAATTGCTGGTTTAAAATCATGTAGAAAGGATAGTATTCTCAGTTAACAGGGAAAAAAAATCAGAACAATAATAAATTACTTTTTAAAATTCTGTAGAATCAAAACCTGTTTGAAACATGCTGAATTTCAAATATGCTTGGAGGTTTCAAAAAAATCAGGATGTATACTTACTCACATATTCTAAAAGTTTGAAAGTTGTTCCTATGAGATTTCTGGCTAACTTCTATTGGTTTATTCACAGGCTTTTCTGGAGAAGTTAGGAACTTAAAACAACAAGTCTTTGATCTCAGATCTAATTTCCTATACTTTATCCCCCAGTCTGAACATACAGAAAGAAAAATCTTGGCCAAACACCAAGCTGGATCTTCATCGTGTGCTTACATACGTCAATTCTGATGGGGCACACGTCACTTCCACAGTTTATCACTCTGGAGAGCAATGCTAGATTCTTTTCTGTACAAAACTATGATGTCAGCATGACATTGGTAACATTCAAGATCAATAAAAGAGAGAAGGGGGGGGTATTAGTCCTTTGTTGCAACAAGGCAAAAAGAAGTATGAGTCTTCGGTCATTTTTGGACAGTGGACTGGAGAGGGAGGGTAGCTGGTATCACTATAGGGGTAGGGACAGGACAGGGGAATAATACATGAAAGGATAAGGATTTTCCATTTTCTCCTCAGGCAGGTAAGTAGCAGAAAGAAGCCATTATAATGTCTAAACCTCCTTTCCTTTTGCTGTGGCTCCGAGGCAACTCTTTGGCTTCCATCTCTAGATTGAATCACTTGTGATTCAGAGTGGAAGTCAATGCCAAAATACTTGTGTCAAAGAGCAGCTAATTCAGACATTGGACCCCAAATGTCTCTTCTACAAGTGAAGTTGCTTAGACTTCTTTATACAAAATGATGAGTGCAAGGATGAGCTCTACTGCAAAAGAGATCAAAGTAGTAGCCCTTAAAATACACTTCAGCCAAGTGCCAGCTTTCTCGTGAATCAAAGTATAGCAGTCTATTTAGCTGTGTGTAAAAATAATTTTAAAATATAAGGTGCATTATCTCAATGCAGATGCCCATTTTGCACTACGGTAATTCTGCTGAACTGGGTAGAGGGACTTCACCTAATATAATCTATTGTAAAGTGAATGCAATGAAGCATGAAACTTTAATGTTTCTTTGGATAAAGGAATAAGTCATTGCTGCTGCTGCTGCCAATCAACCAGAAGCAAAGCCTGGCCATAAACAATTCACAATCAAATAAATGCTGGCAGAACAGAAAGTTGTTACTTTTGGCTGTTGCTATTGGCATGGTCTGATAACACACACATGGAAAGACGTGGTTCAAATTTTGCACACTGCATATCAAAATTAGATAGCAAAGACAGGATACAATTTCCTTTGAAGTGTCTCAAGGGTATCTTATTTTGTTCTAGTGCATGAATAACTAAAATAATTGACTGTGAAGACAAAGCACCTCATTAGAGTCCCAGATTTTAAGAACTGCTGTAATCATCCAGCCTGACTTTGTGCAAAAACACAGACCATAGTATGTCATTAAACAGCTCTTTTGTCAAGTCAAGTGCCTCCTGGTTGTGTTAGAGTATTGTTCTGCGGAAAAATATCCAGCCCTGATTTGAAATCATCAAGTGATACAAAACCCACAGCACCTCTAAGTGCATTGTTCACTGGATAATCATAGTAATTTCTAATCTAGCCTCAGCCTCTGAATGATTCTCTTATCTGCTAGATTAAAGAGTCCTCTGCAATTACAAAGATTCCCTTCCATGGTTTTAGATCTCATGGGCTGAGTTTCCCTGCTGCAGCAAGCTGTGCAGGCAACTTCTGGCTGTATGCACTAGCTGGCTGAATGCACAGGACATCATAGAATCAGCAATGCAGAGTGACTCCAGACTGTGTTGGCTTTACTGAGCGCTCAAAATCTGCAGGTGTGCCAGAGGTACCACCTTCTGCCCCCACCTAAGGGGAAGAAATGCAAGGAGGCTGTGGCTGCTAAACAACTAGTCTGCCTGCACCTGGATGATAGTGGATAGAGAGTCTGAGAATGGTCTGTGGCCCCAATGAATAGTGCTCACAGGCCGTGGGAGACAGTCTGAAACAACAGTACCCAAACTAAGTCATCTCACCAGTTCGATAATGATGTAGCCATTCAGTGCACATACGCAAAAGCCCTCACAGGGCAAAAGCCTTTACAAAACACTATTATTCACGGAGTTCGTTTCCAATTGTCTGCCTAGTTTTTAAAAAGATCGGGCAGAACACTTTCCAAATGCCCTGACTAATGCCACACACAAGGTCTGTTCAGCTTCCTTCTTCCTACTCTGTCATTCTGATCACATATTCAAGGAACAAGCTCCCATCCTCGCACCCTCGCATTGTAAGTTCATGCTATGTTGATCATCCACCATAATGCTCAAGCCTGTCAGAATCAATGCTCTGTAAAATGCAATCTCAGGGCTGTATGCTGTGAGTAGAATGTGCGTTCCTTGTCCCTTGATGGATGATGTTGTATCTGGATGTTAAAAGGTTAACAAAAAAAAGCAGCTACAAAACTATTTGTCAGCATTAGGACATAGCCTTCAGTAAGGGGAATACTTTTATTTAATTTACTCAAGTATTGCCTCAAATTACATTTAAATGTCTGCTGCAAAGCCTCATAGCAAATATTATTAGACAGTCATGCCACACACGTTACGTGTCTTTATAAGATTAGAGCTCACCAGGGTCACTAGAGTGAACAAAGCCATTCAAAAATATTCTGTTTAAAATTACCATCAATAGGGCTCCAAATGCCACTCTAAGACAAGTATCGAGACATTTACAATGTTCACCAGAGCAAGATTCTGGCCTCCAGAAAGACTGCAACAGGGGATGAGCATAGAAAAGTGGAGATGAAAAAAATATATGATGAAAAATTACCTTCTCTAGCATGGCAAAAAAAGCATTGTAAGAAAACAAAAGGTTTTCCATAAAACCAGATGCTCCAAAAGTGAAATTATAGGGGCAAATCAAAACCCAGTAGGTTTTTAGATTTTAAAACATGAATCCAGTGCTTTGTGGGCACGACTATGCAGGCATCTCTCAGGGACAGCCCCTCAACCAGGGCTCCTCGTCTGTGATGCCCTACTACTACACAGCTGTCAGAGCACACCACTTCCCTCTCTTGGGCCTTCACACGTAAGACAGACCTCTGAGCTGCACTGCCGGGAAGGGAATTACTTCCTTCTTTGTAGTATACACCAGTCTGCAGTCTCAAAATCAGATTCAGCATAAATTCAAGGTCGTGACACAAAGAAGATAACAAAACATCTCTCTCTGCCAGTGTCCCTTTTCCAAAAGTGGCCAGTAGCAGATGCTACAACATGTAGAGTATGATGTCTGCCAGCATATCTTTCCATCATAAGTCTATTAGCTACACAGGAGCAAACAGAGCCAGAGACACGATCCACACCTCTGGATTTAATAGCAAGACAAACCCATCCTCCAAAAGTTTTATAGATCTTTTTGTGAATCCACTGGCACTTTTGGTATCCACCATGTCCCATGCCAATGAGTTCTTCCTCTGTCTTACTCCTGAAGTGAAAAATCTCCAACCTTTCCGAATATATACCCTGCTAACTTCCTCAGGTGTTGATTAATTTTTGTTTTGTGAAGAAAAAAAAAAAAAAAAAATCCATACATATCTTACATTTCTCTTCAAATTTTCTCAGGCCATATTCCCGCAAACTGCAGGCTTCTCCTTAGTCTTTCCATGTATTTGAGACCATTCTGTGGGCATTGCTTCCCTTGCCTGTGACATTTCTTGTCCTACTTGTTTTTCTAGGGGTGAAGTGACCAAATCTGCCCACAATGTCCAAAAAGGGATATGCTAGAGATTTATGTCACATACTAAAGACATTTTCTAGCTTGTTCCTTACAACTCCCACAAGGATTAGAAGTGCTCTTTTTGCCCCTCTGACCACATCCAATTGTTGGGCTGACATTTTCAGGACTTCTTACGATGTATATGTAAATAATGCCCTCTTTCTCCACCTGCCCTCTTTTTCCCTGTCTTACATGCATGTCTTCTGTGCTTAGTATACTGATTTTATGTGCCAGTTCACAATTCAGTACCATAAGATCACCCTGCAACTCTCCAGAGTCATTCCAAAATGTTGCATCCTTTAAAACATGCTAACAGAAATTTGTTATAAAAATACCAGTATAATGAAGACTTAGCTGCCTTTACTGCAAAAACAGCCCTTTCTCAGATTTGCCTGTCTTCGAAAGAAAAAAAAAATTTTCATTTAGATACTCTATTAGCTATAGAACATGTGCTGTGTCCCTTATTACCTCTGACTTGTAAAAATTTCTTGTAGAATTTGTAGAATTTTTATAGCTCCCAAAGTTTTGAAGGGGCATTCTCATTCAGAGCAATCCCTGCTCCAAGTCTTTTCTCCAGTTGATCAACCTGGTCTTCCCCAACCTTATAAAATCCAAGTCTAAGCAAACTCAAGGAGCAGAAAGATGTTCTAGAATGAGACAGTCCGCTCCAAAGAGTAAAACAATCTTTCATCTGTTATCAAAAAAATCTTAACATGACACCACAGGCAGACAGCAAAAGCATATTGCTGGGGCAGTAGGGACTATGGAAACTACTTCCAACCAACATGGTGCATAATGTGGTACTGGCAAATTCTGCTGGAGGACCTAGGAGACTGTATCATCTCCTCAGCAATGAGAAAGGGAAAACACTGTGCAACAAAGATAACTGACAAGCCAGAAGAGAGAAGTGCATCAGCTGAAATGTACTTGCAAGATGATCCCTTTGGGACTGTGGGTTTTGACCTCTCACAAATTTGAAAGGCTGATTCCAGATCCCAGAGGAGGACCTGGGAAAAGTTAGCAGGAACAAGAAGTGCCACCTGGGAGAGACCCACATCTGCACTGTGCATAGGCCACCAGGCCTCCTGTGGATACCATAGAAAATTACAATTTTTTGAAATCCCAAATTAATCTACAAACACTGAATCATTACCTAGCCTCATAAAGTCTGTAGGATCTTCCCACTTGACTCCCTGGGGCCAGTTTTCCCCTGTCATAGCTAAGGAAGGGCTTGCAACCTTTATTTTCCCACACACAGCTCCCTGTCACTGGGTTTAGAGAAGCAAGGATCTTTTGGATAGCTAAATCACCCATGTGAACAGACAGATGAGTCACATCAGTACACGTTCCAAGCACATGGTACATATTCCATCAGCAGAGCCAGGCTGGTGGTACACATGTGCTACAGCATCCCACTTCTATCATAAGTGTGTTATCAGCTGTAGCTGATATAAAAATTGTAAATAAGTGGGAGGAAGGATTATAATTTATTCTCATCTCATGTGGTTACAGTAAGTTTTGAAACAGCTTTGGTGGGCGGGATCTAACAAAAATTTACCTAGAAGTAAATAATTTTCAGATTATGGTTAAGAGCTGTAGGAGAAAAGAGAAAAAATCCTTCTGTTGGAAAAATGAGCCACAAATGCACATCTCATTTATATTTTACTATATTTCATAAACTGGACAAAAACTCCAACCCAGATGTCAAAATGCTAACTTTACATTTCCTGTTCCTGAATCATCTGTTCAGGTAGTAAAAGTCAGTGGAGTTATGTTGATCTATAAACCCTGAGGATCTATCATCCACATTTTTTTAAGTACTGGAGTTCACCACCAATGTGGCATTTTTTCAGGTGCCTCAACAACATCCTGACATCAACAAAGATGAAATTAAAACATCCAGTAAAAAGAAACACAGGGAGGAATGGTAGCAAAGAATGTGTCTGTACATGGTCTAAGAACATTGTGCCAGAGGGCATTTTATATTGTTTTTAACTAAATTAAGAGAAATAGGAGATGAGTTTTCCACCTTATAGCCCTATAACAGGAAAAACATGATCACTGGAGAAGTTAAGGTGTAATGAGAAGATTATAAAGCCACAGAGATGAAACAAGTACAGATATCCTTTAGAAGAGAGCTTCGGAGTGTTGAAACAGCATTGTGGATCCCAGCTTGCAGCTTGTTTGAGGTGGTCCCACTGAAACCAGTGAAGAAATCTCCCAGATTTGAATGCATACAAATCCTGACCTACTCCAAACTTCAAATCCCTGCACAAGATACACAAGAACTTGCATTATTATACATAGGACTTAACCATGAAAGGCATTTCTAGCTCCCCACACTGCAAATGCTTGTCTATTGAATAAACAATGGTCTGCATATCCCAATCAAAGCGCACTGTCTACAGACACTGCTATATTTCTTTCCAACCTACCCACCAAGGCAGATTTCCTCCTGACTCATGTAGAAAATCCATGGTGCCAAACGATGGGATAAGCCTGTGGCTAGGCAGGAGGTGCTGTTGGCACAGCCCAGCATAGCAGGAAAGATCATGGCAGAGGTTGCTTCCACTAGAATTTGCACGAGTCCCAAGGATTTTCCGAGGAGACTGCAAGGCTTAAATACGGCTCTGTGGGTTTTTTCTCCTAAGATAAAAGAAGAGCTACAATTTCTAATTTTTTAAACCTAAAACCCCATTTTAAAGGCTCAGAGTAATTTGGCAAAAAGACTTGAGGGCTCAGAAATATGGAAATTATTTTCCAATACTAAATATACACATACTAGTAATTATAAGTCCACAATGTATAACATCTTGTATGTGAGTGTTAAATATTCTAGTTTTTCTGTAGTAACTCAAGAAATTGCTGCCATATCAAACATCCTTCTAAACTGATTTAGCTTTGAGTAATAAAGCAGAACTGCTGATGCACCATAATTTCCAGAAAGACTGAGGACACAGATGGCAGGAGAAAATGGAGCTGTCAGAAACTATGAGCATTCATGTAGACTGTCACACTATCTATTCTGATGTTTTTCCCCCCAGTACTGTGCTTCTGCAAAGTGCAATGCCTGAGAACTATTTGCCTTCAAAATGGAACAATGTGCCTGGGATTCCACATACACAAGTGATTTGGAAGCCACAGAAGAAACTGTAAAAAGCTATATTTAAAGTATTATTCAAGGTAAAGGTGACAGATTTTTTAAAATTGCCTCCTGCAGTCAAAGACAGCAGTGAGAAATACCATGACATCTGCTCTGTAACACTTCAACAAGTTAAAAATCTTCAAATTCAGGAGTGCAGGTCTATAGTCAAAAGCTGTATTTGGCAATAGATTCATAACTCTTCCTTTTTCCCCATTTTAAGTTCAGCACTGTATTATAGGCAGCAAGCTATTTTACAGAGTCAGAAATTTAACTTACTTATGATTTTCTTCACTGAGATTAAACTCCTAAGAAAATAAAAAAGAGAAAGAGATCTTTAAACCATTCCCTCAGAGCAGCACAGGAGATCTGCTACAGCATCACTGCCGGAAGCCAGACTTCTGTCACAGCCTTGATCTTTAGCCAAAAGAACATCTTTTCACTTAAGATATTTTTTAAATGTCTTAAGGTATAAAAAGAGAAAGAAAAACAAGAAAAAGCTGTAACTTACAAGAGGTTATTGTCATACTATCTGAAATCAACCAACCAGCTGATACAACCCCATATCCTCCATATACGACTTTGGTGACTTTCTGTGATCCAGCTGGAATCTGAATGCCAATAACAACTCTTTGTGTCAACCCAGTTCTCGCCACAGCAGGAGTGAGCAAAATTCAGTGACCTTCAAGAGAGTTAAGAGACACATACAGATGGGAAATCCCTTCCAGGCAGTGTAAATGAGTGAGGCAGCGATTTCACGTTGAAGAGATAATGAAGCAAAAAAGCAACAGGAAAGAGAGAAGGGTCCAAATGCAAAGAAAATAATCAACAGGCTGCTTGATGAAGACTTCATAGTAGTTTTCATAAGTGTTGTTTCCAGGTTTATTCTCATTTAACTGAGAAGACTGAAGAGAGCCAGAAAAGATGAGTATGAATCTACATTGATCCATAATTTGATAAACACAATTACGTCAGTAACTGCTTTCAGAGCAGTTCAGAAAGAAACAGACGTTTAAGTGAACATGAAACTTTTTTTATAATTATATATGAGTTTTAAAAAAGAGAGAATTAATGTTACAGGTTAGAATATTTCTTCTGACCCAAAATGAAACACTGCTTCTCTTGAAGGTCTTCATTTAAAAAAATAAAATAAAGACATTTTCATTTAAATATACCTGTATTTTAAAGTGTCAAAACAAGGCATGTCTGCTTTTCCTCCAGAATAAATAACTTTTTTTCCATATGTGAGAGGTTGTTCTGAAATTATATATATTTGGTCAGACCAAATCTGGAACTGTTGCTCTTGTTTAAATAATTCAGAGTGTACGGGTGAGGTGAAACATTACGTCACTTCTAGCAATAAGCCCAAAGTAAAGTGAAAGCCGTTGCAGAACTTGGAATTACACATCCAAGAACTTCAGTCACCATATTTCAATTGGTCAAACTATGCCCTCCACCCCCCTTCCCAAACACGGCTAGTACTTTTCTTTAAATGCTAGACAGCATCTACTTTATAGAACCCCATTTGTCCAGCTGAGCAGATTATTAATTTATGGACACCATAATTTTATGGAAGCATCTTGTATTAGGATGCTAATTTCCTTAGCTGCATATGTCCTATTTCAATCTTAATGTGTCTCTTCTGCAGTGTAAAGGAGAAAAAAAAGAATGTATATTTGAGCTTAATGAAATACCATTTAAGGACAGACAGAAGAAACACTTGTAATATGACCGCACTTGAGAGCACCTCATTAACTGGATCCACCCTTCTCCACACAAATAGTAATTCCTATGGGCAATAAATCTTCCTAGATCCTGTTAATTATTTCCTCCCACTACATTTATTTCTGACACATATTTACTGAGGACGAATAAGGACATAGAAGCCTGGCCAAGTTTTAGAAAGATTTTTCAAAGTGTTGGTAATGGTGGTATTTCAGACATGATCCCACCTGTTTTAAAACCAGGGCCATTCAATTTTTTTTTTCTTTTTTTCAGGACATAAGGATGGCATGACAGGAAGGAGACCAAAACCAGAGCAGCTTTGCCCTAGACATAACATTTTCTCTCCAGTCTTTACAGCCCTGCCTTCCCATCCGTACCAGCACCTACCTCCCTTGAAAGTCACCCAGGAACATGCGAGTTCACCCCAATTTAGCAAGCAGCTGATAGACACCAGTGTGACCCTCCAGCACGCCAGAGAAGCACTTTGGAGACACGAAGACTGTGTTTCCAGACAGAAAACAGTGTGTATTTGCCCTTCTGATTCATACATTCGGATGAGACTCTGAGAACACCTCCAAAGGGCAAGGTACGAATGGCTGCTTTGTTTCACTGTCCTCTCTCCCAGCCACCTGCAGGGCATCCAGACGTCACCGGCACAGGCCAGCCGGCACACGGTGCCGGTGCAAGCCTGGTACCACCTGCTGGGTTTACAGCTGATGCTTCTCCACCAACAGCAGTGGAGGTCTGCAAGCACAGATCTTCTCTCTCTCTCCCCTGCTCCGTCTCTCTCTCACTAGAAGGATGTCCCAAGCACATCCAGCCCTCCTTTAAACCTTGTTCTCCTTCTATCCATCCACTGTTCAGGGCGTTTCCCTTCTTTTCCTTCCCACTTTGTCACATACACTAAAAGCCAGCAGTGGTTCTGTTAATGAGATGATAACACTGGGTCCAGGCCAGCCTTGCCCACTTGTGCTTTAGGCTCTTTCACACATTTCATATATGTTTCATACATTTTCAGGTATGTTGAAAATACAGTTCCTTGAGGTTACTCTTACTGTTCGCTCTGGTAATTCATCAACATATGCTTAGCAAGAGAGTGACTCTGGGTTTCTATACTAGGTCACCTCTGGTTTCAGTACACTGTCTTTGAAAGCAAATAGATGCTAGCTTTCTAAAACATCTTTGCAAAATTAAAATTGAGTAATATAAAGTAAAAGACAGAGTTTCTCCAAAGGATGACGCTAGTAAATCCATGCTCATTGACTGAAACACCCTGACTGTTAGATCACAAACAGGAGGTGAAGACACTCAAACTTATTATGACACATAATGCCTCCCCTTTAGCACCCTTCTGTATGCTTTGCAGAATGTAAAGAAAAAAAAAACCCAACAAACCAAAAAAACCCCCAAAACCCAAAAACCCCAAAACAAAGTGGTTTTGCATGTCTGTAACAACAATGTTACAATATGAACATTTGCAATATGAAATATCCATAGAAAAAGACCCAGCACACACTTTCTACAGGTAACGTGGTTCCGAGTTGTATGTCTTGCCTATGTTTGTTTTACTGGTTTTTGATCACAGTTTTGTTAGAATACATGCTACTGCCTCAGAAGAGCCTGGAGACAGCCGAGAAACACCACCTCCTTCCACACAGGAATTTCCATACTGGGTGGGGAAGGTATTGCTGGAGTTTGCATACTCCAGCCTTAGCAGATACAGCAAGTTCAGATTCAGAGCTTCGTGCTCCAAGGTCTTCCAGAGGTCCCTTATATATGAGGTTTTTAAGCTCCTTTGGGAAATCCATTCTGTGGATCATAAAAGTCTTTCTAACTCCAGGAGAGTAATTCCTTCTCAGGTCTGGTAACGGAAGGACAGGGAGATACCCTGTCTGACCTTGCACCGTTATTGGCATTATGTCACTGAAAACAAAAAAGAGCTATGAGAATGGTGCAGCAAATCTCTCAAGGTTTTGATCTACGTATTGACCCCTAGACTGTGCTCTACTCTCAGGACTAACATGTATGTATGTATGTGTATACATTATATATATATACACACACTTGCATGCATATATACAGCACATGGGCAAAGAAAGAAAAATGCTTAGGAGCTACTTTAGGTGGAGACATCAGGAGCACTGACCAGAGCCATCAAGGCATCCCAGACCCTGACGGACAGAAACCCGCTGAGTATTTTGCCCCTTCCAGGACTCTGGAGAGCCAGATGTGCTGAGGCTAGAGGGCATGTGATGGAGACCACCACTGTGGGGTTGGAGGCAAAGAAGTGAGACATTCCTGAGGGCACTTGCTGGCCCTGTGCACAAGTTATAGGAGAAATGATGACTGGCTGTCTTAGTATCCTGGGCCCATCACACTACATCCATCTGCAGAGGAGCCCAGGAGGATAAGCAGGTTGCAGTCGCAGGGAGTGGACAGAAAAGCAGGAAAAGCTATAGCTGAAGAGAGAGGAGTGGAAAGACTCTGGGAAGTTACAGATTTTAGGATTAGCTCAGATGAGGGAAGGCTTGGTGAGAGAGAGACTGGAGACATCACTGTCCCCCACCCCTCCCAGCCTCCCACTGACTCTTCCTTATTCCTCATCTTCAGCCACAGTCCTTTGTACTTCATTCTCCATTTCAGCACTCAGCCTGCTCCCTCCCACAAAAGATCCAGTCATTGCCACCACAAAAGAGTTTTGCTTCTCCAAACACAGGGACAGAATAAGGCATGCTGGCTCCACTGCTGGAAGCTCATGGTATTCTGAGCCTGGTGAAAAGACTCAGACACCCAGCAGACTCTGGTTGAGGCTGTGAACAGCTGGGATAAATCCAAGAGCTGCCTTGGACTTGCTTTTATTTATTTCAAGGCCTAATCTGTCCCTGGCCAGCAGCAACAGAGAGCAAGTATGATTTACAACCACCTTTTCTAGTGCAGCCAAAGATTATTCTTTCTTCCAGGCCAGAGATATTTAGTCTGTCCCAAAACAATATTTTTTTTTCTCTTTTTTTTGCAATGCATTTTTTTGCCTCTGCTCTTTGATGTCAGTGCCAAAAATCCCATTTATTTCATCAAGTGTAGGACTTGTCAGTGTGAGATACAGGGAAAACCAGCAGGCTCCTGGTTTAACATGCATGGGCAGGACATTTCACTATGTGACTAAACCAGTCTCCATCTTTTCTAACTGAACCTGGTAGTGTAGTAGCCACAGTGCACAAAACAACCCTGCACAGTGTGCAATTTAATGGGCACTCTAAGCACCAGGGTGGCAGCATGGCGTGTACCACACCACTAGTGAAGCTGAAGGCATGCCAGCAGCTGCGGTGGGTTAGTTGTCACATCACATCAGCTAACCATCCTCACTAGGCAAGGGAGTTACACACTTGATTTTTTGGTAGGCTTTGCCATGTGTCATGAAGTGCTACATTTTGCCTTCACATTTTTGCAAGCAGTTTCCTTTGTGTCCTCTCTGGTAGCAGAGAGAGACATTCATTCAACACAAAACAACTCCTAGACAGACAAGGAGCATCAGCTTTTGACACTAGCTGACCTGTGACTTCGCACTGCCCTCCACTGAAATACCCCGGGCAGGCTGAGCTTCCAGCACAGCTACCTGGCAATGACAGCCCCATCTACCCTGCGATTTAGGGTGCTGCTCTTTCAGGGCCTTACCGCCATAGCTGCAGAGAAAACACTAGAGAAATTCAGATACCAGCTTTTACCAAATAATTAGCAGTATCTTTTCAGACCAAGACATGAGAGGTAAAAAAGCTATTCAGTAAGTTATCCAAGTGGCTCCTGGCTTTCCATATCAAACTGCTGAAAAGCATTTTCTAAGCGACCAGGGCATTTCATTGGTAACAAGCCATGAACTTGTATTGACTCTAGTTGCTCAGACATGATTTGCATGCTTTGACCAAAAAAATAAAGCTGTTCCAATGTACTTCTCAGAAGCAACCTGTAGTAGGCATTGAATAGTGAATTCCTTGAGCACGTAAAGGAAAGTTACATCATAACCTTTTCTCCTGACTAATGGCATTCATTTTGTGTTACAAGAGGGACACTATTATGATCCAGAACACTGCGCGCTTCACCAAATTAGCTATTTTCTTGTCCAACAAACTGGAAAACAAGATAAGACAGAGCTTTGATTGCTTATAACCCTGAATTATTTTCCATTTAAGTATGCTTTGGAATGTGAAGCTCTAAGTAGAGTCAACACGTTATACCATATCATGCCAGATAACACAGAAGAGATGGCAGAAGGGATCTATCAACAGCCCAGATAATTTCTAAACCAAAATAATCCTCTGCATTAAAAAAAAACTTTTTTCCTACATTGTTTATTTGATGGTGTGGCAACCTGTTGTTATTTCAGGTGTGCAGTCTCCACCATAAGTACCTAAAACCAGCTCCATACACAGCCACCTCCCTGGTGGTGAAGCAGAGCAAAACATGAGTGGTTCAGGGGTCACAGCAATGTCACGTGGTGACAGGCATGGAAAAGTGTAATCAACAGGCAAAACAAGCTACATTTAAATCAACATTTCAGACAAAAATACCATCCCATGAAACTAGGACATACTTACAAGCAACTGAGGCCAAATCTTGTAGCTCCTGTATCTCAGTGCTCATGACATTTCATTTCTAGAAGCTGGATGTTGCTGGAGCATGGTTACTTGCAGGACAAAGGCATGTTGGAGGACTTCACAGTGCATCACACCAGCACAAAAAAATTATTAAAATGAGACAGTCACTAAAGAGAAGCTGCATTTCCAACAGAAACTGTCATAAATAAATAACAACTTGGGATGCTATCTAGCTCCTGTAAGCTTTTCAATGACATTCTTGTGTCCTAATGTCATCCAACCACATACCTCTATTTCTCCACACACAAGAGTAGACTCCAGCTTTAATGATACTGCATGTTTCTGGTGATGACGAAAGTGGGTTAGAGGCAGGAACAGCACTTTTTGGACCTCAGTATGATGAATGTACTGTAAAGCCTTTCAGATACCTGGTTTAAATCTATAATGTCTCTTTCAGGCCGTAGATCGGTCACCATGCTGAACTCCAGGAGGGCCTGGGCTTCAGTGGATGCTGCGACAGGGCTCTCATCTTTCTGTCAGGGCTCAGAAAGGAAAAGATCTCTCCATCCAAGCAGGGACTAGACTTCTATCAGAGGTAGAGATGGGATTTCCAGACCACTGCCTTAACTTGGCTGGTTTTGAAATCAGTAAGCATAATTCCCAGTGGCAGCAGAGTCAGGCCAGTGAGATTCAAATGAAACTGAAAATTAACAATGCCTGTGAGTGCAAGACAGTATTCAGGATACGCAACAGTCCCTGCTTAACTTTTGTCACTGTTTTCCATTGACAGGTTTGCATATTTTCTTTGAACAAAAATCAGATCCTCACTGTTCATGCAAGATGCCAGAGGCCAATTACTTGTTACTATTTATATAGTTTGTTGGCTCTGTACAGGTTTATTGAAAAAGTGATCCTGCAGAAAGACCTTTGAAATATAAATGAATATGAGTGAAATATAAAGCCATTTTGTTCCCTCTTCACATCTCTCCTTGAAACTTCTTCTGGATGGAAGCATTGCTAGACAAAGGCTTAACTGCTGGAACATGATGCCTGTCATAAGAACTGAAGCACATCATGAGAAGGAAAGCTGGGAATTGTTCCACGCTTTTTCCTTTTCTTTGTCCCATACTTTCTTTCATTTTATTTTTCATGCACACTAATGTACTTTTTTTTTGTCATCAGTGAGAATTCCTCTTAATGCACAGATCTACTCTGCAAAATTTTATTACATGTTCCATTTTTCATAACCTCCAGTGACCCCACATTAAACATAGTCCCTCCTAACTGCCAGTCAAACCTATCTTTAGATTCAGAGTTAATATCTTTTGAAAGGGAAGAAAGGACTTCCTTTTTGTTGGATCATCAGCAACAAAAGCTCCCAAACTCCACAACATAACTGAGCCTTTGCCACATCTACATTAAATCAGTAGAACAATTTCTTCTCTCATAGCAATATACATCTCAAGGATAACTTCCCAATCAGTGAAACTCTACCTACTGTAAAATTACCATTTACAGAAGTAACCTGCTCCATCATTTGAAGCAGTTCTCCATGACACAGGGGCAGCACCAGACCTCAGTGCACTTTGCACTGGACGCCAGACAGCAGACTGGGACAGGAGCATGCCTGCAGAGAGCCTGCAAGAAGATGTGTAATTCAGCTCACTCTCACGTGCTGTGACTCATAGGAAAGCAAGAAAGGTTTTGTGCAGAAATTCCTGGCTATGACTCTGAGCAGAGACAGGCCAATAGAATAAAAATGAGCCATTTTAGTACTCTAACTTTGCAGTCTTCTGCCACATTTCAAACATTTTCTGACTTTGGATGCTTGCCCACCTTTTCTGTAACACTAATTTGCAGAGCTCTAATGGATTTATTGGTTTGTTGGGGTTATTTTTGTTTGTAATGATGAAAATGTAAGTATCAAACTACATGCTATGCTCTGATCAAGGAAAAATGTCCTGTGTGTCAGCAGACATAAAATGGCTCCAGCAGAGATTGTTGCTGCTGGATATAGCACCTATTATTCGTATAAAACACACTGCTGCCACTGATCATTATTCCTAATAGCAGTAATCCTCCCTGAATGGGTTTATTAAAGTGTCCTCAGCATCACTGTAGGCTGCTAATGATCTGCTGGTAACAGCCCATTTTGCTGTGTCTACTGCTTAACCCACATCTATTTCTGCTGGTTTCCCCCCCTTAATCATCCACTGAAACCATTTTTAATATTCTCTCTCGCAGCACAGCTAGAGAAAGACTTCTGATAGTCATTCTGAATCTGCTTATTCTGGATCTTCTGCATAAATATACTTGTAAAATCAGCAGTTTTGTGCACCTCTTAGCTCCCAGTCCTGTTCCAGAAACAACTGCAGCAGTGGCCTCTCCCAGTCTTGTTAAGAGGGGACCACATTCCACCTCAGAGACTTGGCCTGTACCTACACTCCCTGCCGAGATACACCACAGCACATTGTAGCACCCTGCTTCCTTGGCTGTCTGGAGGGGGTCCCCTTTTGCAGCATACCAGGCTCCAGCCTGAAGCACCTCCATATACTCCTATGGAAACTACATTGCTGGAGAAGGGGGATGAGGATGCATGCTGATGTGTGCTGGGTCAGATCCACGCACCCTGAAGCATCCTGATGCATCCAGATGCACTCTGGGTCTCACTCTGATAGTGTTGGGAAAAAAACCTTAGCATCAAAATGGGTCCAGACACCTGGAAATTATCTCATCTTCTCAAGTCTATGTAAAAACCCAGAATCCCCCACATATTGTATAACACAGCAGAAGTTCACTGTATATTTTTCTCCATTTTAGCTTTATCTAAATTTTCAATTTTGCAAGACGTATCAATGGCCCCAGCCAGTCAGCTTTCCAAAGGGCTTGGACCTCTTTTGATGGAAAAAAAGTTTAAAAGTCCTCAATTTTGTAATCCTCAACTTTCAGTTTGCTTCCCTATCACAGCAACAAAAATAAGTCCAATAGAAGATCTAAGTATGAAAATTATTGCAGTTAATCCTGCTGTTGGATTCCTGCCATCTTAGCTTAGGAGATCAATTGATGTTTTGCAGAGATACAACACAAAAATCCTAGCATTGACTTTCTTAATAACTTTGCTGCTGGTTGGTGTTGAATACTGCTAATATCTGGGCCCAAAAATGTGATTCAATTATGCAAAGAAAATGCACATGATATTCCCTATAATTGTTTTGCTCAGTTAGCTTTTGGATTTGTATAGATGAAACAATGTAATTGAAAACAAAATTTTGAGTGCTATTCTAAAAGGCAGTAGGTTTAACGATATTCTTCATAAGGAGTGATGTTGTTTGACACCTCACAGGAAGAGCAGACCCTTTTCTGGGGAAAAAAAAAAAAAAAGAAAAAAAGATCTGTTGAATTACCCCTTAGACAGTACTAGAAGACTTCTTTGCCTTGCTTGTTTATTACAAACACTACCAGACTTCTACAGGGCTACTCTCCTTATTGTTAAACCTTCTGACACCTCTTTGCAACTTGCCTCTTTACCTTACTTCAAGGCCACAAGAAAAGCAAATGCATCCTTCTCAGTCACATACATCCATCACACAATATTTTAAAAAGCGAAGATGCAGAAGCTGCATTAACCAGCAAAGAGAAAATTTCACGTTAGTCCAACTCAGAATAGGCACTCTCTTCAGCATTCCAGCAGAGCTAGACTTTAAAGGGGTACTATCCCTTTAGATAATTGATATTAAAAAGAGATATCAGTTAATCTAGCCTGGGTGTCAACTTGACAGCCAGCTTCAATTTACTACCCTGCAATTGTTCACCATATATCTTACTTTTGTCTTAAAATACAGTTCTTATTCAGAAGCTTGGAAAACAGATCAATGCCCAAGGAAGTCCTGGGAAGTAAATTGACTATGAACACCTTTGACAGAAATCCGCAGGTGCATGGGTTTCTTTTGCCTTGTCTAACTGTCTCTGATGTTCTTGGGCTCATTTGTTTATGAACTTGTGCCATTGTCTTGGAGGATCTTTAAGGTCAAAAGTAATGGAAAGAAAGAAGATTTCAAAGTGTGCCTGGAAGACATCAAATTCACTTGCCATCAATCAAATTACAATATAGTTAGATACATCACCTTCCTGAGGTAACTGGCTGTCCAAGAATATAGTTTTTCTTCCAATGACAAAAGATACAAAAAAAATTGATTGGAAAGCCAAAAACTCCTATAAGAATCTCTAAAAGAATAAAAGGTATGTATTCCTATTTTATGCATATAAAAGGCAAGACCCATAGCCAAGACCTAAGTCTCTGAAGATCCCCATACAATCAAAAGTTGAATCTGAATTCAAATATCTCAGCACTCCTGTTAAATTGTTAAGTTGTGACTGACTATATATGCCAATGCATTTTAGAGTTTATTTCTTTTTTACTGTTGTTAAACTGACATTGTATGAATACACTGAAACTTCAGTCACCTCTTTCTTCCTTACTGTTTTCATTTGAGCTGGAAACCATCAATTGAAAGCACAGTTTTATTTTAAAATTTTCAATAAAATCAAAGCACAGGGACAATGTAAAAGAAAGAAAAAAAAAAAAAACAAACCAACAACACCCCATCACACACACATAGTACCTTTGGCCCTTCAGAGAAGGCTTTGTTGTACTAAGCTCAAAGGGCTGGCTTTCACCTTTCACCACTGCAATGATTTTAGTCATGAGTAAGGTTAGATGTCTTTAATATGTTTACGTTAAGCAAAGCAGTATTTTGAAACATGGATAGGAATCATCAAGCCCACATTAAGAAGCCAGGTTCCTGTAAGCGGGGATATACAGACTTTTATTTGGAGCTATCATAAGAGCAAATGATGCTTTAGGCTGCCATGCACCCCTTTGCAGTTATTACAGAGCAAGAGCAGTGAAATGCCATAAAAGAAAGCAATGGTTTCATTTACGGGCTTCTCATTCAATACCCCCAACTCATTTCATTAGGACCAGATCTTGAGGCCAGAGAAAAAGCCACTTATCCAACAAAGTTAGAGACAGCATTCAGAATGATGAATAAATACTTTTGACTAATTGTGCTAAATCTCCAAATTGCATGGAGTTTTGTCAGGCATTTTATCAAAAGGTGTTAATGTCCTGTGGCATTAGGAGTGCCAGGGTTTTTTTTCCCCAAAGGGAATAAAGGGTAATAGAGGGGTGTCAAGGGTTTCCCAGGCTCTTAGGGAAGCACCACCTGTGATGTTTTAGAAAGACTTGTTGTCTGTGGTTTCACTTGGTGCTCTGAAAGGCTCCATTAATATGCACTTTCAGAGCACAGTGACGTTAGTCTAGTTATTTGTCCTTTTTATTGGTCTTTCCAAGTGGTTTTGCATTTATACATCTCACTATGAAGGGAAGCCTGTTTTTAAATAGAAACTCCCAGTTATGCTGGTGATAAGTCACTGAGCCATGGAAGGAAAGTCAGGCATTGGTGAGAGTCTCTCCAGACCACCCTCAGTATTTCAAAGCCATGCTGTGCTGCACACACCCAATTTTCAGTACTATTTTCCATAACCACACAGCCACCTGGTCTCTTTTAAGAGCGAAAGAATGGGGACTTTTCTTCTAATGTTCTGCTCTTCTTATATGATCTTCAGCAAGTCAAGAACCTACATCCAAGAAAAACCTCTGTCCTCATGATGACTTAAGAACCAAGGATGCCATTTTAAAATGATAGTTGTGTGTGCAATAGTAAATAACTTCATATACTGAGAAAAACCTGGGAAGCCACAGACAACCAAGTGCCTTCACATTTTGGACAGTGTTATTTAGCTCATTACACAGGTTTATTACCAGTCTGAATGCAGCTTACACAGTTCTCACCACTAACATTCTAAGAGTGATTAAGCCAAGGCATGTATATGAAATAATAGTTGAAATAGCTGGATGGTATTCCTTGTAGGAGATACAGCAGTTACAATCCATGTTCCAAATTTTCGCTTTATAGTGATGCCAGTACCAAAGCCAGACTGAAGTTATATCTTCAGAAAATTTCTTCCAGCTACACCTAAAAGAAGCTGATACAGCAGGGTCATGTGGCTATTCACTGCAACAGCTTGGGTTTGATTTTAATTACTAGAAGGAACTATTCATATTTTACTTCTAACAGAACTGTTTTGGAAGCAATGCCCACATGGCATTGTTCTATAATAGGGAATTAACTCAAATTAAGCAAATAAAACTGGACAATAATCAGAAAATTGGACTATACAAACTTTTATAAGACACTCAGACACTCCTTTCATGGCCTCAGGCTGCTCTTTGCTAGCGTCCAGCTCCCCTGTAATTCGGGAGCAGCCGGACCCCCTTGCCTTTGTGACAAAAGAAAAGTACCCTGAGACACCTGGGTGTTTTGAAAACATCCAGGATAGATACAGGTAGAAAAAAAGTGGATTTGGTGTGCCACTGCAACATAATCTGGGACTCCAGTGCCCTTGTACGGATTTATTGTGTTTAACAGTCCAGTTTAAAGCTGCACAGATGACATATGAAGTATATCCACCAGTACCACCTAGGGCTTGAAATGCTTGCAGTGGGGCAGCTGCATAGTTTTTGGTCCCTTAAAGTCTTATTGGCCTGTGCAGTTCAGCAAAATGAAAGTTTTAAAATAGAAAAAGTAAGTGACTAAAACTGCTTTAGACAGCTGCTATATGAAGTAGCAAGTGGTGAACTTACCCAGAGGCCCAAGAAATACTAGTATTTAAAAGGTCTTACATTTCACTAACTTCAGATGAGTTCATGGCACTGTTGCCTTAAAGGAGCGGAAGCCATAGAAATCAGAATTAATGAATTAGAGAAGGGCTTTCAGCTTCTCTGAACTGGTGCTCTCACAGCACTTCCCCAGACCTGTTCTCCATCCCCATCAGCTCATAAGCATACTGGGCTGACTCCCCACAGGGCTCCTGGTAGCCTCCCCCCCCACCAGCCTCTGTCCAGGTCACAGCAAGCCAGGCACATCTAGGTAAGTACTGTGCAATATAAAAAGTGGCGTAAAGCTCAACTCTGTCATGGTTGCTGCTGGTGCATGAGGCTAGCATGGCAATTTTTGGAGTTGGCTGTCATCTGTCACATCAGTTTCACCTGTAACAGCCTACAGTTCTCACGGACCTGTGTGTTTGTAACCACTGCAATTTTTTTTTTTTTTTTTTTTTTTCTGTGTGATGCAATTCTTTGTTGTTCTGGGCATTGCTTATAGCTAGAGAGCATTATGTTACTCTGAAATCCACATAAACTCTACTGTCAAGACAACGTTTGGCAATTAAAAAAAACAATAAATCAGTTTTGTTTTTTACATCTAATGTTACATTGCTATTTTTAGAATTAAATACACATCCCCACCCAATCCAGGTAAATGCGCATACAACGGTATCTTGATATCAAATCTCCCAGCCTTCTAGGTTTACAAGCTCATCTTTTTTTGGCAGGAAAAGAAGAGATAGATCGTGGTTGTTTTTTACTGTTGAAGCTAGTCAGGTGCTGCATTGATGGGAATAATGTTTATTAACCTGCTACTCAAAAAGATGTTGAAAGATTAATTATAAAGTTTAGTTCACTGTGCTATAAATCACCATGTTTAAAAATCCAACTGGCTATGAATTATGTTATTCTAGGGAGACATTCAGCATTTTAGATGAACAATTTTTTAGAGGAAAAAAATAAGTATCTTACTTAGGGAAAGCATTAGTAAGTTTCACTGTTTCCTAACTGAAAGACTTTAAATCTGCAGACTCCAAAAGATACAGGAGTTTATTTTTATCCAGGAGTAGAAAATGGCATTTTTAATTATATGGGAAACTACAAGCAGTTCTAATTATTCTTGCACTGATACCTTAAACACAAAGGTGTATGCAATAAGTTGTATGCTATATAGTATAAGTTGTATGCTATATAGTATGATATAAAAACCACTGTAAAATAAAAATGTTATGGCATGAGTTTGAAATGTCATTAGCAATAACAAGGATGCCACTGTTGAGCTAAGCAGTATTGAGATCTGTGTTGGTACCAGGCTTTACATTCTTTTACCCGTCAAGTCACTGTCTTAAAGAAAACAAGAAAGTGCTCTTTGCAACAGTATCTGACATTTTTCTTGAAAGCAAATTCCTGAAGTCTTGCAAATATACAAGTCTAATTTCTGTCTGGCCACCAGTACTTAAAAAAAAAAACAACTCATCAGGTTTTGGGTTGAGGGCAAGCGGAGGAGGGTGTTTGGTTTGTTGCAGAGGCGGGGGGTGGGGGCTGTTGTAACCTCAGTTCCAGCAGGATCAATTCTGATGCATTTAAACACAAAACATGGCAATACTAGCACATTTCAAAGTTACTCCAAAAGCAGCCTGACATATGATTTGTGCAGAACAACATCTTGTCACAAAATTAGTCTAGCAGCGTAGTACAGCTTAAAGGTACAGGATATGTTTCTGTCTCCATGAAGATCACATCCCTCCAAGAATGCAGGCATTCAGTTCTTCTCCTTGCAGATAATGAAATCTATCACTTAGTATGTGGGCAAAAAACCCCACCAACCAACCAACCAAAGAAAAAAAGAGAGATCTTGAGAGCAGATTTCAGTGTGCATTCACTGTGAGAAGCTGTTAGAGGTCTGGAAGTCTAGCTGAAGTCATCAGAAACCTCTCTGGCATGGGCATAGGTGCTCTGTTGAGAGTGAAATTTTTATTATCCAGCTATAGCTGCATGTTGGATATACAGGTGGGATTAGGCTGCCCAGGTTAAGTGTGAAACCATATCTTCAGCTGATACTTACCTCAATTTCAAGTTTGACTTGCTGCAGTTCAGCCCAATAGAAACAGGCAGACGCAATTCAGGGCAGGGCAGGGATTCAATCTGATGCACAAAATTATCACCTTGGGGAAAGACTGAAAAGACAGGAATGAGCCAGAAACTCCAGAGAAAAGGAGCAGCTGCAGAAGCCACAGGCCTTTCTGCTTCAGGTCTCTTCTTGTCAAATTTTGGCTTCTCAGTCAAGTCTGACGTTCAAGCACCTTCAGGGTTAGGCAGTGTCTTTTGCAAAGGCAAATGCCAGTTGCTTTAACTGCTCCAGGATCAAGCAGAACTTCCCTGGTCTGCAGTGTGCCATGGAGGATGCCACCCAAACACTCAGACTAGCTGCAATAGCCTGGGAGGCCACAGTAATTATCTAGTGTCATGATGACACACCAGTACAGCTTTTGGGATCAGAATTAACGTGCCTGTATGTGCTGCACAATAACAAGTGGCTCTACCACACACCTCACTGTACAGCTATGCTTTACGCTTTCGTTATCTTTTCTGCAGCCTACCTAAAGCCATATTTCTTAAATTTCATGTAGGAAAAAACACAGTTCTCAAGTTTCTCCAGTAACTCAAAAGACAGAAATTAGAGAAAGTAACCAATAATTTTTTGAATCATCCAACCACCTCTCTTTTTGCCAGCATCCATGACTTGCAGGCTCAGAGAAGAGCACTCTGATTTCCACATTCTCTGACATGACCCTATAGCACTCCTTGAACAGTGTTTGACACAGTGGGAGTCTACTCTCCACTGGCCCATCCCACTCCCATCATGACTTTAATGGCCTTCAGTAACAAGTAGTTGAAGGAACACACAGAAGTATGTTTCAGCTCCTTCGCTCCGCTGTTTCCTGCAGAAGTGAGACCTATTCAACCCCTCTAATTCTCCATGTGTCTGTCTCTCTCCTTCACCTATAACAGCTTCTTCAATTTTGTCCATCTTTTACCTGTCTGTCAAATGTGGTTGAAGGCTCAGAAATAAAAATGTCCAAGAAACACTGTGAGAATTCATATTTGGATAGAAGACTGATTAAATCACCTTTTGAGGGGGTGAATTAAAGCCACCTTTCCTTTATCAAACCAGAGAAGCTTCATCCAGTTGGCCCATAAGCACACAACTGCTGGCCAGGTGATCTGCAAATGCCCAGCTTCCAGTTAGCAGTAGTGTATACCAGTAGTCCAGATGACTACTGGTGAGGGGAGTGTGAGGGGAACTGGGATGGGGGAATTGCACTGCAGAGAGCAACATCAAGGCTATGGGAAGAAGAAGAGATGCTACAAAGGGAGGGTTAGTAGTGTTTAGGGCACACACAACACAAATCCTTTGGGAAATCAGGCTTCATTAGTTTCAAGGATTATGGTATGACACATATAAACATAGGCAGTGGGGAGGAACCCAAATACACACTTTGTGGTACACTGATGCAATAGAAATACATTTTAACTCTGTGCCATATTAAAAAGAAGTGACACTATGAATACTGATCAAAGTGCAAAGCCATGTCATCCTGTGGAAATAGTCTTAGTCTAGACAGTCTGAGCAGACTTAGCTCATTAAAGAAGACACCACCCTTAGCCAAGAGTTTAATAAGGACTTTCACAAAACCCCAGCAAACTTTGTAAGTTGAACATTCAAATGTCCGAGTTGATAATGAAGAGTGCTCCATTCTCTGCAACTGGAAGTCAGTAATATCTTCAAAATTAGCAAAAACTCAGATCTCTGGATCATGAACTCTTAACAAAACTTTCTCCCATATTTTGAGCTCTCAATCATTGTAGTTTTGTTGACTAGAGAATATTCACACTGAATGCCGAGTGAGCAGCACCACTGACCTCAATCAGTTTAGAAGCTGAACAGCAATCTAGAGCAGTTAAATTTTTTTAATTAAAATTTGCTCATCCAGAAGCCAGCCATTAGAGCAACCAAGCACTGTGAGCCATCAGCCGCCTACTGTTGATCCCCTACAGACTGCTAAGAAATGGAGGATCTCCAGGGATACAGTAGACAATATCATGTCAATGTCCAAAAAAAGTTTATGCCTGGTCTGAATTGTAGATTAGAGTCCATCTTTCCAGCAACCTTATTCTAGACAGGTTTGCAAAGGAAAGCTTTTGTGTATATAGAAGAGTTAAAAGTTCAGTACTTCCTCCACACAACCAAACTTTCAGACATTCCCTAAGCTTTAAAATAACATTCCTACCCCCACCCCACTGCCTATAAGTACCCTGTCCAAGAGAATTTTATGTTTTTCTCTTTCAAGATATTTAGTTTGGGGAATATGTAACCACTGTCAAAAAATGTCAGGCAAACTATGGATAATAACCTAAAATTTTATGAAATGCCAAACACTAGCATATATCTATTAAAACTAACTTCTGAGAAGTTTGCTGCTTCTGCTTGGCATAACTGGCATAATTCAAAATACTCCTGTCTCCTGAAATCTGGACAAACTCCTATCTGCACCATTTCTGCATTTTCTGCAGTAAGACAAGAACTGGCAACCTTGGAAAACCTCTTTCTGAATCCAAACTTTGCATCCAACTTCAGTTTTGAGAGGAAAGCCATCATCCTGACCATGTTTTGCTGAGAATGGTTTGGCATGATAGTTTAATCTTTTAAACAAAGCAGCTGTATTTATTTGCTGTTAGAGAATACCCATGCCTGCCAGCATTTAGTCAAACCCTAAATTACATTCAGCAATACTGTAGAACTGTACTTCATAATTTTGGAAACATACTGCTAAAAATCCAGACGGTCCTTTGTTAAAGAAAATCTTTACACTTCTGCATTCTGAACTAGCTCTCCCTTTGCCATTGGGGACAAGGGCTGTCTGGAATATTTTTGATTCAGGTGATGAGAAGATTGAAAAGACCAAGTAGTGTCTTGTCTGCTCACTACAAAAACCAATGTGTAATAATACCGCTGTGGTTTAACCCAGCAGGCAGCTAAACACCACACAGCCGTTCACTCACTCCTCCCCAGTGGTATGAGGGAGAGAATCAGAAAAAAAGGTAAAACTCGTGGGTTGAGATGAAGACAGTTCAATTAGGACACAAAAGGAAGGGATAATAATAATAATAATAATAATAATAAAAGAATATACAAAACAAGTGATGCACAATGCAATTACTCACCACCTGCTGACCGATGTACAGCCAGTCCCCGAGCAGTGGGCTACCACCCCCTGGCCAACTGCCCCCAGTTTTATTGTTCAGCATGACATCATATGGTCTGGAATATCCCTTTGGCCAGTTTGGGTCAGTTGTCCTGGCTGTGTCCCCTCCCAGCTTCTTGTGCACCTCCAGCCTCCTCACTGGCAGGGCAGTATGAGAAGCTGAAAAGTCCTTGTCTTAGTTGCTAAGAGCACTGCTCTGCAACAACTAAAACATTGATGTGTTATCAACGTTATTCTCATCCTAAATCCAAACCACAGCACTATACCAGCTACTAGGAAGAAAATTAACTCTATCCCAGCAAAAACCAGAACAAACACAAATCACAGAATGAAGTCATAGTACAGTCAACTTAGAGTCTACAGAGCCAAGATATAATCTAATACACACAGGAAAGCCAAATGACAGCACTGAGTACCTGGCTTCTACCCTGAGCAATGTAAATATAAACATCATGGAAGGTGATAAGCTGTGAAACATTTTATTCCAGGGTTCACAGTGAGCATTTCCAATTCCACTGGTGCAAAGAGGGACCCCATCTTCCCATAGGCAGATTTCTGACTCCCAGAGCTGTTTCCAACACCTCGTCCATTGAGCTGAATTTGAATAGGTTTAAAGGATTAAAGGGACTGGTTCAGAGGATTAAAAGGAGTAGTTATTCTCTTGCTAATAATACAAACCCAACATGGCCAATTCTAGCAGAGCTGAGTTACTGTTAACAATAAAAAGCAGCAGTAAAGGCAAGAGCTGCCCAGTGACACGGGGATCTGCCCAGGACTTGGAAGATTCAGGTTCACCACCTAAAACCACTATGGACAACCCTGGGCAAGTCACTTACTCCTTGCCCCTTGGCTACACGGGGAAAATAAGCATCATGCTACCCTACAGAAATATAAAGATAGACTGAGAAAGCCGATGGGAGTTGTATGTATACTTAAGATGTTTTTCTTGATGAAATCTTTGCTAGTCAAGGACCCAACAGTCTATTCAAAAAAAGAAAGATTAATGTACCCATTTATAGTATGAAAGTATATGTTAAAACTACAAGCTATGTAAAACAGAAGCTCTTAAAGACAAGACAACCTGAGCCATGTACAAAGGCCATTTAGGCTCCAAGAAGTCATTCTGTCACTCTTTTACAAAGATACTTGCAAACATCAGTACTAACTGATAGCCTAAAGATCGTGTGCCATGAGATTTGATAGCAATATAACTCAGAGATTACTATTATCTTCCAATTTTCTAAAGCCACAGATGAAGTGAAATACTTCCCAGGACGAAGAATTCTGGGAGGTGTCACTCACACTGCCTTTGGCTGGCACCAAGTAGAGTTGGGCTCTAGAGAGTACATAAACAGATTACGGAAATAAAGCTGGCTTGTAATTTACAGACATGGTGTTCCATAAACATGCTCACAGTAAACCCATCCCTCCCATTATTCTTTCAAATAGTGTATTTCTTTGTCCTGACCAGCAATTTCGAGCATACCACATTTTTGGCATCTTCCTTCCCGAGACAGACTGACCCTCTACTGCCTGTGCCTCATCTGTGCATCCCAGGGAGACATGCCAACCACTAGCTTCCAATGGTGCCAGACTGTGTGAGCCAAAAATCTCCTTCATAAACTAAAGAGTGGTTTTCTCAGCGGGAAATAGCTGTATTGATAAATTGCAGTTTTTAAACTTAAGATAAATACATACAGGAACCAATAGCATTCAGAATATATTCCTGGTATTCATTGATTGGCAAGCTGAGAAGATTTCTAATGGTTCAAAATATACACAAATGCATCTAGAATGCAGTTCAAATAAGCCCCTGAATTAGGAAGTAGTCCAATCCATCTGTTCATGCCTTTCTTACACACTGGACAAAATAAAGCATGGCAATCTTGAGAAAAACACCTTTCCCCAGGGCAGTTAAACAGGTCTTAATAGTCAAAGTTTTGGGACAGTGCTCTGTTCACGCAAAACTAACAGCTTCTTTGATAGGCACGATTTGCTTTGTGGCAAATCTGTTTCTTGTAGTTCAAATCAAATAATGAAAACATTAAACCTAAGCATATTACTCCAAACAGTACTTCAAAAATAATGTTTATATTTCCTTTTGTAATAATCTTATATTCCTAAAACAAATATTTTACAAAGAAAAGTCCAGCAGGATTTGTAAGAAGCAGCAATAATGTATTAGCCTAACTGCTAACTGTTGGGGAAAGAAAATGGACAAACGTTAAATACAAATAATTTTTCAGGTCTGAAACAGAAGTAGTAAAACATCAAGATAAACACAGATAAAAAACCATTTCCCAGTTTCAGCTTAATGTTGATCAAATAAAGACTGCTCAGGTTGTATTAATTCAAAAGAAGAGCATAACCACCAGAGCAAGTCTCATCTCTGAATGATGTAGCACCAAATGACTGCAAAGGCAGTAGGCTTGCAAAAGACTGATGGATTGTTTTCATTAGTGGAATATGTATTTTTATTCCCTTAAAGAAATCAATAAAAAGGACTAGAAGTAGTTGCATATTCCATGTTCTTTAGCTTTTTTGCTATTTGGCCTCAGTAAATAACTTTCTAAACTATGCCATATTTAAGTTTAGACTAAAACAAGATTACAGCCTGCTTCACACAAGAGATTTCTCCCAGGCTGTTGAGTGTTTTCTTTGACATTTCTTTTTAAAAACAAGTTTTAAACCAAATAATAAGACTGAGCTCATAGAAAGTCTATATCTTATTAAAACATTTGAGACTACTACACTAATTTTCTTCAGACCTGGCTTTTCTCCATTAAAGCTCAATGAAACAGTCAGCCAGCTGCCTGCTTTGTAAGATCATGAACCAATTGCACAGAGATTGCTTTACAAAGTGAAGAAAGCTTTTATTAAAACTCTGCAATACACAGCTCTTTCAGCATCAGTAGGCGAGTAATCCCTCAGCTGGCCCAGCTGAGAGCAAGATTTGTAAGCTGTATGCCCAGTGGTATTGTTTGTTTGTACTGCAGTAACACTTAAAGGTACCATCTAGGGAATAGGACTTAAACGTTTGCCTAAATACTGCATTTTCTCATGCATGGGAAAGACAAGTCTTTTAAAAACAAACTGGAATCTACAACCACACATCTTACTGTAGGAGAAGCTAGAAGCAGAGATCAATAAACATTAAGATTCTCACACTTTTTCTACGTTGTTTGCGTAGCTCCACAATGTCAATAACAATTGGAGAACTAAAACTGAAACAGAATGACAATATTGCTAATTGCAAAATTCCTTTTCCCAAGTAAGGTATTTTGTTTGGAAAATCCTTACAGACTGTTTCAGTTTCCTCCTCATCCCTCTAGCCTGATGTACTATCATCAGCATAGACTTCATAAGTCCCACTTTTTTTACTATCATCAGAGGACTGACCTGCAGCTTGCAATTACCTGTTGCATCCAGCACTGAACCCTGCAACAGAAAGGCTAAGTAAGAATGTGATGGTCAGATTTATCATGCTCTTTGGTTAATGCTCTTCTTGATTCACAATTTATACATTAGTATAGTCAAAACAGGAAGTGAATATTAATTGAACATCAACCAGTAAATTGCTGTAATGCAAGAGGATAGGACACCAGAGGGACTGTGTGCAGTAAAAGAAGTTAAATCTGATAACATGGTACAAGAAGTGTTAAACACCCTAAAGATACATGTTAGCACACTGTGGTTTATGCTTGCCTTAATGAGATGGCCTCGTGTATTGGCTTTGTGCGGCAAGGTTCTGGTAGCGGGGGGGGTTACAGGGTGGCTTCTGTAAGAAGTTGCTGGAAGCTTCCCCTGTGTTCGACAGAGCCAATACCAGCCGGCTCTAAGTTGGACCCGCCGCCGGCCAAGGCCAAGCCAATCAGTGTTAGTGGTAACGCCTCT
>JAVJGG010000074.1:55230312-55246880 GCA_035590195.1 Aviceda cuculoides
ACTCTCTACAACTACCTGAAGGGGGGTTGTAGTGAGGTGGGTGCTGGTCTCTTCTGTCAAGTGGCTGGAGATAGGACAAGAGGAAATGGCCTCAAGTTGAGGCAAGGGAGATTTAGGTTAGATACGAGGAAGAATTTCTTTACTGAGAGGGTTGTAAGACAATGGAATAGGCTGCCCAGGGAGGTGGTTGAGTCACCATCCCTGGAGATGTTCAAAAAGCGCATAGACGAGGTACACTGTAACATGGTCTAGTGGGCATGGATGATGGTTGGTCTGGATGATCTTGTAGGTCCTTTCCAACCTAAATGATTCTATGATTCTATGATATCAATATGCAGTATTGCACAGTAACATGGCAATTGATCTAGATTCTTAAGACAATTCACCAGCTTTGCTGCAGGCTCTCCAGCTGACTGAGAATCTCTCTCAGAGCTGTATTTCAGTTCCTTGTATTTAAAGTGATGATTAAACTCAATTTTGCCTCCGCTCAGTCTCATTTATCTGTTGGGAGCCAAGCCTGGAGACCTTCTTACATGTGGTTAGTTACCATGTACTACAACAAATCCCAAATGTTGCCTGAAGTTTGTAGGAGCAAATATTAATCTTCCACTGTCATGATCTACATACTTTGCAAAACAGACCCAGGGCTCCTGGCAGTCTCCAAAACAAGGCATTGTAATTCATCAGGAAGAGAAAGCAGTTTTATTTTAACCATGTATTCTGTTGCTCATTTTCAAAGTTACATCATCATCAAGAGAAGAGAGTGCCTACATTAGCATTTTACTTTGGATGACAGACACACTTCTGAAACCAATCTCGTGATAGTCCCTACTACCAATATTTTGATTTGCACTACAGGTGGTCTCAGAGCATAAAACCAGATTCCTTTTGGGTGAAACTAAACCAGAGGATACACCCCAAGAGCACACCTAGTACTCTTTAAGTACCAATGGACTTAAAGCTCACAGGACCAGACTGGAGTTTCTCGAAAGTGTAAAATACGTATATATACACACATATAGATTGATATACACAGATTAGTGACAAAATGCACATAGTGTGGATGCTGGGTCTTCAACACCAAACGTTTCAGTACCTCTAGACTTTAGAAGTGATCCTACAATTATATTTTAAAATATTTGAAAATTACTTGGCCATACTAATTATTTAAATAAAAGGAGCAGTACGATTTTTAGCATAGTTAAAATTCCATAGAGAAGAAGGCCTTAGCCACATGCAAGGACCTCAGCAGAACATATCAGCTCATCTCCTGGAGAGTCACAACCTCCAGCAAGCATCTGGTAAGAGAGCTCAGGTACCTATATACAAGTTCAGCCTCTACAAAGTCCCATTGCATTTCAATGGCTTTAGTCACCTTACCTGCTTTCCTCTTACACAGCCACCAGCAACCATGTCTGCAGATGCAGGTCTCTGGCTGAGACCTTCCAGGTGCCAACTTCTAAAATAAAACATAACTGAAATCAGAGTTGGACCCTGTCCTTTTGCTCAGCACATGTGCTTCTTAGAAGCACTCATCAGGACTCTCCAGCAACTATCCCAGCTGAGTGAATCCCAGCACCCTCTGTCAGCCCACTTTCTCCTCTTTCCTTCTCCCACTCCCTCAGCACATGTTAGAGTCCTTCCTGAGCTGATTCACCTTGCTAACCAAGTGGAAAACTGTTTTCTTTTTTCTTTCTGAGGTAGGTGAGGGATGACTAAGCTCATGTTCTGCAGGTTGAGTGAATTAAACCAACTCATGGTGAATGTAAGGGACAAAAACAAAGTGAGGACAGAAAGTACATAGCAACATAAGGGGAAGAAGTCCTCTGCTTCAGTAGCTCTCACACTGGGTCACCTGTAACATTCAGTTTCAGCCCAGTTACGTCCAACTCCCATACCTTTCAGAGCATTTCACAACTGGAAACTCTATCTCACAGCACCAACAAGCAAGGTATTGCAAACAAGATTCCTGTGCTCCAGGACTATGTTGCCACAGAGAGGTTCTGCTAAACCACAGACTGCTTCAACTTCTCCCACCAGCAGCCAGAGGGTGACCTATCCCCCATCTCAATCTGCCCTCAGCTGAGATGCATTCACACCTCATTTATTGGCTTTTGGTGACCCTTCCCTGGCCAGCACAGGTTTTGTACACACCATACCTTTAGATGCTATAACCTCTCTATCATCTACACTTCATAATCATTCCCCTTGGGACACCATGGGGATCAAAACCTTCTCAGTTCAGTTAATGGATCAATTGACATTACAAAGTACAGGAGCCTATGTGTTTATCAGCTTGTATATTTCTAGTACTAAGAAAACTTTAAACACAGTGTGCTGACACAATTTCTGTCAAAACTGGATTGATAGTATTACTGCTGTGTTATTTCAGAGAAACTTTTGTGTTTCCTCCAATTCCAAAATGAATATTTTGCCGTTATTTCCCCATGTCTGAAATATTAAGAAAATAGAATGAAGAACTGATCATCAGCTCTGGTGGTTGTTTTCCAGCAGCTTTTGTAAAACTACTCAGTTGTCTTGTCTACACCGGAAATTTGTATCAATATAAGCTGAATTTTAATACAGACTGACACAGTGTCCTGCTGGACAACCCTACTATCACACAAACATATTTTTTCTACTTTTAGTTTGTATTATTTTAGAAATATAATATCCCTCCGATAATATAAATTATTTTGGGGTCAGAGTGAACTACTTAAACCCATATGACTACAGAAATTTAACCAACACAGTGTAATCAGTAAGACTTGAGAAGTGTGTACAAAGCCTAAGCTGTCCTAGTAGGTTTCTCTTCTGGTACCAAGCAGAAACCCCTGGGTGAATGTGCCTGAACCCTGAGGAAAATTAGACTAATAAAGGTGACAAATCTTTGCCTTCTTAAAACTAACAGCACTTTGCAAGCACACGAGCCTTTTGTGCAGAGATATCTAAGTATCCAGGTTATTTCAATACTACAAAAATGTCTCAAGTCGAAACCCTGTTTATTTCTCTGTGAAATTGGAGAAAACAAGTCTTATTTTGATCTTGCTTAACTCACTATCCTCTGACAGTCCCTGGTTCACCAGGCAGCAATTGGGATAGGAAGGAGGAAGGTGTTTAAACCCCCAGCTTTCAGCACTGAGGTAATCTCAAGTGCCAAACATACAAACTTTTAGAAATAAATAGGTTTTGCTTACTTAAGAGCTAACAGTTTTACTGCAATCCTATGAACAGGGGCTAGTAAATATTTTTTTTTTAAAGAAGCAATTTTCCTTGAGTATGAAGTGCTGCTGGGAGCAGTATCTGTGTTCTACTCTCTGTTTTTAAGAGGATGTTGGAAAACTGGAGGAGAGGCAGCAAAGAATCATGACAGTAGTAAGAAAAAAAAAGCAAGCACAATTGTGAACATCTCAGAGCGAGTAGTACTGGATGCTAAAACACTTCTTCATCTAGTTGGGAAAGGCACAGCAAGAAGCAATAGGTAAGAGGTGAAGCCAGATATGCTCAAAATACTCTAACAGCGTGGTTTGCTAATCTCTGGAACAAGCTACCAAAGGAAGGGTAGATTCTCCTCTCCCCATGTTTTTGAATCAAGTCTGAATGCCTTTCTGAGGTGAACTCTGAAAGATATTCACCCCAGCCAAGCACCAGTATGCAACTAAAATTCAGTGGCCTGAGTGAGATTAGTTTAGAAATTCAGTGATCTGTCCCAAACTCCACAGCACTGTGACTGACACCAACTAAATTAGAAGCAGGATCAGGCTGCATAAGTTCATTAACTTAGTGAAAAGAGAGCTAATGAATAAGTAACTCCACAACCACTCAGCACAATAATTTCTATTTGCACCCTCAAAGGCTCCTCACTCCAGCTGCTTGTCAGGCAGAGGAAGCCTGTCATTCACTCCTTTGTAACTCTACCCATTGTCCAAAACCCTTTTCTTCTGTGAAGAAACCCCTTATTTTGTGCTTACGGAGAAACCTTTAAGAGCTGAGAGAGGGAAAGGGAGCCTTTAGCTCAAAACAAAGGGAAATGGAGCTTCTGCCAGCAGGAGGCTAACAAGCAAATAACAATTTCTATATCTCTGGGGTCTGAGCACAATCTCTGCAGGCAGTGTCAAGCCCTGTGTCAGCTTGCTGCCCTGCCAGCCTTCCACAATGGGTCAGGATGTCTGCTTGGGAGAACAAAACCTTCCTCCTCCGGGAAACCGGCTCGGCCAGCTCCCAGGCACAATGTTCCCTGGCAGGGGCTGTTCGGCATGGTAGCCCTCCCCATCCCTCAAGCTGGCTGATGGCCTAAATAACGGGGAATTATAGCTGGGTTTAAACAATCAGGTACCAATAATGGCAGAAGCAGAGCATGAGGACATGCCGTGTGGACTCTGTTTATCATTTAATGTTCTGTATTAGCAGCCATTACATTGTAAAATAAAGTAAGGCCTGTGCCAGATGAAAACATGACTTGAATTTGCACAGTGCAATACAACCCAAGAGAAGACCAGGGAGTTGGATGGCTGAACTAAATCATTTAGCATCAGAAACTGAGCCAGCTGCAGAGGGCTCTTTCTCTGAGCTTTCTAGGCAACTCCTCTTGATTGGCAGGGAGGAGAGGGGAGAAATCATTTCTCTGCAAAGCAGCTTTACTAAATCCATCCCAGCAAAGGCCAGAAGGAATATTCTGCCATTGGAAACACAGAAAAAGACAGAAAAAAAAAAAAAAAAAAAAGGAGCTAACTCAGTCACAAGGTGGAAGAAAGTAATTCTAACACATGGGCCCTCCTGCACCCTACAGATGCATCACATGAGAGAAAAGACCATAAGGAAGTGAATGTGCTGCAGTTGATACAACACGCCAAGACCTGGTTCAGAAGCACAGAGGAAGGTCACAGCACCTGTGACTCAACAGCTATGGCATTCAGGACTCTTTCTGAGAAACCATAATTCAGAGTCGTTCTGAGTTGTCTACTTTTAGCATTTTTCTAATGACTTTTTTTTTTTTCCCCTGCCTGCTCCCTTTAATTTTTAGAATTCCTGGACAACCACTTTTGTAACAAAGAGAACGGTCACAGAATGAACAATGAGGTAAGTCTGCCTCAACTACTGCACATAAAATGCTGTTCTAGATGAAGCTTGAGTTCTGTGATAATACGTTGCTGATAAGTAATCTCCAGTTACTAATGCTACTGGTTTCAAGGGAAACATGAATTTTGCCCAACTCATGTAAGAAGGAGCCTCCCATTAACTTCCAAGGGGATTGCAAGCTTTTATACTCAGACCTCAGAGGGAAAAAAAGAAAAAAGCAGGAAAAAAAGAGCCATCAAGAGATGCTACAGTCAAATTCATCAAAGTGAACCAAGCAAGAGTTCCTCCTTTGCGTGTTCCAACAAACACACTCTTTATTTTCACATGGTCTTTTAAGACACGCTTCATAATCATTCTTTGATACAAATAATTCCCTTCCTGCCTCTGCAAGGCAGTAAATAAAAGAATAGCCCTTTTTGTGATAAGAGCATCTAAAAAAGTAAGTGTTCTTTTTTATGGAACTGACCTCTTAATGAGTAAAAACAAAAAGATCATTTATTATAAGTGATCCTCTGCCAACAGCCCCCATGCCTGTTACCAATTTCAAACACTTTATGTTCCCCCTCCAGAAAGGCTTTGTACTCTTTCCCACTCATTAGAAGATGGCTATTGTAAATAGCACTGCCAGCATTAATATTAAATACGGAAAGAAATATGTTCAAACCAGGTTATGGCTGTAAGGCAAACTGACAAAAGCCAGGAAGTTCGTAAGTTAAATCCACCCCTTAACTCTCGCTGTTGTGAAAACAAACATGTGGGAGTTAGCGAGGTGCCCAGGGTCAGCGCAGAAGTGTGCATGCGCTTCCTGGCTTTTGTCAGATGGTGTCAAAACATCAACCTGACCTAAACACCAGATCTGCTGTGTTTAAAATCGGACTTGCACGCAGGGAAGAGGGAAAGGCACACCCGCCTTCCCCCTGTGGCTCCCCCAGCCTCAGGGAGGGATGGCACATGGCCACAGTGCCCACCCCGGCTCCCAGGGATGGAAAGCATGTCCCGGTGGTGACCCACCACCTCCCAGGCTGGACACCTCCCAGCACACCCACCAAGGGGTGTCCCCTGGGTAGCGAACGGTCTCATTTGTTCAGCTTGTTCTTACGGAAAAAAAATCAAGATCTTTATTGCAGGGATGCCAAAATTCCCCTTGTCTTCGCCTCATGAGCATCATGAGCTCTTTGGGGTGGGAGGCAGGTGTACAGGCAGGATTTGAAGGACTAGACTGCTGTACTGCCCAAGGGAGAAGAGGCTTGGTGGGGCAGACAGGCTGCTGGGGCTGGCCTCTGGCATTCACACACCCCTTTTAGACACCCGGTGCTGCACAAGAGAAAAAAAACCATGTTCTTCCCTAGCAGGAGGGACTTGGGCACACACCATCCCGCACGCTGGAGCATAGCCCTTCTGCTCGGCAGCAGCCTTGTGCATCCCTGCAGGCTGGGGAAGCCTGTCCCCGGCCAGCGAGGGACACCCACCCGGCCCTGCAACAGCCCTGGCAGTGTGCCGGTAGCTCAGGGAGGCAGACAAAGGGTGAATAGCCTGAAAAAATGTTAATTTCATTCTAAAAGTTAAGTTGCTTTGATGAACACTGACTTGACAGTCGATATTGTAGTAGATTTTCCCAGTAGGCAAAAAGACAAAATGGGGGGGATGGGGAGGGAGGGGAAGTTACCTAGAAATATTTTTGCTTTTGTAGGAATAGCTTTTCTTGTTCCCATGTGGATGTTACACACGTGAAATCAGTGGGCTCTGGTACTCACTTGTAGACCAAGAAGGTGGCAGCCAATCTCTGCATTGCCCATGAGAGGGGAGGAAAAATATCTTGGCCTAAATCCTTTTCTTTTAACCAACATGTTGGGGAAAAAAAGTTACAGTATCATAACTGGTATCTTACATAAACTAAGTTAATTAAATAGCTTCAAACCCCTTTTCATTAAAAACACACTGTACATAGTTGCATTTGTACTGATTCCTGTCAGTTTAAGTTAAATTGAAAAGAGGCTGAATCAAGCTGTGCTCAGGCTGTCGGTGCAGCTTTTTGGACCAGTTCAGCTAACACACACCTTCTCCTAACCCAGTGCAGATCTCACACAGAATACCCTCAGGACATAATAAATATTTAATTGTATGACAAATATTTTATCTGCCTCGGGAGGCTGACAGGAATACAGGTGGTCAGCTGAGCACAAGCTGAGAGAAAACAGGTGAGTCAACCCCATACTGAAGTGTTAGCTTATTATTCCATGAAACTCAGTCTTTGAAGGAATACATCTTTTATAACCTAGGAGAATAAGGAGGAGGCTGCTTATGGAATTAAATGTTCCCAGCTTCTAATTAGAGGGAGCATAATTGCAGTGTCATTTATAGAGATCTTAATAATTTATTTCATTTTCAGGACAGGTACATTTATGCTGGATAATTTTCATTCATATGTCGGCCTAAACAGGACACTTTTCTTTTGTTTGCACAACACAGTTTCCTTCACTTTAACCCTTTATTTAAAGGTGCATTTTGGAAAATTTCAAGCTTGGAAAAAAATAAATAACAAAGAAATATTAAGCTTTGAAAGTGACAGAATTTGAAAAAATTTGATATTTTTTGAAATTTTGCTTCTCTTTTGTTAGGTGGTGGGTTTTTTTCTCCTTACATAACCCATTTTTCTTTGAAGCAATGCAAACTTATGGCTTCTTCAGCTGTCATTTACCCATTTCATTGATGTTTTTCAGCAAAAATAAAGAAGTAAAACAATGAATGATTCGTTCAGAAAACCACTAAAACACCACAACTGTTCACTCATGGCCTAGAGCCCTTTTTCGGTATTTTAGGTAAGAAAAAGAAAGTCCCCTGTACTTTAGGCTTAAACTCTAAATTAGAGACAATATCATCTAAGCACACACAACATCAAAGCCGAGGCTTCAATTAATGCCAGAGTTATTTATTTAAATGCAAGTTTCTCACTGGCAAACTATCACTGAAGGGCCTCAAGAGGAACACGGAGGCAACGAGGGGAATTCCACTATTCCCACCCTCCAACCTCCTCTCCTGGGCACAGGACCAACACCAAGAAAATAAAACAGTCACCAGATATAGCACAATAGGCTTTTTCCTCCCTAATTACCTTTAAAATTCCCAGCCGAGCACAGAGACCCCACACAAGGCTTTCTATGCCGCGTATTAGCACCGGTTCAGCTGAGTGATGAACCTCAGAAAATAAAAGCTTCATAATGGGGCTGCTGACACAGCAAAGAGCAGCCCCGTATAACGACAGGGTTTCAGAGCAGCCGATTCACTCCATCACTTCGAGGAAAGGCGTTTCTCCCTTTGAAAGCCTGCCTTTTGTGTTGCTCACACTCCTACAGGCTGCTCCCGGCCAGACTGTTTGCTATTCTTTGGAGGCTTCTGCTGCTTCCTACATCAGATGGAATTTACCTTCATGTAATTATTTGTTCTGGGAGCTTTGATCTCCACTTCCCTTGTAACTGCAGTGTAGTCACACTTTGAACTACAAGAAAGTACCAATTTAAGGCTCTTGCTGCAAACATCATAATGGTTAATCCTAACAAAAAGGTGTTAATTGGACTCCTGGTGATTCTAAGCCGCAGTCACAATAGGTTCTTATATTTGTTTACCACCGCTGTATTTCCTCCTCATCCCAGTAAAAGTGCATTAGATCTGATAACCTTTTAGGCAGGCTTCTCGGTTTTCAGCTCACATTACGATTTAGGGCAAAACCAAGTATCTATCAGTGTCGGAGGAGCGGTTCTGTCCCAACGCGACGTGATTACAGACTGCTAGCTTCACAACGAGCCCTCTGAGGCTGGGTACTCATGGGTAAGAAGTAAAAATGTAGATGACTCCAGAAGTCTTTCTGAAGCACAATAGAGCCTCTGTACGAGATGAAAGCTATTTCTTCGTGTAATACATTCACTCAAACCTTTGGCCCTGCCAGAGATTTCATAGAGCTGGGCAGGAGCATTACTCTGCTTAATTTTTGGATCCACCTCCTGCTCAGCAGTCCAAGAAATTCAAACTGAAGAAAATGCTTAAGCTGAAGAAAATGCTTAAGCTTAAGTAGCTCAAACTAATGAAAACGTCTCATCATTCTGGACCATGCTGTTGGGTTTTAAAGAGCTTTTTTTATTGTTAAATGGGTTGTTTCTATAACAAAGCCCTGACAGAAAACACCTTCCCAGCAGAAAACCAAACTACAGTCCCTACTCCTCGAGGCGGGGCTGTGTATTTTATTTGTCTATGCAGAACATGGTGTGCTTTTAAGCACTCACTGTGCAAACACGTCTATGGCATTACCCAACAGAAAATTAGGCTTCTTTGCTTTTTGTCGTACACAAACAGGGTCCTTACTTTTAACATAACCACTGAATTCTGGCCACAGCCAGATACACCATACTCATCTCTCTCTCTCTCTCTCTCTCTCTGTGACATATTTGAGTTTTTGAGTGAAGACACTGGAACTGATTTTGTCAGGCCCTCAGGCTGTTTCTCAGTGCAAGGACAAAAGGACCAGACAGAACCGTAATTTCGGTGCTCAGCTTGCATATTCCTGGAGTGCAGAGGAGTCAGCTGTTCAACAAAAGATTACTCAAAAGATAAACATGGAAATGGCACAGGACATCAACATCCCACCTCGCTCTTCAGACTTCCTAGGGACATTGTAGCAGTCTCAATGACATGCAGACTGCCAGCTCTCCCTCCCACTTTTCCGTTTGGTATTCTCACAGGCAATTAAAATATTTTTGTTTATTTCTGCTAGGCCAGCTCTTCCCACTGACCAGCTCTCCCGAGGTAAGATTTGCTGTGGTCCTCTTCCTGTGATTAGAGCACTTCATAGTCAAACCCTTCAGAAGTCCTGCTGAAAACACCAGCGGAGCCCCAGCTGACTGAGGACAGCTCTTGAACCCTGACTGAACTCCCCATCCCTCCCGGTGGATAGGGCTGCAGATTTACCACAGCACGATCGCCGTCAAGGTACATCCTTGCAGAGAGTGCTCCTGAAGACCCGCACAACCTCCCCACAGAGAGCCTGTCCTCCCTCCTAGTCCCACGTGGAGGGGACTCTGTCCCCAAGAACGGCCCTTCTTCCCCCAGCCAAGGGCTGCCCTTCCTCTCTCTCCCCTAGAGAAAGCAAGGTAGATCTGTGTTCCCCAAATCATCTCTGTAGACGGTCCATGCTACGCAATTCCTCCCCGGTGCTCTCCTGCATGCAAAATACCTCTAAGCCTGTTGATGAGCAGGCAAAATTATATCATCATGACCCACTTCCAACTGCCTCGTAAGTCCATGAATTCGGAAAGAACATATTGGATATGAGAGAGGAAGCGTTGTCCAGCAAGCTCGATGGGAAGAGGGTGACCTATGTACAGGACCCAGGCTGGGGGAAAGGCAACGCTTTTTCTTGCTCAGCCTCAAGGAAGGAGCTCGCTCCCCGACTGCTCTCCATATCCTAACGAGGAGCACTTAATGATGCTTTCCTATCAGTAAAGGCTTTAGTGAGTTGCTACACACATGCAGGCACACTCATAACCAATAACACAGCATTATAGCAAGATGGCAGCCCTTCAGTGAAAACACCACTACGAGGGTTTATGCTGGAAACACATTTGTTTTTCTTTTTCACGTTTGTTTTGCATGACTTCCTACAATCTCCTGAATACAATCCAGACCTTTGGCAGCTGCAAGCCATGGTCTGAGGCGTTGATAAATTTATTTTGCAAAATATCTGCAGTATTCTCATTTCATCACAGTGTCGCCTGCGAGCAAGGGGAACAGGCGAAAGAACCAACTGATTTCCCAGCGATGTTACAATTTAGAGCCTATACATTTCACATCTGGGGAAGCTGAAAGTCACTCTGAAAACTTTTTTGTTCTCACAGTTAAAACTTGAATCTGTGCCTTCTTTTTCTGGCTCCTGCAGGCTGTTTTGAGCTCAGGGGTTTTTTGGTGTGTTTTTGTTTGGTTTTTGTTTGTTTGGGGGGGGGGGGGGGGTTTGTTTGGTTTTGTGGTTTTTTTTTTTTTCTAGATAACTAAACATTTCGTGGGATATTGTTATGTGACAGGTGTTGGGGGTTTTGTTTAAGGGGGTTTTTTTGGTGTTATTTCTTCTAATTGGCTTTGAAATGGAAAAGATTTTAGAACAAACTATGCAATATCATCCCAGTTCTCCTGTTCCCAGGGCATTTACAGCCCCACCTTCCTAGGAAAACAAGGGGATTTACAACAGCAACTTGATACAATAAATCTAATCATAACCATAAATCACACTTAAAAGTTACATTTCGGGATTATGTAGGTTTAGCAATGAGTCTGGGTGTTAAAAAAGAGTAAAAATCTTGCTATGACAGATGATAAGCCAAAGTTTAACACTTTTGATTTCAAAGTGCAATTCTTAGCTGGGAGAACAGGTCCCTACTGTATCTTGCATAAACATCCCCTTTGCAAGTTAAGTGTCTGCAAAAAGTCAATCAGAGCATTTTTTTCTCACCTGAGCACTTCATGGTACATGCTTGAAGTCCACAGCTCATATTACTGCATGAACATGCAAGGAGGGGAATTAAAATTACGTGATTACCTGGAGTAGAGTGGAAGAGACTGAGACAAGTTTTCTGCTGTTTTAACTCTGCTAGAGTCAAAGTGAGCAGAGAATTTCAGTCATGTCTGGGGCTTGGGACCAAGGGGTTTTCTTTGCTGAAGAACAGTGCTTCTGGTAGCAATGCTCCATCCTCAGCTTCTTTATTTGATTTACCCTGCTTGATAAAAATAATACAAGGGAATCATATGTTTTATGGCTGCCTGGAGCATAGTAGAGAACTTCACAGCCTTTGGTAGGCTCATCCTCCTAGGACATGTACAAAGGTAGGAATTTGAGGCAGGAAACTAAGGCTTAGAGAGAGTAAATAATAGTTTAGAGTCACTCAGAAAGGTTGTGGGAAAACAGTCCTTGTGGGGGGTCTGTTCAGCATCAAACACGCACTTGAATCAGACCCATTCTTACCCTTCTTTGCAGGACTTTTGGTCTTAACCAGCTGATGCTTCTCTGTAGAAAAACATTTTTCCTAACCTTAGTTTTGATTACTGATGTCTCATATTCTAAGTTAATCTGGAGCAAAACTCCTGATCAAAGTCAGCAGTCAGCAGTAAAAAAGGGCATAACTAGTTACGAAGGCGGTGGCAATGCATTCAAATTCTTTGCAGTGCTGTTGCACTATGTGTGGCTTAGATGCCACAGTGGCAGGCATGGCAGATATCTCAGGAAACTATTCCTCCATGTTCTTCTAGTCGCTGTTCCATTCCTCAACTGAAGAAGCAACTCTGTCTCTCAAGCCATGCTTCCTCAAAAAGTACTAACATAACTAAAATTACTAAATATTAAAAAATAATCATCTAGTGTTCATGTTTTCAGGGAGATATGCACAGAAATCTGTTATATCTGCAACTGAAAACCTGTAAGGACAGGGTCTCTCGTTTCAAGTGTCCTGGTACTTCCAGCTGCCAGTATGGGAATTGAGCATTTCTGATAAAGCACAAATGAAAAGAATGGAGCTGGGAGTGGGAGGCTATACCACTGTGGTAAATGAAAACAAATCTTTGAAAATTAAATGATAATTCGATTAGTTCTGCTGGCATACTTTACTCTTTCTCTGAAAGCCTGTGGTTTGTGCCATGACTATTATTAATCTGCATGCTGTTATTTCAGAATAAGGAAAGAAATCCTACTTTATTCTACAGACAGCATCCAGTGCAAAGCTTGATATAGTCTGTATGGACAATGCTCAAAGAATCCCCAATTCAAGGTAAGGAGTAGGCCATGAAGGGCCTTATTTCCCAACATGTAATCCTTTCCATAATACATGCTTTTCCCTCCGTATCTCCTACACTCCACAATGTTCTCATATCCTTCATCACCACCTCCCCATCTTTTTACATACATCTTGCCCATGTCCCTTCCCTCTTTGTTGCAATATCCTTGGTTTACCAAATTTTCCTATCCAATATCATAGATCTCAAATACAGGTCACAACTCAGCCAACCTACTCACCTACATCCCTGCTGCAGCACCCAAGGATCCCCCAACTTCCCTACCTAGGCCACACCATAACCCCCCTCAGTTCCTCCCCAGTGCCTTCTGCAGCAACAGCTTCAGCTATCCCTCTCCCTCCTGTGCTCCCTACAGTGTCTCCAGGATCCTTCCCCGTCATCTTCCTACAACACCAACACCGACCCCAGTTCCCCAATGACATTTGCCAAGGAGCGGTGTGTACGTACCATAGCTGGTGAGGAGACAAGCCCACACTAGCTGGTACACATGGGGCCATAGGCCCGACCACCCAGGAATTCAGGAATGGAAACAAGGTGTGCACCAACAAGCCTGCCAGCTGCTGCCTCTCAGGCAGCCAGGGTGACATGCTGCCTACCAGATGCCTGGCAGGTCCAACAAATGGCTTCAAGGATGGCATCTGGTCCCCAGGCCTCTGCTGCTCCCACCAAGTCCCGTTTAGCTCACTGAGAGTTTTGCCAGCTGTTTGCATGAAAGTGGGATCAGATCCTGAAGAACAGAACAGGCATCAGCTTCCCTCTCCCATGATGTTGCCTCCCCATAGCATCCTTATAACCTGATTGCAGCCTTATAACAAACACCTCCCCTCTCTCCTCTAGTGCCCTTGCTCTTGGAAGATGCCCCATGCACAGCCACAGAGCTCTTTCTTCATTCTTTTTGGAGTAGTCTTCCTTGTCAAGGTGCAAACAAAAATCTCAACCTGGGGATTAGGATGCGGAGTGTCCAAGTCCCCTGTCTCTCATTCTGTGTGTGCTTCCACAAGATCCCCATTGTGTGTATTTGTTCATTGATATGCCTCTGCTGGCTGTCGAACATACAGACTGCACAGACTTTTGGGGGACAAGGGCTGCCTTTTCATCCTGTTCTTGTACAACATCAAACATAGTGAGATTCTGATCTGCTCAGGATCACAGCCATCAAAATAGTTTAGTTAACAATCCAATAAAGTTTTACAAGACATTCAGTTTAAAAACATATGAGTGCCTGAAATTAGAAAGAAGAGGCTTTGCCATCATACAATCAACTGGAAATCTGTGGATTTACACTTCCTTTGAGTTAATTGCTTATGAGGAAGAAAGGCCATTCAGTGAGAATGGGGAGTGAGCCCTTTTTCCAACTGTTGACAGGAAGTCTTGATTCAAAAGTTTCCACAAAGCATGCAGGGAACCCCCCATCTCCCTAGAGGTGATTTCATGCTGCCCCTGCCGAAATGAGGTGGCTTTTTTAATTTTCTGTTATCAGCTTCTGTACTTATAAATCCCCAGAAACGGTCTGCAGGCACATTCCAGAGGGGATACTGAATGATTTATTGACAAGCAAGTTCTAAAGAACTGGTTCCCATAGTCACTATCTGCAGAAGTCTTTCCCTCAGGGCTTACGCAAGGAGGGGAGCGGTGTCCCTTCCTACACTGTCCCTGCTGAGAACAATGCCATGCTGGGGAAACCCACCACTTCCAATGAGGCTCATAAATCTCTTTGTTGATCCCTGACAGTTTTGCTTGTCTTGAAGAAGGAACAAATACACATGCTTGAGATGAGCATTCCTAACTCATTACCGGGCCTTTAGAAAGGTGCCAGCTGCATTATCCAAAAATAGCTCAGGTACCCATGAGAAAAGAGTTACCAGCCAAACTCTGAGTAAGGTGGAGAGGCTATTGCCCAATATGCCTCTAACAGCTAGTCTGAGAGGCAAGCACCTCTCACACCTCAGAGGTTTGCATATGAACTCTCTGAAGAGGAGGCATTTAAAGTTAATTCATTAGGGTAAATACTTTGTTACTGGGATAGCCATCGGTGCACAGTTCTCTTTAATCTTCTTATCTTCAAGGGTCTCTGTGGCCCATCACATCTGCACTGGATCTTGCATCTTACCAAGCAAATATTTCAGGATGATGGTCTTCAGTACAGCACCTGTCATACAGCAAGTCCCATTAGGACTAGTTAATGCTGCCTGATTGACTGCAACAGCTCTCTTATCCCTCCAATCATGCCAATTCAGTGACTCCTTTCAATCCTTCTACCATGACTCTTTATGTATAGGTGAGACACCAGACATGGCTTTCTAGTGAACCAAATTGCTCCCAAATACTCCTTTTTTCACATAAATCTCAAGCCCTAGCTATGCCAAGCAAACATGGTAACTAGTCAGTGTTCTGCCTTGCCATCTTCTCCAAGTCCATACGCAATTTGCTTCATTTCTGTTGTCCATTCAAAATGTCTCTCTTGTATAGTACACACTTCTTGGACAAAGCTGTCTTTTTTCATGGCTTGTGCAACCATGTACTCATGGGAACAGCTGTATTAACGATGCTGAAGGATGTAGTTCATAGCACATTTTATTCCTGGCGAAGCTGGTTTAGAAGTCCTCGCTCATCCCTCCCAGAAGCTGCCCATTTCTCTGCTATGCCAGAGCCTTGTGTGCCCTCAATCACGCCATGCACTCCTGTCTGCAGCCTGGTTTGCAACAGGTCCCATGTGCACTTCTATTAGCACCACTGAAAGGGTGGTGGCTGCAGAGCAGGGTGGGAAAGAATGAATGAATGAATGGCTGAGGAGGAAGACAGTTTTCTCAGGCTGACTTTGTTGATGAAGAAAACACACAGAACAACATCCTTAGATGAGAAAGATTTTTCTTATCTGCCCTCCTGCCGATTATCACCCCTCCCATATCCATAACATGAGCTAGCGCAGCTACACAAACATGTAGGAGGTAACAGAATAATGGTTTAACTGCTGCTAGAGGCCTTAGATCAGATCACTTCTTAGGAAATCTGTTTGGTAAAAGGGAAGATTATACAGCTTTTTCCAGACTACCGTTGCCAAGCATGTAGTTTGAACACTGACTTTTTGAGACAAAGGGCTTTTACATCTGCCTTCAAGCTGTACTATAAAGTCACACTCAGATGATACACCAGCTGTGTTCTGTACAAAGAAATGACACCAATACCACAAAACCCACTCAGGTGCTATCACCAGATTAATTCAGAATTGGCTAATAGCAACCTAAAAGAGGTTGAAAACCAGGCATAGCCCCTCTGACCAGAACCTCTGCACGTTCCTCAGCCCCAGCAGAACACCATGTCTTTCACAGCCAATGCCCTGAAGCCCCACATGAAAGCCCATTTGAACATGCCGTTTGAATACATAGACTGTGCAGTACATCCAGAAGGCATTGGGCCTCTACCAGATGTGTTACACAGTGCATTTGGACATGCACAGAAATCCCACTTCCTAAACACATCAAAGTTCTTATGTTTGCATTAACCAACTGTGCAGAGCATGTGCAATATCAACAGCAGTCTCAGGTGGCACAGTGCCCCTGTCTGGGGCTACAGGTTGTAGGGGTCTGTCCTGGTTTCAGCTGGGATAGAGTTAATTGTCTTCCTAGTAGCTGGTACAGTGTTGTGTTTTGAGTTCAGTATGC